>CM060258.1:2843963-3443963 GCA_030684275.1 Acipenser oxyrinchus oxyrinchus | reverse complement strand
TCAAAGTTCTGCTCTGAAAAGGCATTGCATCCTCTTAGAACCAGAAACAGAAAAAACTAATAATAATAATAATAATAATAATAATAATAATAATAATAATAATAATAAGACACACCAAGGGCATAGCAAAGGCATGTTCAAGTAATACATTGGTAAGCACAATAGTTCAGGTTTAGCATTGACTGTAAGTTACACTTGCTAACAAAGAGCAGAAAAATGATGCTGCATGACAACAGCATCACAATCCACATTTAAAGGGATTGTGAAATAATACTCCAATACAGCTATTTGGTGTATTCAAATTTCAACTATTTACTGCATAGAGCAGATTAGTATTATGTGCATTACATGCATACAACTGGTAATATATACAACACTAAAAGGAGACATGACTTTTTGGCCTCGCTTTAGTTTAGAGAATATTAGATGACAGGTCTTGTACGACAACACTGTAAACAGTTTATTTTGCCATCAGATCCTGGAGATTGAATTACAGCATTAAAACACACCCTGCCATTAGTTATTTTATAGGACACACAAGTGAGGAAAGCAACATGGATTTGCAGAAAACACAGGTGCTGCAGGAATAACATAGGGATGGTAGTAAGACTTGTACTGCCTTGGAGTTCGAGCCTCACCTGCCTTTAAGTTTTTATGTATGACTAAAAAAAAGCTCAGGATGTGAAAGAAAAGGTTTCAAAACACGGTGTTTTGCTCTTCAGTTTAATTGTTTGAACACCCTGGACCAGAAGTGAAATAAGAAGCAGCTACTGACATAACTGAAGGCCCTCTACACACACCCAAGTCATTATTTTCAGTTAATGAAACATAAGCTGATTTTTATTTGACTTCGAGAAATGTAAAAAGCAATGTTAGAAGATTTAGGGTGCTGGTTTTAAGATTATTTGAATAGACTCCCAGTGGTGATTCATGCAGTCAAGAATAAATGAGTTTGAGTTTAAAGCCATTGATACAACACAAAAACAAAGATCTGTTTAGCTCAGTAAATGAAAAAATAAACGCCCTCTGCTGGCTGATGTAAACTATTTATTTTGATTCCTTGCTTTTTGCATTTCTAATGAATTCACTTGCTTGAAGTCTACCTTTGTTAAATGGATTACCTCGGCATTTTCACACTTGTATTTAGCTGGTTATAATTACGCAGAGGGCACATTAAGTCACTTTGTGGCTTGGAATTTGGTTTCAGGAGACTAGGTTTCAGGCCACTGCCTGGCACACCGGGGGAGACTTGGGGTTTGATACAGCAAAGTAGCCTCAAACTAGGTCTCCTGGAACCAGGTTTCAAGCCACTGTTCCTGAAAAAGTGGATTGTGTTCCCTCAGCTTTACTCAAATGACTTCACCTGCTTCTTTAAAACTCCCCTTACACCTGAAGAAGTATTTGCATAGAAATGGTTAATCTAATGAACACTGTTAACTCTGCAAACGAATTATTAGCACAGTGTTTAAAGAGACTGAAATGAGGTGGTCCGGGTCACAGCACAGCACATTAGGTATGTTTGAGTTCATAACAATAAAATAAAAACCTACACACTTCTACTGTATGTTATCAGCATCCAGCCTCTTTTGTGCAGGGGACTATGGTTCATCTATTGAGCATTGATTTTAATGAATAATCCAGGATGTTTGCACTGGCACAGCATTCCAGGCATGGACAGGGTTCACTTGCACTGGAACTGGTTGCTGAATAAAGTAACTGCACTCGGTAAACATGTTCCACCCAAGGGCTGAACTACACCACTGTGTACGATTCAAACTTCATTATCTCTGTTTATAGAGGTTAGTGGAAATGCAAATAATTACATCTACCACAACCCTATTAAATTAGACTCCACTATCAATGGCTCCAAGGCATTTTGTTATCCATTAAAATTAGATTGTGTTGGTAGTCATCCATGCACAAGGACAAGGGCAGGCAGGGTGTACAGTAGTTTGCCCATACAAAACAGGAGGCGTTGAAAAAAGAGCCTTTTTGTAATGAGTTTATTTTACTTTGAAAGAATTTAATTGGTTTCAAAGTTGTGGACCACTGTCGAAGCATACACATTTTTCACATTCTTTTTTAATGTCTCAAAGAAATTGAATAAAAGAGCAGATTTTTATATTTGTGTATTATGGGATAAATCACCTGCAGTAGAGAGCATATTGCCATTAACAACCATTGTAAAGTCATAGTCACCAAGAATTATATCCATTTCAGTTCAAACTTTAAGTGCAAGTGGACAGTTTCCTAAATATTTCTTAATTCTGACATTATATACATAGATATACATACGCCTCCACTACAGCACATTGCTGTCACCACCGATATACATCTACAGCAGTTGAACCCGTGTCTGTAGGACCGGGTACCAGACAACCCGTCCACCTCATCACTGTGCCAGAAGGAATCAGAAATAGCGGCACCTGGTCCTCCCTATGACCAACAACCCTCCCATGGCAAGAAGGAAGATTGACAGAGCTTACCACTCAGGATCCACAGGAGTGATGTCGATCCGAGGGGGGGTGATGAAGGGGAGGGTGGTAGGTCTTGGGATGAACTCTTCTTCTGGGGTCCTCGCTCTCTCTGCCTGTCTCCAGGACAGAGGCGGCAGCTGCAGGTTGCCAGAGTACCGTCTCCTGCCTCTCCGGAGATCCACACCCAGGGTGTTGGCTGAAGAGGTGAAGGATTTGCTCAGGCCACAGTCAGGAGGGTCTTTATTCCCCTAAACAGGTACAGCAGAGAGACATATTAAAAATAATAATAATAATAATAATATATCCGTATCTATATCTCCAGGCTTTGCATGAAACATTTTCAATGCTTCATTTTTTTTTTATTATTATTTATTTCTTAGCAGACGCCCTTATCCAGGGCGACTTACAATTGTTACAAGATATCACCTTTTTTTTTTTTGACATACAATTCCCCATTTATACAGTTGGGTTTTTACTGGAGCAATCTAGGTAAAGTACCTTGCTCAAGGGTACAGCAGCAGTGTCCCCCACCTGGGATTGAACCCACAACCCTCCAGTCAAGAGTCCAGAGCCCTAACCACTACTCCACACTGCTGCTGTTTTAGGAATTGTTTATAACCTGTAACCATTTTTGTTATTGTTGCCGTTGTAGGCTTCTACAGGTGTGTTCTGTCACCTGTCCAGTGCACTAAATTTATCAAAAAAAACATTATGGGTTGATTTATTTCTTTTTTTCACTAACCAACTGAACAGATCAAATGCGAGGTGCAAACAAAGGCAATACAACAGGACTGTGTTCATGGTTCGGTCATTAGAGGGCATCCTTGCTTTATGCAAACTCTTTGGATCCCTATGTCATCTTTAGGATAGGTATCTATTTCAAGGCATAGCCGTCTCAGTCAGAAGACATTCTCAACATAAACAACAGTGGAGCAGAAATATGCATTCAGGCTGCACACCCTTCAGCTGCTGTGTAACAAGAGCCAGCTATTCATGAATAACAATTAGTTAAAAAAAAACAAGGGACGGGGGTTGCGATGGAGCATATGCTTGTGTGAACGATGATGGGGTTGGTGATAGAGGAAACATGGATACTTGGCAGAGTTTTTGCCCAAGTGGCAGGACTGGCAGACGATCAGAAGGCAATGAAACACTCTAGTTTGAAGATCTGTGTCTAGAATAAAAACAGAGGACTAGAGGGAAAAAATAAATACAAGAAAAGGGAAAGTAATAGGGCAGAGTGTCATGGAAAAAGACAGAACAGAACTGAGAGCTTGTATTTCAAAGCTGGCCCGTGGGGCTTCTCTTCTCCTGTTTCTGTACAGAAAGCAAATCCATAGAATGTGGAATCATTTTGAAGATAACTTCATTTTGCCTTTGGTTTATTTTTTGCATTAAGTCAGTTAAAGTCTTTACAATGGATGACTGGTGTTTAAGGTGAAGGTTGGATGGAGAGGTTATAGGAAGAGCGATGCTTCCCTAGAGGGGGAAAAAAACAAGCCAAGAAGCAGATCTCATGAGCGAGATCCCTCCTGAAGGAATTATTTTTATTTAACCTGCTTGGCATATAATATCAATTACAAATGTAGTAAGCAGGTCGGTTTTAAATAGCCTCTGTGACTCAAACTGCTGCCCTGCCCAGCTGCACTGCGGCTCAAGCACTCATGCAGTGATTCCTGCACCAGCCTGCCATTGGCTTGGATCCTGACTGCCATCTGGACCTGCACTCTGAACCTTGACTGGTTTCCAGGGCCTGGAAGCAATGACACGATCTGAGCTCCAAACACTGATAGAGGCATCTCCCCCAAACTATACATTTTTTCAGAAGGCACACCTTCTGGGGTGGAGTGGGGGACTGGCTTCCATTCACCGCTCTAATTATAATGCTACACAAAATATTAATGAAAGCTATTCCTCTTTTGAATCATTAATACCAACCTTAACTTTAAAAGGTCAATCACCTTTTGCTGATTTCCTCGCTATGCCCTCTGCTAAATATGATTGACTTGGAGATTTTAAATCTACATATTGATAGTGACTTATATAAAGGAGCTTCTAGTCACATATATACCTTCTTGTGATTTAAGATCAGCTGATGCAGGCCTGCTGTGCCTCCCACGAGTGTACAGAAAAAGGAGAGAGCTTTTAGTCCCTGTGCTCCCAGACTGTGGAATGCACTGCCACCTCATATCAGAAGTGTTGATGACTAAGTCAAAATTGAAAAATTACTTTAGATTAGGTTTTTTAAACTGAATTTTAAACAGTTTTTTCTTTAATTTCTGTATAAATGTATTGTATTTTGATTTTCTTCTGTTTTGTCCTGCACAGCACTTTGATATACTTTTTGTATGAAAGGTGCTATATAAATAAAGTATTGATTGATTGATTACATATCAGTTTGAACCATCCCAGGCCTTACTGTGGGTTTATTTAGGCAAACTGAGGAAAAGAGGAAAGTTGTTGAGCTCAATGTAAAACCTGGCATGGCTCACACTGCAATGCAATGGGAACCTTAGTTCCATACCTGTATTTATTTGTTCATTTATTTTTTTGTATTCATTCCTTAAAATAGAAATATACAATATGGAAAAATCAAATTAACCTTGATAGCTTGTGAAAAAATATATATATTTTCACTTAATGTTATTGCATTTCCACATCCAGCAACAAGCCCTGTGTTTTAATTATGCAGTGTATAAACAAGCATGGAAACAACAAAATCTAAGACATTTTAAATATATAGGCTGTATCCTGTTATGTTTAATTGGAAATACTAAATGTACTACATATATATATATATTGTTTTTTCCCCAGTCTTGCTGTACTCGTATGTATATTTATTGGTGTTTGGTGGTGGTTGGCAGGGGTTGGGTTACTTCCTCCCTGCCAAAACCATGTGAGAATGTGGCTGGAGCCTTAATTAGATAATTGCTAATTATTGATTAATTAGGCTCCAGGGGTCCATTTGGAGAGAGGAGTTTGGTGAGTGAACATGTGTTGTTTTTTTGTGTCTCTGTATTGTCTTTAAAGGTTCAGTGAAGGCTCTGAACAGTTTTTGTATTTTGCGTAAACCTTTATTTTGCCCTTGTGTTTGTACTTTTGTGTTATTTTTGATAGTGCGCTTTAGCACTTTTTATTATTTATTTCTTAGCAGACGCCCTTATCCATGGCGACTTACAATTGCTACAAGATATCACATTATTTTTATTTTTACATACAATTACCCATTTATACAGTTGGGTTTTTACTGGAGCAATCTAGGTAAAGTACCTTGCTCAAGGGTATAACAGCAGTGTCTTCCACCTGGTATTGAACCCACAACCCTCCGGTCAAGAGTCCAGAGCCCAAGCAAATTGTAGCTTATGATTTTGAAAGTAATAAGAAAAAAAAGTTTTAGACCCATTGGTGGCCATCAGGGTGTTCACGTGCACAAACACTGACAATTAGAGCTGACAATTCCTGACCGTGCCTGTGAAGAAGAAGGCTGTATACAATCTCACAGCTAATACCCAAGACACTGCGGAGGAAACTGCCAATCTCGCTGACAGAGACTTCAGGAATAAATTCTGAGCTGCTTGAGTGTGCACTTTCTTTTGTCTCAACATTGACAACATTGAACAAAAAAAATCAGAAGATGTAGTTCTACTGTCAAGTGCACAGTATCTTAACCCCTAGGAGCCAGTGACTGAAAAAGCAAATGACAGCCACCCAAAAATGCAGGCTTCTTATTCACAGCTGCAAAGGTGTTAATATTACTGGCATATGAATCAAGTATTAAGAATGTGATGAGCAGCAGTAGCTAATAGATACTGGACAGACAATGTCAACTGCGTCCTATACTTTTTCTATGGCCCTGATACTTGGGTTTAGGTACTGGATCTAAATGTGACCAGGTTTTAAGAAATTACTCATTCCAACACACTCTGCAAATACATTAGGGAAATGCTTTTTAAATGTTATTACAAATGAAAAATAACACTCCTCTTTGAATCGGTTTGATTACATTAGCAGAACAACAAGTAGCACCTGATTGTGAACGAGAGCGCACGAACGCAAGGTGAGCCAGAGACGCCTTGAAATTAAACTGGTGCAATTAGAAAACAGCCCTTCGACTACCCGCACATGGGGGTACAGGGGGGGGTGCTATCTCGGGACTGCTAAGGGTTTGCAATGAAGCTCATTTTGTTGTTTTTTTCGTTAGGGTGGGTTGGGGTTTATTGATGTTGAATTGCGCACAATTAAGTGGTTGTTTCATATACTGGCTGTTGGTGTTCGAATATTCGGATATTTGTCCCAGCACTAATTTTATTTATATATATATATATATATATATATATATATATATACATATACATACATACATACATATATACATACATATATACATACATACATATATATATATACATACATACATATATATATATATATATATATATATATATATATATATATATATATATATATATATATATTCAAAAGCAAGTATTTCAGAGAAAGTGAGAATAATGAAAGTGAGAATAATGCCGGTGTTCAAATGGAGTGAATGTCAAACAGCCTTCCGTAAGGGATAAGGTAGGAATATGTGTGCTGTGCAGAATGAGGACTACGTGCTGGGCTGCATCTTAAGAAGACTGGGTCACATCCAGGAAGAATCCCAGGCAGTTTAGCACCCCAATGACACAAGAGGCAAATGAGGGGAGAGGATGAGGGAGGAGGAGGGCCTTGAGCTTTGTATAGAGGAGGCTGCAGAATGATGACATGAATGAGTCCCTGAAAAGGTAACCAAGCCAACAAAACGACACTGCAGGAAGAAAAAGCAGAATGAAAACAATCTCTACCTGGCAAGAGGGACACAATTAGAGCAGTCTCCAATGTCTGTGACTGTGGTACTAAATCAGCCTAATGCGAACCCTAATTATGATGCAAGGAAGCACCACTGCAAAGTGTAGCCTATTGCTTCAGAATATTAATGAATATCATGGAATACAAAAATGGAGGCTACAACTGTACCCACTGCGACAGATATGATTTGATATATAATCACATGCGATTGATAATAATTGAGAAATGGAAAGAAAGAACCAAAATATATACAACAAAATAAATAAATAAATAAATAAATAAATAAATAAATAATCTATGGTAAAAGATACAAGACGCAAACTGAACTGTAAGCCCAGGTCAGTGCAATAAAGTCATGGAGGATGGTCTTGAATTGACCAAAACTTTTGTACTTTTTCCCTCCTGCACTGTTTGTCCAGCACCTTTTTTTAAAGAGAGGGAACAGTTTGATCGAAAAGCTAAAAGCTTTCAAAAGCTGAAATGAAAGCTGACACCACAGCGTTTCACACAAATTCCATTCAACTTGGTAACACCTGACATGTGGACAGTTACTCACGTCATCCGGAGACACTGTCAGAACACTCCTACTTTTCTTCATGGTGGGAAACGGGCAGATCCCAATTAGTCCGAGCAACTCTTCGCAAGCATGCACTCCCTGGACAAAACAGAAATACAAGCAAGGATATTTCAAAGCTGTGTTTCACCGCTACAAGACCTGCCACTGGTTAGTAAATTCAGATATACCACTGGGATTGTATATTTAAAACTGTTCTCATATGAAGGGAGGCCAATACAGTATTAGTTTACTGCAACTACAGAATTGGCAGAAATGTGTGATATTTAAAAAGTTTGTATCCTGACAAGCAGCTGTTATCCCTCTGTGCGCCCGACAGTATATTCACCATACGGTATGTGGTATAACTTGTGAAATAAGGTGCATAAGCAGTGATGGATTTTCTTAACGCTGTGATCAATCCCCACAACATTCAGAGTATAAGCAGATAAACAGCCAGAACTGGATTTGAAATAGATGTGTTGGTCTTTATTTAAAATGTACTCCATTTTTAAAACATACAATAAAACGTTACAGACATGAACATTTCTAAGTTAAATAACTAAACTCCATCTGTTCTTATTCCTCACAGGCACTCGCAGTCAATTTGTGTCTAAAAGATCTAATTGTTTCCTTGTTCCTTGTTCACTGTATTCTTTTTTTAAATTAAATTAATCTGCTTTCACAATATAATGCAATGTATTAAAGAGCTATGATTAGAAAGATTCCTGCAAAAGATTAAAAGGTCCATGAAAAACTACATGGATCAATAAATCCCAAACTGAAGTTACACCACCTGTCAGCTTTATTACCAGCAGTATGATTATGATTCCCAGTCCTATGCAATATACAGCTCTGTTTAAAGGCTTTGCATCGCTTGGAATTTTAGGATTGAGACATTAAAAATTTAATTAATAATAATAATAATAATAATAATAATAATAATAATAATTTAGATATTTTATTTAATATCATGTAATCAAAGAAAACTACAAATGGATATTGCAAAAGTCTACTGGAAGCCATAATCGTAGTACAGTATTTTATGTTAGATTTTCGAAATGTCACATTGTTCAATTTTTGAGGGTTTTACATTAAATATATGGAAAACTGCAAAGTGGTATGTAATCCAATATCTTAACGTAACATTATTCAGCAGGTTTCATCCAACTTTATGAAGCAAAATTAGTTCATTCTGTAGGGTGATGCAAAGCTGTTGGCCAAAGCTGTATGATATGCTTTAAATAAAAGGACAATATTAGGTATCTGGCACTCGTGATTTCAAGTAAACAAAGCAGAAGCTTAATTCCCTGCATTTAATGGACTCTGTGCTCACTTCCAGCTGGAACTCCAATCAGGATTTCTAGAACAAGGTATTGGTTGCATCAATATTCTGCTCACACGAAGCACCATTGCACTCTGTCTGTGTAGTACAGCTCCCTGTCTTGTGTGTATCATTTGGAGATAAGACTTTTCATAAACTGAGACGGAGCGTGAAATATTAAAGCTTTGCAATCAGATGAAGCTTGTTTTCGTCTTTCAAAGGAACTCTGAGCGGTGTTATTTGAGATTACATGTCAAACACCTGCTTGAGTTGTAGTCCAGCTGAAAAGAGGGTACATGAGACAGGATTTGGTTTTTTATTTGAATTGGAGTTGATAAATACCAGCCTCCAGAGGGATGCCAGAGTCGCAGAGTCGCAGAGTCACAGAGTCAGAGAGTTGCAGAGTCACAGAGTCAGAGAGTAGCAGAGTCACAGAGTCAGAGAGTTGCAGAGTCGCAGAGCTGCAGAGCTGCAGAGCCGCAGAGTCGGAGAGTCGGAGGGCAGGATCAAGGCTTCAACTAAAGTTTCAGTGGCTCTTGAAATGTTTGATAATAATAAAGGTCCTCCAATAGCTTATCTCCAATCTTCAACATGAACCTCTTTGCAGTTGAGAGTTCCATTTAGTATTTCGATTGGGTGCGGCTTGTGAGTGCAACCACAAAATCCCAATATATCAGTATGTCAGGGAGTGAATACATGATCCTTATGATCCAAAACATCAACACGAAATGCACTGGTCCTCACAAACCAGTTTAGAGGCTGATTAATAGACTTGTCTCTGAGTTTGGGATTAGTATTCTCCAAGGTGCGACTCCAAAGGATTTACTTACTTATCAGTACGATAACTCCTGACACCTTATTCAAAGAAACGCATCTGAATCTGCTCTACAACACTGTCTGGCTGCCAGAGGAAAAAATAGAAGCCGTCTGTGCCAGGGACTGGAACAGCCTCTACAACCGAACAAGCCTAAAAATATAAAATCACTGAACTAGCAGAACCATCATCTTGGGGAGAAGCATTTGGAAAAAAATGTGCTTCCAGGTACTGTATATTTAAAGCCTTGGATTCAAGGCCTCTTTAATATTGTATGTATCTAATGTAATGCTCTGCTTGCTTCACAGAGCAATACAATCAATGCAAGGGCTCCATTCCAGCTTTTTACAAAGACCATGCCTATAAAAAAACAAACAAATCATTAAGTCTTAAGAGTAAAGCTGAATTGAGCAAAGAATAACACAAGTAAAGCTGTAAACTTGATTCCAGTTTTATAGATCATGCTAACCAATCTGCAGACTTGTTTAGTCACTACTAAAAAACACTTACTGTAGTCAAATAAAAGCTTTACTCATAATGAAACTACGCTAGACAAAAACAATAACAACATCTAGTGTATATCTGTAAAAGCAATGGTCTTCAATACACAAGCTAGTCATTCATCTTAGTCATACCAGTACATCAAGAACAATTTAATGAGGAGTGAACACACTACAGTAATATCTAACAGCTTATACAGGTAGAAGGGTTACCACCTACAGTCCATGGTAATAATATATATATAACAAATGAAGTAGAAAACGGGTCTACCCTCTTCTATTGACTCTCCCATTTCAATACCCTGTATTCATAGCAATGAATCACAGCAGGCCTTCACGCTGCACAGTGTGAGTGAGTGGGCCCCTGGGTCACGCTTTGCTGCAGTACCACAGCATATACTGGTTAACCTGTAATATGGATAAAGAAAATGCATAACTGTTGCATAACTCTATCCCCTGGGGCGATCATGAACAAAATCAATAAGTGTGTAGAGCCCCAAAACATCTACTCACACGCAGCAATGCAAAAAACACAAACTCCATCAACCAAAAAGAAATCAAATAAACACAAACAACCTGACAAACACAGACTCTTCCTTGACATTGTAGACACTAAAATACCCAACAACTGCAATCCACTTCCGAACATACTTTGCCATAGGTTTCTTCACTACATACTAAGCTCATCATTTGTGTCCACTCTCAATTTGAGCACAAAAAAAAGAGCCATTAAGAGGACTGTATCTAGGGTAATTGAGTTTCTTTTAGTATTGCTACATATTATACCATTGTGTGCTCTTTTCTGGTTCATGTTTCGACTGGAAGTCTTACTCAATGTCTTTCTCACTTTGCCTCCCTCCTACAAAGTCATCGCCATTTCTAGAGCCACATGCCTTCCCTGCCAAGTAGCTGGGAAGCATCAATACTAATTTGACATTGACTTTGACATTACAGCTGCATGTTATTTGTCATTATCTATTACTTTGTACGAAGGGCATGTATATGGGTGAAACTGATTTGATTTAATTCTCCAGGCCTAACTTCTGACCTTTTCAACCACAGACCTACATTAACGATGCTGTGCACATGACTAGACAGACTTTAAAACACAGTGCTGACAAGCAGACCTCGCAGCATTTGACATCATTTAAAACTGCTACACGTTAACATCGGATGGGTTTGTGACAGAGTTCTTAAATCTAAAGAAAGACCTCTGGTTTTGAATTTCGGCTTTTTCTGTTGAAGGTGATGGTGATCGCAGATTAGAAGAAAAAGAAGATACTGTGCTTGCCTCCCTGTTACTTCCATTCCCTTTTAGGTGGGTTTGCTTGAATACAAAAGCAATGATATCATGATTTACAGAAAAAAAAGACCACTATATTGTTAAAGTTCATACGTTTAAGAAAGATACTGATCTTAAAGCAGGTTGTGTAGTATATGTGTTGTCATGTGGAGTGTTCTGGACAGTAAACTGGTAATCTTTGCTGACAGACACACCTACAGACATCTGAGTATTACTGTAAATCATGCTAAAAATAGGATGATCTTTGAAATGAAATGAAAGGCAGTATAGATTATAATAAAACGCTGCCACAGAGACTCAAAGTATAATCTAACCTAATTTGGGATTGTATTAAAATATTCTCCAGCTTGGGTGCATGGATCAAAACATGACAAATGCTGAAAAAAGAAGCACAATTCAGATATTCAGTATTATCTACATGCATTGCTGGACAAATATGTTTTTTTTTTTTTTATAAATTTACCAATAATAATATAAATATTGTTGTCAAAGATCCTCCCAGGACTATCAATGAATCCAACAGTAGGATTTTTTTTTTTTTTTCAGGGAGGAACACGGTTTTCTGTAACAAAATGCAACTTCAGTACCTTTAATGCATGCTGCCTTATAATATTGAGTGTTTAAAGTTGAGGATGACCAGTGAAACAAGACAGCATTCTTCGCATGTAGATGAGACTGAAATATAGATCAGTTTCCTTTATCCAATTTACCCAAGCAAGTATCTGACCTCAGAAACTACTGCAACACTATCTAGATAATCACATCTTTTTAAGCAGTTTGAAGTTCACATGTTTTTGTACATTATATTTGAGGCATGCACCAAACTTGGGCATATTGGCCCACACTTGCAATTCTGATTTCCATCTGCAATACATGTCATGAAGTGCAAACTTGATTTGATAAATCAAAACATTCCCTAAAACTGCCCGAATAGTTTTGTGAATTGGGCCCTATATGGGACAGGGAGTCTCCCCTTTCTGACTTCATTAACCCAGAGTGATTGTTGAACAAATGAACTGTAGCTGAATTCCATCACACATGCCTGCCGGAACTCTGTTCAAACTGGAGGCAGGTGGGAACAAGACAATTTTTAAATGACTGGTGACTGTTGTAGCCCCTTACTCCATTTTTAGTCATATACTGTAAAATCCTCATCTTAATTCTGCATGTGTAGCAACAGATAGCTTATGCCATTGATAAGAACATAAGAAAGTTTACAAACGAGAGGAGGCCATTTCGCCCATCTTGCTCATTTGGTTGTTAGTAGCTTACTGATCCCAGAATCTCATCAAGCAGCTTCTTGAAGGATACCAGGGTGTCAGCTTCAACAACATTACTGGGGAGTTGGTTCCAGACCCTCCCAATTCTCTGTGTAAAAAAGTGCCTCCTATTTTCTGTTCTGAATGCCCCTTTACCTAATCTCCATTTGTGACCCTGGTCCTTGTTTCTTTTTCAGGTGAAAAAGTCCCTGGGTCGACATTGTGAATACCTTTTAGAATTTTGAATGCTTGAATCAGATTGCCTCGTAGTCTTCTTTGTTCAAGACTAAACAGATTAAATTCTGTGAGCCTGTCTGCATACGACGTGCTTTTTAAACCCAGGATAATTCTGGTTGCTCTTCTTTGTACTCTTTCTAGAGCAGCAATATCCTTTTTGTAACAAGGTGACCAGAACTGAACACAATATTCTAGGTGAGGTCTTACTTAATGCATTGTAAAGTTTTAACATTACTTCCCTTGATTTAAATTCAACACTTCTCACTATATATCCGAGCATCTTGTTGGCCTTTTTTATAGCTTCCCCACATTGTCTAGATGAAGACATTTCTGAGTCAACATAAACTCCTAGGTCTTTTTCATAGATTCTTCCTTCAATTTTAGTATCTCCCATATGATATTTATAAGGCACATTTTTATTGCCTGTGTGCAGTACCTTACACTTTTCTCTATTAAATGTCATTTGCCATGTGTCTGCTCAGTTCTGAAAGCTGTCTAGATCATTTTGAATGACCTTTGCTGCTGCAACAGCGTTTGCCACTCCTACTTTTGTGCCATCTGCAAATTTAACAAGTTTGCTTACTATACCAGAATCGAAATCATTAATGTAGATTAGAAATAGCAGAGGACCTTATACTGATCCCTGTGGTACACCACTGGTTACCTCGCTCCATTTTGAGGTTTCTCCTCTAAATCAGTACTTTATGTTTTCTACATGTTAACCACTCCCTAATCCATGTGCATGCATTTCCTTGAATCCATACTGCGTTCATTTTGAGAATTAATCTTTTATGCGGGACTTTGTCAAAAGCTTTCTGGAAATCTAAATAAACCATGTCATCCCCCTAATGAGATTATGTAAATTGCATTTACTTTTGACAAGATAGTTTCAGATGTCAGTAGGGGCACATGGAAACATGCTTGTTGTATAGCATATGTCACTGTGTAATAAATGGCATCTTTAAGCTCTGTTAGAGCTCAGGAAGCTAAACTAAAGTTGGAGTCAAATCAACGTGCAGTTATCCAACAGCCTTCTTCATACAGTACTGTATGTTTCACTTCTGCGTTTACTGTACCTTGGCGTTGTTCTGTCAGTGATTTCAGCTTATGATTATTACAAATTATTTAACATTTTTATATACTCTTCATTTCTCCAATCCAACAAATGAATAAGTGTAGTCTGATTTGTCAATGTATCCCTCACTTAGTTCATTTTAAAAGGAATCCATAAATCCGGAGACTGAATTGCCTGCAGTGTTATTGACGCGGCTTCATGGAGGGGGGAAAAAAAAAACTCAATATTTTCAACCACCACCGTGGTTTATATAAACCGTCAGTATCAATGCTCAAAGCAAATTGATTTTCTCCATGTTTTGTTTCATAGACACTGAAATTGAAAACAAACTAACAAATCTGCGCAGGAGAAGGGGGGCTGGGAAGAGAGACATGAAAATGGCCTAGAATGTAAAACCAGCAGGACCCTGCTGACTTGACTGTAGTTATGTGCTTTTGTGAAGGTAATTTACAGTTTAACTCAGTAAGACATCCACACAGACAGGCGTCTCCTGGATAGGATAACATAAATGCAATAATATGCAAATGAAGTCTTCCCCTTGTATGGTAAAAGTTAAGTTACACCCCTATATAACCCTCATAATGTGTTTCAGTTGTTAGTGGCACAGAATAGCCCTCTGAGGGGTCCTAATAGGCCATTCTTCGGAGCGTCACAGTAATAATGTATATTGCACTCAGAATCATCATACCTCAGTAAATTACTTTCTATACATGGTCAATAACACCCTCACTGGGGTCTGCATTTGCTTTAATTTCATATTCAAGATGGAAAGAAATAACCTAAATGCACAAGATATTATTATTATTATTATTATTATTATTATTATTATTATTATTATTATTATTATTATTATTATTATTACTTAAAACGTACAAGACAGATGAGACCTTATCTGCAGTATTTGTATAGTCTGTTTTCAACATGGTTATTGAGCAAACAGATCAAAGACCACCCAGATCAAAGGATCTGCCCATTCTATGAGTTTGTCTGGAATTATGCTTATGCCCCAGTGAATAACAGAAATTGCTGCAATATTGATAATAACGGTACAACTGTACAGCTCTGCTCTAATCATTCCCTGGGGCCGTCACCTGTAAAACCGATAGGTATCGAGAACAGCACACTGCGAGAAGTGTTGAGACAAAGAAGGGGAAGGAAGTAAGATAAACACATAAGGCTATTATTAGTTAACACAATAGAAAGTTACCAGACCGGAAATAAAACTCAGATATTTCATTTTGGAGCTTTTCGAATTGTAATTGGTGTTTTTTTCCTTTCAGAAACAAATTGTGGTAAAGATTTGGATTAAACAGCTTTAAGAATCCATATCTTCACCTTGTGTGCTGGCATAAAGGCCCACATTCACAAAGCTTTAATTTTATTTAATGGATGTTTTAATATCCAAAGAAAGAAAGAAATCAATGCCAATTACAGTTCTCAGCTAATGTATTATTGTACTACTATGTCATTGCAGATATAACTTGTTGTTATCTTAACTTGTTGCATCCTATTTGTTATTGTATTCTATTAGTATTATTGCACTTACTGTAAACTATACTGTAATTAAATATGAAGCTTGCATTGTAACCCTGTATTGCTGTGTGGTCCAGTGGTTAAAGAAAAGGGCTTGTAACCAGGAGGTCCCCGGTTCAAATCCCACCTCAGCCACTGACTCATTGTGTGACCCTGAGCAAGTCACTTAACCTGCAGCTGATGCATAGTTCACACACCCTAGTCTCTGTAAGTCGCCTTGGATAAAGGCGTCTGCTAAATAAACTAATAATAATAATAAAACAGCAGCATCAGCTTAATTAATTCAACAAAAACTAGAGGCCATTTCCATGAAAAAAATGTATCACATGAAAGAAAAACAATACACCTTCATGCTTTGTAGTTTTAAATAAAGCTTGACATTAATGGCTCTTTCAGCCTCTAAACAGATTTGGAGTAATATAAGAGACTGTAAATGGGCGCATTCACCTCAAACGTTTGCATCTATTTGCGCAGCTAACAGAACGCCCGACCAGCCTCTCATTACAGTATAAAGAGTACATCATATTATAGGCTAATTGCTAGGTTTTCCCCTCGGACAATGTCATCTCTTGTAATAATGCAGTTTAAATTGAGAGAGTACACATCTAATGTGTTAACATGGTCATTAAAACCAAGTTAGACATCATCAACAGCACAACCTTCAAAACAGCTGAACTTAAACCCAACTGCTTCACTGCTACCCAACAGGAAGACGAATAGCATTCACCTAGAGCCTTTTCATAGCCTGTGTTTTAATGTTATACTCAGTGCTTGGAATGAACAAACTAATGTGCACAATATGAAAACTTAATAGTGGTTCTCTTATTGGCATTCATATAGATTTAACCATATCTCTAAGTAATTAACTAAAGACAATATAATTAATGAAAAGCATGGCATTAATATTACATTAGTTATTGACGGTACTTATAAATCTAATGATGGCATTTCCAGTTGTCACCCACGTTATCATCTAGAGCAAACACAGTTAAGGGCTGTCTGCCTAACCTGACACATCGATTATCAGCCTGTCAGTCAATAACTGATCATCTCAGCGATCATGATCATGCTACAGCGTCAAGAATCCTATGAAATATAAAATCTATGACTATAAATAAAAACATGAATGTGTCAGAAAAAAATGTAGGGAGGAAGTCTGCAGAGAAATGTGTCTTCCAGCATGGCACCAAATGATACGCATCCCTTTTGATAGTGTCTCTTAAGAGTGACCCACAACTCCCTGAAACTGGCACAGCATGGAATTAGTGAGGCATTTCCACCAGGGCACATCTGCCCTAAAAGCCTCTGAAATGACTATCCTTCCATCTGGTACAGTACCGAGGAAAATGAGATTTCAGTCCGACGGAAAGCTGAAAAACGGAAGATCATTTAAAAGGTGGGAACTGGTTGTTCAGAGATCATATTCCAACCAGAACAAAAGTGAGACTTGTATTAATTAAATGTAGTTTATTAGAGATTACATAGCACACACAGACGGCATCTTCAGTAGAATATCTGGACTTTGTGACATCCTTTGGAATATATTCTGCTGTAACAGCACAAGGTTTTCTTTCCTGAAAATTAATAAGGCTTCTTTTTTCCCCTTTTCTTTTTTTAGGCAAACGACCGAAGCTAAAAATGATATCTGCTGTACACTGGCTTCATTTCTGAATCATGGAGCCTTGAGTATTCTTAGATGAAAATATGAATAATTAAATTCTGCAATATAGCGGGAACTTTCTATTCTGTTGTATAAACCTTTAGAAAAAGAAAAAAAAATCTATCATGTGTTAAGTGAATTCCAAATCTACAGCACTGGTCACCATATCACGATATCCTTGCAAGACAACTAAGAGGACTCAAGGAATCTAAGTTAAGATAAAGGTTTAAGGAAGCGAAGATAAACGCGTGTTTGTTTTGTTTACTGTACTGGTGATTGGGGGACATTCTGAGTGTCAGGTTATTGTGTGGGTGTTTATACCGTTCATCGCTTACTGCGGGTGAATCACGTTAACACAAACGTGCCCATTCTAAGCAGTGGCGACTGTGTGTGTGTGTGTGTGTGTATATAATATATATATATATATATATATATATATATATATATATATATATATATATATATATATATATATTCGTTTTTGTTGTGAGATCACATGACCCCAAACTGCAACACTAGTTTAAATATTCATAGAAGACCTTGCATCTGTGTGGTATGAATAGGAATCCAATATAACCTGGCTGAAAACTAGTGGATTGACAAGGCAGATTTGTATTGTGTGCAGGGTCAGTTCAGCTGTTCATCTCACAGATACAACCTGTTCATAATTTTCCAGAAGTTAATGTTTTCGTTAGACTGTAGTCAGATTGCCTTTCACTATAACACAACTACTATAGGATACAAATAACGTATTACACTGTTGGATTTTTACTACAAAGATCATTAGTTCTTATTCTCTGAAAATGATTACATTTTGATACATGTATGTTTTTATTCAAATTGATATGCAAATCACAGTACAACTAAAAGTATGGTAAACAGTAATTCAACTTGCCTCAAATTATATTCTACCACAACATATCAGATTACAGTTATAACATGATTCTGAGATAATTAAGATTAAACAACAATATATCAGTATACCAAAAATAAATAGACCATCACTCAGTGTGAGGTCATGTCTTTTTTACCAACAAATTAATATTAATCATAGTCTATCATTGTAGGACCGTTATATAAAATTGTCTGGACAAATTCCCCCTGCTAAATTAGTATGGTGTTTGTTGGCCGTCAGGAAAACACTCTGGACTAATCTCTGACTTTGGTTTATATAGGCTCTGTCTGAGCCCAGTGTGATGCTGCTGGGTGTGGATGCTGTTTGGGTGTGGCTACCTTCAGGGACTGACGTTCCTTTTCACAGTTATTCTGGATTCTCCGACTTAATTCCCTTCCGCCAACTCTAAACACATTCTCAGCACACAGGACCCCACCCAAAGTGGTTATACAAAGTAGAGGTTTTACAAATTAACAACAGTACCAATTGTAAAGAAGGTAACCAAAGAGTATATTCATGGGTACATTTGGCAGGGAATGCTCGTAGCTATATACCAATTTGAGAAATTGTGCTCAGGAGATATCTAGATTGCAGATATACTTTACAGGTATAACATACTGCACACATACAGCTGTTACAGCACTGTACACAGCTGATCTGCAGTACAAAAAACAAGCATACTTCGTAACTACTATTCATATTACGTTCGGGGGATATTGATGGTCTTGGAAATAGTGATGTGTTGCAATGACCCCTGGAAGCAGAATGCGTGTAAATGTTTATCAGAATTAGCTAGAATTTGCTGAAGGACTGAGCCCTGTGGAATGCCTCAGCTAAGTGGAAAAGCTCTTAAATATTCATTACAATCCTAACTGGAGTGTGACCTGCCTGACCAATGTGCCATCTCAGAGGCAGCGACATGCAGCTAAAAAACAGATGCAGCATAGTCCCTCAAGCGCTTGTTTGCAGTCTACCCCAGTGGTGTTCCTGAGCTGCTGTTAAACTGATGAAGTTATTTGGTGTTGCCTTAATGTTCCCTTTTAGTTTGCAGTTAACACACAGTGCATTATTATAACTTAATAATATTCGAGGTGTTCCACAAGGTAAGTTGTTCTGCTTAAAAGTCCACCATCTGACAATAGACTTACAGTAGAGCTGCATTTCACAGTTAAAGCTCACTGCAGAATACAATCAGTTCCAAAGCCCCCTGAAATGTTTACTGCTAGATTATGCATGGTTTTGTATGCTATCACATAAACAAGCAATAGGGTAAGCCTGTAATCTGACAAACAGGCAAAACAGGCATACATAACATGCAAAAATAAAAACAAGAACATCCATTAGAAATCAATTTGCAAGACATCACCAGATGTAACTATTGGAGTTTACCATGATATTGTTTAGTAATTTCAGTAGCTACATTACTTTCAGTCACTGGGGTGGGCTATATATAGATAGATAGATAGATAGATAGATAGATAGATAGATAGATAGATAGATAGATAGATAGATATCAAATATTTGACCAATCTTAGAGATTTGACAACAAACAGCAGGATAAATACTTTTGAGTGCTCTTAGTTTATTACATTTATTTCCCAAATACCTTGTCCTTACTGAAATCATTTAATAAATTACGCTTTTTCTGTGTATACAGAATATTGATCAAACAATTAGACAACTGTGCCTTTAATACCATGGAGGTGATGAAACAGTATTGTTGTCTCTGTATTTGAATGCTTAGCCTTTGCACTGAGATAAACTAGGTATTCAATCATCAGGAATGACAGAACAATAATACCTCCCTCCCTCTCCCCTCTCCCTCCGCCCAACCCGCTTCTCGTGTTCTCCAACTCCGCAGTGCTAGACTTAAAGTCAAATTCTAGGTGTTTTCGTTAACAGTGCCACAACCCCAATTTGCGAAGGAAATAAAAGCCACACGGCACAGCAAAGCTGTGGAGTAACGCGTCATCCTTCTCGTCTGCAGAATACCTTATTTTTGATTGAAGCATTCGTGTCCTGTTGCAGTTTCCGATTCTAGAAAAAGGAGCTCCCTTAAAACCTCATTTAAAATTACTACAGCAACATTCGCCTTAAAATGTCACTAAAAATCTCTGCGTGACATTCGGACCTTGGCACCAGTGAAAATGACTCAGCTGTTTGGGCCCAATTGATTCGAATGTTTCTTTACTCCAGCAAGCTGAGCCTCCTGCACAACGACTTTGATACAACAAACAGAAACAGACTTACATTTTCACTTCAATCGCTCATCGCCGTTGTTTTAAATTTATTTATTTATTTTTTTAAATCTCCGACTGACGCTGTATGAGCTGACTACCAACTGCACAAAAGTCCCAGGTGTACCAAACCTCATGACTGCTTTTTTTTTTTAAATCAATATATTGTTCACCTCAAAACTATACATCAGCCAACAAAGGCTCTAGATAGAAAGATTTCAAACCGCACTCACTGATATTATACGCCTGTGTTTTCAGGAGATAACTATTTTGTTCTGTGTAACACATTCTAGCTCAAAATATTACAAGGAATACTGAAGAGAATTGTGTTTATTTTCTTATTCGTTACATTGTAACACTGCATGATGTACAGTGTTTACAATACAAATTAAATTGTAGGCTAAACAATTTCCCTGTTTATCAAAAAAAGTACACACGTATACGTATATATAAGAAAAAAGGAAAAAGAAAAGGATATTTCAGGTACTTAAAAAAGGTAAAATAATTGATTACAAATTATATATATATATATATATATATATATATATATATATATATATATATATATATATATATATATATATATATATATATATATATACGTAACCTATTTTAAATAGCTGACTAACTTGTATCCGCGTGTAACTTTTCTTTGGTATAAGTTCGTGAAAGATCGCTAAATATCTAAGAATTTGATTAAAAGAGATCGTCTTTATAAGCCATTGCATTTCCAAGACGGTAGCACGGATACACAAAAGAACATCAGAATGGGATACCATCAACATAATAAGAGGCACTCTTACCTCGAAATCACTCTACTGTTGAGAAGGACTCCTTCTGTGCAATGTGCAGGACTCCAGAACAAAAAAAAAACCCAACTGTTAAGGCTCCACCTCTCCTTTTGTTCCCCACTCGAGTAAAATCTTGAGTGGATCTCGCTTTTGTACTCTCCGGTGTGTGGTGTAGTTCACGTGTTCAGACTGAATCGTTGTCATCGCTCTTGGGTGCCCCTAACCTAAACAGCGACATTCTTCACTATTTACAGTTCCCACTTTTAAAGCCTGGGTGGAAAATGATACGGACCTTTTTTTTTTATTCTTCTTCTGTAAATCTTTCCGGGGTTTGCATTTTGAAAAATCGCAGTGCTCAGCCTAAACCACATGCACAGGGTTTATAGACAGTTCTTTTTTTCTCGGTCTACACAGTATATCGTACATCGGTTGACCTCAGTCGGTTTTGTCATTAAAAACGTTTTTTCCAATGAACCGGCATGCTCATTCAGAGGAAATCACATATTTATTTATCCTCATACTTCTCTATCAATGGATAGAGCCGCAGAACGAATCCGGCAAGCTTCAGAAAACAATTCAAGTGGTTTTATTTCAGAATGGAGCAGATTATATATCCATCGCCCGCTTCGTTTCGTTTCTGTGCTCCATCCAGTATGTTTCGTGCCTGCGCCGCTTGCCCGTTGAGTGCAGAGATGGCTTTCTCCTCTGGAATCAAGAGAGCGAAAGAAAGCCCTTGTTGGGCTGGAGAGGGAAAAGTAAACGCAGAGCACTAAACTTGTTATCTTTCAAGACTGCACTGTGTTTACTTTTCATTCTACACAGCTGAAGAACGGCTTTTGCCCAAAACATCCTGAAATAAATTGTTTCTTAATCATTTAAACCTTATTGTGTACATCCCAAACATTGTTCCACTATATATATATATATATATATATATATATATATATATATATATATATATATATATATATATATATATATATATATATATACTGTGCTTATATAAAAGCACTATAGATCAGTGATATAAGCACAGTATAGCTCAATGATTTTTGTCCATGGTTTTATCCACACGTTATTGATAATCTGTAGATCCACTCCAATGCTCATACCCTAAACTGATTTCTTGTATTTGTTTTTTCTAACTTTTCAATATTCAATAAGTTCCATGTTGACATTGTGTACAAAAACACAAACAGAGAAGCTCCAATCTGCAGATACACTAATGCTCTAAGGACACAAATGGTAAGAATGCTGAAAAAGTATTCCTCCCTTTAAATTCATAATAAAATATACATTAAAAAAAATAATAATAATAAACAGATGACATTCTCCTAAACGGACTGAGCAAGGATCAATAGGGCTACTCCTTGGGCTTTTTTCTATACAACTAATCATAGCGTTGCATCTGAAATCATAGATGTATGCACATATATAAAGCCAGCTAGTATATGCAGAGCCTACTGCTGATATATGGAATTGGATCTTGTTGTATGTTTTTGTAAGATTGCTTTGTTTTCATGAGGTTTGAACAAGACCTCTGGGAAGGAACTCCAAGCTGTGTAACATACTGCACTTCAATAACTCCACTGTACAGCTCTCATTTCTAAGCATCCTTTAGAAGAAGGCTAGCCGTTAGCCTTGGAGGTTTTTCAAAGGCCCTGATGCAGACACGGGCAGCCAGTGCCTTTTGTTGTGCTTGGTTGCATTAGCAATAGAAATGGCTTTGCTCACATAAAGAGTACTAAACAATTATGTGAAAGTATAGCAGCTAGGTGATTCGAAGCAGACCTTCTGCAAGATGGGAGTGTTTGCTAATCTATTTAATCACAACCCCAGCAGACTTATTTTCAGTTTATTTGACTGCTTTATTATATTAACAATAGGCCTGTTTCACCAGGTTATAGTTCTTGTAGAGAATCCTTGTTCTGTAACCAAGTGTTAAATAAAATGAACCCTTACAAAAAAAATGCTAAATAGTCATGCTACCTTTTAATAAAGTTATATATGAGACCACTGTAGGTTAAAGAATCAGACAAATCAGTTTGATGCTTCTGGGTTGTGGAAAGAGTCATGACATCATTTCAATTTCAGTGTTAGAAATAGAATGAGTTTTACTGGTATGCTCAGCTCCCTTCGTGTTCCATATTCTGACAAGTATCAAGAAAAGAGGCTAATCAACTTTGTAAACGAGTATTGGTTCCCCCAAATATTTAGATAAGAGTGGATAAATATGCTTGTATGCAAAGAAAGATTACTTTGTTACAAAAAAAATAGGGGGTACAAACATTCCCAAATATTGGTTCCTCGGGGAAACAGATATTCATTCCTGGGGGGACAGATTTTCAGGGGGAACATATATTCTCTGACACCGGTACATAATCAGACTGTCACCGGAAAATAAAATGAAACTCTTTTTATTGTGTCTGCTACACAACATGTTCACAGCACAGTAACCTTCATTACAGGTTATTATGATGTGTTTATTTAGCAGACGCCTTTATCCAAGGCGACTTACAGAGACTAGGGTGTGTGAACTATGCATCAGCTGCAGAGTCACTTACAACTACGTCTCACCCGAAAGACGGAGCACAAGGAGGTTAAGTGACTTGCTCAGGGTCACACAATGAGTCAGTGGCTGAGGTGGGATTTGAACCGGGGACCTCCTGGTTACAAGCCCTTTTCTTTAACCACTGGACCACACACCCTCCAGTCTGCTACACAACATGTTCACAGCACAGTAACCTTCACTACAGGTTCCTATTGTCCTTGTGTAAACAGCTTCATGCAGTGCTTTGATTTGTTGGATACAATTGTTCTTTTTTCATTCAAGCTATATACCTGTAGCTCTTCCACATACAGCTATGTTACCAGTGTCAATATACAGGTATTTTTACTGGGAGATTAAATGGAACGTGTTCTTTTTTAAAAAGTTAGATTCATTGATAGCAGAATTTTACAATCGTGGAGTCGATTAAAAATGAATGTAGAATTTGAATTGGAAATTACTGCTAATTGGCGATACATCCTGTGACATTTCTGCTCTTTGGAATGTATTGAACTAAAAAAAAACAACGTGCGCACACACACACACACACAAAGCAGTGTCTGGAAGACCCCTGAAAGGGGTGACACTCTCTCTCGACCTCTGACCCCCTGACACAACATTTAAAGAACAAGATGATATGAATATTCCAATGAACCTTTGTTGTCATTGCTAGAGAAAATGGAATGACATTATTAAATTTGGAACCTGCTGTGGCCTACATGTTTTAAAGGGGTTCCAGCTAATGTAATACTTTTTAGATAATTATTTGTTCTGTTGGTTCTGTAGTTTTGAAAGAAGCACATGTTATAGTAAGTATACCAAGTAAAACGAGACCTCTTGAAAGGGATGCCCACAGAACTGGGCATCAAACAACAACTGACCACTAAGTATAAAGTCTTATGCGTAGTACTTCAGTGTCTCCATGGCAGAAATGACAAGAAGGATAGATCCAATATTGAATTTGCTCCGGCTCTATACTGTTCTGCACCTTAATGGGATTAAGGTTGATGATATTGATAATTCACAGTTCAATAAATTATCCACTAATGGGAAATGGTATGTAGCTCTCTCAGTCTGTCTAGAAATACAATGGAAGAATCTATCATTCCAATTACGAGGCTGGCTTTACAAGAACAGTTCAGTGGGCATCCGGCTACCGTTTTTAATTACCATTGCACAGATTGATTGATGGCATGAGGACGCCACCCCACACACAGTTCATTAGCGGTTGTTCCGCTATTAGAATCTAGTTATTCAAAAGACTGTAAAGTCATTAGTTCTATTTTTATGGCAACCCCCAAAAAAAAAAGTTCTGTTCTCCATTCTTTATTTCCTGGCTTGTCTAGTCCTCTAGTGCTACCTTTTCATTTATAATAAGCTCTTGTAAGTTACCAGGCAAAAATCTAATTCCGTCACAAAAAAACACACAGATAAGAAGGAAGGGGGCTTGAAAAAAACATGTTCAAAAAATACAATTTATTACACAATGTGCAATGAAAACCCATAACTCCAGACAGGTTGAAAGGATAAAATAAATACAGGCAATTAATGCAGCCACATTTTCCTGTCTCAGGACCCAGTCTCATGGCCTCTGACGATAACCTGTGTATAGAGGTTATCATTTACAGCATTTGTGTTTGTAAAGCTTATCAAATCACAAGCGGAAATATGTCTGCTTTCTAAAGATCAATAAATATGAAAAGCAAGCAGTATTTAATTATAAATAAATGAAAGCATGTAAAGCTTGTAATGACAGAGGAGAATCACCTGAGAGCAGTACTTGTGTTAAAGATCTGAGGCAGCGCTCCATCTGCAGCCAGACATGAATGAAATATTTATATTGTTGTGTTCCTGTGCTCCATGGAGGTTTTTTACACACTGTACTGCTGGGGTTAGAGGGTTTGTCACTAACAATGTTTTGGAGATTATGTTTGAAACAGAGCAAGGCAGGAATGTGTAAATCAGATTAACTGGGGTTATATGTTCGAGTAGGAAAACGGAGGGGAAATTAATTGATAAATAAATAAACTAGATGGTAACTTTACAAGTAAAGTTGTGGGGCTTGCTTTATCAGGAAAGTGGTCAAAGGAGCTGATTTGTGTCAAAAGTCACATTGTTTACTAATTGTCTCATGCTTAGAATGTGCTAGGATTTGAAATTTCTCAAAGTTCTGTGACAGTTAATTCAACAGTGGGAAGTAGCCTACTGAAAGAAGTTGATGCGGTTACTAAAACAGCTGTACCTCTTGATCGGTAGACGCCATTCCTGGTTTGATTTGATACTTGAATAGCTGAGAAGTAGAGGAAGATTTAATTTGCTCTAAGTATTTGTCTAACTTGTTGGGAAAGTGGTCAAAACAGCAGTTATTTCTAAAAGTTCACAGAAAATGTAGTTGGTGCGGTTACTAAAACAGGTGTACCTCTTGATTGGTAAAAGTTATTTCTGTTTTGATTTCATATTTGAATAGCAGAGAAGTAGAGGAAGATGTCATAACCTCTAACTTTTTGTCTAGCTGGTTGGAAAAGTGGTCAAAGTAGCTGATTTGTGTCAAAAGTTACATTGTTTACAGTAAATAGAATGTTGGAAGTCTGGGAGTTTTTAAACAATGGGGAGCTTTAGAATGTTGAAAAAAGTCCCATTACAGTGAATGAAGATGGACAAAAAAAGGACAAAAAGCTTAATAGTTTAAAAAGTATAAAAGATATAAGACGATTTAAAGTGGGGACTCTTGCTTCACAAGACCCACTAATGAAGCTGCTGAATGAAAAGGCCAGGCAATGACGTAGTGTTTGAGAAAGGAACTGAATGAGCAACTATAAAAAAAATTAAGCAAAAATACAGTCACTGTAACTAAGTCCAGTATATATACAAGCTTTGCGGCAGGTATTAGAAGCTCTCGTTGATATGCCAGAACGCCACATGTTTAGTAACACATCAATTTAGAATTCAAATTGATTCTTTCTGTTTTATTTTAAAGCCTAATTTTCACACAAATAAGTGCAGTGCTGTTTTATTGCATACTTGAGAAAAAAGAGAGACAGAATGCACTTGAGAAATGTTGAGTTATGATGCAGACTCATAATGAATAATGTTTATGCGTAGGCTGTGATATCGTCACTTGTTGGTCATCTGAAAAATAATGCCACGTGCTGCACCTAATCGATTTTATGTAGTTACTGATGTAAGCCAAAAGCCAGAGCACTAGATCGTTATGTTTACCATTGTACTCTACTATCCATTACATATGTTTTTCAAGGGCATAGTCTGAATGTAAGGATTTTTTTAATGCACAATTGTTGTCCAGTCATGCAAATTGAATAAGTTTGGCTTGTAGCATACTCTAAATTATGCAAATTATGCAAAAAAAATATTTTGGTTTGCTAAATAGTTTTTTTGGTGTGAAGAAACAACAATGTTTAGTCCCTAGACATGCACAAAGAGAAGATTCAGTCAAACAATGGAAAAATACCACGGTTTAGTCTGTGTGTTGAAAACATTCCATGTGATGTCATTTTTTTACCTAAATAGCAAAAAAAAAACCAAAAACAGAAACTGGGTTCTCTAACAGGGATAAAAGAGCTTGTCAAGTCTAACTCAGTATCCATCGCTCTCTCTCACAATGTGTGCAGCTGGTGGGGGGGGGGGGGCCTGCTTGCTTCATACAGGAGGCTTTCACTGTAAACAAGGGAAGCACAGATGGACGAAGTTCAGCCAAAATTGAAATGCTGTTCTCTTGGCAAACAAAGAACATCCCAATGATTACTTCGGACACAGAGACTCCAGGAAAGTGATTGCAATGCAATAAACATAAGTGATAATGTACACAAATGTGAGTTGCAATCTGGACGTCACTTTGCTCTTTGATATGATGTTGGTTGGTTAGTACAGCTCTTTAGTATACTTCTTTAATATCAGATGCCTTCGAACAAGTGTCCTTAGCAGAAGAAAGCAGCAGTAATCTAGGGGTTAAAGTTGAGTTTTTTCCACTGCCCAGGGTTATAAAGCATGATGGATGCTGGTGATAGAACCAAGCTGAGCTAAGTCCTGCTTGGCTGCAGGAAACCGTGAAAAAAAATGAGCATCTTTATCAGGTTCTGGGTCACTAGATGGTAATAAATGATGCCTTTGAGGTCTTTGATGTCAGCACTCCCTCTGTCTGTCCTAATGTATAGCATATATATCAAACGAAAGATGAACTCTAAAAATCTGCTGTTGATTTATTCTATCAGATGAGCCCCTCCTCCCTCAACACATCTCACAAATACACAAACACACACCATCGCTCGTACTCACACCATGCACTTTGAAGCAGTAAACCACAGCTGATATGAATACTGATTTCAAAAAAGAATAGAAAATAAATGATAAACAATGTGTAAATGTGGGGTTAGCAACCATGTTGAAAATGACATGCCCTTTTATAGAATGGACATATTCAATTGGAAATGTGTTTTGAAATACTTTCTTAGGATCCAGAAACGAGGTGCTACACATTCAAATGAAATACACCCGTCACTATTCACTTGGTTTAAAAAGTTAGCAATGGTGAAAAGATGTTTGAATTCTTCAGTGGGCAAGGATGTTGATGAGAGAGTAACAGGCCACCTGTCAAGCTGCTGATACGTTCACTGATTGCAGTTGGGGGGGCGGAGTTGTTGAAATGCTGTGCCAGTGTTTCAGTTGTTCGTTTCAGATTTGCAATTTTTTACAGCAGGGGTGCTGTTAATACAGTATACCTGTCAGATGGCTAATTTCCTGTCAAATTAAATTCTGCTGCATCTCAAGCACACATCTCACACTTAATAACTAGTGGCATGAAAAATGTCTCCCTTGATCAAATATGGGCTACTATTAATAGCTCTAGAAGGAATTTACATAACACTTTGGGTGTCATATTAATTTCAATAATGCATATATTCTCAGGCAAACATGTTTATTCGACCATGTTTACCGGATTTTTATATATATATATATATATATATATATATACAGTACTGTGCAAAAGTTTTAGGCAGGTGTGAAAAAATGCTGTAAAGTAAGAATGCTTTCAAAAATAGACATGTTAATAGATTATATTTATCAATTAACTAAATGCAAAGTGAGTGAACAGAAGAAAAATCTAAATCAAATTCATATTTGGTGTGACCACCCTTTGCCTTCAAAACAGCATCAATTCTTCTAGGTACACTTGCACAAAGTCAGGGATTTTGTAGGCATATAGTCAGGTGTATGATTAAACAATTATACCAAACAGGTGCTAATGATCATCAATTCAATATGTAGGTTGAAACACAATCATTAACTGAAACAGAAACAGCTGTGTAGGAGGAATAAAACTGGGTGAGGAACAGCCAAACTCAGTTAACAAGGTGAGGTTGCTGAAGACAGTTTACTGTCAAAAGTCATACACCATGGCAAGACTGAGCACAGCAACAAGACACAAGGTAGTTATACTGCATCAGCAAGGTCTCTCCCAGGCAGAAATTTCAAGGCAGACAGGGGTTTCCAGATGTGCTGTCCAAGCTCTTTTGAAGAAACGGGCAACGTTGAGGACCGTAGACGCAGTGGTCGGCCAAGGAAACTTACTGCAGCAGATGAAAGACACATCATGCTTACTTCCCTTCGCAATCGGAAGATGTCCAGCAGTGCCATCAGCTCAGAATTGGCAGAAAACAGTGGGACCCTGGTACACCCATCTACTGTCCGGAGAAGTCTGGTCAGAAGTGGCCTTCATGGAAGACTTGCGGCCAAAAAGCCATACCTCCAACGTAGAAACAAGGCCAAGCGACTCAACTATGCACGAAAACACAGGAACTGGGGTGCAGAAAAATGGCAGCAGGTGCTCTGGACTGATGAGTCAAAATTTGAAATATTTGGCTGTAACAGAAGGCAGTTTGTTCACCGAAGGGCTGGAGAGTGGTACACGAATGAGTGTCTGCAGGCAACAGTGAAGCATGGTGGAGGTTCCTTGCAAGTTTGGGGCTGCATTTCTGCAAATGGAGTTGGGGATTTGGTCAGAATTAATGGTCTCCTCAATGCTGAGAAGTACAGGCAGATACTTATCCATCATGCAATACCATCAGGGAGGCATCTGATTGGCCCCAAATTTATTCTGCAGCATGACAACGACCCCAAACATACAGCAAAAGTCATTAAGAACTATCTTCAGCGTAAAGAAGAACAAGGAGTCCTGGAAGTGATGGTATGGCCCCCACAGAGCCCTGATCTCATCATCATCGAGTCTGTCTGGGATTACATGAAGAGAGAGAAGCAACTGAGGCTGCCTAAATCCACAGAAGAACTGTGGTTAGTTCTCCAAGATGTTTGGGCCAACCTACCTGCCGAGTTCCTTCAAAAACTGTGTATATACATATATATACAGTATATTTATTTTTCTAGGCCCCTTTAATGAACAAGATGAATAAATATTTGTCTGGGATTGTCCAAGATTATTTTTTATATATCATTTTTTTTATTAGAATATTGAAGGGCAGCATTCAAGAGCACGCAAGCTTATTACCTTCAAGCAATTCTTCCTCTCCTGATGCAAAATATCTGCAGCTGCCCACTGTTCAAACACATCATGCAATAGTGTGAAAAAAGCTGGAATGTGTCTTAAAGAGATAACTGTGAGGCTCTGCAAAGAACTATTAAAGAACAAAAAAAGCTCTATGTGACTACTGCTACTAATAACAACAATGATAGTACATCAAACTACAGTTACATAAACAGTCATAAGGGCCAGAGAATTGTTATCACCCAACTCACTTCTCCTCTTAAAGGTTTCAATCTGCAGCTCGGTCCACGATTACAGTTTTTCTTACGCGGATCCCCTTCTGTTTCCCACTGTTTTTTTGTTGTTGCCATATTACCTTGACACTCAGCAGCGTTAGATGCTCTTTTCCTCAGCTACCCAGGCACCCAATTTCATTTACTGATGTTTGTGTTCCTGTCCATCTTTTCTAAGAACTGAGCTGATAAGAATGATGTCTGCTGTGCGCTCCTCAAAAGAAAACCTGCTTGAAATGAAATGAATGATTAGAGTTTTAAGAATCATTGTAATCAAACCGAACTATATAAAGTAACCCCAACAGCATAACTAACTATACATGCAGGTCAGGTCTGCAACAATTCAGTTCACTTGTCTGAACCCTTTGCCAACTTCAATGTGTGGCTTTCACTAGATAACACTCTAGCAATGGCAGAGAACTTGTTTATCCAATTAAACGTATCTACTACATGCTGTTAAAGGTTATATAAAGATGATATACAAGAGGCAGTCTCTCTCATTAATAAAACACAGCCTTGCAAGGAGAAAATCCACATCCAAGTGAGCTCATTAGACACAAGTTTGACAGCTTGCATTACACAGAACAGAACCTGACATATTGATAAAGGACACATCAAAGCAGGATGTTCAAACGAGCAACCCTCGGTGTGGTGTAAACTCACACTGACCTTTGGGTTGCACAGGTATCCTGTCTGAACGATGTTGAGGCTCTGTGATGGGATGCACTGTCCACTATTGTTGAGACCGCATGCAATCTAAACTAGATTTCAACCCGGGCCTCCAGCCATTCTAGATGTTCTGGAATCAATGTTAATTTAAAATTGGAGCGTTTCTTACATCAGCCGCATGGAGGTCCCAGATCACAGTCCTTGCCTTTCCTTCCTCTGCTTGCCATAGCAACAGTCACTAGCTGTCAGATTTCTGTATAAGGCTGTCTCACAGTTGAGAATAGCTCTTTTACCCATCTCCAGAGAGGCAGAGAGCAGAGAGCTGCAGCTGAACTGTTACATCAGCAGCATCTGCTAGGAAACCACCAATAAAGCCAGAGAAGAGAGTTTAAATACAGTAAATCATTACATGCATTCATGAATTAATAACATGCTAAATGACTAATTAATAATCACATGGCACTGGAGTTTAATTGGAGACAGCTACAGGTACATGAGGGGAATATTAATTTGTAGAGTAAATAATAATACACAGCATTGGAATAGATTAGACACAGGGAAAGGACACTGGTGGTTTTGGGGCTGTTCTGGAGTGTTTCTGTGTTGTTATCTGTTGTGTTATTTTATTAGTTAGCTGTGTATTTTAAATGTTTATAATTCTTCATTTGCTTTTATATGTCTGCTATGTCTTTCCTTCTGCCATTTCTCTCCGTATCTTTTTCTTTTCCTATTTTTTTTTTCAATTTAAGACTGTAATTTATATATTGTTATATTTTGTTTAATTTTTGTAAGTCGCTTTGGATAAAGGCGGCTGCTAAATAATTACATAATAATAAAAAATAAGAATATGACCAGCAGGAAACAGAAATTGCTTTTAGATTGTGGTTTCCCATCGCTAACCAAGGTTTTAGCATGCTTTAGAATACTTATTGCTTCTGATATGACTTAACCTTAACTATACTTACCTATGCATGAACCATCCAGAACTCAGAGTTATATTTGTACAGTTTCCACCAATTCAAGCATGATTGTTGTACGGTATAAACTGAGGGGAGCATTTTAGTTGTGTTCCACTCACCATGGGGTTTAGGGATTGTTTGTAGCCAGGAGCAGCCCTCAAAGCTCAGATTGAACACGGCTTTGAGTTAATACTAGAGACACTGCTTCTTATAAAGTCTTTTAATATCTATCTGATTATAGAAAAAACAACGTATATCTGCATTCCTGCCTCAAGATGGCTTCACATGTACCTGCATGGACCTCTCAGAACTACATTTCCCATCATCCTCCTGCTCACATATGTAACTGAGATGGATTTACCAGTGAGAAGGAGGAAGATTAAAACAATACACACATCTTAGGTAAACATTGTAGAAACACATGGGAACATGTAACACAATAAAATAAAAAGGTCCTTATGTACCCTTTAATTCATCATAGTTCCGTTCTGTAATTGCTGCAGGAACATTGATGTCAATGCAATCTGTGAACCATTTTAGAATGACTCTCTTTTTGTGAATGGAATTCTATTTCACAGACCACATTGAAGCCTGTAACAGCGCCCTCTATTGGATGTATTAGGTAGAACAGACAATCTGTTCGTGTTAGATTAGAATCAATATCATTTTAATCCTCACAAGTGTGCTGTTACTGCCTGAGCAGTGGCAATTCGTCTAGGGGTTTTGCTACGTGTTCAGAAATGTTCCAGGAAAAAAAAAAAAAAAAATCGGAGAAAATGTCCTTGTTTAATCAAGATAACAAGCAGGACAGGGCTTAAGACCAGTGATCAATCTCCCAGAGCCTGCGTGTTAAGAGCTTGACCTTTCATCTAAGAGCTCTGACACTGATGTGTCAACACTTCTGCAAAGAGTTGAGCAGACCCTTAGAAGCGAGTTCACTGCTATAAAAAAAAATAAATAAATAAAACTGGCCACTCAACCAGAACACACAACATGAAACCTGCAAACAGAGCTCTGTCACTACTGTAAAAGACGTGAAGACACTGGGAATTTCACCAGAACAACACTGCTATCTTGGTTTATTTTTTATTTTCTTGTAATTGTTATTCTGGTTAAAGGTGCATACAAAATGTCATATGGCTCCATTGCACCGGTGTTGCCAACAGGTGGCAGAGTTAGAACCACATTCGTATGAATCTGTTAAAGATTTAGCGAACTGTTGCCACATATCCATAATCCATCTAATTATGGATCATCGGCTAATAATTACAATGATAACCATGATTATCTTGAATCATGTGTTAACTCCCATTAATCGAAACTTTCTATCTTGTTAGTAGTTAGTAGTTCTTCCTCTCTCACACTCTCCTTTTTCTCTGTCTGATTTTTGCTGTGTTCCAACTGTATTCACAAAGCTGTATATTTCTGTTATGTTTTTCAGTATCATTATCTTTATTCTTCATCAGTGCCAGCAAGTTCCATCTCTCCACCTCCACCCCCCCACAAAAAAAAATGTCCTAGCTAAAAATGAATCTCAAGAGCACTTTCAGACCATGGTACATAGCCACAGTACCAAATAAACTTGTAATAAGGATCAAATGTCATCGCTTTACTTACAGTACAATACACCCACGGTGGATTGAGAGAGAAACAGTTTGTAACTTTTGAAGTCCAGAAACAGTTTATCCTACCAAGTAATTGTGAGGATGACTATCTTTCTTCTCGATTGTTTCCCTTCTAGTGACTCACAGCAGCAGCAGCTTCTTTATCCTTTCATACAGTTCCTCTATTCCCTGATCCTTTGTGAGCATTTCAATTAATAATACAAGGTCTCCTGCATTATTTCAGATGTTGTTTCAGTTACATGTTGAGAAATGTACTTTGGCCTTGTTTGAATTCACTTGAGATATTCTGTTATAGCTAAAATAAATATTACAGCAAACGGCTACAAAATCTAAGACATAGCGAATCTATGCTACTGTACCTCCTGACTGTGTTTTACCCTATTAGCTGTTATTGAGACATGAACTCAATTGCCTCAGTTAGTACAAAGAACATTTGTCTAAATGGACGTAACTTCTTTACAAGTTCCATTGAAAAAAACAACAGCAGCAACTTTGACAATAAATATTTATTTTAACCACAAAAATATAGAGAATCCAATCTTGATATGCAAGCACTTTTGTAGTCACACTGTTCTCACAGTAGGCACTGTGTAAAATCACAATTACAAAGTTATGCCTTTTCAAAGTTTTGACACAATCATCTCCTGCTGTCATTAGAAAAATAGCACACTGAGAAAATAGTCTGGCACAAACCTTACATACTGTAACACAGGATTTTACAGATACTGGAACACACAATGGAAAAATAGAAATCCGTTTGTTGTTTTGCAAATGCAGATAAACATTTTTCACCATTTTTTGCAGAACAGCTGGTTGATAACAGCATGCTAAAAATGGTATTGCCAGTTAACTGTATCTGCTTTGAGAAAAATACAAAGATGAAGATTTTAGAATAGCTTGCCAAGTACAGTGACTGTGTATTCATAATGTATCAAGAGCATTGACTGCTGTGTAGGCTGGGAGGTATGTTTTGTGTACGTGCCTTGATAGACAACACCAGTAATGGAGAACAGTTATTGATGGTTTTCCAGAAGCCAAGATGCTACAAGGAATCAAAACAGAATGTTTTTATGTTTTAAAAATAGTTCCATTCTTGCACTGTATCATGCCAGCTCAACTTAAAAAAACAAATACACAAATAAATTGTTTCTTATATTCAGATACCTACTACTCTCTCACATTTCCAACAAGACGGACCCAGAAAAACTGACAGTCGTACTGGTAGAGGGACACACAGCCCCACTGGCTGCCCAGTATGTAGCCGCCTGTCACAGCCTGAGGGGCACAGTGAGCACTCTGCACAGTGGGGGGGGGGCACTGCTGGGGAGAGAGGGGGGTTATTCAGTATTTAGTGTTTCAATGTTTAATTCAGTGTCTTTGTCTTGTTCTATTTACTATTTGTATCTAAATATGTTCATAATGTTTATAAATGCTGTATTTTTATTATTATTATAATTATTATTCTTACTGCTATTATTATTATTGTACTTTGTAAATGCTTTGGCAATACTGCCGATGTTAGTCATGCCAATAAAGCACCTTTGAATTGATTTGAATTGAATTTAAACAAATAAAATCATCTTGGCAAGCTTTTATTTTAATTATTTTTGTGCTTTGGTTATTTTTGGAATTGTATTAGACACTGCTCGAAACTGGGGCATATATAATCTGCTACTCTTCTGTGGTAAATCTGTTTGGTTCATCTTGAATTGAAGAAGAGAATGGCAGCTTAATAAAGGATTGGCTTCATGTCCTGTCTCATCTCTACTGTCCTGGCACGGAACCTGTGCATCCTCTTTCAAGAACTTTTCCTTCTCCCCTTCCTCCTCGGTTGACACCTGCCCCAGGTAGTAAATGTCTCTTTCGGGGCACGGTTCATCGAGAAGACTGTCGTCCTGATCTTCAGAAGCTTCTGAAAAGCCCTCTGAAGAATTAAAGGAGCGCAGCATCTGCGGGTTGACTTGTGCTAAGTGTATGCAGGACTGATTTTCAACCTCCCACAGATTGTTGGGGAAGGACCCAGAAATATCCGAATTGTTAGCGGAGAAGTTCCCCTCGTCGGAGGAGCTGCTGATGCTCTTCTGCTGTTTGTACAGATCGCTGGGCAGGATGGTGGCGTATTCTATTTTGGGCTCTCCTGAACTCTCTGGGTAGACCACCGGCTCCCTCTCCTCTTCTTCAGTGTGGCTGTGCTGCTCAGAAGGAGGGGAATCCTGCTGCGGTTCATGGCTTTGACTCAGTGAGACATCCAAGGCAACTCTGGTCTCTTTCTCCTCCACACTTTGTTTCATTTTCTCAACTATTACAGCTTCGGAAATTCTTTCTGATTCCAAGAGAAGCAGGCCAGATGTCAGCCTCTTGTGGTGCTTAAAGAGGTTTCCGATGGTTTCTGCCTAAAATTACAAAGTACACAATATTACGTGACTCTCCTTTTGATCTTCAGTTTCACCCCTAAATACCCGAGCCCCATTCACCCTCAAAACCGCCGTTTAAATACACTGGCTAAAGACGTACATAAAGCAAAAGCATGCCACAAATTTACTGCAGTGCATTTAATAGCAGCATTGTTCCTTATAAATTCGGCCCACTAAACAAAGTGTCAGCATTTCTATTTTAAAGCATTCTTCTTCCGAATGCAATACATTAAAATCATGCTGGCATTCCCTCCAATAGTAAATTGATAAAGATTTGAATGAAATGAATGAAAATTCATTAAAAAAATTACTGAGTCTATAAAAGACCTAATAAAATATGAAACTGACCTCATCTGATTAAAGATCTCTGAGTAAATCCACTAATGTGATTAATGTGGTAATATGCCTGGTATTATGAATGGCTAAAAGAGAGAATCAATGAAGACAGTGCAGTCTAATGCTTAAAGGACTGCAATGCTGAAGTTACACTCTTCATTTCTAGCTCTTTAGGTAACTATGCTTACTGTACTTCCAGGTTATGTTAGGAGATTGCTGTACAGGGTTTACCCCAGTCATAAATGAACTCCTATTTTTTTGAAAACGGTAAAGAAAACACCCGTTCATTTTACAAACCTAAAACCAAACATACATATTTCAGGTTCCCTCAAGCACCCTCAATGTGTTTTGCATCTCGTTTTGTAACATTAACATGATTTGTTTCTCCTTTCAAAAAATTAATTGAAGAACAGAGGAAATGCTTTGAAAATAAGGCCCTTTCTGTCAGACTTCTCCTTTTCTGTTTAACACTTTTCTGGCATGCAGTAACGTGTGACAAGAGTTTATAAAATAGAATGCACTTGTACCTATTGTTTTTGGATGATAAGGGGGTGGTGTGTGTATATTTGCAAAATAGTTATACATAAAAATGATTAATAATAGATTGTGCAGATTTACCCCTATATGTTCATGTGATACCAAATAATGTGTCAGTCTGGACATTTCTTGACACAATATGCTTTAGGAGACTAGTATGAAGTTAAAGACCTCCCTGTCACACAGAATCCCAGCAGTCAGTATGGAATGAGGTCACACAGAGTCTTGGCTGCAATCTGAGGCAAGTAAAATGCCAAGAGACTATTTCCTAAAGCCAAGAGATAAAGTGCATAGATGCACTCCAGTAGACTCAGCATTGCAGAGGCTTGCTGAATTCTTTAATACCAGTACTTTAAAACAGTTGTGCTCAATAGGGCATGGGATCTGTTATAATCCAAAGAGGGCAACTGTTCAAGTGTGAAGTGTGCAGGGCAGGGGACGGCTATGGGGTAGACTAAGCATCCCTGTAGTCTACCTGTGCTGCAGGGTGGGTTATACTGTGATAACCTGTGCTGCAGTGTGGGTTATTATTATTTGTTTATTTAGCAGACGCCTTTATCCAAGGCGACTTACAGAGACTAGGGTGTGTGAGCTATGCATCAGCTGCAGAGTCACTTACAACTACGTCTCACCCGAAAGACGGAGCACAAGGAGGTTAAGTGACTTGCTCAGGGTCACACAATGAGTCAGTGGTTGAGGTGGGATTTGAACCGGGGGACCTCCTGGTTACAAGCCTTTTGCTTTAACCACTGGACCACACAGCCTACTGTGATAACCTGTGCTGCAGTGTGGGTTATACCGTGATAACCTGTGCTGCAGTGTGGATTATACTGTAATAACCAGTGCTGTAGTGTGGATTACACTGTGATAACCAGTGCTGCAGTGTGGATTATACTGTGATACCAGTGCGGCAGTGTGGGTTATACTGTGATACCAGTGCGGCAGTGTGGGTTATACTGTGATAACCAGTGCTGCAGTGTGGGTTATACTGTGATAACCTGTGCTGCAGTGTAGATTATACTGTGAAGTTTAACCTTAGGATGGCTAACACTCCATATCTCATGGAACTTGAAGCTAGTTTGTGACTCTCTTTTCACTGTCCGTGGTCATTGAATTCACAGTTTCAAGGCAGACAGGGGTTTCCAGATGTGCTGTCCAAGCTCTTTTGAAGAAGCACAAAGAAACGGGCAACGTTGAGGACCGTAGACGCAGTGGTCGGCCAAGGAAACTTACTGCAGCAGATGAAAGACACATCATGCTTACTTCCCTTCGCAATCGGAAGATATCCAGCAGGGCCATCAGCTCAGAATCGGCAGAAAACAGTGGGACCCTGGTACACCCATCTACTATCCAGAGAAGTCTGGTCAGAAGTGGCCTTCATGGAAGACTTGCGGCCAAAAAGCCATACCTCCGACGTGGAAACAAGGCCAAGCGACTCAACTCTGCATGAAAACACAGGAACTGGGGTGCAGAAAAATGGCAGCAGGTGCTCTGGACTGATGAGTCAAAATTTGAAATATTTGGCTGTAGAAGAAGGCAGTTTGTTCGCCGAAGGGCTGGAGAGCGGTACACGAATGAGTGTCTGCAGGCAACAGTGAAGCATGGTGGAGATTCCTTGCAAGTTTGGGGCTGCATTTCTGCAAATGGAGTTGGGGATTTGGTCAGAATTAATGGTCTCCTCAATGCTGAGAAGTACAGGCAGATACTTATCCATCATGCAATACCATCAGGGAGGCATCTGATTGGCCCCAAATTTATTCTGCAGCATGACAACGACCCCAAACATACAGCGAAAGTCATTAAGAACTATCTTCAGCGTAAAGAAGAACAAGGAGTCCAGGAAGTAATGGTATGGCCCCCACAGAGCCCTGATCTCAACATCATTGAGTCTGTCTGGGATTACATGAAGAGAGAGAAGCAACTGAGGCTGCCTAAATCCACAGAAGAACTGTGGTTAGCTCTCCAAGATGTTTGGGCCAACCTACCTGCCGAGTTCCTTCAAAAACTGTGTGCAAGTGTACCTAGAAGAATTGATGCTGTTTTGAAGGCAAAGGGTGGTCACACCAAATATTGATTTGATGTAGATTTTTCTTCTGTTCACTCACTTTGCATTTAGTTAATTGATAAATATAAACTATTAACATGTCTATTTTTGAAAGCATTCTTACTTTACAGCATCTTTTCACACCTGCCTAAAACTTTTGCACAGTACTGAATCTATATAGATATATAAATGTAATATCACTGTTCTGTTGTTTCATGCTTTGCATGTTTACAGCTCAGTCAAAGATTTATAACATACCTTTTTAAAGTCCACTCCTTGAGCCCAGGAGCAATTATTAGGATTAGGCACATCTTTCCAAACCAGCTTCTTCATTCTAGCAAGGCAATGATAACAATAACAGTAATAACTTAACAACGTCCTTTCATAAAGACAGATACAGTAATCCTCCATTCTTCTATAGAGATACACTTAGGGGCTTTGTCACATGCCTGTTTCTTTTAGAAAAAATACTATTAAAAAAAGAGAAATGAAAATAATAAAATCCTTTTGAAATCACCTCACACCAGTGGGATAGACCCTGAAGTATTTCTGCTTTTAAATTGCACTGACAAACAAACGACAGCTTGTACCAAATGTGAATGGGTCCAAGCACTCATTTGGAAGCTGAAATTGTCTATAAATGAAGGTATAAAAATAGCATTAGCCATGTTGTAACTATAAACATGGTTAATAAAACCAATGCATGACGCTGTATTGTGGCATAATGGCCAGTTGACAATTAGGTACCTTATGTTTTAAACAATGTCTCCAATCAGCAGCCAGCAGAGGGCTTTATTCTAATTAGATCTCAATATGGGTTAAGAAAGACTCAAATAGCTGATAGCAAGTACCTGCAAATGTGTTAATGTGACTTTGTAGGCTTCGTTATTGGAGCAAGGTGGCCTGATAATGGAGCAAAGAGCATCAAGCCTGTCTGTAGTAATGGACCTTGAGTTATGTATTTCACAAAGCAACTCACTATTCAGGTCCATGAACACCCAGTAATGGTCTTGCAGTTGGAGACATTTGATCAGTGGGGTGCTACAATTTGAGATGTATAGTATAATGGGATTTACAGAAAAGAAGACTTGACTCTAAATTCTATCAAATATATTGAAAGACAAAATAGGTCATGTTGGGTTTTAAAGGGCCAATGTTATCATGTGCTGTGTAATTGCACTGGTTTTCAATAGATTTTGACTGTCACCGGTTTTTAGACACTGGTTGTAATGCATTTGACAGTGACACATTGTGGACTATGCAAGCTTCATTAGGAATTCATAGAAAATGCAAATCCTTACACTCACCTATCTTGTTAGAGAATTGCAGCATAAGGTTTCACATAATTATTTTTCTATCTGCACATACAGTATAAAATATAACAAAACAACAATAGATATGTAAGATAAATGCACATACTGGTGTTGGGAGATTGCAAGCGCCACAAGCAGAACAACTGATAGAAAAGCAATTATAAGAAGAAGTATGTAGGCTGCGCCTTCTCCTCTGCTTCTCCCATTGTCACCTGAAAGAACAACACAGACCTGCATCAGCAAGCAAAGAAACCTGGCCTCTGTATCCAAGAGTGATGGCAAGCTGTGTGTGTCACTTGCCTTTATTGTTTATGTAAAACGTCTCTGGCCATCCCTCCCCTTCTGGGAATATTGGGTACAGAATAAACCTGTACTCATCATGTACAAAAAAGGCATCTGTAAGATGAAAATGAAATGTCAAATATTGGGACAAGCTATATGCTAAACCAGTTTCATTTTAAATTAGTGGCCTGAAACCTAGAAACCTCCAACCTTGAAAACATGCCTAAGTGTACTGTTAGGATTCGTACCGAGAGAGAGAGAGAGAGAGAGAGAGAGAGAGAGAGAGAGAGAGAGAGAGAGAGAGAGAGAGAGAGAGAGACCACCACAAGCAAAAAGCAATATCCTAGACAATAAGTATAGCAAAAGCCCCCCCCCCCGCCAAATTCAAGATATGAAAAAGTATGTACCAGTATAAACTGTGGTTAAAGTGATCTTATGTAGTCATGTTCTTTACTCAGAGATGACACATTTCACGATCTCTCAAAGGAAAGTTGACTCAAGTGTCTGCTAGTCAACTCAACAGCGCACAGCAGTGTGTGAATTCAATATAATAATAATAATAATAATAATAATAATAATAATAATAATAATAATAATAATAATAATAATAATAATCAATTTTAGAAAAACAATATGAATGACCATTGAATGAATTCCATTTTTCCTGAACAGCGCCTCAAAGTGGACGGGAGCTCCCAGGGGTGGGGGTGGGGGGTTTAGGTTGGCCAGGGTGTCCTCGGCTCACTGCGCACCAGCGACCCCTGTGGTCTGGCCCGGCGCCTGCGGGCTTGCCTGTAAGCTGCCCAGAGCTGCGTTGTCCTCCGACGCTGTAGCTCTGAGGTGGCTGCATGGCAAGTCAGTGTGAAAAGAAGTGGTCGGCTGACGGCACGTGCTTTGGATGACAGTGTGTGTTCGTCTTTGTCCTCCTGATTCAGCGTGGGGGTGGTAGCGGTGAGCTGAGCCTAAAATTAATTGGATATTCTAAATTGGAAGAAAATAATAAAAATAATTGGCGACTACTAAACTTTTGAGAAAAAAAGCAAAATCACACAGCAAATGTATCTGTTTAAACTGATCTCATTACTTCTTTAAATTTTAGCAATGACCACAGAATAACCTCCGTTCAATAAACGGCTTACCACTAGAGGGAGCCCCAGCCACACAATCAGAGGCAGCAACACAAAATAAAACATAAAAACACAATGCAGTGTTCTGGCCAAGTGAAGTTAGTAACACCAAACAAACACTACATTATTACTGTTAGATTAACACCATAAAGAATCAAGCAATGCGGAAAACGGAAACCTGTTTTCATTATCCTGGAATGAAAGTTAAAAGCATTCTCCCAAGACTCCTTGTACCCTGAGGCTTATTACAGTGAGCTACATCCCGAGCAACTGAATACAATATTACAAACGTGCAAAGTGCAGGATCGGATGTCTTGAGTAGTAATTCGTGGTCGGAACACTGCCTAAAGCCTAGTATACTGTACAATTATTTGATCAAATTCTTGGAACATTCACATGCATTGGAAGGACGTTTCATCACAGTGCTTTGAAAGTAAACATACCATATAAGTAATATTTGGCTGTCTGGTTTGAAGGAGCTCGCACCCATTTAAAGCTGTCCTCCTCCTCCTCTCCCCCCTCTTTCTTTTGATGTTCCCATTCAATAATGAAAGACTCAGGAAGAGGGCTGTCTGGTAGGAGTTTCCATGAAAGTGCCACACAACTGCTGTTTACAATGGATGCACGGAAAGACTGAACACTCTGTACTATGAAAGAAAGGGACATGAGGTACCATTCACTATGTTAACTGGTATGGATAATACACTCATGAATAGCTCTTAATTATAACTATATATAGACTAATTAGATTAAATCCATTAGGCTAAATGATGGCAAGCATTTGCACAAGGGCTAATATTGTTTTGCTTTTCCACAACTGTGTATTTCCATTAGATCCCTGAACCATTTATGAAAATTCAAAGTAATGGTAGATCAAAATAGATGTACTGATAGGCAGTATTCACAGGATCTGATTAGAGTGCAGGCAAAGCATGTAACAAACAAAGGACTCGAAATATCTCAATCCACAAGATTATTCACATGGTGTACCGTACCCTAATTTGGCCATCAATTGCCTTGGTTAACCATTCCCAGAACAGGCTTGGAAAACGACACCCCAGCCAAACCAATCAGGGTTATCAATGGTTTGGCAAATGCCTGGGACAACCTGGGTCAACACCAAATCCGGCAACTCACATAATAACTTGTCAGTTAAGACTTCCCTTTGCAAACTTGGTGCAGGAGTAAAAGCTTAGTCAATATGGGCTACATGCTGGCATTCTGTACTGTAAGTGTACCAAAGTCAAATCTTTCTTTCTTACTTTTTCTCGCATGCCTTGATACATTTAAAATGTAGTTTTCCGTTGAAGATCCCAAGGAGTTGAAGGCTATGACTGACACACTGTGAAAGTCTTCTGTCCAGGGAAAGCTATAGTCAGTGGTGCTGCTCAGGTCATCAGACCACGTGGAGCCACTGGAGGTTTGATGTTGGACTCTGAAGCCCTTCACCATACAGAAGACTTCTTTTATATTCAGAGGCTTAAAAATGATGGTGAAAAATACACATATTCAATGTAGGAAAGCAGAAGTCTAAGACAGAAACACAGCATTCAAGATGTGTGAACTCATTACTGTCCTACATTAAACATGACTGGACACACAGTGCAGGCTGATCACCTCTGCTGCTCTATGAATTATTATACTGTTTCTTCTTTTAAATGAAAATGCTAACGCAATTCAAAAGTGAGCACTGGGCAGTATTACACAGTACAGGCTATAAATGTCATTCCGTTTTTTAATGAGAATTCTAAAGGTCTTGAGTGCGTTAAGTAACTGAGTGGCTCAGAGCGAGAGTTTTTTCGCTCTGAAACCTGCTCTGTAGCGCTCTGAGCTGCTCAGGGGGAGCGGAACTGAGCATGCTGTTAAGTGGGTTCTTTCTCTGAGCTGCTCTGAGCGGCTCACTTACTTCAATATATCTTAACTTTAGAAAGTGCCTTTCATGTCCTGCATCCCAGAGCACTTACACGTTATCCTGACCATTATCAGAAAGATTCCTACCTTCAATAACAGAGTAACATTCGCTTGCTTGGTCACAGTGTCCTCGTGGATTACTCTCCAGAAATCTGGGCCCCTTGCTGGAGCTGCAGCAGATTAGATTAAATCAGTTGACTCACTTATTGAAATCAGGTCATTAATGATATTTATGCAATGGCATCTAAAGGCGCAAGTGAAGTCCAGTTCTCAATCTGGATTGGGCACATTATTTCCAATATGGTATGCTAACTTTTGTTGCTTACCCCTAATATCATTAACCCTGGTGTTCACTGGGCTGCTCCATGTGCTCCAGTGTCCAGTCCCATTGTGCCTCTTACAGCGGACCTGAACCACATATACAACACAGGGATCCGCCACTTCCATCAAAGCCTGTTCATTATATACATTGCCAAGGGTCTGGAAACAAAACCAAAAAAAAGGCAAATGAAATGCAACTGAAAACTAAGCTAAACTGTTTTATAACGATGTCATGTTTTCAATTTACAATGGTCTTCGTAGCATTTTTTTTTTTTTGTTCTATAGCAACGTTATTTTAAAAATGTTTTGATGTTTTAATTCATTTAAATCAGAATGGGGCTCATTTACTAATCTTCCACAACAATGCACCATTTTTTGTGTCACCATGTTATGAGAGTATTATAAAAGTTGCACAAATGAGCTATTCATTATTATTTTTGATTTTGAATTTCTAATTAAAAGAATCCCCTCTTCAGCAGTCTTTCACCAATAGGTGTAGCAATGCTTTCTGTCACTGAGCATGCCCGTCAAACTCATCTTGTACTGTTAACAGACAGAGTTAACATTACATCACATGTTAACAGACAGAGTTAACATTACATCACAACCTGTGCATGTCAGAAAAAGCTTTTTATTCTTGAGGCACACCTTCCATTTCCTGTCCTGTTCCTCTCCAGAGTAGCGAACCTCAAACTGAAGATCATAGACAGGCAGCTCTCTTCTCTCCCAGCTCATATTCAAGAATCCTTCAGTCTGAGTGATCTCTGCTTTTACATTGAAAGGAGGATCTGGCTTTACTAACAAAAACAGCAAAAAGAATACAAGCTTATTATTAAACTCTCTGGCAAGTGAAACATCGTCGCATCCTTCTTCTGTTCCTGTAGATAAATGCTTATACAGCTATGGACAAACATTTTTTTGCATCACCTAGAATTTTAGGATTGAGACATCGTTAAGTATATGGAAAAGTACAAAGCAGTATGTAATTCATTGTTAACGTAACATTATTCAGCAGGTTTCATTACGTTTTTTTTTTAATTCTATAGGGTGATGCAAAACTTTTGGCCATAGCTGTACATTACAAAGTCAATTTCCAAGGGGCACAACACATCCTGTGTATTCCCGTCACATTTCAGTCATTTGATGAAACATACTCACCCACATCCATTGGAGTGACGTACGCTGGGTGAGATCTCACTGTTACCAGCTTGTAGTGGATCTCAATCCACATTATGTGGCAAAAATACAGGTAAAGGGGTTGAAATGTGCACTCGTCATGAACTCCTAGCTGGCACTCCTTTGCATCAGCGCCATGCAGGTCATCTTGCAGGGCATCACAAGAGATGTCATTCCTAATGCTTAAAAGAGATGGAAAGAATCATTGAACAGTGCAATGTGAAGTCTCTCAGTTATGGAACATTACAACCTTCCTTCTGTATTGAAGTGAATAATAATATATATATATTAAATGATTCATGATTTTGTTGTATGGCAGCATCTGTAGTTGCAAGTAATTTTGCAATATTAAGTCATAATGTAATTATTATTATTATTATTATTATTATTATTATTATTATTATTATTTCTACATAATGGAAAACGTTCTCTTGTGATCACTTATCCAGCTTGTGCCGCTCACCTCAGCCCTTTTCTTCTGTTTACTCACCGATACATGAACCGGACACTGCTTCCCTGGGGCAGCTGTATTCCATTAGGATTCCATTTGCAAGTCATGTTGGTTTGGTATCCATTGGTTTCGCAAGAGATCAGAAAGTTGACATCTAATAAACAAACAACATTTCGGACACTGACTAATTAATATAAAACAATGCTGGCTACATTTTACAGGTGCTACATGTACACAGAGATAACACAGTTGTTACATGATTTATTAAATGCACTTAATAATAGAATCTCAAGTAGCAATTTACTGCGCCTTAGATGATGGCACCCAACAGGTAATACATTACAGGTGTGAAGATCCCCAATAGCTTATAACTTGTAGATGTAAAGATGCAATAAACATTTAATGTTGTCTCTGTCTTTAAAACAATGAGTGAAAAAGTGCAAACGTCTCGGCCAATTCAAGACCATCCTCACATAATTGCAAGTAAGAAAGCATTGCCTTACTGTACTTCAAGCTTACCTACAGCATAAATTTGAGCATAGCGGTAGTTACAGTCCGATGTTTCGCCTGTTTGCTGGCAACACTGTAACAGGTGATAACCTCTGGGTTTTGAAGGACTCACACTAGGCAGGGTGACCCTGCTCACATGGTCATTCATGACAGAATACAGCTTTTCAAGAACTTTTTCGGATGCATTCAGCCACCACACCACCTTTTTTACACTCGGGCTCCGGTTATTAAATACGCAGTATACAGTTACATTCGAACCAGCAGTAGTCAGCACTGTTGCAGGAATATATGTCACTTCTATGAAAAAAAAAAACAATTGTAAAAAATGTGAAGTATACAGCACTGTACACCAGCACCCTTTGTGGACTTCAGTATCCATGTTCCACTGTTTAGACCACTCTGCTCTGCTCTACTCTATAATCATGTATGCCTAAAAACTGGGGGGGTTTTGTCCATTTTTGTTTAAAATTATACATATCAGATGTTCAAAACCAGAGCAATTAAACCACAGATGTTCCTTAGAGACTACATTCCTGCAGGCTTAACAAGTAGCTTCTATGAACAAGAAAATGCCTTCATTAAAGAACTGCTTTTGTAAAGAAATGTCAACGCTGCTCTAATGCAGTGCCCTGAGCTTTGCAGAGAGAAATAATGTTATCCTTTTTAAAAACAATAGCACATTTACAACTGCCCACCACCAGATCGCGCCATTTATCAACTTTCACAGGTAAACAATATAAGCATTGTAAGTGGCAGCATTGCAGGGGCCATTTCCTCAGCAGAATGTGGTATATAATAAATGCACACAGTATGCTCAGTGATGTTTATTTCCTTACTCACCCTGCACCCTTATATAAAGGGGTTTGCTCCAGTTACTCCAGAGACCAGGCCTCCTGTCCCGCTTGCAGCGAGCCTGAGCGGTATAATCCAAGCCAGCTTTCAGATCACCAGGAGTCACGTACGCTTCCAAGACACCTTCTACATTCTGCGTCAAAAAACAAAAAAACATTTTTCTAAGCGATACCTGGGTGTACAAACTAAACGTAATATATACCCATTCAGAGGTCTGTTTTGACTGTCTAAAAACGGTGGTGGGTCTAAATAACTCTGCCCTAAATTTTCTATGGCAGAATGTATTGTTGTTGGATATATTAGTGTAAATTAGGTGGGTCTATAAATCTACCCCAGGGGAAAACACCCAGCCTCTTGGGCTTTTGTTCAAAGAGATCCACTCATGTATAATCATACCGTCCAGGTTTTCTCAGTAGCATTTGCAGAATAGCGGACTTCATATTGCAGATCATAAGGTGCTGGCTCTGGGCTTCTCCAGCTGATCCTCGACACCCCCTCTGGAGTCATCTCGTACTGCAGGCTACGTGGTGGGTGAGGCTTCACTGTGGAATGAAAATCACTCACTGGTCTTAAAAAAAAATCAGATTTCAACAACTACCTCGTACTGCAGGCTATGTGGTGGGTGAGGCTTCACTGTGGAATGAAAATCACTCACTGGTCTTAAAAAAAAATCAGATTTCAACAACTGATTTGAACAAATATTGATACATATCTAAAGAAAAATAAAGCAAATACAAAAAATAATAATAAGCAATAAAAAAATAACAACTTAGCATAACTATACTTGGATGTCAATACATAATACATAATAATGTGCTCAAAATCACTTTACCTTGAAGATGGTAAAGTGCACCAGTGGTACTAGCTGTCGTATGGCAGCAGTCAGTCTATACACGTGTTTTAAATAAAAGGGTTCTACAATTTTAACCTACATTTCTGTCAGTTCTTTACAAATGACAATGTTCAGTTACACTGCATCTCTACAGGGTCAGGATCTCTCATTTTCTTGCTGCACAGAGTATGATAAAAAAGCCTAGCTGTGCTCTACTGTGTAATTTTCTGTAAACCTAGAAGTCTCTTCAAAAGATCTGTAATATTACAAACATTAAGTGTCTCCATATTTTGTTTTATTTTTATTAAAAGGCTCCTATTTAAGGGATACATTATATTATCTACATGTATCCTATTTTGTTGTTCTGTATTATTATCTATGTTTGTTTCTGCTTAGGTGGTTATATACTACTGGTATTCCACTTCCAAAAAAGGAATTTCTAAACGGAAGTGATTTTAAAAAAAGACCAGTAGGGGAATAATGCCAGCAGGTGTCTCTTTGAAAAGCTGTACCTATTGTTTTGGCCAGTGTAGCCTACAGCCAACAAATTCAACATTTAGCCAGGCGCATGCTGTAGAGTCAGCTGAATCAAAAAGACAAATAACTTACAAGTATCGCTTCAATAGCTGAAGCTGGTATTCGCATGTTGTAAGTGGCTCTAAACAAACTGAAATGATTGTGCTTTATCTAGAGTCAAGCTGGTGAAGAGATTACATTAATGAAGTGATGCTTCCTGTTTCTTAACACTGTGTCCTGTTGCTATAGTTTCCGGCCTTCAGTAAACATCCTTTCTGGTGAGAAGTTAATCATAATGTATTTAAAGTGGGCACGCTGATGGGCAGAAGTAACAAAGGGAAATACGGCTTTGCAAAATAAGTGTCTGAAGGTGGTCTTTATCTTAACCCAGTTTGCCATTAGCTGACAACATATGCAAGCAATAATTTGAGGTTTAGACTTACCTACAAGTACATACTGTCGTAGCAATCCCACTCTGTTCATACAGGGAGTGCTGTGACGTGTGTTAATCAAAACTGTGGTACTGTTATCACAGGAAAACAGGATTTTCAATCCCAAAGATAAAGTATATAGCAGAGAGACTCCGCTTGTCATACAATTGTCTTGAATATTCTTCTGGATGAAACCCAAAGACTTAAACAACCTAAACTATGCAAGTAAGAACACAAACCACAGCACTCTGCTGGTCTGTCTGCTATTGCCCCATTTATCTACCTCTTGTTTCTTTAAATAAATCCTGACCTCACAGTAAGTGATTTCAGTCTGTTTCCAATTACCTTGCCCAGATATTGTCAGCATAGTATTTCCAGCAGGTGTGATAAAGAATCAAAATCTCATCTTTTTTTTTATCTCCTCCCCGCCAGCCTATAATTTTCTTTCTGCTGAACAGGATAGTTTGATCTATATGTGACACTTTACATGACATGGCTTTGTACACCTGGTTGCATAGTAAATACACTGCACTTAAACAACTAACAATGCACTTTATTCCAAAAAACGTTCATATTTAATTACCAGTATAATAGCTAAAACTGGGCAGTTTTAATTATCCAGCAACATGGTAAATATTAAAGCTGTTTTAAAAATCACACACATTTGGTTTGTGATAGTGTTACATGGACGAGGACAATCACTGTAAGGAAATGTGGCCTGTCAACATGCTCCTGTAAAGTGTATGTTCATACACAATAACTTCAGATTGGTAACTATCTTATTGGAAGGTAGTGCAAATAAGGATGAAAACAACAGTATCTGGAAGACAGGGAAAACTATATGAAAGATATATGTTTAATCAGAGAATTACACAATTAAAAGTGGGTTGATATGTTTTCCACCCAGCTCATTCTCTTTCCTGAACCAAATAAACCTCCATCCAGAATCTAAAGTAGTTATTTATTTTGTTTGACCTCTTACCTGTTATGGAAGCCCCCCTTAGAACTGTGACTGGACACCTCTCTGCTCCAGGTGACTGTTTGATTATAGTATTTTGTGCACTCCAAAAAATAACCCCCAAAACGAAGAACCCACTTGTGAGTTCCAGGTTTGGGGTTCAGAGTGTCAGACTCACCAAGGTCTCCCGGAGTGGCGCGCATGGCTGGAGCCTCTACACGGCTCTGGTGATGTGTGACTGATAGGAGCAGGGTGTAGGTGTAATTCATGTTGATTCCAGGTATAACACACTGCAGGGCTTTCTCCCCAGAACAGCTGCTTTCAAAGGCAGGAATAACAGCTTCTCTGTGTCCCCCAGACAAACCCTCCGAAGATGAGTCTGAGCTAAAAACATAAATAAATAAATAAATAAATAAATAAATAAATATCCTTAATGACTATCTCATTAAGGATTTTTTTATGTATTTCTGAATTTTGCCTGTATACATTTATTTAATAATAAATAATCAGTTTAAGACAGATACATTAATTAGGTTTATTCCAATGATTGAGCCCAGTATGCCTGTGTTGGGAATACATATGTGTTACATGATCTTTAAATAATTTGAAATACAGTTTTGAAGTTTACAAAACTCTTAACACTGTTTTCTGGAAACAATTTATAGTTGCTATTTTATGGTGAATGCATTCTTGAAAATGCATTAAACAGAATAATGTACTGTATACTGCAAAGCAGTAGGGTTAAAATAGAAAGAAACGATTTGGCTCTAATTAGTTGTTTTATTCACAGGTAATTCACCTTTTCCAGTACTGGTATACAGTATTTCTAATGTTTGCTGTACAGAAAATCTCCCAACGCAGTATCTTCTAGTTGAATGAAGAATGGGCATTCTTCAAAGGCGCTGTACAAGTCAGTCAGTTGCAAAAGGTGTAATATTCTATAACATTTGTAATGTTTTAAGGTGCATAAATAACTCAAAGGGTCTGTTTTAATGGATAAACAGCAGCTCACTTTAATATCACCATCATTTCATTACAATAATTAGTGAGGGCAATACAATTGTAATACATGGCAATTCATTGCATATTTTTAATTGGAAGCAAATGACTTACATTTCATAATGGAGCCTCACTGTAGATAACATGCTTGTGCCTCGTGGTCTGCTGCTTGGCATCAGATTACAAGTTAAATGGCTCAAGTTTCCGTCAACCCAGCACAGGATGTTCAAACAGAAGACTGAAAAAAAATAGCACAATAGCTCAAAGTCAAAGTGCGATCAAATGATTAAAAGCAAATCAAGGGAGAGGATTATTACAAATATATCATCCCAGTTTAAACACAGAAAATAAATTGTATTGCGTTTCAAAGTGAGATAAGTGTTTTGTTTTAATGAACTCGACTGTCACTACTGCAGAAATCATGACTGTCTTAGGCTGCATACATTGAAGTGGTGTTGCTGGATGAATGGTAAAGCATTGAATTGTGACATTTTGTTTTTGTCCATTTCTGGTTTTTGATTCTGAAGGCATTGGTTTCCTTCCTTATTGTTCTCTTCCAGTTAAAAGAAAAGCAATGGCCAGTCTCATAGAATTAAAGCATTAAACACATGTATATTCACATACAAGTAACAAGTGTTGCAAACAAAAGCTATAACTACTTACAATTGCCCTTGTATAATCCTACAGTAGCTGAAATCATTCAGATATTAAGGGAGAAATAAAAACACACAGTGTGCACTCACTTAAAATGAAGGGATTATGAGAGTTTTTGACATTTGCAGTTATGTGTTCAGGTGTGTACATATTTGACTGGCAGTTACAGGGTCATAAAGCTGTGCAGGATTTGTATATTGAATGTACAGGTACCCCTTAGTGTCCCACAAACACACACAGGATTGAACAGATGCAAACCTAATGAATATATGAAAAGTCAGCACACAGAATCATTGCCTGAAGACAAAAAATTCTGACTTTTTTTTTTTTTTTTTTTTAAATCTGTTGCAAAAGCGAACTTGTATCTTCTTCATTTTGCTGAATTTCATCAGTAAATTGAGAGACAGAGGAGTCTATTCATTTAATCTAAACAGTGATGATGGTTTGGTTTAGATTATTCACATGGCCCATGAGTAGCAAGGTTCTGAAAATCACTGGCACAGGACGGGTCAGATAGGTGTCTTGATCTTGTACTTGATACTGTAAGCGTCACATTTTCTCTGGTTTAAAAAGCATCAAGCTCCTCTTTAGCTCGCTACAGATAAATGTAACAATTACCCCTTTAGAACTTTGAGCACATACTATAACTGGCATCATATGGATAATCAGGATCCATATTAATCAGAATTTTGTATTTACATATTTAAATGACAACATCCTTATCTTCATTTTGGACCTCTACCGTTAAAACTTGCAGACAGTTTGTACACTTCCACTACAACCCCTCCACTATTCAGAAAAATAATGAAGATACTGTATACTGGTAACCTTAATTAGCAAAGCCAGTTAGAAGTCAGAAAATGGCATCCTACAACAGAGATACATAAATACTACTGTATCATTCAGTACAAATGAGCATTGTCAGGAATCTTACCTTCCATAACCTTGTCATCACAAAGAGATCTCTGACTGTTAATGTCACTCCAAAGATGGCAACGAGTTTCATTCCAGATGCCTGATCCAACTAGGTCAGTATTATGGGGATTCATGGCACTTTCCTTGTTTGTTTGCTTGTTAATGTTGCCTGGACTTCTCTGAGAGGGATTTATTCCTGCATCGGTCTCATTATACAGATTGCAGGACAATGAAAAGTGCCAGGGAGGAATCCAAAATGCATTAGCATCTTCATCAATAAAAATCTGAGCAACGGCACCTGAAAATGGAAAAATCTACATGTAAAACGACAGGTGTTACTGTACAGTAGTGCTTACTGTATTTATCCAAAACCTCTTTACATTATATACTGTAATGCAAAACCACTTTTCAGAGACACTGAGACTTTTATTGCACATTAGAAACAAAGAAATGTTCTATTGATTTAGATGGTTCAGAGACTGTCAGAACACATTATATTTTGACACAAGATGCTGTAATAGGGACGCTGCCAGACCACAGGGGTCGCTGATGCGCGGTGAGCTGAGGACACCATGGCCAACCTAAGCCCCCAACCCGGGCGGCACTCGGCCAATTGTGCGCCACCCCCTGGGATGTCCCATCCATGGTCGGCAATGGAATAGCCTGGACTCAAACCGGCTACATCCAGGCTATAGGGCACATCCTGCGCTCCACGCGGAGCATCTTTACCAGATGCGCCACTCGGGTGCTTTTTAAGTGTCCTTGTCATGTTTCTGCTTTTTTCTCGTTAATATTTAAATAACACTTTCTCAGGAGTCCCGGAAGGATGTACTGGATTAATACCACAAGATAACAAGACAGAAGATAACAAGACAAAGTTTTTATTGCGATGTCTAGCATAGAGGAATCAACAGATTAATTATGTGTGCTTTGAATCTCCAGTAAATTGGAGAATGTTCTCCAATATCAAGTGCCTAGGCTTAAAGCAGAATTATTATATAAGGCACTTCACAACAAAAAGGTTGTGTTTGATGTTGGAGTTACATTAGGGTAGCTAGTTTGAAAAATACTGTGTGGGACTTACTACAGGTTACAGTTGCTGCTTTTATAGACTGCTTGTCATTTGTTTTGTCTCCATCATTACTGGCTTCAGTGTGTTCAGAACAGTTCATAAACTACATAAACAACACTGAGTCACATGGATTTGAGTTCCTGTGATCATTATGTGAGACTGAATGTAAATGGGGTCAGAGACAGTGATATAATACTGGATAAAGCCTATGAAAACCCCGCTCAAGAAAGCCACTTGAGGGCTGGCTACTTTGTAATTTTTTGAAGCATTTTTAACTGACATTTTCATTTTCTCTTTAACTCTGTTGTTATGATATCTTACTCTAATTTTGTTAACTGCAAAAGTTAAAGTCTAAATGTGTTCAGATTTTTTTTAAAGAAAATTGTATTCTGTACTTAATGGGTTAAGAGGATTATGCCTAATTATTGTGCCGATGTACTGAACTAAAAAGCATAATTATCTCCAATCTGTTTTTTTTCCTGCCTGACTCCCAACTTTCACTAATGAGTTAATACATCACATAAACTATTTCAAATGACTGGGCATCATATCTAGCACCAAAAAAAAGAGGCTAAATGTTGAAAACTATGCAACTGCACAAAATAAGAACATTTATAGGCTTATTCCATTATCCACGAGATCAGCAAACCTGTCTGGGGACCAGTTCCTCCTTCTGACTGAATCAGACTCATCATCCAGTGCTGAGCCTCAGCACCACTAGCACTGACAGCAATCATCAATGGAACCTTCTGGGTGGCTTGTTCAGCTAACAGGCTCACTATCAAGTCCCCCATTATATTTACTTTATTCAGCAGTACTGTTTCATGAACGCATTTTAAAATGGAAGGATTTAAGGGTTAATTTCTGTACAGTAGACAACAGAGAGACGGGGACCGACCAAGTTCATATTTGTGATTTCGTAAACCAGTTGGACAAAGAAACATCCTGTACTTGTTTTATGTTTCACTGTTTCTGCTGTATGTGTTCTGCGGGGCTAATTGAGAGATCGTAGAAACCGAGATGAATGCATCGTCTACAGTACTGTTGTGTAAACAGCTCTAATGTTCAAAGAGCGTTTATTTTTGTATTTCTTCAGAATATATATATTTCACCTTGAATGGAACTAGTTGGCGTCTTATTTGAAGTGTGTAAAATGTGTAAATGTTGCACATACCTATCACAGAATTATGATATTGAAGTTTGGTTTCCACAGCTGCAGTATTACGGAAGCATGGTTCGGATTGGTCAATCCGGACTACAGGGGCTGAGATTAGCTGGAGTCTACTGTACAGTATGTCTTAAATCCGCTTGGTTAAACATGTTGAAAATAGCAAAAACCATACGCCGTGGTAAAGCACATGTATAATCTGAAATTCATTTTACAAGTAGACACTTACCTGCTTGAAGAGATGCAGCCAAGCACAGGAGCCAAAAAACCTTTTCAAAAGAACCCCTGGACAGGAAAAAATGTATGATCAAAAATATACATACAGCAGTGTTCAGAGTTTCAGTATACTTTCCATTACAATTAAATGATGATCGTTCAAAGCCGTCACCCTCTTCCAGTGGTGCTTTCCATATCTAATGATGTATTTATTTTGCATACAAATTAACAAAACATGCTTGTTACTCACATTATTCATTCTTCACATGTATGATTGATAGGCTGCAAAACAAGATGGTAAAACTTGCATCAAACTGTCCAGTTTTCAATTTTGAATTTAGCTGATTAGCAGGAGTCATGTAACCAGTCATTCAATTACATGTGGTTTCTAGATTCCTCAGTAGGACTTGAAGATACAGATATATCACTGATAACTGGAACAATCCGGCATACGCTTCCTCACAAAGGACTGTGCACCTTAAGTGTAAGAGGGGTGATCATTTCCTTCATACACCCTCTTATGCTAAATAGTGTATTGTGTGGTCAGAAATAAAAGTACCTAATTAATTAATAATTTTAAAAAAAAATGTAAATTAACAGTCTAAATGGAACTGGAGCAAGATGGCTACTTTTTATTCTGTCTGAAAACACTTATGTAAATGTGGCTGTTATAATAATAAATAAATAAATGAAACCTGTACAATATGTTCCAATCTAATACTGTTACACTATACAACTGTGGATATATATATATATATATATATATATATATATATATATATATATATATATATATATATATATATATATATATATATATATATATATATATAATAATTAGTCAATCATTTAATACAAAGTCATATCAAAGATGAAAATTCACATAACAACATTATAAAGAGGGGGGAAATAGTTATGCTTTTCCAATTTTTTATTACAGTGCAATTTAACAGATATTTAACAAATATTTCAAAAATTATTTTAAAAGTGTGTACAAGCGCATTGTGTTAGCTGAAAGCTTGCTATCTATTCAGAAAACATAACAGCTGTTCATGAGGAGCTGTGGGTTCCACTGCCTGCAGCTGAGAATACTGAACACATTCAACGTGTATCTCCATCACCTACACCTCATAGCCTGATAGCCAGAAGGGCATTGAAGTTCCTACAAATCCTCAGTTCTGTCATATGATATATGGGTTGCCTGGCATTAATGTAAGGATCGCTTCAAAAAAAATTGCAATAAAAGTTAATCCTCTGAATAATTGTGACCGGCAGGGAAAGCCTAACATTTTATTTAATTGAAAATGAATGATCCGTGTTAAAGAAATAATGAAAACCCTTTCCCCCTTGACAGATTCTACAACAAATGCATAAAATGGATCATGTTTTCTTTCAAGGTTGTCTGCAATTATGAGCATCTGGGCTGATGGGAAATCGTTAGTCATACGCGCCTAGCCTTACTCTCCTATCCTTCAAAAATACATTGATGTCCTTTGCTTATGAAAACAAAGGCAGCCAACCTATCACTAAACTGGACTGTCTCTGGTGTTATACAAATTGTTTTACTGACAGAAATGCAGACTCACATGCACTGTTACATGTTTGATTTTAATAACCCTGGTACACACATTCAAATTAGAATCTCAGCGCCAGTATTGAGATCCGACACTGAATTGTTACTGAATTGTCCCCAGGGTCAGTTGTTTATATAAACTTATTTTAAATCATTATTTAATGACAGAAGATCAGGCAGCATGGATGTTGTTTATACTGTAATACAATAATTGTACTGTCATTTTGAAAAACGCCTTGTTCGCCGTATCTTTGGGACAATAAGCGCATCAAAAATTCCAACCTACTGGATACAAATCATTTCATCACAATATCAAAATGTTTATCTATATCGTTTACACTTCTCTGCAATGCACTTTCCAGCTTGTTTACATCTCCTAAAGGTATGGTAAAGGTTTTCTGCAGGCACATACGCTCCCTCCATCGATACAGCCAACATGTTTATGTTTATAGTGAACTAGAAAGAATACATAATCACAAAAAACGTATACATTGTACCTCAATTTAATACTCACATGCCAGAGTGAACTAATCAACCCAATTATTAATTTGATTTAAACAAAAAAAAAAACATTTTAAACTATTTCAAAATGACATCTTGCATTTATAAAAGGAGTTTATTTTCATTAAATATTAAATGCATTAACCCTGCGTTTACATACTATTAATGCAGCACTGATGATAACATCTGAAATGTCTCAAAACAGCACAGTTTTTAAGCACAGATGGTGAGGATAGAATTTTTTTTAAAAAATTAAAAATATAATAGGAACAGCATTATACTGTTTATATCGTTTTTTCCCCAAATAAATACAACCTTTTTTTATTTTAGCTAATTTAATTGTGCAGTAATTGGAAATGTTCTGGTAACGGACAGTACATTGACAAGTCGTATAAATAGAGGTTATTATTATTATTATTATTATTATTATTATTATTATTATTATTATTATTATTATTATTATTATTATTATTATTTTATCACGTCTTGCATTTTAAAATAAAAAACTTAATTTAAAAAAAAATACATTACAGTAGTTGTGTTCACAGTTAATTAACCTGTTTGTCTCCTGTGTGTCTTCAATAATGACAAAAAAAAAAAAAAACAGTAGGCTACTGGTGCGAACAATATAAAGATAAAAACTGGGGGGGGGACGCTTTAAATCTCGAAACACGTTAACGTGCATTCATTTTTATTAAAGTTAACTGGAAATTTCACCACATTTTCGATTTAAAAAAAAAGAACAGTATGCGTCCTACCTGAGTGCCGGCAGAGGTTGTCGCTTCAGCAAGGCGCTGTGAAAGTGATTGATATTGCGACGCTGCGCACGCGGCTGCAGAGACTACAACTACTAGACACTCCTGATAACGCTCAGAATCATCACTGAGCCATAGCGCCGTCTGACAGAGTGAAAGGGTGCATTATGTGAAGTGCGCGTGAACCATTCGTTCAGGTCTCTAGACTATGCTTGGAAAATGCCCAGGGTCTGACAACAGCAGTGTGGTGAATGAAAGCATGCACCCTATAGTAGTTTAGCTAGTAATCTAGATAAACATCTGAAACTGCAGTTCAGCTGTACCATACCTTAGCTGATATTTAAAAAGGTAACAACAACCATGACTTTAAAAAAAATAATAATAATAATAAAAAAAAAACCATTACCTCTTCTTAGCATAACATGAAAACAAAATCTGTAGGAAATGTACTTCAAATTGGATGAAACCCATTCATCCTGCCACACTATGCATGTACAGTAGAATCACTCCCTGTGCAACAAGTGCAAGGATCCCATGTTGCTTTCACCTCTGTAGTAAGAGTTTGTCGTAGCTTATATAAAACCAGCCTTGCATGTTTTTGGTGCAGAACTACAGTACAGAAGGGGATGCAGACTTCATATAAACCAAAAGCAAGTTTCAGAACCACCAACAGTCTATATATGAGATGTATCTCAGATAACACAAACTGTCACTGCAGGAGAAAAAGGGTAAACTGCTCCCCTTTCACCTCAATGAGAAGCATAATCACTATTCTCAGAAAGACACCCTAGCCTGGCTGTTTTGTTCGTTTTAATATGTTAATTGTACATTTGCCAGCTGTCCTTCATTTGCCTATCCTACAAAACGGATGACGTCAACAAATGAAACCAAATGATCTCACTGGGTTGTAATGTCTGTAGGGATCTCTCGCTCTTTCTCTGGTACCCCAGTCCTAATGAGGCTCATTTTGACACATAGCAAATTTACAATGCAGTCCAATGTGCCACAATTACACACTTCATTTTCTCAGTCTGCTCAATGACATCATCACGCTGCCCCTTGTGTGTAACATCATGTTTAAGTGTGCTGATAAAAATGTAAGCATTGTTCACAAAGGATTAGTTGTTTGCTCATATCCAGCTGTTTTCAAGTACTTCATATTATGTTAAACTCATTGACTGGTTTAATCATATATCCTATCCAACTTGTCTAAAGCAGTTGGTGCTATTGCTACCTATCTATTAGTGGCAGAGTATGTAGTGAACATAGGCAGGCCTAAATATCAGGTCCTTATTAATAAACTATTACAGTGCCACCAAATCGTATGTGTTAACCAGCATGCTATCGATATATGAACAACCCACCTCCTGCCAAGAATTTCCTAAAGTGTCGATCCTGCAACTTTAATGAATCTGATACTGATAAGTCGAGCGAAGAGTACTGTGCAACAAACCATGTTTATCTTCCCTATTCTTCACTCTGTATGGTAATGAAAGGAAAAGGATTTTTGTCAAAATTGATATATTAAAATAACTTTTGATCTACAGGGTATACTTCGGAGATGCAGCATCTATTTACAAGGGGGTCTGGGGACTACAAGCATACCCAATCAGTTACACATCACTGCATCCGTGCTTGAAATATAAAATTGTTAAAAGTGTCACTGCTCAGCAAGAAACTTGTGTTTGCATTCGTTATTTCTCTAGGTGCCACACATTCCAATGCACACTCTCTCCACAGCAGGGGTCTCCAAACCCTGGTCCTGGAGAGCTACCTGGTCTGCTGGATTTCATTTCAATCACGTTCTCAGTTACTTAATTGCACCAATTATTGGCTTAATTAGTCAAAATTAACAGGTGTTCCAGATCTTTAGCCACTGATATGTAAAGACACATATAAAAGTTGCTGGAACCATATATATAGAACCGTGCTCTGCTAAAATCAAGCAGTTTCACAAGTGCTCTCAGATATCCAGTGCAACAGCCATACACTGCCAACAAGGGCTCCTAATAAACATGCCAGCTGGTATTGTCTCCACAGCATTGCACATGTTGACCCTTTATTATTGTATTATATCACCCAATGCAGGAAGAAAATCAATGCCTTTTCAATTTCCTCTGCCATCTCATTTGTCTTCCTAGTACAAAACACACAATAAATTACATTGACAAGTCCGCAACTGAAGAACTTATTAAAACATCAATACAAGTTTAGCTATGTTTATTCCTGAGGGGGGAGGAAGTGTTTAAAATGCTTTTTGAAGATGCATAGATGCTTAAACGGAGGCGAATAAACCCGATGAATAGCTATGGTCTTGTTTGTGTGAATCAGATCTAATATATTCTGCGATTCATCTACACAAAATAGGGGGCTGTGCAGTGTTTTGCCTTTCTTGGAAAGGACAGTAAAGTGTTTTGGAATGTCTTTGAATGTAAGGCGCTACATCAGCAAGCTTGTCGTTTGTTGAAGGACTATATACATGAAGATATGCATAAAGATCCAGTGAGGTTTTGTACAGGTTGAAGGTTTCTTTATGTTTAATTCTATCGTTAACAGAAAAGAAAATATAACTATTGGGGTCTAGTCAGTTGATCTAAACACGGGTGGATATTAAAAACGTCTTTTGTTTAAATCATTAAAATAAGACCACCCCTAATGTTTTACACATACACTAAAGAGATTCTGAATTGCATATCCTTGAGACACAAGAGCAGAGATCAGCACCTACAGACAGCAGGAAGCATTGCTCGAGAGACAGATCAAAAAAATAAAAAGTAAGGTTTTGAACTCAATTTGTTGCTTGATACAGGAAGTCAATGAATATAACAGGCACTCTGAGTTCAGTATATGACACAAAGTACCTCCTAGGAATTGCCACTTCCATCTGAATCAGTCTATCTACTCTCAGCGTGTGATTCTGAGTTGTAGGCGATGGTCGGCACAGCGTGATGCTTTTTTCTGATTATGTGTGGCAATAAATTCAGGGAATTGAATCCTTATCTTGTAATAATAACACACTGCCTGTAAAGAAGTATTATCCGGTATTGAAATGGTTTTCCAATAAGTAGGCTGCAAAAAGCCAAAAAGATGGCACCAGACTTTTATTCTGTGTGCTGAATTAATTCATGCTTTTGCTAAAAAGCCTATTTTCAGGGGAAAAAAACACACACCACAGCACAAGCCTTTATTTCAATTCAAAATTCGCTTTCTTATAAGACAAGCAAAATAAGACAAAAAGCCAATAAAAAGAAATTATGATTTTATAAAAATGACGCCCAGTGAAGAGATGGAAGGTTGGATGTTATTTTTTTATTGTTAATCGTGCAGTGATAGATAGTTTAGTGATTCAGAGGGCAGGGTGAATCACCGATTGGATTTACGAGGCAGATCTGGAAGACACCCCTGGGTCCTGACATCTTTTATCTAGACAATCTGCCTGAAAGCTTTGATTTGGATGGAAACAAGGCCCTTCTTTCAGAAATCCCATCTCTACCCACACAAACACTGTAGTAGCTACCCCCCAAGTCCCCAGCTAGGAGTTCATGCTATACAGTAGCTTTGGTTCTGTAATAATAACACTTTTAATGGTGTCATTAATTATATTATTATTACATTAGCTGGTAACACTTGCCTGCTTGATTTTCTTACAGTTTGTAACGGTTCTACCTCAGCATGCATGATCGCGTTTTACACATGAATTGCCCTTTTCCGATAAGAAAAAAAGCAAAAAAACAAACAAAACTTATGTAACTTAATGTACATTGTTGTTTTCTTAATCATTCTCAATTTCTCTTGTATTTTTAAATTTCATACTCAAAAATAAATAACTTTGAGAATGCTGTGGGCATGCTGTGTTCATTTTCTTGTGTGTTAGTATTGAATATTAAAGAAAGGTTTTGTTTTGGCTGTTGTTTGTAAATGTAATAACTGACCTGCACTTCCTCTCTGTGAGGCAGGTCACACCCTAGCTTCATTAAGCAGCAGCAGGTGAATGACTCTGGAACAGGAATGTGCGAAGGAGAACAAACACACTTTTATAAACAAGGGAAGGCTGTTATTATTTTGAAGGTCTCACTGCTATATCATATATCATCCACCAAGCTCTCGGTCAAAACATGTGGTACATAATCCCAGACATGTATGAGGACTGCATCAATGAAAATGAGCTTTTCAATTAAGCCTTTTCTACATGGAAATGACTTTAATAAGGGAAGACAGAAATGTGATCTGTTTCTTGTTCTCTGCCCTTATAAGGCACATTATTTTGGCACCGTATTTTTGCACTTTTTCCATGCTTTTCCCATGGTTGTACTATGTATTTACCAGAGTTTACCCTGGTTTGCCATGTTTTTAAATATGCTTTACCATACCTCCCTGTGGTGTCACTGTGCTTTACAATGCTTTCATAGTGCACACTTTGCTATGCTTTTATTATGGGAAACTTGTATAAAGGTAGGGAACAAGATCTGATTAATCCAACAGCTGGTAATAATAGTGCCCCTAACTAAGCCTCTCTCTCTCTCTCTCTCTCTCTCTCTCTCTCTCTCTCTCTCTCTAATAAACATTACATAAGCGACACACTGATATCCCTGAAGAGATGGAGGATTGCCTAATTCAGTGATGATAACATCATAGAGAGAGGTCACTGTCCCAGGAGAATTATCTTTGTCATATCAATCAATTATTAAAGAAATATTTGCTCATCAACAAATAAGGAAGATGTGAAGCCATGCAGAATGGCAGTTCTCTTTTTGTCAGAAAACAGCTTGTTTATTCCCTTCACAAAGCAGTCAAACTCAATTCTGAAACTTAAGCTCAGTCACCCTTCAAGAAAATAAAGGTGGCTTGTAACCCAATTTCCTTTTCTCTAATGAATTGCCCTGCATGTGTTGCAAAAAAGCAATGAAAAGGTCAGATGAGAGATTTAGCTCTTTCATTTCAGAAATCCAAATTAAATGCTGACACCTGGCTTCCAACAGCCATCCCTGCAGACAACAGAACATCTACTCAATTAACTCTCACAGACACATTATCGCAAACAAGGTAATAACGTGATATTCACTAAACGGTGGCGCATGATTTAATGTATGCTTCTGCCTAACAGCAGTCACTAAGCTTTCGAATACAATGAGAATGAAAGGCATGTCAGACTTAAAATAAGAAAATCGGTGTGATTTTAGAGCTTGTTCCAACAACAAGAACTGTTTGCATAGCTAATCTGTACATTGCGTGTCAGAAATATTGCTTCATAAATATTGGTGTTTCGTTTTAATGGTGCAGTCTTGATTTTAGGACGCACTGTTACAAAACAATGGCAATGAAATACAGGGGAGCACACATGCAATATTGCAAAAATAAGCTTAAGCAAGAGAGACTAGTGAATTAGCCTGCTGCTCCATCTTACCCCAGCCTTTCATAATCAAATCCCAATGATTTGACAACTATGTGAAACAAGTTTGGAACAAAATGTACCTCTCTCGAATCCTTGGCTTTCTTATTTTTATACTGCATTACATCTTTTCATGGTGTCTTAATGTTGTGAATGCCCCTAATCATTACGGATAAGGGGCTGGTGATTGTGAGGTACATCGTATTCAAATATACAATATTTAATGAATTAGGTGGCCAATAAAAATGCTAGCAGGACTGATATGGTAGCGAAACAGTGGTAGTATTTAGAACCACTGCTGTTTAGATCAGTAACTCATACCCCAGGGCCATGTGAATTTACAACCTAAGGACCAAGCTTTAAAAAATCAGCAGTTTAATCCCAGTCAAAGCAAAGTCTACAGAAGCCCTGTGTCACAGCCAGTCTGGTCATGTAACCTGCACCAGAGTTTCTGTGATAAATCCTTTCTGTTATCTGGTTTCTTCATTATCGTATTATTACCAATAACCATTCCATTAATAGGATCCCTGCTGCAGAGCTCGTTACCAGTAGGAGCAGGGAATTGGATTCCATTTTTACAGTTGAAGGACTTTAAATGACCTGTTTTTATTCTTGAACCAGCATGTCTAGTTAAAACCAGTACGACTACACGCTCTGACCAGGATAAGCCAGGGCGAGAATCTTGTATTTGTGTTCATTTTAGCATGCAGCTATTACTCTGTCAACTAAATACCAACGGCAGGAAAGGTAGGCCTGGGTCTTGTTCTGTTACCATGGTGAGCCTGATGTATGGGTGACAGTTGCTGAGGTCCTTTGAGGATACGTTTTAGCAATAATGGCTGCGATCCCACAATCCTCCCAGGCTTGGAAAATTGAAAAGTCGGCTCTGGCAATCTTATGTTTTATTACAAGCTTATGATAGTGAATGGAATTAGGCAAAAATGTATTTATTTATTTTTATTTTTTTTACAATCTACTGGAAAAAGAAAAAGCTTGACGCCATGAAATAATAAAAAAAAAACGCCCCCAGACGCCAGCATGCTTGACGCCAGCATGCTTCCAAGCCCAAGGAACCAAACGGTCAGAATCTCTCCCCACAACAACGGAGACAGAAAAAGACTGAAGAACATATCTTTTCAAATCCAAATGTAGTGACTGTAATTACAGAACAAAAACGAAAACAGATTCTGCCAGATAGTGATGCATGTAAACTAGCAGAATTTTCTGCAGTTTCTACATCCTCCTACGCCAATTTGTCCAGCAACATTAATATCCAGAAAAGTGTACACCAGAATCCTTTTTTTTAATCTTTTTTAAATGCATTTATATTTCAGGCTGATCAGGAATTAATACATCTCCTTTTTTTCTTAATTGCCTTCTGCTATGGTTACATTTCCTTTAAAATGCAGAGCACATATTACAAAATGTCGCATTAAAAACAGAGCTGTGTGATGCCTGCCAAATATATCTGACCATCCTTGCTTGACATGTGCCTGGGCTAGTTATCAGTTTTAATGGTCAAGTGTTGTTAACAGAATTAGGTTTTGTTAAGAGATTCTTAGGTTTTAATCGATTACAGATTAATCGATTAATCATGCCTGTAGGTGTTGGTTGATTAAAAAAATCATTGATCAATTAATCTAGTCTACCCAAAAAAGACTGCAACTTGCAAGATTTGCTCTTCGGTGCTTTCCTTTCATGGCAGTACTGCAAGTTTATCTTCTTATCTGAGTCACAAGTAAGTTAATTTATTTTATACAACGTATTATACGAGTTTCAATCTGTACCATAGTAGTACATTTACAGCTATATCCTAAGTCTAAGTCTTAATTGTGGAATATTCAGCTAACTAAATTAAACTAAAATAAAATAGCCCTGTTTAAAGTTTATACTAAAAACGACTCTATTCAACACAGTACTTGCCTGTTAAACGTTAGGTGTCATTAATAAATGCTTGCAAAAAATAGCATTAATACTGTTACTTTTAGTTGTCTTTCACTACAATAGCAAACGGGTGTGATTAATCGATTAATTAATCGCCCGGATGGGGTGATTAATCAATTAAAATAAAATGCCAAGATTAAAACCCCTAATATATATATATATATTTTGTTGGGATAGTCTGCAAAAAAAGTTTTTCTTTGAGAAAATGGCACATGAAGATATGAACAAACTACGAACACAGAATGTTTATACAAGGTACTGAATGCTGTGTTGAGAAATGGAAAGACAATAAGGAGCTGGACATGCCGTGGAAACAGCCAGGGTTGAGGTAAATTCCTATTCTTCAATTCCAATTCCATCTCCAGTTCCTCTATAAAAATCAAACTACTTTAGAAAATCCATAGAAAATAAGAATTACACAACCATCAAAAACGAGGGGGGAGGGAAAGTACAGCACTCAATTCATTGCGTCTGCTCAATCCACACAATTACACAGAGCTGTGATGCTGGTAATGGACACTTGACCTTGGTGTAAGTACTGAGGGTTTAACGTTTATTACATTTCTATTGACTAAGCTGGGATCCGTACCTTGCTCACCGTTGGATTAGCCATTAATTAAATGGTGCTGCTCTGCTGATGAGCAGTCTTAAAATTGTGCCTGAAGAATACTCTGACTCATGTGCCAAACAGTAATTCATGGTCTCCTTTCCTGTTTATTTAATTGTATTCTGTTCTTTGAGGACACTGGAATACCTTAAATGTCATATTCTTGTGTAGCTACACTTTCAAACAGATCATGTTGAATTCAAGGTCTGAGCTTTAGACACGGACTTAGTGTACTCAGCATTTGTAAATGTTGTTATCACAGTAAATACAGAAACCTGCTCTCCAGTGTAATTTGCTTTGTTCATGTAACGCACATGTCATTAAACATCTATCAAGTGTTAATGAATCCTTTACAGGGTTGTCAGTGTAGTTGTGGGGTTTCTGGAAATGAAAAAGTAAGACAATGCACTCAGGTACAGTTACCATTTAGGTTCTGAATTTCTAGTTTTGTAACGATCTTTGTAAAATGCTCTGACAACATACGGAAATCGTCATTCTGTAATAAAAAAAGGTGTGCAGCTCCTAAGACAAGCTGAAGTATGTATTTAACACTCGCCCTTTAATGTGTTAACAGCAGAGATGGACATCACCTTCTGGCTGCTGGACCTACATTCTATAATGTGAGCACTTAAAGAAAGCAAACAGCCCATAAATACACATATAAAGTGGAGTGGAACATACTGAACAGGGAATAAAACTAATCATTCCGTTTAAATGCCAGCCTTTTAGAAAGAAACCCCATTAAGTACTCTAATCCTACTGAGGTCATTTAAATAACAATTATTAAAATATGTGTTTAAACAAAATTTAATGTGAGAACATTCGTCTTGCAATGGGTACAGAACAGAATGAATAATGTCAACTAAAAATCATTTCATCTAAACCACAAGCAGGAAATTAATAACAATTATTACCGGTATTAAAATACTTGCCATTTAACATGTGTTTCTCAGAATAAGATTTCTGCAAAATCTGAAGCACTAGATAGCTTCTCAGTAAGAAAAATGTGTCTGGGGTGAGGTCTTTTGTGCTAAAAATGATCAATGCAAGTACAATTATTTTCAACCAATGCAGTGCTAATATATTTTATCCTGACCATCTACAGCATGGTAAAGTTTTTCATGTAACCAGTTTCAATTAACATAAATATTACCAAGAGCAACTTTAATCTTGTGCACTAATGAAATGAAACAGTTCACAAGTCCTGGTATGTGATCTACAGTATTTAATTACATCAGCGTCAGACAGAATCACATCTTGAATTTATTTGGTTGTAGATGGGACACTGCCCAAAGTACACACTTCAAAGTCTGGAAAAGATTTAAATATGTTCTTTGTCCAACTTTAAACAGGATCAAAGTGCATGACTTTTTCTTTTTTAATGAATTCACGCTAAGTTTGGGGTTGTAATTATTAAGTCATTATTATGTATTTGCATTATTATGGAAATGACAATGCAACTGTTTTGTAAATTGTTATACAAATAAGCGCTGATTTGACAAAGAATAAACACAAACCTGAAGATTATCCGTATTGCATAAGGCAGAAAGTTTATACAAAGCAGAAGAGCAAATATATATAAAACAGGCTCACTTTTAAAATAATAACTAATGAGAAACAATAAACTCGACTTGTTGCTTTATGCAGCCAATATTCATCTTAATTACAGACTGTCAAAACTTTTCATTAGAAACTGCTACCTTAACTACACAGGAATCGTTGAGGGATATAGTTTTAAATGTGAAATGCAACCTTCTGCCAAACAGCCTACCATTCATTTTGAATTGTCTAGTCTGAGCTCAAGCATCTGCTAAAAGTAATTTAAAGGGACGCTGTTAGAGGTTTGAATATCATATTTCACAGTCCCCTTCATCCTAATTTTGGGTGCCAAGCAGAAAGTCATACGTGTGCTGTGAGAGTAGAGAGCCAATGAGTAGGAGCCTTGTATCAGCAGTACCGTTCAACTGCAGGTATTTCTTACAGCAAGAACACCATCAAATAGCACCTATACAGAAGGTTATTGATCCATTTCTGACAGTCCTTCTGTGAGCAGGAGATGCTGCTTATACATTTTCAATACCCATTAAAAATGGTCCGTCATCTCTATATAGTATACCACAGTATTGACATTTTATTGGCCGAAAATGAAAAAGCGGCAACATGATTTTAAAGCATTTTAATGAACAATGCTTTGTGTGTGTACAAATTATTTTGGCCAAAAAAAACAAACAAAAAAGGTTTTATATTACATAAATGACAAGGGTCTAGAGAAGGGTTGCATGTTCTTGGCAGTGGAATCTCCTAGACTAGACTAAAGGTCAGAAGGCATGTGTACAGGGATACCACACTGCCTGTCACTAGGACAACAGGAACATGCAGTACTAAACCCGAGTCTCAACAACACACAGGAGCCTCTCCGTCAGTATGCTATTTATACAGAATAATAGAACACCACGATACAGACCTGGGGGCACAATACCGGTCCTGGAGGACCATTCCTCTCCAGGTTTAACAGTTCAAATATGTCACACTCTCAGAATACAAACCTCAGACCTATTTTGTATATTGTATTTGTACGGACTGCATTAAATGCATTACAGTACGGTAATGTGAAGTTTTGAAAACAGTGAATTAGTGAAGGGCCCTTATACAGTAAAAGATAGTACTTGTACAATTTAGTGTAAAAAGGCCAAATGATGGAATTGTGAAATATTGCGGATGCACTGTACTGTACCACACAATGTGCCATATGCAAATACAATTCAGCAGACAGCATTTGAATTTAAAAGGTAATGCAATTTGTAAAAAAAGAAATGGAAAGGCTATCAACATTCATTCAGAACTGTAAAAATCAGCAACTTTCAGTTTAGTTTTATTGTTGAGCATTTGTTTATGTGTTTGTTTGTTTTTTCGTGTCTTGTTAAAATCAGCAAACACATTTAATGATTCAATCAGTAACAAAAAAGAGTCTTGAGAAAGGGCCTACATTACATACATTCCAGACAGCCGATACCCAAATCATCACCAAAAAGAAAAAAGAAAACAAGTTTCTTAACCTAGTATTCAAATTGATACATAGCCGTGTATGCGCTTTGACAGGTAGATGGAACAGCATGGTAAAGTTATTGCCTTACAAAACTTAAAATGTGCAATTAATCATTCTCCTTTAAGTGCTTGAGTGCATTACTACTTAACCAGAAACCAATACACTTTACTAGCGTTTTGAGCAAAGAAAACTGAAACAGCAAGTATAAAGCACTTTGCAAAACCCATTAAAAGCAAACCATTACTTTAGTATGATTGCTTGCAAAATCAAAAGAACATCTGAATACTCACCGATTGTTGATAAGGACATTTACATTATGCAGTACCCAGAAACACACACAGAGACAGCACTAAGTTGTTATTGCTATCTTTCAATCCAGTCTCACAGATGTGTTACTCTGCTGGCTCAGCCTGCCGTCTCTAGGCCAACACGGTGCTATTCTGAGGAGCAGCCAGGAATATGTACCAATCATCAAACAACCCAGGCACTCCGAGCTGAACATTGGTGACTTTCCCAGTGCTGATGTGGCTTTAACATTAACTTCCCAGCAAGAGGCATTACTACTAAACACTGTACATTAGGCAGGCCTTTTGTCATCACGTTTTCCCCACTTTGCATATCAAAGGCTAGAATTGCTTGAAAGGCACAGTGTTGGTTTACAGTGGTGTTTACATCCATAGGTCAGCTGTCAGGCTGAGCAGGACTTCATAATACTTCTGTAGAGACTGCAGCTTGTAGCACACAGTATGTTATCCCCTACTCTCACACTCCTGTATAAACTACTTCAGAAAAAACAACACAGAGCATACACTGATAGATGCATGTACAGGAAACTTTTCTTTTAAGTTTTACCTACTGTAACTAAGCCATCAGAGAACTGTCAAGAACCTACCATCAAAATACTTCACTGTCCGCACTCCATGACAGCTATCATAGTGTGTTTTCTACTGCAGACTGAGACACAATCAGGCACAGGTGACATGACTTCCATTTTTCTGTGTTTTTGCAGCAGGAAATAAAAGATCAAGAGCTGAAGAGAATCAATTCCACAAACAACACTATATCTTCTTATGAAGGCTTTTTCAAGCTTGTATATCAGAAAAGGGCATGGTTTCTTTGAAATGAAAAAAAAAAATTGTATTGCCCCATTAACTAAACATTTGGTAACTTCTAAATGCACCTGCATGAATAAACCCTTGATTATCATTATTTGTTTATTTAGCAGACGCCTTTATCCAAGCGACTTACAGAGACTAGGGTGTGTGAACTATGCATCAGCTGCAGAGTCACTTACAATTACGTCTCACCCGAAAGACGGAGCACAAGGAGGTTAAGTGACTTGCTCAGGGTCACACAATGAGTCAGTGACTGAGGGGGGATTTGAACCGGGGACTTTCTGGTTACAAGCCCTTTTCATTAACCACTGGACCACACAGCCTCCTTGAGGACTTGGAAAATGGTGTATTTGCTTGCATGCATTACACAACCACTGCACACATTCAATGTCTTTTGCGTAGTGGCTAAAGTAATCTTGTACACTGAAAAAAAAAAAAAAACAGAAATCTTAATCACTTTGCTTTCCTTAACATCCATAACCGTAGAAGGTTGTACTGTATATATAAACAGGTTCTGCAGAGGCTTACATAGGTTACCCGTGATTGTATTTTTGACTTTATAGATGTAGTTTTGTAAGATGATGCCGTCTTTGTGCAGCTGATAAATATAAGGGTGCTAAAAGAGATAAGCCAGGGCGTGTATCAGTGCAAAAACAAACTGTCCTTTGGCTTCCCGGCATTAGAGAACAGCCAAGTAAGCAATTACGTATAATTTCCTAAAGAGCTTGCATTAATCTTATAATGATGTCTATTTGATGATTGACTAGAGCAGAAATGGTTTTAAAAACAGACAGAATGACCTAATCAATGCTTCAGGCAACATTTTCACTTCTCTATCAATGTGCCAGATGAGAAATCCTTTTATATTATAGGTGCTTCGTCAGGTGCAGGAACAGAATTATGGTGCTGGAGGAAAAAAGCTTCACAACACAATGTTTCTTTCATGAAATGTACCAGTGAATATTTAGTACTACAATGCAGACTGTCTGAAAGTCAATCTTGCTATTTCACCAAATCATTGCCAGGTTCAAAAAGGCATTTCCAAGGACATACATCAATAAAACGAGGATATAGCTTCCAATGCCATTTAATTACCTGGATGTATTGATTGTAACACCTCTCTCCCTTACCTTTATAGTTTGCTGTTGTTGCGAGTTTCTGTTCCTCTACTTTAGATATGCCTATGGTCTGATCTCTTCACTTTAGAAAGCCATGCGAAGCTGTGTCCTTTTAACTCTGTTGGTTCCACCTGTCTTACTGTATAATAGCATAGTATTGTATAAAACAGGCATATCCAACAGTGGTAAAGGCCCACAGCACTACATGAACGTCAGACAATTCACAGCAACAGTTAGCTATTTGGAAAAAATACTAACTACCATCAATGCTGAATTTTTTTTTTTTTATCTCACTGAAATGAAAGTAGGAATACCTGTGCCTTGTAAGGATCCAAATGCCAGAAAATGTTCAATCCAACTAACATGGTCATGGTTTAAAGTACTTGCAGGCAACCTAAGAACTAACCCAGAAGTGCATTTACTATTACATTTATTAATTATCCAGTACCAGCAAAGTAACTTCAGAGCGACGGCTGTCAGAGCAGCAGGCATGACCCCGCTACATGCGGTCAATCCATCATGTCAGCAGCACAGGCTTTGGAGTGGCTTTCATACAAGAACACAGAGGGGAATGGGGTCAACAAAGAAGTGATAGGACCCCTTACAAAGTAAATACTACTGCAGCAATACTTGTCATGTTATTGGGGTCTTAGAGGAGTGCTGTCCAAGCACAAGCAATTATTATTTGCTTGTGCATTACACTTCATTTTGTGATATGCACATATTTCAAACACAATACTTCCTGTGCTCAGTTTCACTTTAACATGAAATAAATCCACAGAAGTACTTACAAGTAAATTTTAATATAGTCAAGTTAACAAAAAGGTAAGAAAAAAAAACACACAACAACATGAAGACAAAACTTTTTTTTTCTGTCCAGTGCACTATACGCATAACTTTTATGTAAACAGATTTAGTAATAGGCACTGTTCAGTTAACAACATTACAAAAGTGTTTTATTATTAATATTTTACAATACAAAACTGAAGAATGAACAAGTCTGTGTTACAATTTTGTATACAAATTACTAAACAAATAGTGCTTTAGTTCCTTTAATTTTTACATGATATTGAAATAAAATAGTGAAAAAATACCCCCGCCACAAAAGAAGAGTGGCATATACAATTCACAGGAGCAATTATATCTGGATGATTAACAAAAAGGCACTTCAATGCAACTTCATCACACTGGCTGTGTTTTTGCGAAACAGCCAACACAAAATTGTTATAACATAGGAAATGCAGTATATAATGTGTGTCTAACTACTGGCACTGTAAAAAAAGAAATGAATACAACTCCACACTAATTAACTCCAGATTCAATATAATCCCATAATACAGCCACACCCCATTTTGTATGTCGATTAGCAAAAGGGTCAGTTGAGCATAAACATTTTTAATGAGGGGCCAGGGGTGGCTTTGTTGTTTTTTGTTATTATTATTATTATTATTATTATTATTATTATTATTATTATTATTAAAGGTTCATATGAGCACAATCAATATTATCACTGGCCCTTTTTATGATTAAGTTAATTTTATTGTTTCTACTCAGTATTTCATAGTTATGGATGACCTCACTGGCCCCGTTGAATAACTTTTGGTTCTTTCCTTGTACTTTATACTTCAATTTCTAATACGCAAATATTTAAAAGACAATGCTACAGATAAATGTAAAAAAGCTGTCGCGACTTCCTGGTTATTAATCACTTCATGAGATGAAGTACACATTCCCACCAATGATCTAGCTGCAATCAGACCATGTGATCTACAGCAAAGGTACCAGGACACAACAGTTTATCTAGAGTTGCTTTGGATTATCTGCATGGCATGAAAAACACAAAGTACGAACGAAGATTCTCAACACAGTAAAAGAGGGACCAGTAATAATGTTAGTAAAGCTTATAAGAAAAGGGTTTTAAAGCATTAGCAGCCTTTTTTAATGATCTATACGGAGGGGGGTCTTAATCTGTAAAGCTGTCCCATCGAACACCTCATTAAAAAGAAACTTAATTGAGTCTGTGTACTAGATTATAATTTGGCTTGCTACTATTCGATTTTTATTTTTTTGCCAAATCAACGGCTAATATCAACTTTAATTTTTTTAAGAATTTACCAGATTTTTTTTTTTCTATCTTTATTTTTCAATTCAAGCAGAGAATAGGTGAAATCGACGTTTATGCTTTAAAAAAAAAAAAAAAAAAAAACGGACTGTTTATGCCACTGCGAAGCCCCTTTATTGTTCAACATGCAACAAAACCATGGTCACCAACATTCTAATAGAAAAACATTCAAATTGAAATGATGTTTGGTCAATGCGGAGCTATGCCTTGTATAGATAAAGATCCTACACTATTAAAAAATAAAATGTCTCAAATAAACTGCAGAAAACGCAACATTTAAATGTTTACTACACAGACTTTTATAGCATACATTTGCTAGTAAAATATGCACATAACAAAAAACTGATAGTTGAACAGAACCAACTTGCACTTATTATTTGCAGTCTGAGCTTCCCCCCTCTCACAGCTGGACTCAGATACCATGGGTGCGTTCACAGAGATCATTCTGCGCAGATTCTGTGCAGAAACTGACCAATTTAGCCAATGGCTGCATTTACGGACATCATTCTAGAAGATCACTGGCTAAATTGGTCACATTCTGCACAGACTGCGCAGAATGAACACACCCCATGTTTCCACGACACCTGTCTCAACTAGTAGCACTGAGCAGAATCGCTTCAAAACACAGACAATACATTAAATCAGAATGGAAACCAGCACTGGATTCTTGTTTTTTTCCTGCATTTTCACTAAGCAAGCTTCCATTGTACTTTAAGTTTCTGAGCACTATCCTTCATATTTTTATGACCTTGTTGTGATTGCATGTGTTCAACCATTCTGTTTGCCTTTGCGGTGACTTCTGCTTTGCACAGTTACATACCTGTTTACATACCAGGATATTTTCTTCATCTCCTGTCCCACGTTTCTTTACAGTTTTCACTTCAAAGTCAGGGTATTCTGCACAAAACTCATTTAGTGTTTCCTCTTGCACCACATTTTTAAATCTAACAAGTAACTGTCACCATATATATAGCAAAAGCTTACATACACCTTACCTGCTCATTTCAAAGTCGGTGCATTGAATGGCAGACACTGCAGCTGGCAAATGAAAGTGCACAGTCGGTGCTGGTGTGATGATTGACAGGCATTTAAACGAATGAGAGCATTCTAGTGCTGCTTCAGGCAATGAGATCTGTCAGAACAGGGTGAAATGACAGTGAAACCACAGTACTAACAGACCACTGAGTTGACTGACAGCGACGCCTAGCCATTCAGAGCGGAATGGAGACGGGACAGACAGGAAGTATAAAAACTGCAAAAACTAGAGATGATTATTTTTGATAAGAAAATAAAAAATAGCGAGTGGTTTTACCGACATTTATCCTATATAAATCTACTTCAGTCAAACTCATATTTTTTGGTAATTCGATGTTTAACGCTTAATATGGAAAAGTAGCAAACCTAATTATAATGGTGTTAAAGAGCATCGGCAATCATATTCATCATGGATCAGACCATTCAAATCACACCATGTCAGTGTTTGTACAGCAAATAAAGCCCAGGTAGCGGAGAACTTCAATCGCTACACTTGCAAACTTCTATGGTAAAGCTGACAATAAGATGAACACTCGCCTTCAGTGTTGGACACGGCGGACAGCTATACAATGGGGCAGGGTTGGGACGTACCGGAAGAATCCCAAAATTTGAAAATAGCAGGAAATGTTATTCTGTATTCCCAGATTTGATGGCAGTGTCCATTTACAAAAACATGAAACTGCTGCTATTTATTTTAACATTTTTGGTATTTCAAAAGTTTCAGTTTAAGTGTTTTTCTTCTGAAATCTAGCAATAATTTAACCACTGTTATTTTATGTCAGTGTGAGAAAAAAAAATTGCAGAGAATGGCTTTAGTGTTTAATTATCATTATCTTGTACAAAATAAAACCAACCAAAACAGCAGTCAATGGGTCTTCATTTGTGATGCCTATGTGTTAACTTGGGGGAGAGCTACCATTGTTCCCAATTGAAGTCATCGCTTCTGCCGAATACCAAGAAGAAGCCAAGGATGGTGAGGAAAATCACAGCATTCCCAGCTAGCACGAGTCCACACGCTCCCCACGCGATCTGAGACGCAAAGCAAAATCCATTCAGAAAGCTCCCAGCAGATAACATGGGGATCATTGGCGTTTAAAACCACATGCACAATTCAACTCACAATCATACAGACAATCACAATAACCTTTTCACATGCTTGACATTTAAAGTAAGTGACATGGTTGGTTGGTTGGTTGCTTGAAATACCGTTGGAGAGCAGGGTTTTTGTCATTTGGGAGTTACACAGCAAACGGCTTTCGCGTTGACTAAGAAATGTACTTTACATAGCCTGATCTTTAAGAACATGAAGTTATTTGATAAAAAGACAAAAGTTGGCACAGCAGTGTGAGCGAGCTGTAGATTTGACCTTATAAGTCTTGACAAAGTCTTTAAAATAGGTTTTAATTGTTTCAGTTTATTGTTTGAGGGGGTCAGTATTGTCGTATCTGTCAGTGGCATGTCACTTTCCTAATACATTCTTTCTTTATACTTTTGTTAATTTTATTTGTAGTAACAGTGTTTTTGTGCAAATGAAATGGGTTACAATTCAGATATCAACTTCCTTTCTTCATAGGCATTGAACAGGCAAAAGACAAGCAATTGCATAGCTGCTGCAAAAGCCATTATGCCTACAGTTCAGAAAAAGTGCTCATGTTTCCCAGTGTTGGTAACTAGAAAGCTTGTACAAGATCTATTTTTTTTTTTTTTTTTTTTTAATGGGCTATTTATAAAGCTACTCACCACATTGACCCGAGCGAGAATGATTGGCATCCCGAAGGCGGAGACCACAATTCCGGTTGTGAAGAAATATGCCAGCTCCCGGCAGGCACTGCTGGCAGCATCCGAGTCATCTCCGATCCTCTTCGCAATGAAGTGAGGAATGGGCGATACCACGTAAAACATCAAGACAAACAGAGGCCAGTACACACTGTGAGGGGAGAATCCCAGGGAAAAAAAAACAACCTTTGAAATGTGTTGCATGCATTTAGTGATGAAAATAATCTCAATCTATTCAGAGCTTGTTACAAGTGTTGCTAGCAGTGTGTAGTGTTTCTCATAAATTCTCCACAAGCACACCTGTGAACAAGGAGATATTTTGGGGAACAGCAAGTTCAGGAGGTATAGAAATGTATTGCCACATGCAATAAAATGAAATATTACCTTTTGCCAATACCTACAGTGGGATGGGAGTGCATGCCCAGTAAAAACACAATACATACCCAAACTGTTCCAATCCACATGCCAGCATTAGGAATGTGAGGCCAATAGCGCCGCTGAACGACAACCCAACTAAAGCTGAAAAAGACGACATGCAAATGAGTTTAAAGTGACTAGTAGCGATATTTCAATTGCATCAACTCAAATTCAGGGCACATCCAAATAGGTTAATGATGTCTCAGGGGCAAAACAAAGACATGAATTAAAGTCTTGCAGCAAGTGAAGACCTTGCTTGAATTAAATTAACCTGGAGAACAAGATTTTAGCCAAGGCAGAAATAACAGTTAAAACATTTCAAATGCTAATTTTATTAATTCCAATTGTTGGAAATATAGACACATATGGAAAAAGCAACGTCTGAGTAAAATGGAGCCCACATTTGTACAAAAGAAATAAAAAATATCAGCTGGTTTCACAGACCACCATTAGCACTAATCTTGGATTACCCAATTTTACTTTAGGTAAGGTTGTCCGAGAGTGTTGCTAACCTTATGCCAATAAAACTATATTAATAAAATAATGGCTACTCGCATGACACAATACTCCTCAACAACTTTCAATGACTGAAATAAGGTCACTCCTGCCACCTAGAGATACATTATGCAAGGAATCGTAACACTAATACTTAATGCTGTACAGTACAGCCTTTATTATACTCGAAACCACCAGAATGGCGATGGTCACATTTCTGATTGATAAGCTGATAAGTTTTAATTGCTAAGAAAATGTCACATCATGGCACATGCTATTATTCTCATTTCTACCAAAGGCAGCTACATTTCACTGAAAACATGGACAGAGTGAATCAGCTTGTTTTGCATCAACTATTCCCAGGAGTTACATTGATCAGGAGTTATGCACTACTGAACTGAAGTGAATACAAAGCTGAAATAAGGTTCAAGGTGGTTCACATGCACGCAGACAGTCCTACACTGAACATGTACAAGGCTGCCATCTTGTGGAAATAGCAGGACACTGCAGAAATGTATTTCTGTGTCTCCCCATTTATGTTTCTGGGTACACAGATTTATAATAGACGCATGCCACCTCACAAAAGTAAATAAACATTCATGGTTCCCAACTTTGTAATGTAGATAGGGGTGGTGATCAGCAAGTTAAGGACAGGTTTTAATCAGATTACTACATACTGTACATTCAAGATTACTGCAGAGGAGTAGTTTTGAAGGTAACACTAAGATCCGCTTTGGTTTTTTTTTATATATATACATACAGTAGGAATGGATGATCGCTCATTAAGTGGCTGTGGTTTAGAACTGTAAGCACATGTCATTCTGGGATCAATAGATTCTGGGATCAATAAGCTACTATCACCCAAACGAGCAAGATAGGCTGAATGGCCTCCTCTCGTTTGTAAACTTTCTTATGTTCTTATGTCATATTTTAATGCAAGCCTGGAATGTTGAGATATGTTGATGTGCTGCCATGCCGATAGGATTGTTCTGACTGTAGCTGTTTGAGCATTGCAGGGTTTATTATGAGACTATATTATAAAACAAATCAATGGTAGTACTATATATACAGAGATACTAAACATGACAATCGAAAACATTCAGAACTTTTTTTTTTTACGTTTCAATGCTGTCAAATAACTAAGTTTCTTTAAGTCATTCTATATTACTATGACCGAAGTTAACCACACCTGAACTACTGTACAGTAGCTACCCATTACAGGTTTTTAGACAAGCTTGGCTGGCCACAGGGTATATATAGGTAACAGGCTCAGGTGTATCTTATTAAACTCACAGTAAAACCAAGAATGCATCCAACTGCTATGTAATGGGAGTCTTATTTCCATCCCCGAATTAAATTCATAGTAAAACCTGAAATTAATCAATCTGCTATGCAACGGGAGTCTTTTCTTTATCTCCGAGTGGGTTAATCTGGTATTGGCAGCAACAAGAGCTCAAGGTCAATTCTAGTTAAATGTAAAATCTGAACGGAGAGTTATTATAATAATAATAATAATAATAATACAGCTCTTTGTCCAAGAGTTTTGTTCACGGATGACCCAATTCAAATACAATCTACAAAGTCATTACAGTAAAGAGAATTTATATAAAAACTCAAACAAATCAGAAAATATAGGCTACCTGCTGTTTATCAGCCTTCATTAATGTAATTAATCAGCAATCCAAAGAAGGCAGTATCGAAACATTTACTATACAGAATTCTGAATTAATATTTGGAAACAGTGTATTAAGAATGAAGCTCGTTTATTGAGTTACTAAAGCATTAAGCACCTAGTACCTAACATGGCAACAAGTAGTGACAATATCCACGGAAACCCACGCCCTCTCCTACCTTAATGCTTTTATACAACAGATTTACTAACTTAAATATAAATAAATACATACACACATACATACATACATACATACAAGAGAAATAGATTGTTTCTAAATAGTTATACTTATATATGAGCATCAAAAGAAACCTATCGTTTATATTTGAATAAAATTCCCTACATGTGATCGAAAAATGACAAACTCTGTTTCAGAGCAAGTGCAGCGACTTTTTATTGTGCTGATTAATAGCTGACATCACGAAGATGCTGCAAAATGATCTGTCGATCTTGGGCAGGTGTTGTGACTCTTGGTCTCCCAGTCTGTGACCTGTCATTGATTGAGTGTGTCTCGACAGGTTTGAAATTGCTGGCTGTGAGCACCCAAGACGGCGAGCCACAGTACGCTGCCCTAGCCCAGCTCCCAACATGCATGAAGGCGCTGCTCTCTTGCCAGACGTGGCTTTTTAAAAATTCTTTATTGCTTTTAATCAAGCTTGCAATTCAACAGCTGAATTCACTCCTTATCCACTGTCCAAACAACGGTCTCACTAATTAGTATGTAGTTGGACTCGAAATTTGTTGTTGGAGGCGGAGCCATTCAAGCTAGGAGGCTGTGTGGTCCAGCAGTTAAAGAAAAGGGCTTGTAACCAGGAGGTCCCCAGTTCAAATCCCAGCTCAGCCACTGACTCATTGTGTGACCCTGAGCAAGTCACTTAACCTCCTTGTGCTCCGTCTTTCGGGTGAGACGTAATTGTAAGTGACTCTGCAGCTGATGCATAGTTCACACACCCTAGTCTCTGTAAGTCGCCTTGGATAAAGGCGTCTGCTAAATAAACAAATAATAAAAGCTGGCAGAGAGTGGATTGGCTGGTGCAGAAAGAACTGAAACAGGGTTGGCAGTTTGATTGGCTGGTTTTGATGGAGGGGTGTTGTTTGGAGCCAGCTGATGACAGAATTGTGGACCAATCGTGTCTTTCCTGTTGATTTGCTGTCCAGTAGCTGCGAACTGAGCCTTCATTATGGTGTCAGGTCACAGACATGATTTCGCTTGTCTCTAGACCAGCGTCAGAAAGTAACTTAACAGTTGTTGCTCTTATACAGCGGTTGGTGTATCTTTTGCTAACCATTAAATTGTCAATCGTGTTTTTCCCTAGTGGTCTGCAGGTGTACCAAATAGGTTGTGTGGCAGCATTTTCAGGAGAGAACGGCTTTGGCTGAAGATAGAAACGTTGGATTTTGAGGCATTTTCGACATGTATTTAACGAGGGATTATACTGGACGCATTGGGTCACCAGGCTTTTCAAACATGCTGCCTCAATGCATAGCTTTATTACTCTGCGTTGCATCACATCAGAGTGTTTTTTTCCGTGTTTGTTGTAGGTTAGTGTCGCATATCTGAAGCCATTTTCGGCTGTATTTACTTTGAAAGCGGTTGCCACACTTTATACAGAAGCACTCCTGGTTCATCGGTAGTTAAGTTGCCAAATGTTTTAAGTTTCTGTAGGTCAGAATCAGAGATGAATTCATGCAAAATAGAAGCCCTGCTAGATCTGGAAGCCGATTGGCTGTTTGCACGCAATCGTTTTATAATAAGGTTTTAAAACTTCACTTTGGGTGTATAAACAATTTTGGCGCAGCCATACCTCAAATCAAAACAGGACTACGAATAATAATAATCTTGCCAATTGCTAAAAACAAAACCACAAGCGTGCACAGAAGTGTCTGAAGCAGCACTCAATAAGGGTTAAAATGAGCAACAAAAACCCCTCAAAAAAAATGTGACGTACCTTTAATCCCGGCCATGTTGTTAAAGCACTTGTGTTTCTTCGTTGTTATTGTTGAGTGGTTGCGGTCGCTTCCTGTTTCCTGCTACGTTGTTGAATGTATGGCATCAATTTGACTCACTCAACCAGCTGACTTTCTTAAAAAGACAGTACAGACTTTACGTGGCATTTCTATGGAAGGCCGTGCAGGTCAAAAATGCGTTATTTATTACGCGTTTCAAATATTAAGCACACGTTATAATTTGATTTCTGTACGTTTTGTAATTGTCACGGGTACTAATTTCGCCAAGCAGAACCAATGAATTTAAATACAAAATAACAACCAATTAATTTAAAGTAATTTCGCCAAGCAGAACCAATGAATTTAAATACAAAATAACAACCAATTAATTTAAAGTAAATAGTTTTTGTAATAAATTACACGATTAAAAAGTGCCAATTCCCTCCCAATTCGTGGCGGTATATGGACCTGCTGGGTAAATTCAAGTGAAATGGATCGACCCGGACCCTCTGAGACGAGCATCATTGAATCTAATATTAGCTATGGTAGCTCAATATTTAAGTGTAAAACTGAAATAAATATAATTATAAAAATAAATAAATAAAATCGATTGTGTTTATTGTTAATTCAAACTGAACCGGGTCACGGTCAACATTGTCTCAATAAGTCGGTATCACTCAGCAAATCTATATTTGCACCGCAGAAGAAAATCTCTCGCCGCCGTGATTTGAAATTGTTCTTATTCTTGAATTTAAGCGTATTTCCTGTCTGAAATTCAATAAAATGTTATTCCGAAGGTGAGTGGCTACTCTTGTAATTAACATGACTAAAACGACCAGTCACTAAGTAGAACATGCGTAGTTAATTAACATTTGTTTACAAGCCGTAGTTTTATTTATATATATTCTGATTGGTCCAAATTAATACGTGAACTAAATATTTGAACGCGTTCTAAACAACGCGCTTTGACCCCGCGATGACCTTCGCTACCTAACTGTTAAATACCGTCGCCTCATGGAAGGACATCCGGGCCAAAAATGCGTTACTTTATTACAAGTTTCAAATATTTAGTAAATGTATTGTCCTTGTCATTTGCATGTATTGTTACCATAGCTAATATTAGATTCAATGTTAGATCATTCAACACTTGTTTAAAGTTACATATTTGTTACAGTAAAGTTACCACTGAATTAAAGCGATTTCTAATGCTTAGTAATTATTATTACAACACGTATTAAAGTCAAATGAGAACGTGTACTAAATAACGCGTTTTTGACCCGGATGGCCTTCCATACAGAATTAAACACACCACGGGTTAATGTAACAGTAGTTACAATTTGCACCAGTTACATTAAAATAACGATATGTCGTGTGGCCAGCAGAGGGACTCGCAGTACTTGACTGCTCGGAGCTTCGTTCACAACGGATTGTTTAGACACGATGAAATAAAGTCTTGCAAAGGGGTTCTGCACAGCACATTCGACTCTCCAGGAATACTATCTTATTACAATGCCAGATGTGTCCCACAAACTGCACCAGTGGTTTCAACCATAGTTTAAAGGCTTTTTAAAATTAAATCAGTACCTTTTATCAGTTCACAAAAAGTGTGACAAATATATTGTGTACATAAACCTTGACAACAAACAAACCACTCCTTTGTTTTTTGTATTTTATTTTGTGTCTGTGCACTGCACACAATAGTATGTACAGGTTGGAATGTGCAGTAACATAGCCAACAAATCACAAAAACATAATTCACAATTCAGTAATACTTTTACAGCAGATGAACAAACACATATTGTATCAAAAACTCACCACCTTCTCACACAGTTTTAATAACCACGCATGGCCATGTTGTCAAGGTTAGCTTGGATACCCCAGGACATTTGAAAATAGACCAGTCTTAAAGAGGGGCAGGAAGATAAGCTCTTACAGGTGTTGTTTTAACTGTGCAGATGCTTGCTAACACTAGACCACTGGTCACTGAGATATTCTGTGCTGTGTTACACTATTGAATGGTGCAGCAGCACTGCTATATTTTCACTGGAGAGACACGCTAATGAATGGTCCAGCACACTGCTATATTTTCACAGGGGAGACATGCTATTGAATGGTGCAGCAGCACTACTATATTGTCACTGGAGAGACATGTTATTGAATGGTCCAGCACACTGCTATATTTTCACAGGGGAGACATGCTATTGAATGGTGCAGCAGCACTACTATATTGTCACTGGAGAGACATGTTATTGAATGGTGCAGCAGCACTGCTATATTTAAAACAGCCCTGTTACTCATTTTGTATTGAATTCAGGCCATGGTAGGTCTTGCCAAACCCAGGAATGTTATTGTTACTAATTAGGGGTTTTCACAATGGTGCAAATGAACAAACAAAAGAAGCGTTTCATTTATAAAAGTACAACATGATATTTCCACAGGTTATATGTCAAGGGGGGGTATTTTATTAATCAAAACAGTGACAGATCTTAATACCGCCACCCTAAACCCTATACACATACCATAATAAAAGCATAGCAAAGTGTAATAAAGCATTGGTAAGCACTGTAAAGACTAGTGAGGTATGGTAAAGCATATTAATAAACATGGAAAACCAGGGTTAGCAATGCTAAATGCACAGTAGATACTGTGGTAAACGTTTATTGCAAAGGGAACATTTATAAACCTGGCTTTTCAACCTCCTTTCACAGTATTTTTAGGGTATGTAGTAATGTCATTAAGGGGGTGAATAAACAACTGTAACAGGGCAGAGGCTGGGCATGAACCGGCGCCCCCTAGCACCGCAAGCAAGCGTCTTAATCACAGTGCACCTCTGCATTCGAAGCTTTAGAGCTTTAACCTCATCTCATTTCAGCGACCGGGGACACGATCCGTAACGACAGTGTATCACAAAGCACTGCATCACACAGCACTGCGACACACAGCACCGCGTCACACAGCGCCGCGTCACACAGCGCCGCGTCACACAGCACTGCCCGTTACACAACCCCAGCTGGATTAATATAAGAGTGGTGCTATTCAGATCCCCCGCTGTTTAGATCATTAAAATAGACTCCTGGAAGATGAAGACACTTCACAGGATTTAGTGCCATAATAGGACAAACAGGACAGAGTCTTCAATTCAACATTCTAGAATACTTTTCTATTAGTTAACGCGTGACTTCTTCTCACCATTAAGGAAACCTCATTTTGCACCCAACTATAACTATCAACTATATCCAACAAGTATCAATTAGCTTATCCCAGCCATAAGCTAAAATATCTTCATAAATACTAAAAAGTCCTCTGTTTTGTTTTTTTAAAAAGAAAAAAATTAATAATTATATTTGTTAAATAATGATATTTGTTTACAATAAATTATAACTCTTTTCGTGAACAAAGTGTGCATTGTTTTATAAAACATATTACAAAAACAGTGAAACTTCTTATTTGCTGAGAAAACACCAAAAGAACGAACATAATATAACACATATTACCCCTTTCCCATCTTGAGATCTTCATACAGGTACTGATAGACAAGCAGTCTGGTATACACTAAGGTTTATAGAACAGATACAAAAACTTCACGGTAGGAAATCTTGCAACAGATGATCTACACCCACAAAAACTCTGTGTCCCTTTCTAAATACCTCAGTACTCCCAACACATATTAGGACTGTAGTGGGACCAGAGCATTTTGGATGGTAGTAGTGCATATCAAATTCATGCAAATGAAGTTACAGTGCTGTGCTAAGCTTAACTGCTGTTCAATCATTTCCTGTACTCTCCCACAAATTAGATCAATGAAAAGGTGGACTGCATTGCATATTACATATATTTCATTGAAAAACATCCTCCTTCTAATGTTCACTTTCCTTACGGTTAGCTTTGCTCTCTTAATAATAGAAACCATTCTCTTTAAAAACATTTCTATTAGTTTTCTTTCATTTTTGTTGTATGTTATTTTTAATTGCAGGGTTTGTATTGCAAGTTATTCTGAATGTGATTTAAAAATAAACTTCTGTAAACAGCTTCTCATAAATACAGTACATCTCAATCTTAGTTATTTAAAGGTACATACTGGTTTTATTAAAACAAGCTAGCTGTGTTTCTGATAAAACAAAACAAAAAAACACACACACAAAGAGTGGTCCTCTATGGATGAGACAAACATAGATTTTTTAACATGCACAGCACAACCCAGTTCAGTTGGATCAATCTGTATCTGAAAAGTGTACGGAAACTAGGAAAATTTCAGTCTGTTGTGCAGTTCACGAAATGGAAAAAGGCTGCCAAAACACTTCTGCCAAATTCAGATTTCAAAATGTACCCCGGAGTTCTGAGGACAGGAACTATAAAAAGACAACATTTCAGTTTCCTAGTGAGCAATTGAACCCATTAAGTGCCATTGCCCTCATTTGAGGACAGGCTACTTTGTAATTTGAACATTTGAAACTGTCATCTACCTATTGTTTTAATTTTATCTTTAATTATATTGTTATGATAATTTACTCTCATTTTGTTAACCGCAAAAGCCATGTCCAAATGGAATGATAGCATATTGATTTAGAATGTGTCAAATTACATAAATACAGCTTGTGTTCTGATTTTTTTCAAAGAAAATATTTTAGTAATTAATGGGATAAGCTGTTCCAGGATTTACTATGATCCAAATCAGTCCTGCCTAAGCAAAGACAAATCCCATGCCTTGTTTCCATTAGCCACTGGGACCGAGTTGAAAGCAGTCTGAAATTACTTTTCAGCAGACCATGATCAAACCGGTCTGAATAGTTTGTAAAATGCAAGGTTTGTGTCTGATAAACTAAGACATTATTATTATTATTATTATTATTATTATTAATCTCATCCGTAAAGGATAACCTTGTTTTAACAAAGTATTGATTTAAGTTCCAGTCAAGAAAGTTCTGTACAAGACAACTTTATCTTCCCCCATTTGACAGCGTGCACCAGTTAAATGGGCGAGTCTGATGTTCACATCTAAAACAACTAACTGGTATATTAAACTCTCTATGGAAAAAACACAGGACAGTGACAACAAAACAAAAATTCACAGCACAGCTCTGAAGGATAAAATATTGACTGGGGTTTGTACTTCCTAGCATTTTAATACAGTGGTTTCAGTCCTTGGCTTTCAAATTCAGACCAAGCGTCATTTAATTCAATAAAAATCATCTTGGCATATTGTTCATACGGCTGTCCAGTAGCCTGCAAGAGGACAATAATATTAATAGAAAGAAAAAATAATAATTTTAGCTTGCAGACAAAGCTTGAACTCATTGGTTAAAACAGATTTTATTAAAGTTTCATGTATACTGTGTAGCCTTTTTTTTTTACGGAAAACAAACATTCCTTATAGACATTCATTAATTATGCTGGATTGCTGGATGCCCAACATGCAGCTGCTTTATTATTATTATAATTATTTATTTCTTAGCAGATGCCCTTATCCAGGGCGACTTACAATTGTTACAAGATATCACATTATTTGTACATACAATTACCCATTTATACAGTTGGGTTTTTACTGGAGCAATCTAGGTAAAGTACCTTGCTCAAGCGTACAGCAGCAGAGTCCCCCACCTGGGCTTGAACCCACGACCCTCCGGTCGGAGGGTCTGGAGCCCTATCCACTACTCCACACTGCTGCATTATACAATGCGTGGTCAGGTAATTAATAGCATGAATATCTCATTACCAAGCCTCACCTACAGGGGTCATCATTATCTGTTATGCTTAAACAGAGAACTACACATGTTCTTGGAATTCTTTAAATACTAATAAAGCACCGATATATGTTAATGTTACACCAATGTACAGTCCATTGAGATGCAACATCTTACTTACTTTATCTGGGTGGACCACGAGCACCGCTTTGCGATAGACCTTCTTCACTTGCTCAGGGGTGACCAGGTCTGCCATGCCAACTTGTTTCCACTTGGTCTCCCCCTCCCACAGCACAGTGTGCATGGTGGACAGCAGGGCTCGGATATTCCTCTCCTTCCCCTCGATCCACTCAAGGAGCTGTGAAGAACATGGACAACAAGCAGGGCTCTTTTTATTAAGCTCTGGAAAAGGATCCACCGTTTCTAGAACCGGAATACACTGTTTGATATCTCAAAGTAGTCTATCTATAGTTAGAGGTATGGCTCTTAAAATTAGAACCGGGATCCCAGCCCACAGCCCCAGCCCACAGCACTAGACACTGAATAAATACACTGAACACCGAACAAGACTACAAACTGTGGCATCAAGATAGTGCCAGGAAATGACTGGACCAGTGATTTGCTGTACCTTTAGCCTCTCTGGGTCCATTTCCTTGGCCATTTCCTCCTTTCTCATCTCTGCTATTGTCCGGGGCCCTTTCTTGTCCTTGGCGGAAGAAAATCCTTGGCTAGACAGCAGGTCATCAAAGTTAGCGTGTTGCATTTTTGGTTTTGTTCCTAGAGCAAACGAACCAGAGAAAATGAAAGTGGCAAGCAGTGACTAGACAATAAAAAAAACAATAGCATACGCTATTTGGCTAGAATGAAAACTACCTTGAAATTGGGACTTCATATATCACAGTTAAGGGTTAATACTGTGGTCCTCTGTAAACCGCTGTTGTTTCTACATCCGTGCCTTGGGGTGAAGATGGGTTAAGAATAAAGAGGGCATGATGCCTACCAAAACTGGCCGGTGATTTCCCGCTGGTGTTGGGGGCGCCAGCCACACCGCTGAAGCTCACATTGTAGTTGGGCCTGTTCTGTGGAGAGGAGTGGGGCATGGGTGCCGGGGCCGGTTTACCCTGCTGGGGTTGCCATGACGACCCCCCCTGTTGCCAGGAGTAACCAGTGTTCTGCTGCCAGGACCCTCCCACTGTGTGCTGGGGAGACGGCTTCTGTGGTGATCCCATTGGTGGAAATGCTCCTCCTGTCCCAGTGGGAGTGGTGGGCTTGCTGGAGAATCCTGAGCCCCCTGTTAGGTAAATAGTCAATGCAGCCAAAAAAGTAGAAAGAGAAAACAGAGAGCAAATTCTACATTGTACAGTGGATAATATTTTCTTCTGCTACAAAAAAAGAGGCGTACAGCTGAATGAGGAAACCTGCGATAATGCTTAAGAAAAATAAAATATGAGAAAACTGCTGCAGAGATTAAAATAAATGGGCAAGACAACATTGCTTTATGAACGGATCCAGGTTATCTGCACTAAAATAAAAGAGCCTAACCTCCTAAATTGGCCCCAAGGGCCCCGATGTCAGCGAAGGGGTCCAGGGTCTGTGGTTTGGATTGGTGGGTAGGTGTGCTGTGGACAGACCCTGTAGGACTGGTGCATGCAGATTTGCTTCCCATTCCAAACCCCCCTGGGAGAGCAAGAGAGAACAAGTGATTTATTTTTCTTTTACCTGCATTAGTCTTTAGGCCAGCTAGAAAGTGTCACGTTTTTAATGCATCAGGCATCGTACGTTTCTAATGCATTCCACCAATTAAACTGTATTAAGATTCAAACATGGGTTATCACAATCTGCACATTGTACATTAGCATACGCTGTACAGTGCGTACGTATGTATTACCTGCTGGCGCGGGTTTGCTCCATTCCCAGCCTCCCATCAGGTTTGGTTGCTGGATATTCACTGTTGGGGTTGTGGGAGGAACAGGGGAGGTCCTGCCTAAAGGACAAGATATATATGAAGTTGAATTAATGAATACACTATACACTATATTTTAAAAAGGCTGTTTAGGCAGCTGTTGATGTTATATTCATGGAATAATAGATGAGAACGAGATCATGATGACACTTCACTTTAAGGATATATTACAGACCAAGATAATGCACCAAGAAATAGGTTATAAAAGATTTGATTACAACACACACACCTTTATTAACAATAATATTACATGATGTAGGGATACACTGTTGTAAGAACATGTAACTAATACCTTCCAAGTCTTTCACACAAAGCTTTACACTTGTAATGTGTCATCAAAACGCTATCGTAATAAACTGTTTCATTTTAATAATAATCAAAACCTTGAATAGCACATTTAAAAGAGAGATCCTAAGAGGAATAATTCAATGTAAATTAAGGTAAAAAAAGAAATAGGAAAGTAAGCACAGCCTCCATGCACAGTCAACGAAAGTGTGAATGTAGCGTCTATAGAGACTCCCATTGAAATGAGGAGCAGGATCTCAATGCACTACCCTTGAGTGAGTTGCTGTTTTGTTTAAGGGTGAACACTGGCATGTCTTCAGCCCTTACACATGTGAAAGGGGTCGCTGTCTGTGCTCTGTGCTGTGGGGGAGGGGGACCGGGTCACATGCAGGAAAGGGTCACTCTGTTCAGCATTACCTGGCCCAAGAAACGATCCCAGAAACTCCTGCCCAGCCAGGTTAGGACCGGATCCAAATGCATCAAAAGCTGCCAATCAGCATAAAAAAAAAAAAAAAAAAAAAAAACACAGAATCAGCAAAATGGAAGCCCTGGATCCTCCCAGTGCTGTAAGATCTTACAATTCGAAAACCCGCTGCTGTATATCAAAGCCATGATGGATACAATGACCTCCTGACAGGATTTGTATCTTGTTCTTAAACATATATATTTTTATTTGAAAAACAGAATGCAACAGAAAGATGAAATCATTCAGAATTCATAAATGAATGAAATACCTGGGAGTACCGGACTGGGTACTGGAATATTTCCACTCAGCTCCAATTTTCCAGTAATAATCACAGATGATTTAACACGGGAATATATCTCTATGGAGATTCATCAGAGCAATCACTGCAACTGGGCTTCAGGGTCAGGGTCAATTCCAATTCCAATTTCTTCGAAGGATATTTTAGAGACATCATATGTTTTGTGACTGTTACACTGCTTTCATTTGAAGCCAATTAAATATAAAAAGATTAAAGGGAATTGGAATTGGGAATTGATTTTAAAAAGGAATTCGAAATGTAATTCAAATTGAAAAACAGGAATTGCCCCCCAACCCTGCTGGCCTTGAATACATGATTTCCTTTTTTCCGCTCGTGTATGACCTCCCTTCACACTCAGATCTGCCTAGTGCTGATACACAGAGTGGCGCGGGTCACCTTCACCTGGTGAGGGGCAGGGGGATGAGGACGGGGCTGCCTTCCTGGGGGTGGACTGAGCGGACGCAGGCTTGCTGTCTGGCTGAGGCCTGTGGGAGGGCGAGGCTGGGGTGCTCGCTCCGAACAGGTCGCTCAGCAGGTCCGCGTTGGTGGGGGGCGGCTGTGGCTGTCCGGCGAAGGCCTTGTCCCCCAGACCTCCATCCAGACCCAGGAGGTCCACGTCTTCAGCGGGCGGTGGCGGGGGCGTGGCCGCGGGAGTGGGCTGGGCCTCCTGCCTCTTGCTGCTCTTCGGTGTGCCCTGCTGCTGCTGCTGCGGAGGCTGCTTCTCGTTGCTGGTGTTGCTCTGCTGGCTGGAGAGAGACAGGAGCTCGTCGTCAGAGGGTTCGCTGTCTTCATGCACCAGCGCCGCTTTGTCTTCAGTGCTGGGGTGGCCCTTGCTGGGATCTGAGAAATAACAACAACAGCAGGAGGCTCGTGAGAACGGCTTCTCTACCTGGTGAAGGCCAGAGGGCTGCACTGGAAAACAGACACCATAGGAGTGGGGACCTCTGTGACTAACACGAGCTACAGCAGGCTAAACACTGCAACTAGAAGATTCTTGCAGGTTCAGGATAAGCAAATGGATTGGAGCAGCTACATTAAAGGTGTGTTACACTGTGGCTTCCTGTAATGCACTTTACCTTCCAACTCCTCAATATCCAGATAATCTTGCAAGAATAAAACAAACCGAATTACAGACAGCATTTAAATAGCCCAGTTCCTAAATATAGAGAGAGAGAGAGAGAGAGAGAGAGAGAGAGAGAGAGAGAGAGAGAGAGAGAGAGGAGAGAGAGAGTTTGGTGCAATAGACTTCAATATTGTATCTTATACATCTTTTATTTTTTACACAGAGTTGGCTATGGCTTTACTTGCAAGTCAAAAAACTGTTCAACTACAAGCACACCATTATTTTAATGGTTTATTAATACATGTGAAGCAATATTGTATGTTCTTCTTCTGGAAATCATGCCTTCCAATGTGTGTTTGGACACCATTGTTATGTCAGCTACCATTAATACCTGATACTGTACATTTCTGAAACAAATACCTGGAACGTCAAAAACTAAAGAAAAATAATTCTAATTCTAAAAATAATTCTAATTCTAAAAATGAAAGAGAGAGAGAGAGAGAGAGAGAGAGAGAGAGAGAGAGAGAGAGAGAGAGAGAGAGAGAGACAGACAGAGAGAGAGAGGTTTGAAGTCAGAAGTACATTTAAGGCAGTGCTCCTTGCAGGAGTGTTTAAACACAGGTGCTCAGAATGAATCGAAGTGCTCAGCTGCCCAGGACCCCCTGCTTGCACTGCTTGACTACAGTGTGCCAGCTCTGCATTGTGCCAGCTCTGCATTGTGCTAGCTCTGCATTGTGCCAGCTCTGCAGCATGTTTATTTTCTTTACAACAAATATACGACAGTGTAACCATATTTCAATTAATAAAATGTTACAATTCAAGATTCATTATTATACTGTGTTGTGTTGACGGCTGTTTGTTAGAGAGAGGCACATGACCAGGGTCAAAGGTAAAAAGGCAATCTCTGCCTGAACTGTCAATCCCATGATATCTACTGCAGGGAATGGAATCACTCTCCCCTCTAAAGCCCTTTGTTTCAGTAATGCCCACTCTGTCAGTAAACGGCACAAGAAGAAGTAATCCACTGTGACAGAATGGGTGTTACCTACTGGAAATGGAACGCTTTACAAGAGATTAATAACAGACAGCTGGCACTGAGGAGATGAGGAACAGCTAGAAGACTGCTAAACAGCAGCAAACAGACTAGACTATGCAGTATATGGTGTGAGTTGGCATACTTCCAGATTTGCTGTTTTTAAAAAGCAGGGCTAAAGAACTGTCCACTCGCAGCATATGGAGGCAGTCCCGTTAGGTTTGTGATCACAGCTGCCTCCCATCTTACCTCCGACCGCCAGCGCGTCCTGGTGCTCCTGGTGGCAGGAGAAGAGGATGTTGGGACTGAGATCCTTGGTGGGGAAGTGCTCCCAGGGGGAGGTCAGGTCCATTTGCTTATCGGCAGCCTCAACCTCAATCTCCAGCACCACGTGGAAGAGCTGAGGGTACTTATCCGGGGAATCACAGGCATCCAGCTCGGGCCTGAGGAAACAAGGATCGAGATTAAAAGACAAATCACAAGCAGTGTATATAATATATAACATTACACGAGAATCCAGGGGCTGTGCACTGGAGATTAAAATCTACTGTAGTTATCCAGGGAGCAGCGATAGCACAAGCAGTGGCACTGTGAGCTCCATTGCAATGCATGTATAATCTCGGAGCAGTTCAGTCTCCATGCAATCCTTTGCATCTCCTTTTGAGACTGCTCGTGCGTTATTATTGTGAGTGCCAAATTATGTGTTTTTTGTGAAGACCCCAAACTCATTTAACCAAAGCTAACCAAGCCCAGTGGTAAAAGCCCAGTACAGTCACCCACTACTGCACCTAATAGCAAACCTTTAATTTGTAACATTAAAAAAGGATTCTCTGGTTACATTAGCCTAAGAGAGTTATTCATGAGCAAATGTTGAATTAAACATCCTTTCGGAAACAGCTCTCTAAAACTAGGGCTTCATTATTACGAAGGGGCTGGAAATTAGAATTATGAATCAATTTCATGTATTAATAAACCACATCCACCTAACAGCAAGCTATTATGTTTTACCACCATAACTAAAGTCATACTCTGCAATTCCTTCAGGGCTTATGGGTAATTAAAATACACTTTCTAATTCATTGTTTTCAGTGGAAAACTTGACAGGCAGATTCCTTAGAGATCACAGGAATAGTATCAGCCCATTCGATTCAGAAAAAAATGATATTTTACACAGCTGAATATTTTTTAAATTCATTTATATGTACAGATACCAAATTGGCACCTGTGGCTAAAAAGACAAGTCCGTTCATTTCAGTTCACCAGGAGCAGCATACAGTACATTGGACAAACATTCAAATATTCTTTCTAAAGACCATGCCCTTAATTTCTCCATGTGCAGGAGTGCAGCTAGTACCTTCAGTGCAATTGCTTTTCATCAATTATTCATATCCACTAAATCCCTTCTGCTGGGTTTTAAGTGTCAAGGCTTATTTTCCCAGCACTGTTGTAGTTTTTAAAACACTAACTTCATTTGACCAAAAACCTGATTTAGGCCAAATGTATTTTGTAGCAGTCCGAGCTGAATGATTACATGTATGGTGTAGCCAATTTATTCATGAACCAACGAAATGCAAAGGCACTCTGAAACTCCCATTCCTTTATGGTATTGTTTCTTAACCTCTTCTAGTTTTCATTCCTGTAAAAACCCACACAATTAGACATTTGATTTGCGGTTTGACTTTCTTTCAAACAGCATCCCCAGTTTCAATATGTCCTTTTTTTATAAAATGAAAACACTAACCGTGCCAAACTGCCAATGTATTTTAGGCCGCTGCTGTTGGCAATGATTGTTGTTATGCTATGCTGTGAGATTCTGTTTACTCAACTGTAAAAACCTTTGCAGGCACCATGACCTGCTTCCTTCTGAGCGACACCTGAATATAGCCTTTATAAAACTTTACCTTATATGTAGTAAACTGTCAGAAAGTGAACTTCACATGAGTAGGAGGGCTTTACTGCAATGCCTCTGCTCAGAATTCTGTAAACGCCACGGCAACAGCAGATGACTCCAAGCAGTTTGTCATGTCATTCCAAACAAAAGCCCATTCAAAGGACTTTTAATGTTTTTTAACATTTTAACATTTATTTCTATGGTTTCATCAGAGTTGTTGCTGTGAAAAGGGGTGGGTCTTTACAAGTTTAGTTTTATTTAACTTGTATAGGTTATGAATTAGACAGACAGACTTACTTTGTAAACTTTATTACTGTCGTTCCAGGAGCAATGAATCCAGTATGAAACTGTATCTGGAACATCTGTGTGTTTGTCAACTAAAAAAGAAATGAAGAAAGAAAAGAAAGATTGAATAAAAAATGTTGCCATATTTAACCGTCTGAAACAAAAAATAAATAAAATCAAGGCATAAGTTTAACATGAATAAGAATGATGTGGCCATATTTTCAAACCATTTACTCCAGGCTAATTATCTCCTGTATTTTGAAAAAGGTAAAACACCTGTTAACGAAACTAAAGCCAGATAAGTAAGTTTTACATTTCAAGGAGGCTGTGTGGTCCAGTGGTTAAAGAAAGGGGCTTGTAACCAGGAGGTCCCCAGTTCAAATCCCACATCAGCCACTGACTCATTGTGTGACCCTGAGCAAGTCACTTAACCTCCTTGTGCTCCGTCTTTCGGGTGAGACATAGTTGTAAGTGACTCTGCAGCTGATGCATAGTTCACACACTCTAGCCTCTGTAAGTCGCCTTTGATAAAGGCGTCTGCAAAATAAACAAGTTCTCTTAAGCACATCATGTGTTTTGTGACATTAACATGTTTTTATTTTCTCCTTTCAAGCAATCAGAGTTAATTAAAGAATGCAGGAAACACTTGGGAGTGCTAATGGACAGTGGAATTGCAAACCCCCGGTCGAATCATTCCCTACCTTGGCCTGAAGTCTTCCTCCAATAGTGGATCTCATGTGAAAGACTGAAACAACCACATCCCCGTGCACACTGACCCCCAGAGGAATCATCACCTTCCCTTCCAGGACTCTGTGCTCCCTTTAAAAAAGCAATGTGTTCAATACAATCTAACACTCAACAGTATATAAAAAGCATGATTAGTCAAACCTTTCAAGTGCTTTGTGCTGTACACACCCTGGGGTCTATATTATTGATCGAAATCTTAATACAGCTGCCATCTAGCGATCTGCTGGTAATACACTGCTGTGCATTAGATGGCGCTGGTGCTTACTAATATAAGACACTTTGGCTGATCTAGCCTACATTACAGATGTCTATGGCAGCAGCTCCAGAGTTCATAACCAAAAGGACCTTAACACAGCACCTTATCAAAAAATAAATACACTACTTGTGAAATAGGAATGCCTTATATCTTCAAATTCACAGCACAGCGTTTATCTTAAATTGCCTAAAACAGCATTCATTCAAGGCGGCGCTTGTTGAAAGTATGGTAGTACGGTTTGAGGGTGGCACCCTCCTTTGACGGTGATGTTTATTGACTAGGTGAGTTTCTAAACTTCTACCTTTTTTTCTTTTGAATAACATGTGTCCAGTATGATAAATCTGTGTCCTGTTTATTTGTTTCTTGTTGAGGGCAGCATTTATTCAAGGGCAGTGTTTATTCAAGGGCAGCGTTAAATTGAGGATAACGGTTGGAATCACTTAGAATGACTGTATAAAAAAGGTAAGAGAACAGTGAAACAACAAAAGGCCTTTATAATTACTATTACCTGAAGGAACTCTAGGAGCTCCAGCAATAACAACAAAACAGATTTAGTTCACTGCTGCTGTAGAGGGTACAGTATCAGCTCCCTGTTTTATCCTGTAGTTACTCTCATGTATACCATCTTCCTCTAAGGCGACGAGGGATTCTTGCCAGGGTGTGTTTGCATTGAAGCGAATGAGCTCAGCTAGGTCAGTAACCCTTACCTCATTCTCTCATACTCCTGTGCTGTTGAGAATATCTTTGTTTCCCCAATTAGGATGTCACAGAAGGGTCGACAACCAGTGCGCTGTTTGTTGAAGCTAGGGACAGGGCTCATAGTGACTGACTTTATAATGAGAGCCTTGCAGTGAGGCAGCGTGGGTTTCTCAGACACCATACTGCATACATAATCTATGTACCTGCAACAGCAAAACAGCAAAACATCAGGAGAGCAAACCGGTACATAGTTAATTCTGCATTGTATTTAATAGCAGGCATGATTAGAGAAAAAGGAGAGAGCAACCAAGGCAGCACACAGGATTGTAGCCCCCGTGATCATTAATTCCTTGGATGATTGGTCCCAGCATAGCCGCTTAGATTAGTCAAAGCCCTACCTCCTGTGTGAAGGCCAAAGCCCAGAGCCGGGTCTCCTGGAGTTCAGTAACTGAATAGCAGGAAGTGGATTGTTGAAGAGGTGACAGAAGCAGAACATTGCACAGACCAGAACGCCTGAGGGAGCTCGGCCATCCTTAGACAATAGTATGAAAAAAGAGCGATCAAGTACACAATATCTGAGAATGGTACGCTCTGCAGCCAGCATGAACAGCATGCTGACACCCGTGCAAGTGCACAGGGGAATAGGGTCATGCAGGAGCGATGTGCAAGCAAATCTCAATGTGGCTGAATTATGAACTATGGGACATATTAGTAGTAGTAATAGTCGTCGTAGTAGTAGTAGTATTTATTTGTGTTTTTTTAACTGCAATATTAAATGAAGGTAGTCAGATTCATATATTTTGTTGACACACATATATAGTGAGAGAGATTCATATTTTATTGTATAATGTAATATATCTAGAGACTTTTCTAAGTGAAGCAATATTAATTCAAGAAATACATGTTAAACAGCAGACTCCAGTTAAAAAGGCACTAAAAGAGAATAGATTTTAAATACATCAGTCCTTAACCTGCAGAATGACATTCTATTTCTACAAACATTCAGCAGGAAGGAGCACGCATCCCCAATCCTGATTCCTAATCCCTGTTAATGGCCCTGTACACAAATCTAACCAATACATCTACCTGTACAAGCAGATTCCTCAAGCACAGATGAACTCTACGATGCATGAAGGAGCGCACAAGCAAAGCCAGCACTCTGAGGTCTCGTCTTACCATGCAGTGAATGACGCAGACGTTCTTGGGGTTTTGTTGTAAAAAATTGTGCATATTCTTACACACAGCAAACAGGTTGTGTAAACTGGGGGCTTGTCTGGAGGGCCAGCTGCACTCGGACACCTGCAAAAGAACAGTCCGATCAGCCAGCCTTCAGTCTGTCCATCAATCTGTACTCGTTTTATAGGAGTGGCCACTCACCCTGTTGTGAAACTTGGCACTGCGGTACAGTTTCTGTGACAGATTGAAGACTGTGTAATGATCCATGTGCCTGGAGTCTAGGAACGATCGGACATCTTCAATATGGTTCCTGTATCCAATCTCTACAGCCTCGGCAGGGTATGACATCACTGTGTGCAGAGGGCAGAGATTAAACAGTTTTACATTGCCATTCTGTCCCCCCCCCTCCCAAGGAGGACATAACCTCATTCCAGTCGGGTAGCATGACCGTCACCCATTACCAGGAGAATAGCGTCTCATAGTAATGCCCACGCAAAGTTTCATCAAAATCGAACATGTGGTTCCTAAGTTCCCAATCAGGTGTCAGTACAGCAAAGAAGAAAATTCACAGCATGAGGAATAAATTCATGGTGCCAACAAAATGATTCCAGTAAATCTTACCCATTATATATTGCTGTAATTTCGTTGGTATCAGATTTTCCTATATGAAAAACACACACTTTATGGTACAGGTGAATTCAATTTTTTAATGGCAATTTATTTTAAACTGTTGGAAATTTATATTTATCAAACGCTTCAATGCCGTACTTCCAGCCAACTTCCTAAAAAGTCGCATTAAAGGAATGAAATCGCCATTGAAAACACGTCAGTCATTGGAATAGCAGTGATGGGTACTCCATTGCAATGCTTCCGGCTTCTGGGAGTTTGACTTCTTTTAAAGAAAATAAAGACATTTTTTTATTCTACAGAAATATGTATTTATAGAAGTCATGGTCTAAAAAAACAATACGTTCAGAACTGTTTTTCCTACAAAGGCTCAAACTCCCAGAAGCACCTCACATGTGTCGGATGCGGTCCTTCAATGAGCAGTACAGCATGGAAAACAGTGCAAGATGTGTTCGACAATTATACTGTTTATAAATGCAATAAAAAAATCGAATATACGTTGAAGATAATGTGTGCCTCCTTGATATAGGAAAATGTGAGAAATGTGGCAATACGTTTTAGATAACATTTAGTGGAACTATTGTGTTAGCTATATGTACTTCAACAGAAGTCCATGCAAAAAGTTTCATCAGATCAGTCCAAGCGGTTCTGGAGACAAGCAGTAGCCTTCATTAACCCAACCAGGCAGCAGCAACAAGAAATCATGCATACATAGATCCTCAGGCCTGCATACTGAAACCATCAAAAACGAAAGAATAGCAATACCTTGAAGAACTGTTCTGAATAGCAATACCTAGAAGAACTGTTCTGAATAGCAATACCTAGAAGAACTGTTCTGAATAGCAATACCTAGAAGAACTGTTCTGAATAGCAATACCTAGAAGAACTGTTCTGAATAGCAATACCTAGAAGAACTGTTCTCAAGCTGCAAGCATGACATTCATACGTACGATCAGACAGACATGTACGGACGCCTCCACTGTGTCTCTGTAGCCTAAGTGACTGTATGTGCACAATGCTGGCTGCTACATGTCAGTATTTTTGGGACACAATGCAGGCAAGCTTAGAATAACAACAATAACCTCTTTTAATCTCTTTTTCCAGATTTTGGTGGATGCCATGGGGTTAAAGAGAAAGATGACAATTATAATAATAAGCTGTGTATTCTGAACTTAATACAGCACCTACGCAGAACCTTCTTGTGATTGAGATATATTGAGAACAGAAGCATAAAGAACAGTCCTGGCAGGGTTAGATATTTCAGTGACAGTTTCTACAGACCCGCTGCATTGATAAACTCAAATGTCTTGCTTCCATCTGCAACTGGGATTAAGCTCAAAACAGTTTGATCTCGAGCCTGTTTGTTTCATTTGGCAATTATAAATGGCAATTATTTTAAACATGACACAAATAGGCAATCTTTGACACCAGACTGGATTGTAGACTGGACCTAGTGGCAGCTCCAGTTTGATACTGGAATGGAAAGAGACGAGTTGTACAGACTGGTACAGGCAGAAACAGGTAGAAACAGCAAAACACTGTTGTTTCAACACCCAGAAATGTATTGGGCTTCCTACAAAATGTATTGTCAACTTAATTTTATCTTTGAGATATTAGGTCTGCCTCGATATTGTAGATATTACTTTTAAAATACAGTACTTACCTATAATCCGTGAGGTGATATAAGAAATGTCCAGTTCTCCCTTTGTGTAACTGAAATAGAAAAACACACAAATATAAAAAAAATATACGAGAGGCACTTCATACACGTTACAAAGAGCTGTGACGGGATTAAACAAATTTACAAAATAATTTTCAAAGTAATTTTCTGAATTTCCAATCCACGTACAGTAAGTAGATATTCTGAAGTGACTGAGCTTAGACTCCTGTTGACTGGCATACATGTAGCCTTATAGGTCACATCCCTAGGTACATGGACTCATTTAGAAATTCTACATTTATTCAATATGTATCACACATTGTTGCCAAAGATACATGAAAGCACAGGCATCGAAGAAACGGGAGAAAATCTGTTAAGGGAGCAAGATGTTGCAAGCAAAATCACACAATTTTGCACAATTTGCAGTCTCTGCTTCACAGAGGACTGGGACTGAATGACAGGCAGGGGGTGTTAAGTTCAGCTAGCCATAGAATTACATTTTTTAAAATATTTTTTGTAAGTAGTTATTCTTTTTAAAAGTAGTACAGATACATTTCTTAAAACACCATGAAACATTGAGAAAAAAAAATTGTTTGGATGAACATTTAAGGATGTTATAAATATTTCAGAGGGCTGAGGAAGCCAGTCGTTTCACAGAAGCAACGTCTTCTGCGCTGAATTCTCAAACCCTTAGAGAAACTGGCCTTTAAGTTTTAATTTTCTAAACTAAGCTTTCATGATTAAATTGCTAGCTTTTACTTCAATTAGTTTTCATTACATATACTGTATAACATCAAACCAAGTGAGAAAGAAAGAAAGAAAGAAAGATTTCTCTCTATGCCAGGAACGGCACAGCCTGTCTGGATCCATTAGAAAGCTAAACAGCATCAATAAGGAATGAGAACTGGGAAAGGCACAGGCCAAGTCCTCCTCCACTGTACTGCACAGCACAGAGAGGTTTGGAGGGTTGAATTCCAGCACTGCCAAACAGCTTGCATTTACAACAATCTCCGAGATACACTGAGCAGTTCAAGAATCATCCTCCCCTTCCCCCTCCACCTCTCTCTGTTCAGCAGTGAGGCTGCTGCCTGCCAGACAAACACAGACTCTGTTGTGGGGCCTACAGAGCTGGCAGCTCCTCAGGATAAGGCTCTGACAGGCACTGTCAGCAGCAGGAGGGGCTACTCACAAACTCCCTACACTTTTTGGCTCAGGAAGCTAAAATGTTTAACCATGACCATTAATCTTTTTCGTTTTAATTTGAATATATAATACATACAGGATATATGCAAAACATCTCATCATGAGGATTTTTTTTTGTTGTTTTTTTTGTTTTTTTATCTGCTGTATCCACTGGTACAGCTAGATTTTATATGATCAGAACTCCCCCATAACTATACAATCCTCAATAGTAATAATATTGAGGGTTGTATAGTTAGGAGGCTGTGTGGTCCAATGGTTAAAGAAAAGGGCTTGTAACCAGGAGGTCCCCGGTTCAAATCCCACCTCAGCCACTGACTCATTGTGTGACCCTGAGCAAGTCACTTAACCTCCTTGTGCTTCGTCTTTCAGGTGAGACGTAGTTGTAAGCGACTCTGCAGCTGATGCATAGTTCACACACCCTAGTCTCTGTAAGTCGCCTTGGATAAAGGCGTCTGCTAAATAAACAAATAATAATAATACATTTAGAAATACTCAAAGAAACTGTCATGGCATTAAGTTTCTGTTAGTACTTCTGTATCAGAATACCTGTCTGATTCTGCGATCTGGGCTCAGAAAAGAGCAACACTATCTGTATCAGAGACTCCATCCTGTCTGTGTTCTGTTAGACTCTTCTGTGACTGCAGGGATCAGCTGTAGCCATGAGCTCTCTGAGCAGTGGAATCATGGCACTGAATCAAGTGAGCCACTGTACAAAAGGGTCAGATCCAATGTGTGACGGTAATATTGTATTACCACCTTCAGGGGTCAGCAGTACCGGTATCTGTAACTAAACGCTACCTGTAATTCAGATTTACAGTTTTAAGGGGTGGAGAATTTCTTTTCTCCAGCTCATCAAAAACAGATTACCTTGTGCTTACATACACTGATATACACACATAGCAGTAACATCCCAACAATGTGATGGGCAATGGCCATGAACATATGGTAGCATTATTGAAATGAAGAACAGATATTAAAAGAAAGGCTTACCTTGCTACAGAATGCATCACTTTGGAAGAGGTATCCTTCAGGGTGTCTTTCAGGTTGTCCTTCAGGTTGCTGAACAGTCTCCCTGCCCCTCCTTTCACAATGTCCAGCAGCCCACCCCCAGAGCTGGCCTCCATATCTGGAGATGAAGCCCCTTCAAACGATCAGATTCAGGGACTTACAATCACACACACGACACAGACACACGACCTCATGCGGAGGAACAGATAACAGGCACTGAGTAACGTGCTCTTCTATGCATTGTGTAGAATTGCTGCCACTACCAGTATTCCACCCCCATAGAAGAAGGGCAGATGAAACCCTGATGAGAACAGCAAGAAACATGTTCGCTGCATGCACAAATTAGAAAAAAGATATGAATATCAGTCATATATTATTGTGCACATTATTTTAATAAATATGCTAAGAAAAAATAAAATTAGCAGAGTGGAAAAAACACAATGATCTATATTATATTTATTTTACAATATTTTTTTATTTTTTATTGAATACCCTCACGTATATTCTGGTAAGAGGCACAGGAATAGAAATCCATTGTGAGCTACTGCAGCAAATGTATGCACTCTCTCCGCTATGTGGCTCTGCACAGGCTGCTCCCCTGCAAACATTGCAAAGTTGCATTCCACTGCTGTAGTGCAAATCCCTCTAAAAAGTATGAAGGCGGTGGCGCCACATAGAGCTCAGCTGAAGCTGCTCCGCTTGTAAACGCTCCATGATTACATTATGATTTCAAATGGGCTGAGCCCCAAAGGCCTCCTCATGTCTCTGTGAAAAGCAGTGCACCTCCCACGACAGTACTGTCCAGCATTCACAGCAGTCATGTTTCAATTCCTCCAAGAAAAGGTTACCCTTTTTTTACACCTGCCACCACAACGATCCTCCATGCGTGAGTAAAAGTAATTAGCAAATCTTCCATGTGTCGTGCATAATTGGTCAGGACTATTTTAAAAAGGAGACCATCTGCTTGTGCTATAAAGGAAAATACAATTTAAAAAAATATATAAACTACTGGACAAAGCAAATCCCCTTGGACAGTAAGATTGGCTGCATTGCAAGAAGAATGCATCTGAATTGTAAACTTGGAGAATGCATCTGAATTGTAAACTTGGAGAATGCATCTGAATTGTAAACTTGGAGAATGCATCTGAATTGTAAACTTGGAGAATGCATCTGAATTGTATTTCCGGAAGGAGAATCCGCCCACTAATCAACGCATCATTTCCAAGTGCATTCATGTCACTTCTTTTTGCTTTGGCCTCCTCCTCCCCTGCCTCCACCTTGCAGCTGCCTTGTCCGGGGGGAGGGGCCCATAGCCACTTTCTATCCGCGGCACCAGGATTGTATGATAAAGTTTGTGTATTCGCCTGGCCGGCCAGTAATGCAAGTAACAGTCGTGTACCCTGGACAAGGCCTCCAGCCAAATTTATTATCGTCATTAAATCATATGTCATATTGCATCAATCACTATTCAATTGCATTCAATCATATCACAGATTCTCCTTCCTGAATGATTCAAGCATGTACAATTTTTCTTGCAAGACTCAACATGCAAGGATTTCACACAGCCTAATGTAAAGATATACTCTGCATCAATGCACAGGCAGCATTAATTTATGTCAATCCTTGACTTTTTCATAAGGGCAAATACAGCTAAACAACCATAGTATTTCATCTAAAACCCAGTGTCACTACTGATGAATTAAACATACATACTAGTCTAGTAAAATCTAGTCCAACAACAGTAAAGCATTAAAGCAGAAATGAAATGATCCGAACTATAACATCACTTTAGTAAACTGATCTGGATTACGAGATGCAAATCTAAATGCATTCAAAACTGCAGTACACCGTAAAACACCACTAGCCTAGGCAACAGTGGAGGAGAAAGGAGGTACCGCTACCTGTATGCCTTTTTCGCATGCAAATGAAAAATCCACAAAGACAACAAGCATATGATGATAATAAGTACATCAAACAGATATACTATACATTACAGAAATATACACAAAAAAGACATCACAAGCACGTATAACATTTCAGTAGACCTTAACAGTGTGCAGTTACAACATAACAGCAGAACAGTATTCAGCAGACCATGCACTGTGGTGTAGGGTTACACCCTAGTAATAATACAAAGGGTTGCTGTGCTGGCAGTGTCTTTACCTGAGCTGTCCATGGTACTGCAGTCCTCCTGTCTGGCTGGGCCTCCTTTAGCTGCTAGCTGTGCTTCCGTCGAGCTCTTGCTCTGTGTGTTGCCAGCTCTCTCCCCGTTATTGAAGTCACCGCTGCTGTCGACCAGCTGTAAAGATTCATAACCATCATAACCAGTCTTTTTCTTGTAGCCACCGAGCAGGCTCATGAGCACAGGGATACCAACATCCACAGCTTACATGCAAAGGGGAAAAGAGCAGTGCACGGCCTTGACTGGAGATTTCTTTAAAAAGGGATTTTGGAATTTGTGTCCCTGTTTCCTTCTGTCTGTGAAAAATCCTGCCACTGGGGCTGTATTTCCTACACAACACATACAAGCAGACTGCTCTCCCTGACGAATTAGCGGGTCCTTTCAGGGCTTCGTCCTGGCAGCAGGCCAATCCTGACAATAGCATGTAAAAGAATAGGCGTCTGAAGCCTGCCTGATTTTATCTGGAGGGGAAAATATTCCTTGCCATTAAAGTTAAACACATTTTCTTTTTTATGTGTTTGTTTTGTCTGTTTTAAAAAAGCTTTTATTTCTAGCATTTCCAAAGTGACAAAATGACATGACAATGTAATCTCCAATTTGCAAACTAAAAGCCATTTGCAACAAAGAAATGACAATATTAAGTACATAATTTGCATTGACTATTTCTTAGTTAGCGCAACAAATATTTAAGGGTGTTTGGTTGGAATTATTGTCTAGATAAACACCAGTGTTTCTGAGTTAATTCATTGAATGCTGTTTATCACAGCATATAAAAGGGAAAACGAGATTGCAATTTCAACACCAAATCTCAATATAAAAGCTGACATCCATTCTTATGTGTATTATGTGTAAATATAATTAATTTGAAAATCAGTCATTTTCAATTCAATCCTGAATGAAATAAAGCAGTTATGTTTTCCTGACTCTCTAGGACACAAAAGGGCCTATTCAATTGATCTAAACAGTGGTGGATTGAAACCTCCATTTAAATAGTAAATTAGGACCAAACCTGTCATTTTACAAAAACACACTAAAGAGACTCACACACACACACAGAGACACGCACACACACTGACACACACACATGCACGCACACACACACACACACACACACACACACACACACACACACACACACACACACACACATCTGTATCAAAGTCCCTTTCTTTTCATGAATCAAACCACTGCAGTATTCAGATGTGTCACCGTTTAGATTAACTGAATTGAAAGTGCTCATCACATACTGAAAACACCTGAGCTGAGATATGAATGGCTTTTACAGTTGCTTTCTAATTTTAACACACTTTGTATTGTATTGTTACCCGTCACAATTAAGACAATTGCATCTGTCTGCAGGAACTGTACAGGCAACCAGGCCACAAAACAGGGGCTCATTTTTATTGCCAAGATTGACTACCATGACCTCATCACAAGGACTTGAACTAGCACAGTAAGTATGAGACCAACCACACGCTCCGAATTTGATTGTCACCTCACCGATGTGATCTACTTAGGAGGACTGAAGATCAACAAGGTTCTCTAAACCAACCACAGACAATGTTCCCAGCGCTTCCCAGAATTTGCAATTCGGCATGACCGGGATTTGAACCAGCAAGCTCCCGATTGCATGACCTCACACTTTATGTTGCACTGTCTACACAAGGGGAGCCACTGGTGATCTCACACACTTTACTTTAAAAAATACTGTACAGCTTTACAATGTTATGAACAAACGTGAAATAATAACCCCTTATTCACCTCTTAAAGTAAACCTAAATAACGCAGGTGGACAGTAGAGTTCATATAACAGTTTGCTACATATCTTTCTATGTATTTATAGGTAGAACAGTAATTACAATGGCAATGTCTTCTTAAACATGCTTACACTATGACAAACAGGTCCCATGTCATGTGGCACATGATCAGCAAGATTGGTTCAGTTTCCGAGCGGCCAACTTCAAATGAGAACAATTAGCATGTGCAACAGCAAACGATGACTGGAAAACCATGATTAACACTCTCAAACGGGTCTGCTGCAGAAACATTAACCAACAGGTCACAGGCATAAATCAACACTACATCCTCACACAACTGGAATAGTAAACCATGTGCACACACTGGGCTTGCTGATTTAGTATTCCGTTCTCAATGGTAAGGAGTCACGTCAATCAGCAAATGTAACGAGAATATCACAACATTCAAGCCGTCCGATGATGAACTGCTACAGCTCTTAACAAATGCTATATAACTCTCTAACACAACAAGCATCTCTACTCAAAATCAGCACTATTCATTTGGTATTATGATTGTATTTAACGCTCTCTTGTTTTTCGCTGAAGGTTCGAGAGATGTAGCAAATGTACCGCAGCTTGATTAAATTGTTCACTGCATTAGAAACGTAAAGAGAGATTGTCATCATGCTGCTAATGAGATGAAGTAGATTAGTCAGCACTGACTGCTACATGCAGTGCTGTGCCAGTAGAAGTGGTTTGCTTTCTTGCTAACTGCGAGCCAAGAAAGGAAGACAAGAAACGAGTGATTCCGTTTCTTGTCTTCCTTCCTGGATTTAATTCCTTGGTAGCTCCAGTGCTTCCTGATTTCTCACAGAAAGGAAGAAAGCTGGGAAACTTGTTAGAAAAACAAACTCATTCAGTTCCTCTGCAAGTAATAAGATGCAGCTATACACAAAACACTCAAAAATGTTTCTAAATACAGGACCAAGAGGGGCTGTGTGGTCCAGTGGTTAAAGAAAAGGGCTTGTAACCAGGAGGTCCCCGGTTCAAATCCCACCTCAGCCATTGTGTGATCCTGAGCAAGTCACTTAACCTCCTTGTGCTCCGTCTTTCGGGTGAGACGTAATTGTAAGTGACTCTGCAGCTGATGCATAGTTCACACACCCTAGTCTCTGTAAGTCGCCTTGGATAAAGGCGTCTGCTAAATAAACAAATAGGGTGCCTATACTGTACAAGGGGCTGTCAAGTGATTTCACAATGGCCAACAGTAGGGCACTTACACCATTCCAGTTCAAGTGTGAAAGTAGTTCATTGAATTACACCTCTAATCTACTGAACCTGGAATGCTCATTGAGATCCAGTGCTGCCCTGTCTTGACTAGTTACAACAGAGATGGGAACACAAACTTTAGTACAATGTAGCACGCTAGCAACCTCAATAAAGGCCAGTACAGTAGTACTGTGCTCAAGTAAAGCTAGTAGGGTGCAATATTACACAACAATCCAGTATTTGTATCAGTTACATCACTGTTTTTGAAAGCCTTTTTGAATCGCAAAGTTGTGGAACGCATAATCATAAATCGTCTAGACTGTGAAAAACTGACACTGAAGGTTACCGTATATTGGCTGGTGAACTTCCATTTGGCTTAACATAATATCCTGTTAGTCACTGTAAGTGCAAAGTCTCTCTTACTAAACCACAATGCAGACACCCCCTCCCCCCCCCTCCCCTCCACCCTCCAATTAGATTAAACAATTATGTTTAAAATGTGGACATGGTACTGAACTTTGAGCTTAACACAGTAAAAAAATAAACATCTTCAAACAACTCCTGTCTAATGTTTTACAGTCGAGACACTGCACAAGAGCTCAAGTCTTCTTGATGTTAATGAAATACTGAACTGTTAATGTGTATAGGAGACATATTAAAACAGGTCTGAATTGCTGTACCACAGCTAAAGCAAGATGCTTCACAATATCAGCATTACAGCCATAGTAATAGTAATAGGGCTAACTAATAGTATTAGGGTTTTTCAGAATCCCATTAAAAATGTCTGCATTGACTCACAAAGCGAATGAGTCTAAGAGCAACTCATTCTTGTGGAACTGTAAACCACTGCATTCTGGATGAATCACCAAATTGATCCTGTAGGTACGGTAATATTTTATCCGGATTTATCTAACTTGTGCTCAGTTTATGGTACTGGTGGCATTTAATGTCCCAGGAAGGCATTTTGAATTCTCAGGAGACCTTTCTCAAAACTGGGACGACCCAGGGAAAACAGGGACCGGTGGGAGCCCTCCCTAGAACAGGCATGTATCTATGAGGCTGTATTATATTGTGTTTCACACATTTATTAAGCTGTGTTTCAAAAACATCATCCATAACTTAAAAAACAAGGTTATGAGGAAAGACAATGCAACTGGATAATACAGACGGATTTGGAGAATGTCTGAAGAATCTCCCTGGAGGGTAGCAGACATCTATTTTTAGAAGAAATCTTGGAATAACCACCAATAGCTGGCTGATACAATCCAGTGTGTTTCCCCAGTGGTTTCATGCACACAGTATTCACCAATGCTGCAGAGAAAAACCCAGAGTTTCTGATAGCTCAGTCTCAGCTTGTCTTCAAATGCAAACATCCCAACTCCCCCTCACTCCAGGACATTTCACTGTGCTTCCACATTCATCATAGATTTTTCTGTATGACTCTTTCCAGCTTATGGCATGCTTACAGAAAATGAGAAGAGATGGCTGCTACAAAATCACATGTTTCTGTCAGCCTCCATTCCCTGGAAGCTAGCCAAAGGACCAAGCCATGACATGATGTCATAGGTCAGAACAGAATCAAGAAACCTTCAGTAATAATTTCAAATACATATTCCTGTTCAGTAGAGTACCCTGGGATATATAAACACAGCCCTGCTCTTCAGTGTGAGTACCAGAAATAGAGTGCTAGTCAGTGCATTGACTAACACACCAGTGCAGACAACATGGCAGGTTTACACAGAGATTTATATCAAACCGACATTGTGGAAATCAATGCTTTACTGTATTAAAGCATTGGGGCTCATTAAACTGAACGTGAAAATAAACCAAACATAGAATTATGTTTATATCGCATAGGATACTAATGAAAAATGAGCATCATGCTTAAAAGAGAGAAACGGGCATACTGTATCACTGTTACCATGTATTCGGTGTGTGCGGTCTTCATGTTTTGAATGATCAGATAGCCACAGAGATTAAGCCAAACGCATGCCATTGTTTCACAGACGGTCTACACGTATTATTAACATGCATTGCACTTATATAGCCGGAATTGTAGAGCGATAATGACGTAACAACAAAACCACAGTACTGACGGATCTGTCAACACGCACAGTAGTTTGCTTTTTTTTTAAATTTTATTTAATATAGCAACCCTTTTTTCTTTTTATTCTTGTTATTGAATTACTTATAGAATTAAATCACTGTCTAAAACGAAATATCTGATGTGCAATATCGTGCAGTTTAAAATGGTTGACTGTTTTCACAGAGAAGAAAATCGGGTTTAAGGCCTGTCCAAATCTATAGCTGAAAGCATTCATCTGCATGAGGTCGTTTTTATATAGTATCTCAAGGACAAAACAGGTCTCCTCGGTAAAGCAGTTTTTCACAGTATAATTCATACTACATAAATATCTCTATCAACCCAGCAGGGATCGTTATCTGTACTGTATTTTTAGATGGTGATAAATACAATACAAAAAAATAGTATACATGTTTTTCTTTGAAAAAAAAACACTATATTCCAACTCAAATAACAGTAACTATGTATGTCATGACATTTGTTGATGATTAAACATACAAATCAATAAAAATTATTCATAATTATAATTAGTTCTATGGTGGGAATAAAATGTCTTACTGTTGCTGAAGCCATCACATTCCACAAATACAAATACAAATTCACTATATATATATATATATATATATATATATATATATATATATATATATATATATATATATATATATATATATTCTGTACAGCAACGTAGCTAGTATTAATATTATAGTCCATTAATCACATTTAATTGTAATTTAAAATACAAGCCTGTGATTTGCGTGTATTTTTTTTGTTTGTTTTTTTAACATAATACATCCCTTAACATCGCCGTCGTTGCCCCAAAGCTGTAATACATTACTCAGTATTATTATAGCATATCTGTATAAAACAGCCACTGTATACACGCATTCTAGAAGCGTTTCCCATACCTTTATGTGCCGTTGTTTTCATTCTCCTGTTTTTTTTTCTTCAGCTGCAGAACAGCAAATCTGAGAAATGCTGACCCTTGATTTGTCATTCACTGCCAGTCATAGGTCAACGAGGTACGTCTGCGGTGTCATCAATCCTAACACTGGTGCATGATAATTGTGGGCTATTGCGTACTGAATGTTTGCAGGGTTATATAGCATCGCATGAAAGAATCAAAGCTGCAGGCAGGACATAAACATATGATGAAAAACGTGGCGCGGACTTCGAACGGGAATAACAACTACATTAGGTTTGCTTAGCCATATTACTGCAGACTTGTCATTTGACCGATTGTGGCCTGGAAAATAAAACGCATCTCTTACTAAAACTGCTTGTATTGTTCACATTCAATTTGATCCATCCATTGAATCCTCCATTTTACTGTTCTCTGTGTTTAAGTTTGTTTTTCTGAAAACAAAATAATCATAATACAACTAGTATTATGATTATTATTAGTCGTAGTAGTCATCTACTACTACGACTACTACTAACAATAAAAATAATAATAATAATAATAATAATAATAATAATAATAATAATACAGTGATATAACATGGTAAATACAAAAAGCAGCCTTAATAATAAAATGATATTGAAAGAGTGGTAAAGCTCAAGCAAGTAACGCACATGGAATTTTGTAAAGCATAGTAATTTAGCATGTCCATATAAAAAATACTAAATACATACATATAATAAAATAACAAAATGTCTTTGGGTTACATCATCATATTCTTGAGTCTGGCTGCTTGGATTCACACAAAGGTAATCATCAATAACCAGTGACCTCTTATTGCCCTGCATGCGATTGATTCCTGAACGGAGAGCCACAGATGCATAGCTAATACATCAGCAGTGGATTTACCAGATATAATGCTTTTTAATCATTTGTAAAATCATCTTGGTTAAAAATAATTCCATTTAAAAAACCGACTACTCAAGTGACCCACAAATTGGCATTAAAACCCAGTTCAGCCTCACCTGTGCATTACACAACCTCCCCATAACCTCCTTAGATTTGTACTCTACACTTTTGGCTACACACCCGAGCATTCTGTAGTCATGTTTTCTAACTGTTCCAGCGGGCTAATACAGCTGTATCAGATATTTCCTGTTTTTAAAATTCTTCGGTACTACTGCATGCTCATTTCCATGACCTTGAGTGATGGCTGTGATATGGAATTCACACACAAGAATTATTTTCAGAATGTCATTTTACATTTCCAGTTATACTCTTGAGATGGTTCCTGCCTTTGGGTGAATCACTTTGTTTTTTGTTTTAAAGCAGCACACACGATCACAAATCTTGAGAAAATAATTGTATTCATTTTTACACCTTTGTATCAGTAGGACTCCACCAACGCCAGAAGAAAATACATATATATATATATGCAATATATATATATATATATATATATTGCACAACAGATTATATAAACAAACAGCAACGCATGCATTACTTGTACAGCTTGTGAAACAGTATGCAATGTTTTATTTTATCAAATCGAGGAGATACACTGTTACAGGCAGAATTAAAATGATCTAGCAGAGTTTGTGTGAAAAACTGAAATATTTGTAGGAATAATGACCTGCTTTCCTGAATGCTTACAAATCCTTTACATTTTGCCTTTTTCCAATGAGCAGTATTAACTATCCTGCTGTGCTTCTAAATTACACATCATAACACTGCTAAATAAAGACTGATTCTAAAATATATACACAAAAATTAAAATAAAACTGGACCCATATTCACAAATTAAGATATGGCTATGAAAAGTTAAAGTCGTCAAGTCAAACTAATAAGTTTGGTCTACTGGTTAATTAAAACAGTTAAATAAAATGACATTTATTTTTCCCCTAACATTTGTTATACAATCCTTTAGTATATTTATAAACATATACACAGTTTTTCTTTAGGTATCAAAAACATATTGCATGTAAAAAACATTTACTTCTTCAACTCAACTCAATAGTGACATCCATCCAGCATTTAGTTTCTATTCTTTGGTTATGAATATCCCCTTAAAGAGTTCCAGAACACCCTGCAGTGTTTATAAGAAACATGTTACTTGACGTTTTCTGTATCATAGTTAAATAAACTAGGGAATTTGTTTTTTGTTTTTTTTAACTTTTACTCAGAAACGTTCACCGGGAGAAAACGTTTTAGTTTCTTTACTTCTACACATTGAGGTGTATCCCATTCATGCTCCCTCCTGCAACAAAGCTGGTGCGCTGATATAAATGAGTAGTGTACTGTGGGAAGAGGAAACAGGCATTGTTGCAGGAGGGAGAGTGATATGGATACACTGCAATCCTATTTTTTTTGTGGCGAACGCTCCAGAGTAAATGTTGAGAAATGTATTGCCTAGTTGATTCATGACCCATGATGTGTGTTTAAAAATATAATGCTGCAATACAGAAAACACTGGAGACAGCAAAGGTAATGTAATGCATATCCTGTAAACTTGTCTGAAACATGTGAGATTTTTAGTAACACCGCTGCCACATTAACGGCTGCTCAGTGACTCAGCACTTCACAGTCAGTTAGAATATTAATCTGAAGGAATTCTTTGTGTTGACAAAGTATCAAAGAGGTCAGTGAACAACCTAGGATCATCTGACTAGGAGGGTGGCCTATGAAAATCTAGCAAGTGATTTTGAGAAAATGAAGCTAACACATTACAATACAGTAACTCCAACCCCTGAAGGGTGAACTGGTCTATCCACTGTACCTGTGTGCTGAGCTATAGCAGATGCATCTGCACTGTTGGCAAGTCTTGTTAAAGAATAAAATGCAGATATAAGTCACTTTAACCATTTGTTCATTATTTCAACAAGAACTTCTGCAAAACATCTTATTTCTTAGAAAGCTAGTGTGTCTGTGTGTGTGTGTATGTATGTTTGTATGTATGTATGTATGTATGTTTTTCTAAAGGTAATGCAAGAGGAATATAAGATTCCACAGCAATACATAATTGCATAAAATACTGGTTTCTTTTAAACTGCCATTATTTCAGGAAACAAGGCTGTAACAGGTCCCTTTCAACTGTACGCTTAAAGAGGGCGATTTAACAGTGATGATGTTCAACAAAAAAAAAGGAATTTGTTTATCTACTAGACAGATGTTGGATTTATCTATGATATGGGCTGTCGTAGGAGACTTATTTTTACATACAGTCCTTTCCTTATCTGTATCTGCTCCCTATTGGCTGTACAGAGGAGGAGAGTGCTGTGACTCTTCTGGGTCCATTGGAGTGATCTTGGTGCACAGCAGTGAATAAATGTAGGGCCAGATCTTGTTGGTTTCTGTTCCCGAAACGGAGTGTAGAACACCTTCCTTCCTGTGAGAAAAGACAACACTATATTTAAAGGACTGGGCATGATTCCAGGCCAGTAGAGTACAAGTAAATAGGGCAGCCAAGGACAGTGTATTAGATATTATTTTAATCCCACTCTTTCACTCACATCATATTCTCTGTTTTCTTTCTAAATCTCCTCCCCAAGTCCAAACGCAATCAGGTAAGAGTTTTGTGTGCATGTGTGTGTGTGTGTGTGTGTGCATGTGCATGTGGGTGAGTGTGTGCACATATGCATGTGTGTGCGTGTGTGTGCTTGCGCATGTGCATGTGTGTGTGCGTGTGCATGTGTGTGTGTGTGTGCGCAAGTGCATGTGTGTGTGCGTACGCATGTGTGTGTGTATGTGTGTGTGTGTGCGTGCATGTGCGCATGTGCATGTGTGTGTGCATGCGCATGTGCTTCTATGTTAGTCGTAATGTTTTACATATTTAATGTTTAACGACGTGATGAAAAGTACCTCTGAAGTTGTCTTTAAAAAAGGACCTGCGTTACCTTTGGCACCGCAGACAATTATCCAATGTACTGATAACCCTTTAGAAGCCAAGCTGCTGCCCAGGGGTGTAATCTGATTCATTTGTTGAGACCTTCATTGTGAATGTGACAATATGCTGCACTGTCTTTGTGGATAAGAAATGAACACGTTTTAACACCTTACAGAGTGTAGGGCATAATTGACACACACTGGAAAGAAGCACAATGGAGCTGATAAAACACTGCAAGAACTACAAGAGAGGACCAATGACATTTTGAATGAAGTGGATTCTACAAAGTGCCTCTTGCAGGTTTGTCATTGCCGTTTAGTGAAGCCTGACTAACGTTACACACAAAGGGAGATCAAGGTAATGTTTTAAAGGTCTTGAACTTCAAAATGGAATGAGTTGTAGAAAAACAGAAAATGCATCAAAGAGGTAAAGGTCTTACTTCTGCCAGTGACATTTAGATCACAGAGAAGAAACATGATGTGAGTGAGGACATTTATAGAATAGTGTGCACTGCTGTCCTGTGTATGACTTTCAGGAATAGAAAAAGCATCCACTTTAGTTGCACTATGAGAAAATCAACAGTAACAGAGGCAGTTAATATCATACGAGTATGAATAGAGAATCATACTGAACAAACACAAAATGATATTACACACGTATGAAATTACATATTAGGAAAAAGCAGGTGCTATGAAAAGCTGAAACTGGAGAAGTGTATTTTACATTTCTGTAAGTTAGATCTGCCGTTTGTTTGAGTGCAGACATGTGTAACAGGGTGGAGGCAAACCCGCACACCGCAAGCGAGCATTTTAACCACAATGCAAAAGAGCTGGGCTCGTCTGCATTCGTAGTCTGAGAGCTTTTAAGCTCATCTCATCTCACCGACACAGAGTCATATAACAGTGCCCCTTACACATACTCTTAAGTTAATAAGTCGTGCTGGTCCATATACGTGAAAAAAACCACAACAGCTTTACATTAGAGATGTGCCCATTGCACTCACTTGTATAGATCTATGACTGGTTTTGCAATGCCCTTGTACTCTCTCAGCCGTGCAGCAACAAAATCCGGTTTATCATCTTCATGCTGGACTAAGGGCTCTCCAGTGACGTCATCAATGCCCTGAGCAGAAAGAGACAGAAACAGCTCAACCCAATATGCACTGTATGTCAGAAGAGTACATGGTTAGGTAAAGATTTCAAATCCATTTCCAACCCTTAATTGTGTGCTCTTTCACTGCTATCCCCCGTCCTTCAATAATAGCTCCTTAACACCGAAACGTCCCTGAGGGTACAACACTTTCCCACTATTTCTAATATTTCAGGCTGTAAAGCTGGTAAGAGCAGAGTCCCACCATTAACATGATCTCAATGTACTGTGCATAGTGTAAATTAAAATATTATTCCACATTAACTTGTATATTATTTACTATTGGATTTACAATAAAATAATTCTCATGACAAATCATTGTATTGTAATCTTTAAAAAGAAAAAGAAAAAAAAATATCAACACATACAGGGGTCTGTTCAGGTGCTGAATAAAAAAAACCCATCATTAAAATCATTCAAATGTAACCCTTGCTGCCATTTTGCATATATATATATTTACAAACATTGTTACACTAAAGAGCCTTACATTTAGATGTCTGATTTGCATAATCTCGATAAAGCCCTGTATTCATATTCTAAAGAGTGGCTGGCCAGTTGTTTTCTCCACCACTCTTTAAATCAATCTAGTAGACTTTGTGCACCTTGTTAAATAGAGGAGAGTGGAAACAGCACAAGATGGTGAGCCTGCCTTACGTGTATGTGCGGCGGGTTGAACTCCATGTTGTACATTCTTCCACTAGAGGGGTGGACCCAGCGCGTGCTCAGCCTTTCTTTCAGGGTCTCAAAGGGAATGTTCAGACTAATCACAACATCAACATCGCAGGTGCTGTTCAGAGCTTCTGCCTGCATGAGTGTGCGCGGAAAACCTGCTCGATAAAACACAAGAGCTCATGGGACTCTGCTTCGGGTTAATACAAGGGTTCCATCTGCCCAGCACTTCAGTATCTATACAGGGCATGTTTTTAAACTGAGAGTTGCACCGGTCAGTCACAGCAAGACAATATTGAACTTGTTACCTGCATATTGTGATTTGAAAGAAAAATAAATACATTATGAAATAATAAGTCCATAAAAACAACCAGAGGGACGACTGCGATTTTGTGGCTTGGCATAAATGGTATATGTGTATTCAGCTTTGGAAATGTTCTGTTTTGAAGGGATTCTTTGGTTATTTCTCTGCAGATTAAACACAGTGTGTGTGGTTCTGTTTCATTCGGAAGTTAACCTTTTTTTTCTTGGCATGCTATTCATTTTGAACTTGTTAATAAACAGTGGTGTAAGCTTTCATCTTCTTCAGTTACAGTACACACACACACACACACAGAAAGGAGGCTGTTCTTTTTTGCCTGAACATTTCATTTCTTACCTGTCTAATATCCAATTTGTAAATATCCAATTTGGCTCTGATATCCAATTTGGCTCTGTCGCATTTTTGCTTACTAACCTGTCCTTTTTCAGAAGGGCTGGTTCTGAAAAAAAACTCCCAAAATCTGAATGACCACACATTAGGGGAGGCTGACAAGCTGTGCAGCAAAATTGTTATGCGTATTTTTACGTATTAAATTTAGATATAGTGAGTATTTCAGATTTTTTTAATGCATAAAAACTGCAGGTACACAGCTTACCTGGACTGCTGTCTACACCTATAATTCTTAGCAGTGTAATACAATAATTGTTAAATAATAGATCAACACGGCAGATGACAGGCCTGATCTTTTGAGCTATTATTAGCTGGCACCGTCTTAATTAATATGGAGGCAAAGGGAAGATGGACTTCAGTGCTATCAAACGGACTGCTTTCTATGTACTAGTACTTACCATCCAGAAGCCAGCTTTGTCTTGTTATTTTCTCCAGTCTGGTTAACATTAAACGTGTTATAACATGATCTGGCACCAAAAGGCCTTGTTCTATGTATCGCTTTGCCAATACTCCCGCCTCTGTAAAGGGAATAACAAATGAGTCAGACACACAGCAACAATGATGCCTAAAAACAGCTGAACAGGTTTGTTTCTATGAAACCAACGTGCCTAAGCATTCAAAAAGGCAGTCATTTCTAAACAGATATCATAGAGAATGCATTGACCAAACATACTGATAAAGCATAAAAGCTTGGATGCTGTAAAACTCTTCTTGGTGTGCCCAATACCCATTAATACTCAATTCACACAAGCTAAGTAATGCGCGATGGTGACATTTTGAAAAGGGATTAGCGAACACATAAGGGTGGTGCAGTGCGCTATCACATTAACAGGATCAGGCCAACATGAGGCTGGAAAGGTAAGGGTGTCAAATTGCAATCTGAAAGACAAATTACAATACCTGAATTATATGGAACATGCAAGCCCCAAACCCTACATAAAAAAGACAAGAAATGGTTGCTGTGTAGAAACCGTCACCCTCAATCTGTGAAGGAAAGTCAGAATTCACAACCCCAAAATACAAAAAATCAACAGTGATCTTTTTTGTTGTTGTTATTTCTTCATTTCAACCTGGTTTTTATCAATATTCTGTAACATACTGTATTGCACAAGTAACTAAGTCACCCCCAAAGTTGTTTTGCAGTACTGAATTCTTTCTCACAGCATTTACTTGCAAAAAAGAAAATCACAAACACAGGTCACATACCATTTGCTTTTTATAGCTCCCTGCTCATTAACTGAACCCTTGATTATCATTATTTGTTTATTTAGCAGACGCTTTATCCAAAGCGGCTTACAGAGACTAGGGTGTGTGAACTATGCATCAGCTGCAGAGTCACTTACAATTACATCTCACCCGAAAGACGGAGCACAAGGAGGTTAAGCGACTTGCTCAGGACCACACAATGAGTCAGTGTCTGAGGTGGGGACCTCCTGGTTACAAGCCCAGTGCTTTAACCACTGGACCACACAGCCTCCTGCGGAAATTCAGAGGGAATTTATAGGCTGACACCAAACACTGGTTTACATGGGGAAAAGACTGTTGCACACTATGGCTAAAAAAGTTAATTCGTTAATTGAGATTAAAAGATTAAATAAAACCGTTTGAGAAATTTAATTAAATTCTATGTTGGGGTGGGAGGGGGTCTGTCTCTGAAATCAGTTGTATCAAATGGTGCCAAATTTTTGGCCATTCTGATTTGTTCAAACGCCCACAACATTTAAGTTTTTCAAAACAGCAACACACACGTATACAGTTACAGGAGGTTTAGTAACAGTAGTTATAGTAAGCTTACAAAATCCTTATAAACCCTTAAGGTAACCCCCGAAGCGAGGGCCATTACATGGGAGCAATAAATAAATAAACACGACCCGGAAAAAATGCTATCTTGACCCGAGGAAACGACCAGCAGCGGAGGCGTGAGAGTGACAAAACAGGCGGAGGCCCCCCGATTTGGTACACACTCTCAGGATTGGATTACTGTGACTTCAGTCACATACTCTTCACGAGGCACGCGGTGAAAGATGCGGCGCACACATCTTCTATTACAATGTCTGAAAACGATGCCCTTTTGCAGCTGTAATTACATGACTTTTAGTACACAGCATGAATTAGAGCAGCTATGTTTCTCACTGTTCAAATAGAGATATGAACTGCAGCAAAGCTTCTTGTCTGACTACCAGATTGAATCCTTTTGTAATATGTTCAGATACCAAGGTAGTTACCTCATTACTCTGAAGTCCTGGTTTGAATTTTAAATCGCGGATTGAGTTGAGGTCTGGATCTGTATTGCATCACCACAGCTGAACTGTGATCCACCTGTCCCAAATAGGACAGGCAGCTAAGTATGTGTCGGCGTGAAACGCGACAGGTTATGCGATAGTATATCGTGCTCCCGACTTCGTCCTAGTCTGATACGACACCTTAAACTACTCCAGCATTTTTTCTTCTAAATTCATTATATATATACATATATATATATATATATATATATATATATATATATATATATATATATATATATATATATATATATATATTCCATTGATATTGTATTACTTCCTTTTTAAATGTACAGTCTTGTAAGAAAACATATTCATTTCATCTGCATACATGCAATAAATACATATTAAAATAACACTTAATGATTCACAAATGTCATCGACAGATCCATATTAAACTCTCATACATTCCAGATATATATTAAATTAGTTGGAACAAGGGAAAAGTGGTCAAAATCAAAGGTTACAATAACAATGGGTACATATACAGGTGTAGTTCATAGGTATACATGTACATTGGTATAGTATAAATCAAATTTAGTTCAAATCTGTATCCATAAAATAGGAGGTAGCTCTATTCCATATTTCAGTAAATTCTGAATCCTTATCTAAAAAAGCATAGGTTATTCTTTCCAAGTTAATTACATCTAGTACAGAATTCATCCAAAGTGCCACAATGGGGGGTTCACTGTCCTTCCAGGAAGTTAGTATAATTTTCTTAGCTATAAGGAGTAAAGTAAGTAGTAATTTAGACTGTGATTTTCTAAGCTGAAGATTTGATAAGTCTCCTAAGATTGCAATAGAAGGATTGTATGGGGATATGTAATTGTAAGCTATTTGAATATATATATATATATATATATATATATATATATATATATATATATATATATATATATATATATATATATATAAAGAACAAAACTTCCACTAAGCTACTGTGCAAGAAAATATGTTCAGTAAACATATACAGTACATGTATTACAATGATACCTGCTAAATCCACAGCTCGTCTTACTCTAATTCAACCAGATAGATAGATTTAAAAAAGGGTTCAGGAATAACGCTTCCCTGGTAAACCAGCTCTGTGCATCCAAACACGTACAGTGATGATGTTATGAAGAGTCGATGAGACCTGCGATTTTACGCGCTAGCGCCACACAGACTGCAAACCCACCGGTGTTCGCTGTGATGTTTTCTCGTAAGAAATCCCCGCTGGACAGATGCTGCAGGCCGAAGCATTGGGCTATCCTTTGAGAGATGGTCCCCTTCCCAGAGCCGGGGGGGCCCAAAATGACAGCTCGGAACAATTTATCTGCCATCCTGCTCTTCAAAATGACCTATTTGTAAATGTAATACATATGTTTTGCAAAGCACTATAAATGTACGAGTCAAGAGGTGCATTTTTTTGGCAACAAGTTATACATGCATTACACTTAAAGCTGTAAATAGAATTATGCTAATTAATTACACAATCATAGCTAAATAAATAAAAGCCAATGATCATTTTTAGTTGATGTACTTTCATTTTTCTTTAGAAAAAGTATTTAGACAACCAATATGTTATTTACCTTAAAATATAATATGCAAAATACGTTACAGCAAACAGTAACACCATTATGTAACGTTGTCAAATAAAGGAATACACTTGTGCAGATGCTATCATAGGTTTTCACTTACTTCTTTACAATTGCAACAAACATTAATTTCTAAGGTTATATGGTGCAAAACTGGAGTTGAATACTTTGCCAATAAACTTTTTAAGTAAAACTCGTCCAGTTTTCAACATTACACAGCTAAAATGTTTGTCTGTTTCTGAGGGGAAAACAAAGTAATCTTACCTCTTAATCCTCGTGTTTTTTTTTTTTTTTTTTTTTTTCTGCAAAATGGCGTTTGTCATTCAAATGAAAATTATTAAGAGCGAGAAGTAAAAGATTAAACTCCCCAGCGACGAAATTGCTCCTCTTACTGTATCTTTAAAACAGTGTCTTTGCAACTCAAATGAATGAGGTACCAGTTTTCTTGCTCCTCCGCAGCTGAAAAACTCCTTATTAACACATCATTGTGCAAGTATGTAACCTTTGCTGCGCATGGACACAATTGTACCAGCGACTGAACTCTGGAATATGTAGTTTCTAGGTAACTACATTCGGTTTTGTAGCGCGATACTATGTATAGTCGTAACTTACTGTAAATATATATATATATATATATATATATATATATATATATATATATATATATATATATATATATATATATATATATATATACTGATACTGTTCAGCAAATAATAACAGCGTACATGAGTTATCACGCTTAAAACATGTAATTCCTGCTGCTATTGCTTGCGACAAGTTGAAAAGGATATAAATTATGTAAGCTGATCAAGTATGTAAATTACTAGTGGTCTGTCAAGTTAATCGGTAGGCTGTCTTTCATTACCTGAAAAAAAAATCTACCTCAAATTATTAACTCCTTGTGAAGCATTGGGATGACATCGGAGCGATACATCTAAGATTCACATGTTAGGTGAATGTTTCACTTGTGGGAATAATTAACCCTTTAGACGCAAGGCACATCTGTATCCCACCAACCAGCCTACAATTGTTCTAACTTTCTTATTTCTGAAATGAGGTGCACGAAACAGGGTTCAAAATGTACTCACAGGTTTGGGTCATCCAGATGGTCAGTTTCCTCCTCGTGATACTTGAGTCACTCTCAAAAATATTTTAATAAGAATCCGTTTAAATAACCGTTTAATATCCACGGTTAAAAACGGCTAAATGAATAAGTACCCTTACCAGAATTGTTCTTTTAAACGTATATTTTCAAAATGCTCAGTTTCTGAGATGTGAGGGAAAAGATATCTATATTAATCATTGTAGATGGTATTATTCAGGGATCGACCAATACCATATATTTAGCATTTGCCAATATTAGCTGTTACAGGGTCTTATTGGTTGTATGGATTTTCCTCTATATATTTCACTATGACACACACACACACACACACACACACATTTTCAAAATTTACGTTAAAAAGAACAATTCTGGTAAGGGTACTTACTTATTTTTACCATTTTTAACCATGTATATTGTACCTGGTGTCCATGATTGGTGTCCTTTAGACTGGCTTGATGATAATGGGCTGTTTACAGAGTCTAGGGTGTGTGATCTATGCATCAGCTGCCAAGTCACTTACAATTACGTCTCACTCGAAAGACGGAGCACAAGGAGGTTAAGTGACTTGCTCAGGGTCACACAATGAGTCAGTGGCTGAGCTGGGATTTAAACCGGGGACCTCCTGGTTACAAGCCCGTTTCTTTAACCACTGGACCACACAGCCTCCATCATTTGAGCATAATTCGGTCGAGTCTTCTGGCACCCCTCTTATAGGAACCTCAGGGGGGCTTCAATACTGTGCTCATCCTCAAGTTACTGTAAGTGGTAGTACTTAAAAAAAAACTACCTTACAGTATTATATTATTACTTGAAACACAGCTCCCTAAATTATATTCCTTCTGATACCCTGATAATCTTAAAGTTAGAGTCATTCATAATAATTGATCCCTGAATACAAAATGTTAAATAAAAAAGGAAAAACAAACCATGTGACGTGTTTTCTTTGAAAGACTACATTTGTTTTTCAGACTTTGAAAAAGGGTTTCCTAAAAAAATACATAAAGTAATAATTTACAACAACAAAAAAAATCTTGTAAGCAGTAACATCCTTGTCTGTCCAATTTGGAATCTAATCTGTAATCTAATATATATATATATATATATATATATATATATATATATATATATATATATATATATATATAAAGATTTACTAAACTAATGGTATTTTAAAATGTTATACAAAATAACCATGATAGAGAATTAATAAACACAAACATCAATAATATATATATATATATATATATATATATATATATATATATATATATATATATATATATATATATATATATATATATATATATATATATATATCACAGTGAAAGTCGACTATATCAGATTTATTTCTATAAGGGAATATTTAAAAAACGTAATCATGTTTCTTCCACACATATTAAACAACCTTGCAGGTTTCAAAATGAGTAAATAAACAAACTCAGCCGCCTAAATACCTGCTGTGATTGTCTATAGTTTTGTAACGTTAAGGTCTTTTTTTTTGATTTGGAAGAGATTGAACCATTTACAATTTGGTACAGCCACACAACCAGTGTACTTCCGCGTGGAATGCTCCGTGTTACTAACCCAACTGTAGCATTCTTCAAAACAGAGCTGTCCAGTGCGGAATGTTTCTGGAAGAATTGGGGCCGTGCAGATTCGTGAATGCCCACCAGAGAAGCATAAAAAAAATTGTAAGGTTGTTTGTTTGTTTGTTTGTTTAGTATGAGAAGAGCCACCTGGTACATAGCAGTGGTTTGACTTAATTATTAATTCCATAAATACATTTTTTTAAATTTATTATTATTATTATTATTATTATTATTATTATTATTATTATTATTATTATTATTATTTAATATAGTACAGTAGTCAGCACTTGATACAGTAAGGTTTTTTTGTTATGTTGTCACCTACACGCAAACACTTTTTTTAATGCGTATTTTAGCGTCCTATAAATAAATCTGTGTTCTTTCTCTTACTAGGTCATGAGACCCGGAAGTTTTTTTCTTTCCATCTTCGTGTAGTTGTCACATGGCTCCGAGACTAGGTTTCAATAACAACAAAAAATGGCGACAATCACGTTGTTCCAAGTGCTGTTGCTGCGTCATTAGAAAATATTGCACCAAACACGTGGAAGAAACGGGAAAACCGAGGGGAAAAGCGGGGGTCTGAGACGGTGGGTGTAAGTACTAATACGATATACAGAAATATGTATAGAAACGGGTTTGAACTTGTTTTTAACGGGTGTGTTTACCATTTTGGCTGCGAAGGGGGTGTGTTAACACAGTACTGGGCGTTAGAATTTGGCTGCACACACCATATTTTGAAATGCAACATTTGCCTGGTCGTCTTAATTATATAATGACGGATAGTGTTATTTTTTTTTTCTTTTTAATTTTGTTTTTTTTTTTACATGCGCGTTCAGTGCATGATTTATACTTCGCCACAAACAGCGAGACAACTCGCACGTAACATCTAGGCAGTCAAGGCGTTTAATCATCCTTAATTATAGCATTGATTACTGTTTTGATAAAATATATAAAATGATACCGCTTTTTACTGTGAACTTCCTTTTCTCACTGCCTAGGTGTTTAATTTCAGTATAAGCTGGTATGTACAGACTGCAGTATCCTAACTGTATAACGTGTTATTTAAGTGTGGACTATGCAGTTTAGCAATGAAACCGAATGTAAACGGTAGTACAAATGGACATCTGTATTTTTTCTGGTGGTGCATCTTCCCGTTTGCTTTCATGATTGCGCAGTTGTTATTGTTAATGTTTTTTTGGCAGCTGACGCTTAAAATGTCCTGTGATGGCAAGCATAACAAATTGAGCTGTTTACATGAAGGATCCAGCAAAGAGGGCGGAGTCCTGGGGGGGGGAGGCTGCGGAGGGAGACTCGGACTGGGATACTGGTTACAGAGTCCAGGGTGGTCTCCGGCCAGGTTCAGACAGATCCGCATTGTTGGTATGTATATTCTATCATGTTATAGATAATAAGCCCCCTGGTTTGTTCTAGAAGCCACTAAAGAAGCAAAAATACAGAGGCAATTACATAATAATAATAATAATAATACAAACACTGTATTTAAGTAAACATTCTCCAATGTACAAATAAGCCATGTGTTCTAGAAAAGTCTATGAAGAGGACAGGAGTGTCAAATCTTTTTTTTTTATATATATGTATCTATATATATATATATATATATATATATATATATATCTATATATCTATATATCTATATATATATATATATATATATATAATATAGGAAGGTTACCACTATCACTATAAAAACACAACAGAGATCTACTTATTGTAACAGTGTGGTGTGCATTGATTTAATTAATGCAGTGTGTATTGCATGATTTAAATGTGTAATGAATGTGCATGTTGTCTTGCAAAATATGTTTAACTAGTACTTCAAGTTATTGACTTTTTTGAGTATGGTCCAGATTTAGTAAAGACAGAACAAGGTGCAATAACTTTTTTTTTTAACTTATTCCTGTTTTTAAAACATTGAGTGTGTTCCAATTTTAAAGGCAAATATGTAAAACAAAGAGACAAATGAACAGTCCCGACCTGATGTTTTTAAAAAGACAAATAAATCCAGCCCAATGCTGTGTGCATTTCACTGAACTGTGATATTGTGCTTTTACCAAGTTAAACTTTCAGTAGACAGGAGAGTTTGTTTAGTGTGGAGACACATTTACAAACATTAATTAACTGTAAAACAAACAAGTCAAACAAAAAGAAGCAGTTTAGTTTGTTATCATCCCAGTAACTACTAAACTGGTTCTGTTGTCAAAACTAAAATAAATATTTGTCCCTTACGGGTTAATTGCACATGTAAATCATAGGCAGGGACCTACTGGAAATGCAATAAGATGTATCCAGCGAACTCGGTATCCCAACGTGATTAATGGTAAGGACGTTAATTAGTGAGATCCCACACAGAACATCTGCCCAGAAAGTAAAGGCAGGATGTTCAGAATCAACTTTGTAGGTGCTTTTAGTACATTAAGATTTGTTTGAGTCTACAGATATACCCCTTAATAAGTCCATTACCTTTTGTGACCACGGTTTAGTATTTAACTATAAGATATAAAGCATGTAATATAAAACTATATGAATAAAGCTGTTTTGAAATGCAGGTTATTTCATTTCGAAAATATTCCTGTACTGAAACAGGTGTTTAATCCTAGATTCCACACCAGTAAAAGGCCTCCACACATCCTAATGTAATTTTCATATTTTTCCAGTTGTTGGCGTGGTGTTCATCCACCTACATATTTCCCCTGCTGTGTCTTCGTCATTAGCAATTATTTATTGGTAATGGCTTTTGTCGGTTTGTATGGAAAATTATAAACATGTCGCGCTCTGCTGCCCTCTGGTGTATTCCATAAGCAGTTATCTAGCCAGACATTTTCCTGCAACAAATATTGAGATAGATAAACAAATGCAGAACCGTGTTATCCTATTCGGACTGCTTCCTGATCACCTTGGTGTCCCTGAATGGATAGTCATGTTAAGCAGAATAAGCCATATACAAATCTAGTTCCGAATGTCTCATTACACATGGGCGGGGTTGATTAGATCAGCCTATACCCCTCAAAGAATAGATCACAGCAGAAAAAGCACTGCATTGCACCAGCCACCTGTCCTTGGTTATACAGGAATTGCCTTATTAATTATGTGATTTCATGCAGTCCAGGTGGATTCCCTGGTACTGTAGTGTCAGGATCTCAACATTTCAAACCATTATGTCGAGAGCAAGATAACTTATATCTTATAACTTATAACACTTTTTTTTTTCCATGTCGTCAGTGAGCCACCGTAGGTTCTGGACTGGTGAAGAGGTTAGAAATGCTAAGTAACGTCTGAAGTGTGTGTCGAGCTGTCTGAAATGGCAGCAGGTTTCAATTGTTTGCTGCTGTGTTTTGCTTCTGAACTGTAGACACAAAGCCCTGAATTCAGCATGCCAGAGCTTATCAGCCCTTCTGCTTGCATGGTACTGTAATACCGAAGAACAGCAGACTCCTGTTCTTAAAGCGCAGGACAGCTTCTGCGAGTAGCGACAGGATCCACGGCGCAACTGTCTTTCTACTGCCTCAAACAACAAAACCAAAACTGTGAATAATAATAATAATTGATGTTTTTGGCAATTGCAGAAGTTCTCTTTGTATTTTTCTGCTCGCTATTACAGTTGTAATTTGATGTATCTTCGCAGCAAGGATAGCATCGTGACTCAGTTTTGTTGTCTATAGACAGATGTCCCTTCTACTGATGTCAAAGAAGAACTGAGATGCAGGATTACTGTAATCACTGAATGATGACTAGGGGGAGCTACAGGCACATAATGCAACTTATAGAGGTTGCTGTGAACAGAGATACATACAAATATACAGTCGAATATATATTGATCTATATATTCAGGGCTCCAAAAATATAAAGACATTATAACTGTGCAAGTACTGTAAGTAACAGTGAAATGTAATAGAGACCACCATTTGAAACATTATACGCATTGAATTAGCCCTTAACCTTACATCATAAAATATTCTTGTAAATGTTTTGGGGAAACAGTTTTTGCCAGTAACTCCCTGTATTAGCAGGAAATCCAATGACTCTATTACAGAGCTATTTATTGGATCCATTAAGATTATAACCAGACAAAATCTTTGTTCAAAATTCAATTACACAAGTCAGTGGTACAGCAGAAGAATTGCCACAACATTCTGTACTGTAGAACTGTCAACCAACAGGTAATACATTTATTACACAAAATGTATATTAGCCACACAGTAAGGCTGTGTTACAGATGATATTGATTTTGTCTTCAGAGTGCATTATCATTATTTTATACTAAAACGCTGTGTGTTGTTCTCCTCAGAATCGGAATGTGTGTCAGGAGGACTGCAATGAACGGATCTGGTTTCTCTTGGGTTGTCACGGTGACTATGGAACAGTGATCCCATTGGACAGGAGGGGCGGCTGCTTGATGTGACAGGCTGCCCTGGCTCAGTTATCTCAGTGCTGATGCTGTCCATCTTAAAAGTACAGTACTGTGATAACTGAAGGATGGCAGCCCTCTTGGCACAGGAGATGAGGCGTAATGCGAAACCAAACTCATCAGGTGCTGAGCAGCTAAAGGAAATGAAAGCAAACCGTTTTTGTAAATCATGTTTTTATTTGCGCTGTGCATTTTATATTATAACTTTTATTACAAATGTATTTTGCTTTGTAGACAATTGCTATACTTTCATCTTCTTCCTTTCCACTCACATTTCCCACCAAGATGTCATGATCAGTGCAGCTCTTTTTTTTAATTTATAAAATCAGAAAGTGATCATATAACTACAAATTCTGCAATTATGTTTGTTTCACATGTCCCTTTTACTTGATTTATATTATTATTTAACCTTTCATTGTATGTCCCTTAAACTGACTGTTTAAATAAACATTTCGACACAGATCATAGGTACTTCGGTTTCCTGGGAACATTATTTTCTCGTATTGCTGTTACTGTCTGGATTATTTTTGGTGCCACTGTATATGTACAGAATGACCAGCTGGCAGATTTCAGATTTCAGATTCTGCTTTCTGGATATCAGGGATGGTTCTACACCAGGTTTATCAGGCATAATGAATTAGTTGCCTGATTTCGAAACTGGGGTGGATGTTTAGTTGGCTCAGATAAGAACACGGTTGGATCAAAGACCCGGCCCTGAATTAAATCAAAATGTACGGCGGTGCCATAGCTATTTATAGCAGATATGGCGCTGCCATGATTTGGATTTAATCCTGGCCCTGGTGAGGAAGGGCCAGCGTGTCCCAGCCCTGCTTAGATAAAAGAAATGACCTATTTGCATAATGGGCAGTACTAATGTATTAAAAAAAGAGATATTTTACAGCTTTCATTTATGTGGTTGTTAACGCACCAGCTCACTAGTAAATCAACGGCTAGTGTCTACTCCTCTGCAGTCTCACATTTCACTCTACTGGGAATACAGGTGTGCGTTGGTTAATAACATTTACTAAAATATACATTGTGAACTTAATTTCTTATTTCACCGAATAAATAGCTCAAGTTAAGGTTGTTTTGCCACACGTACTGCACTAAAAGGAATAGTGCCAAGTAACTGCAAAATGGGGGGAAACTTTTTCTACCTCGGAGTCTATAAATACTAATATCAAACAACACAGTTTTAATACGTAAGATCAGAAAGCAAAACCAAACTCTTCTTATTTACTCTCCATTGGCTGTTTCCTGACTTTCAATTTTTGAGTCTTGTGTAAGAAACTGTCAAATTTAACAAATGATCTTGTCTGGCTACATGTTTGGGTTTCCATAAAAAAAGACTTAGTGGTAACTGTGGTTCTTTCGTATTATATTTCCACTGTAGCGAAACACTTTATGCAACCTGTGAGTGGTACCCTGAAATAACTACCACAACCTTCTAATCTCTGGTAAACGGAAGTTAGCTTGATGAATGAATACTCCTGAACGATGAAGGTGTAAATTACCTGTGACCCCCATTTAGTTATAGCAATAGAGAATGTACTAAAGAGAACTTCAAGTAGGGATAATGCACTGAATGAAAGTTTAAATGTTTAGTGAACAGCTAAACAATAACCAGTAGTAATATAGTACAGTATATAAGATGTTTGTATCAGTATTTGTCAAGAACTGCCTTTGAAACAGCCTGCTTAAGTGCAATTATTGTAGATGTGAAGAAAACAATTCTAATGGCATTTTACATAGAACACAGTGCCACCTGGTGACCAAGCGTCAGACTTTTAGGCAAGGAACTTAATGTAGCACATCTGACATAACTGGATGATCAGTACAGGTATGGTACAGATTGATGTACTATAGCTGATAAAACCAACTCTACCTTACCTAACCCACTTATCTATTTTAGTTGAGGTTCTTATAAACTGATTTAACTCTTAACTGAACAATTGGACAATTCAATCAGAGCTTGACAAATATAAGATCTACCTCGGGCTGTTTAACCTTTAAAACTTCCCTTTTGATACAGGATGATGAACTTTAATGAGAGCTCCTTCCTCCAATTGTTCCTCGGTGTACAGAACTCAATGGGAACTCGCATTTAACATTCGATACACATACGGTTTTGTTTTTAGGAAGCCTTTTTAATGTGGAATTTGATCCAGTCCTTTGATCCTGATGCACCAAGCTCATGGTCCACTGCAGTGCTCCAATAATGCAGCAGCAGGTTACATTTACTGAGTGCTTTTTGACACTACAGAGTTCACTGAAGCCTGTTCTTTTGTGTGGCCCTCCTCTTGTAACGGTTAATGTTGTCTGATGGCACCTTGCCACAACACATCATTCAAGTATACACCTGACAGCATGCAAAACCTATAGCGCTTTGAACCACTTGTATAACAGGTTTGAAGGTTGAATAACCTGACCTCTGGAGTCAGTTGCAGACAATGATTGTAATCAGACAGGTTGCCAGATTAACTGAGCTCCTCACCATACCAACATGGATTGACATACCAGCCTGAACTGGTCATGTAACAAACTAGGACCACACAGGAGCTGGTGAATTGAGATTACCCGTTAAAAAAAAAACAACTTTATTATTATTATTATCATTCTGTTTACTGAATGCACTTGAGCAGTATGCTTGTTGCATCATCAAGTTTCAAAATACTATTTTTAATTTAATACTTTAAATCTGTGCCTTTACTTCACATTTACTACATTCAGACTAGTATGCTAATTCACTTGCCTATACAGTGCCCCCTCCCACAGACCACTATGAATAACAGTATGTAAACTGATGCACAAAAGAAATGCAACACTCAGGTCTAATGGATTTAATCAAAAAATTTAAACATAGATATCAAACAAAATCACAGAAAATGTAAACAAAAATACAGATCAAAGAATCATGATACATTTTCAGTATGAAACGTGACACACTGTCAAAATGAAAACATTACAAAGTATCGGGTATGACCTCCCTGAACATTAACACAATCCTGGCAGTGTTGACGCACATACCTGATCAGCCTCTGGATAGACTGCTGTGGGGTGTTCCGCCACTCTTCCTGTGCAGCTGCAGCCAGCTGGCGAAGTTGGCTGATCACGGTTGTCTCCTGTGGATGGCACTGGCAATTTGGTCCCACAGATGTTCTATTGTACTCAGGTCAGGAGAAAAAGCTGGCCACGGCAAGACCTCGACATCGAAATTGTAATCCTTGCACTGTGGTCTTGCATTGTCCTGCTGGAAAATCGACACTTCCGGATTGGCTTGTAGGAATGGAAAAAATGTTGCCTCAAGAACTTCGTCAACAAAAAGGGAACCAATCTACTCGGAGAAAGGATCCTTGAGGAGGTTCAGAAGCATTTTAACTAGAATGGAAGGGGGGAGAAATCAACAAAAAAAACCAGAAGGGAGACCACATCAAACAAGGGCAACAACTCAGGAAAGACAGCCATTAAATGTATTTATCTAAGTGCTAGAAGTCTCAGAAGCTACTGCACTAACAAGTAACTACGATGTGATAGGTGTTACAGAAGCAGTTGTCTGAGAGTGATGGAGACGAATATAATATTAGTGGATATACACTGTATAGGAAAGACAGGCAGGACAGAAGAGGCGGAGGGGTAGCGCTGTACATAAGAAATAGTCTTGAAGCCCAGGTGTTAAATCTGGACGAAGAAAACAACGCCGAATCAATATGGGTCAGAATAATGGACAAAAATTCAAAGGGCATAATAATAGGAGCAAGCTATAGACCGCCAAATTCAGATGCCGAGAAAAAATAAACTGTTATACAATGACATTAGAAATACGTGTAGCAAAGGAGAAGCCATACTAATGGGGGATTTCAACTTCCCCCGTATAAAATGGGAAAACCCAGTGGGGAGCACGACGGACGAAATTGAAATGGTGGAAATGACAAATGACTGCTCCCTAACGCAATTTGTCAAGGTACTGACTAGAGGGGAGGCATGCCTTGATTTAGTCTTTTCAAATAACGAACACAGAATAACTAAAACAGAGGTCAGAGAACCATTGGCAAACTCAGACCACAACATGGTCTCATTTGAAGTGATTTTTAAAACCCAAAAAGTAATGACTAAAGCTAAGGTTTACAATTTTAGAAAGGCAAACTATGAAGGTATGAAACAGAGGCTAACAGAAGTAGATTGGAGTAAAATAGAGAAAACATCCACAGAAAAAGGATGTCTGTTTTTAAAAAAATGTAGTACTAGAGGCAAATCTAAATCTAAAACAAAATGGCCAAAATGGTTGAATAGATCAATTAAAAAAAAAAATTAAGCGAAAAAAGGCACTTTACAGAGCGTTTAAAAGGGACCTAAAAAAAAGTACACAGAAAGAGTACTTGGAACTGCAAACGCCAAAGAGAGATAGAAATGAACATTGCTAAGGGGGCTTAAACCAATTCCAAAATGTTTTTCCAATATTATAACAGCAAGAGAACATTCAAAGAGGAGGTTAAATGTCTAAGAGATACAAATGGCAAAATCATAGACGAAGAAAAAAAATAGCAAATATATTAAATGATTACTTTTCACAAGTTTTTACAAAGGAGGATACGGACAACATGCCCAATGTCAGCCTGTTCCTATCCTGTTTTAAATAACTTTAGCATAACTGAGGCAGAAGTGTTAAAGGGACTAGGAGCTCTCAAAATAAACAAATCCCCTGGGCCGGATGAGATCCTCCCAATAGTACTCAAAGAAATGAAAGAAGTTACTTACAAACCGCTAACCAAGATCATGCAACATTCTCTTGACACAGGGAGAGAATTGCAAACGTAATACAGATCCACAAAAAGGGAAACAAAACCGAACCAGGTAACTACAGACCAGTGAGCCTGACCTCTATTATATGTAAACTTATGGAAACTATAATAAGATCCAAAATGGAAAATTACCTATATGGTAACAGTATCCTGGGAGACAGTCAGTATGGTTTTAGGAAAGAGAGATCGTATCTAACTAACCTGCTTGATTTTTTTGAGGATGCAACATAGACAATGGATAATTGCAAAGCATATGACATGGTTTATTTAGATTTCCAGAAAGCTTTTGACAAAGTCCTGCATAAAAGATTAATTCTCAAACTGAACGCAGTCAAAATGGAGCAAGGTAACCAGTGGTGTACCACAGGGATCAGTATTAGGTCCTCTGCTATTCCTAATCTACATTAATGATTTAGATTCTGGTATAGTAAGCAAACTTGTTAAATTTGCAGACGACACAAAAATAGGAGGAGTGGCAAACACTGTTGCAGCAGCAAAGATCGTTCAAAATGATCTAGACAGCATTCAGAACTGAGCAGACACATGGCAAATTACATTTAATAGAGAAAAGTGTAAGGTACTGCACGCAGGCAATAAAAATGTGCATTATAAATATCATATGGGAGATACTGAAATTGATGAAGGAATCTATGAAAAAGATCTAGGAGTTTATGTTGACTCAGAAATGTCTTCATCTAGACAATGTGGGGAAACTATAAAAAAGGCCAACAAGATGCTCGGATATATAGTAAAAAGTATTGAATATAAATCAAGGGAAGTAATGTTAAAACTTTACAATGCATTAGTAAGACCTCATCTAGAATATTGTGTTCAGTTCTGGTCACCTCGTTACAAAAAGGCTATTGCTGCTCTAGAAAGGGTGCAAAGAAGAGCGACCAGAATTATCCTGGGTTTAAAAGGCATGTCGTATGCAGACAGGCTAAAAGAATTGAATCTATTCAGTCTTGAACAAAGAAGACTACGCAGCGATCTGATTCAAGCATTCAAAATTCTAAAAGGTATTGACAATGTCGACCTAAGGGACTTTTTCGACCTGAAAAAAGAAACAAGGACCAGGGGTCACAAATGGAGATTAGATAAAGGGGCATTCAGAACAGAAAATAGGAGGCACTTTTTTACACAGAGAATTGTGAGGGTCTGGAACCAACTCCCCAGTAACAACCAGACGAGCAAGATGGGCCGAATGGCCTCCATTCGTTTGTAAACTTTCTACGTTCTTATGTTCTGAATGCATCACTGAGCAGTAAGGTTGCCCTCAATCTGCACCAAAGGCGTTCTTGTGTTAAAGGAGATTCCTCCCCACATCATCACACTTCCACTGCCCCACCGGTTGGCTTGAACAACACAACAGTCAGCATAATGCTCACCACGAAGTCTCCACACGTTGTCTTCCGTCAGGTGTGTCAAGGACATTCATCAGTGAATAAAACACTCCACCACTCCGCCACCTCAAATTAGCTATAATATTTTATAAGTAACTTTAACTCTGCAACTGTATAAGAGCTGAACACAATTAAAAGGGTCTAATTAAGAAAATGATCAGTTCAATTAAGGGTCTAGTTAAGTAATTGAGAGCTCAGTTAGAATGAGAACCAGCAGACACAGCTGGGAAGCACTGTTCTAGAATGAGGTTAATGAATACACTGTGTAGTCTATTGTAAATCACCAGGAGCGAAATATAGTGGAAAATGTAATGTTTATCTGTTAATTAAAAGTAAAAGAAACGCTTAAAATATATTCCAAAATGCACCGACATTAGGGACGGTCACAACCCAATGCATTCTGGTAAGCTTAGTCCTGCTTCTCTTAAAGGTAAGAATGGTACCTGAGCCAGGTAAAACGTGTTAAGTCTCAGGTACCATTCTTACATTTAAGAGAAGCAGGACTACCGTTACCAGAATACATTGGGTTGTGAGTTGAAAATCCTTAATTATAGGCGTACTTTATATTGCCTTGAAATAAAACCGAACTCATGAAATACAAAAGGCGTTTAAACTTGTTTTATTTAAGAAAGGGGTTCTCCAGTAATGGCTGAAACAACTCGTGGAGTCCAAAAACACATGCCAACATGATTCATTACATAATACCATACTGTATAGCACTTGTCATTCTTGCCAAACCGCCCACGCAGTTTCGAGTCTGAAGCTTTTAGCAAAGTAAAATAATATAAAATAAAAAAAAAATAATAATCAAAGAAAGGCTGTTATTTAGATCTATTTGTTAATACATGTATATAGATCAAGATTTCATGCAGAGACTAATAGTTAAAATGTCCATTAAATTTCGTATTTCGGTAAATTACTGACTGCAGTTCTTGGCAGTGTCGTACTCGAACATGTGATACAACCGCACGGGAAGTTCCTCCTTTGAGAGGTAGGTTTTGACTCTGGGTCTTAGTGCTCGCGGATTTAACCGCCGAGCTAATTGTGCAGCCCGATTATAAAACGCCACTCAGCCATTTGTATTCGTTCTAAGTTTGTTTTGTGACGCTTTGCATACTAGAGGCACTATTAAATTAAATGAATAACTAATTAGGCAAAAATTAGGCAAGCACTATACACTTACTTTTATTGCATGTCAAGATTATATAATACGTACTTTCCTAATCAATAAATAAATATAGATATATATTTTATTTTACAAATCATGAAGACCATCTGTTTTCAGGTGACCTAACTTTTTAGTTAAGCAGACAAAGTTAATTCGGTAAAAATAAAAACAAAACAAAAAAAAATAAACATACAACACAGAAATATAAATAAAAACACTCAATGTTTATTATAGTTTGAAAACCCGAAAGATGAAAGCATGTTCTTTTTTTCAATTTATTTTCCATGACGTATTTGTTGTGTCCAAAATAATTGGTTTTATACAGGATGTGTTAAAAATTAGTTTGTGCTGAACGGGAAATTACCCCAGACATTGTGGTTATGCTACCTCGTGTGTTAAGACATGATCCTATTATAAACAACATATAGACGAGTGTTTTTTACATGTTTGCAGATACGAATATAAATCTCAAAAAACACTTTTTTCATCTTTTGATTTCTGGATTATGGAAATATGCAGTCAATACACAATGGAGTCAATATGTATTGCATTCGACCCCGGTTGTAATGGACTGGCCATACTCCTCTCAAGAAAGAGAAAACCCTTACTTAAGGATATACAGAAAAGGGCTAATAGGCTATGCCCGGGATTTAGTGCCTGTGTTATTATACAGGTTAAAAGAATGCCATCCGTTTAGCATAGAAAAAAATAAGAAGAGATAGATGGGTTTATGAAATCCTAAATCAGTACTGGTAAAGAAGCTGAGAGTCAGGTCACTCTTTTTACACGGAGGATAATAAATACATGGAATAGGTTAGCAGGGGAAGTTGGAAAAGCGAAACACTGGATTGTTAAAAACATGATCCTGAAGTTAATAGTGCTCTACATGGATGAGTCTTGATTGATCTATGGCAACTGTCTCTTCTTGCTCCCAGCATTTCTTATGTTCATAAGAACATCAGAAGAACATAAGAAAGTTTACAAACGAGAGGAGGCCATTCAGCCCATCTTGCTCGTTTGGTTGTTAGTAGCTTATTGATCCCAGAATCTCATCAAGCAGCTTCTTAAAGGATCCCAGGGTGTCAGCTTCAACAACATTACTGGGGAGTTGGTTCCAATTTATCCACTTTTTATAATGGAATCACACATGCTTTTGGTGCTCAAAAACAACACATTTTTTTCAAAGGCTATAAAGTAGAATAAAGAATCACACAATAGCCTATAACATGTTCGTGAATACCAAACTGTATTTCATTCGGTTCCTTAAAGCTTATACCTCGATGTAATTCCCATGTAAAAAGACATTATTTTGGGTTAATTCACCAATAAAACCCCACATTACAGGGTAATAGTAATATTCAGATATTACCAGCTAGCCTCAGAACACAGACCCAAGGAAAGGGTTTCCTTCCCAGACAACCAGCACTGTGTTAAACCATCAGTGCTTTTCAGCAGTGCTATACCCTTTTGCCAAAGAGGTCATCTATAGTTAGGTGTATTTGTTTTTTGCTGCACTGTTTTACCACCTGATAGCACTGTTTGCAAGACGTAATCCCAAACAAAGACACAGTAGTTGCATCACTTGGCTGCTGGTGGCACATTGTGGTCTTTCTGTGATGCTTGATCCTGGTAGGAAGTGTGTTCTCTATTCCTTATCACTGTCTCGGAATTTGTTTTCAGAAAAACCTAAAGGAAGAGTAGGCAATATTCCTGGAGAGGAATTTAAACAGCATACATCTAGGAAGAAATGACTCAGAACAATACAATACCATTGCTTTACAATTTTGCCTTTGATTTCCTCATTCCAGAAATACTGTTAGCTTCAGTGGCTCTATACTACACAATACTACAATATACTACTCTATATAGTATTGATATGATGTAGTTTCTTCCCATGAAGACTTTCTGAAGTGAGGAAATCAGTTACAACACAGTTGGAGACTTCAAAAAGGACCTACAAGGAAGCATTAATAAAGATCAGCATTGAAGCATGGAGGAAAAAGGATAAAAGGATAAATAAATATGTTAAATGACATTGAAAGCTTTTTGTTCTTTAAAGGGTCACTTTTGCTCCAAAAAGGGAAATGTTTTGCATCCTTTTTGCATAAAAAAACACTGTTGTGTTACAGAAGGAATTGATTTTGGAAACATTGGAAACATTAAAAGAGCATGCAACCAGGTATATTAGCCCAAGGTTCTAGTACAGTAAGATCTGTGCAATTTATATTTTAAAAGGATTCAAATATATGTTTAAAATAGAGTATCTGTGATAAGTTTGCATTTACTTTATTGTTTGCATTTTAAATCCCACTAATAATTATATCATTACACTACTGAATGCTCACATTTCATGTCGTGGAGTTTAATAACTCATGCACAAATGTAATTAAAAACAAATGTATTATTTGGTAATAAAACAATCACATTTATTTACTGCAAAATCTCTACTTTGAACCTTGTTCTCCTGTAATTTTAGTATTGGTTATTCAAGTGTTCCTTTATAACTGTCTATATAATAGGGGAACACCATTTTAACAAATGTACTCTTTTTGTGTACATGGTTAGAATGGTTTGTGTTTATAAGCTTATGTATTCATACATGTAAATTGCAAAACTTAATAAAATAATTAAAACTGTGCAAAATAATATATAATACTACTTTCCCTCAGCAGCAGAATAGAAACCCTGAAATGCATGAATAATAAAAATAAAGTTGAAAATAAACCCAATCCATAACTGCATTGACATATATTTGCAATAATGCTCTGCACATCAGCATTTACCAAAGTTACTTTTATTTGTCTGGTACTTTTGCCCCAAAAATGCACCTATATGTATAATGTATTGCATAGTAAAATGCCAGCCATCAACTAAAAAAGCAAAAGCAGTTTCCATGGAAATCGTATGGGATGTAACCACAACTTGCCTTTAAACTGAGACAATGGACATTGGACGACTTCTTTACACAAAAAAAAATGCAATTTGCACAGGTTTGTATTCTTTCTTGTGAAAGTGACATTACATTGTGGAATATAAAAACAAGTAACACAGTATGTTGTTTATGCAACTGTTATGCAACATTGACAGTTGGGTTTTCCTTTTACTAAAACAGGTTCAGACTGCAGTGTGGAACAATATAAATGTGTCTCAATAAGCTTTAAAAAGGATATATGATATGTGCTACTGTAATGTGGGAATAAACTCTTAAAATATACCCAACCCTCTTAGCTCAACCAATAGCTTATCTGCTGTGTTATTAATGACGTTTATTCAAGTAGCTACAGTAGGGGGGGAAAAACTTAGATCTCCTTGTATAAGCCAATAACGCGACACAGGTATTATAAACAAAATAAAATAGAATGGTATTCAGGAGTGGTTTGGTGCTTAATTGTTCTTGGGCCTTCGCAAAATAACAGGGCACAATAAACTGAGATGTACAAAATGCAATATAAAATGTAATATTTGAAAAGCATCTTCAACACTAGCCCCGTCTGTAGATAAATAAAGAAGAATACATATTTTAAAATAATCTGTTAATAATAAAAGCAATAACCGTAATACATAACAGCTGAAAGGAAGCAATGTTCCTTAAAAAAAAAAATGTTTTCGTGAAAAGCTATTGCTTGATATAGCTTCAAAATAAAACATTAAAAAATCAACAAAATATTATTTTGCGGGTGTTGATTTAAAAAAAAAATCTAGAATAAAATAGTTTGTAATTGTTCTTTCTCTGTGGTTCTGCTGTCTGGATAAGATTTGTGCAGAAATCCCACATGACTGTCCCAGCTACACACCTCTGTGTTGTTTGTTTGTTCCTTTTCTTGTTTCTTTGTTTCCTCTACTGATACAGAAGTGAATAATCAATGCCACACAATAGAGACTAAAATTAAATAAACATTTAATAACCTGCATGCAGTAACTGCATCAAAATACTCATTTAATCCTTCCAACTGTTTTTTTTTTAAAGCAGACTTACAAATACATTCTGTATCCCAGTTACATCATCATTAATCAAGGATGAGAAAATAATACATGCAAAATAAATACTAATATTTATGTGATTGTGGGCTCATTTTCCTTATCCTTAAAGTCAGACAGTGTAAAATCTCCTATTTTGTATTAATAAAATGTAACTAATAAAATAAGACAAAGGCCCTGTATAAATGTTAATGTAGCGTTTTAATAATAAATATTTTTAAATGTATCAAACACATTAAACATATGCGAAGTGACACTAAAACAAGATATTAACAAATGTCTTTCTTTCTTTCTTTCTTTCTTTCTTTCTTTCTTTCTTTCTTTCTTATCCTGTTATCAATTTAAAAAATGACATGTCATTTATAACATATCAAAAGTTTGTCTTATATAAAAACTGTTTTGTTTCGCTTTCTGGTAGAGCTAATACTAGCTATAATTAGGGCTGTGATTTTGTCACGGCGGCCGCCTAGCTATATAATCAAAACGTTCGTTCCATTTTCATTCAGCACCTTCATGGTTAAAGTTTACAGCACTGCTCAAGCGATCGCTGATTGGTTGTTGTGGCTTTCACTCGGTCAGACGGCGACAGATTTTCGGGAATGTCTAGCCTTTGACAGGAAGACTTTGTGAAGCGCTGTTGTCTGTGCTGAGCGTTTGGATTTATTGAAAGAAAGGAGAAGACAAGGGGAATTTAATGTAAAAACTCACTCAGTTCCATATTAAATTACTGTAAATCATTCGTGACTGCCCGCTATCGAACCGGCTCCGTATGAAAAACGAGAAACTGTTCATGGACAAGAAGACACGGAAGTAGGTGAGTTTTATATACCTGTTTTTTTAATACATGTATCGTTGTATAGTTCTACACTTCGCTTTGTTAAGTAATATGCCTTAAGGAAAAAGTTGCTACATACAAGTACATTTAGAAATACAATCTCCGAATGGATCAAATAGAATATTTGTGTTTCCCAAATTGCAGTTTGAAGTTGTCTTAAATACATTTCAGCAAGGCAGTTTCATAATGTATTTATTTCTGTTGCTTGAATCGGGTCAATGACTAACGTTGTTTAATATTTAAGAGAGCGTGTTTTGTTGGTGATGTATATCATTTATAACATATCAAATGTTTGTCTATTATTAGTCTGTTATAATAAAAAGTAAAAATAAATGGTGAAATCTACGTGTAGCTGAGTTGGCAAATGTTCGGTTTTTGAAGTGTACCCCGCAGAAATGACACTGTGTACCTTACGTGCTTGACAGTACAGAGTCAAGTCGACAATTGTTTAAGGTAGTCATTTGCAAAACTTTCTTCAATTACTCACATAACATTTCCTAGAAGAAGAGACGGAGACATTGCCGTATTTATTGAAGTCCTTTCTAACTTTATACCGATACAGTGTCCCAAACGGCACGGGAATAACCATTAGTCATAGTTTGTGAACAGGATTTTTTTTTTTTTTCTGTGTAGAAATGACACAGTTTGATTCCAGGAATACTTAGTCCAGCGGTGTTTAAATCTCCATACTATACCCACGAGATATACGGAGGAAAGTTACTATATATAAAGGTATACCAGCTTGTATATTCTGTTTTAGGCAAAGCTCTTTGTATATTGAAAGCGTAAAACCTCTGCTTTTTTCAAAAGAAAAGTATTCATGTTTTTAATTGTTCTGTTTTTTTTGGTTTTTTTTTCTCCTTTGGTACAGGTAAAACGATGAGGATATATATATATATATATATATATATATATATATATATATATATATATATATATATATATATATATATATATATCAATTCGTTATCTCTCAAATCTGCTAGTTTACGTTTATGTCCCTTGTTAAACAGGGCAGTAACCCAGGCCGTTTGTATTTATAAATATATACATATGTTTATACAGAAGACCCTTAATGCACTCATATTAAAAAGAATCAAATTGGCAAATTGGTAATATTTTAAACGGTCTGATTTTGAAGCTGGAAATTTAATATAAACAATTAGCTGGCTATATATATATATATATATATATATATATATATATATATATATATATATATATATATATATATAGGTACTGGGATAAAACCTGTTTATTTCTAATGTTTTGTTTTTTTAGACTTGTTAATTGGCACCTGATAGAGATGAAACAGAAGAATGCAAGTATCAGTGTCTTAACAAATTAATGTCCTGTGTACTATCTGTTTGCAGTTCTTTGTAAAATATGAAATTTTCATTTTGAACTTTTTTTCCTTGCATGAACTACCACTATGGTTAGTTAAAGTAGTGAAAAACCAGTAGACCTGCATTAAAATGTTGTACAGCTTGGTTTTGTTTTAATAATTGGCTACTCTGTGTAAAATTAGAATAAGGTGGGCTTGCAGAAAGATGTTTCTTTCTTAAGAAAGAAGCACTTAGTGGAATGAAATTTAAAAAAAAATACTCTTTATCCTCTTTTCTTCAGAATGTACTTGTACAGTATATACCAGAAGTGTGCTCAACTGAAATGTCAGTTACTCATTTTAGAGTACAGGAATGATGCTGATTTTGAGTTAAACCGATGTTTTGATGTCATTTTTACCTTCATATTTGTACTAATTACTTAAGTAGGGCTTGCTGCATATGCTTGACCTGTGTATTTGAAAGTATAAACTCAGGAGTAAAGCTCAAGTATTTACAATACTATTCTAGACTGTTCTTACAGAACAGTCCACTAAAACAGCTCCATGAACACCAAATGTACTAGAAAACAGACTTTCACATTTTTATTTATTTTTACTAAAAGTGGAATCCCTTGGTGTCTGTACTACATTCTTCCATAATTTAGCCTTGATGTGCAGCCTGCTTGACAGTCCAGTTTGTTTACAGTCCTCAAAGATGGTTTCAGATCCTCATTGAACCCACTTGCTTAAATATGTCCCTATTTTAGACAATGACCAGAGCTACTACACCTTTAAATGGGAATCCCCCAACACATATAGGAGGCTGTGTGGTCCAGTGGTTAAAGAAAAGGGCTTGTAACCAGGAGGTCCCCGGTTCAAATCCCACTTCAGCCACTGACTCATTGTGTGACCCTGAGCAAGTCACTTAACCTCCTTGTGCTCCGTCTTTCGGGTGAGACGTAATTGTAAGTGACTCTGCATAGTTCACACACCCTAGTCTCTGTAAGTCGCCTTGGATAAAGGCGTCTGCTAAATAAACAAATAAAATATAGGCATCAGATGGTCCACAAAAGGGGATTTAAAAATATCCTAAAACTCCCTTTCACTGATCCTCATTGGAACAATAACAACTTGTTAAACAAGGAAGCCAAGGCTGAATGCTACTCAGTGATAGCACAGAGATATTTTATAGCGGTTATCAGTGTTTTAACTGATGGGGTAGCAGTGGAGACTTGTTGCACAAGAATAGTAATGGAACCAAGATAAGATGTTTATTAATTCTGTTCTCATATTAATCCTGTTAAGGTTTTTTTTTAATTGTTAAATTGTATATTTTTTTCAGTGTATTTACACAGAGATCCTTTTTTTATACATGATTTGGTTTCAAAGTAGCAGTAAGATTGACATTAAAGGTGACTGCTGTGCTAATATCCCACAGTCCTATATTGTCTATTAATAATGCAACCAATATGCGAGATGGCGATCTAATTTGGTTTGCTTGGGTATCTAATTGTAGAACGTTACAAACAAAATTACTATCGTTGACCACATCAAAAATACTTCGCAACAGGGAGGACTTCTCTGTAACCATAGAGAATGTGCGGAAACTACGTAGTTTCGTGGCATGCATGGGAAATCTGAATAATAATAATAATAATAATAATAATAATAATAATAATAATAATACAGTTTTAGATGGTCTTATTCACTACAGTAAATACTGTAGAAGAAATATATTGGCAACTTGTGACAGTTATGTTTTGAGTGCTGTGCCTTTAAGACATGACAGTGTCTTGTTTGTGAGAGTAAAGGTCATGCGAGATTCTGATGAGAGGGAGAGAGAGTTGGGAGTAAATGGTGGACGTGTGTTTTGTTGCTGCATGTTGTCGATGTACAGATAGTGTGCCCAATGCCTGTATGTGTATAGGATTGATACTGCTACTTGTGGTTGTGGACTCTCATCGAACCTTCAGCCCAACCTCCCGCTGATGGACAACCACCAATAGTTTACAAAATCAAAAGTTTTTTAAACCCGTACCTGGTAGGGTCTTCTGAATTCACTCTTAGTTTCTGTTTGTTGTTATGGCAGTGAAATTATCTCATACACTTACAGGAAGGGTGTGTGCATGAATGATACAAATCTGTCTGTATAGTCAGCAAACTCATAACGAATGCTTGCCTTTAATTGTGTGCACAGAAAAAGCAAGTAAGATCTGAAAACAGTCATTATTTGTGGTTTTATAATACTTAACCACAGTGCACTTTTTTCAGTAAAATACATTTTAGCTTTCTAAAAGGAAGTTATCATTTTCCCCAATAAAAACACCAAAAAATGAATTCAGAAAATCGTGTTTCTCTAGAGCACTGATACATTTTGTATTTGAGTCCATGTGCACCCAGAAGCGATGAGCAACTCTCCGTGACATTAAGTATAATGTGTTTGATGTAGAAATTTACCAGAAGCATTGAGTCATTTTTTTTTCAAACTTACATTGCTGTATGCTGTAAAGTGTCTAACAATGTTTCTAAAAATAGCACTTTAAAGGGTATTGCAATCAAGTAGTGGCCTGTCCCAAAAGGCAAACTGAACCACTGTAACACGATAGATTATTCAAACTCTTTTCTTTTTTAGAATTGCTTGTAGTTTAAAGAAGGAAGTGATCTTGTAAGCCCAATGCCAGTGTTAAGCATGTTCTCTTGTGTCAACCTATCAAAGGAACAAACCTACCTATTTGTATGCGGTGACACGCACGCACGCACACACACACACACACACACGTCATTGCTCATGACTGTTTTCTTGTGACGTCTCAAGCAAACAACCCCTTTGATGGTTTGCTGTTAACAGCGTTTATTTATAGGGGGACACTCTTTTTTCTCAGAGCAGATTTCTGAAGCTCTTTCCAAGCACCAGCATTGGCGTTGCTATGGTTATAATGATGTAACACAGGAGGTTCGTCACTGTTCTCATTGAGTTGCGCTCTCACTGCTTCAGTACAGGTCTGCTAGGCAGTTCTTGGTATTTTGTAAAAGGACCCTGCCAGTCTTTATGTGAAAACTATAATTGACACAATACAGTCCCACTAGCTTGGTTTCCATGAAACAGAAATTAGGGACATTAGTCAGTTAGGTTCTTAGAATGTTTTATTGAGGTTGGTGGCATTGTCTGCCATTTTATTATAAATTGGTTTTGAAAAGATGCATCAACACCACTTCCTATCCTAAAATATGATGGGTACTGCACTGTGTGTACACTGCCTGGGCATTGATGGTGGGAATTTGTTACACACTGTGGATGTATACATGGTGTCCACGGTGAAAAAGGGTGTATAAGGGATGTGATGGATGTTATACAAGTTGACCGAACTGGAAAACTGTGTCGCAGATCATCTGAAGCTCTTTGGCGACTGACTGACTGACTCGCTGACCTCAAGCCTGCTTGATTACCGACACTCTTATGAATGAAGAGAAGAGATTTTATATGATTCTGCAAAGTTAGCTGTTTCCAACTGCTCATCATCTCATAAACGTTGAGATGCTGACTTCACATTTTCAGTGTTTTGGAAGCTCCTACTGTAGGGCAAAATCTGTCATTATTTTTCCCTTTGACCTGTCACCAAATATCGCTGCCATGTTGAGGTTATGTGACTTTATTAGGTTTCTACTTGATAGACATGCACTTCTTCCATGTTACAACCACTACTATTTTTTTCATATATATATATATATATATATATATATATATATATATATATATATATATATATATATATATATAAAATGTATATATAAAATGTATTTTCCTGTTACTCTACTTTTGGCATTCATTTTAGAATGTTATTTATTGCTGCTTTCTCCTGCCAGGACCCCTTTGGAAATGAGATGTCTATCTCAAGGATTCTATCCTGGTTAAATAAATAGAGTTAGTAAACGTGTTTGCAACAATGCAGCCTCGTCTTACATACCAGTCCATTATTGTTGGCAGTGATATTTGCATGCACAAAATAGATACTTTGTGCATGCAAATATCCTAGTTATGGGTTCTCTAGTGTTATTGTTTTATTGTCAAAATGTTTTCGGGCAAGAGGGGAAAGAGCTGCTGTGCTGCCATTTCCTTTAGAAACTTTTAATTTTTCTTTTTTTTTTTTCTCAGTAGGATCTGACTATAACAGACCTCTGTGATGGAACTTGGCAGGGCATTGTGTATCAAGATGAAATACTCAAGAAGGACTGAAGGCCAAATACCCGTCTTTCCAAAAGGACTGGGAATCCACTTTTACCTCCCAGACGTCAGTCCTTTGGAGTTTTTCAAAGGAGACTACAGAACAGAAGATCTGTGTACAGATGGTGCCAAGAAATGCAGTATGTACCTTGTGCAGTACTTTCAGGTTTAAAAATGACAGGATGTTTCTTTAAGTTGTGTAACTCAGTGGGGCCGGGATGGTGTCTTTAAGTTGCGTAACTCGGTGGGACTGGACCGGTTTCTGATAACCCCTGGCAGAACTAACACCTTTAGTTCTTGCACCCCAGATCACAGTTTACACTTTAGAACAATTGTTTCACCTTTCAAATATGTGTTGATAAAAAGGCAGAGCCACACCTGCAGCCTGGTGTGTGAAAGATGTTCCCTCCCAGACCTGCCTTAAGTTTGACTTTAGAGTCTAGAGTGTTATACACAGGTTCTCAGTTGTGTGTTCTGTACGGAATACTCCATTTATAGTGTTCTGTATAGTATACTATGTTTTTTTAAGGCTGCTCAGTTACAGTATGTGCATTATAATATCCCAGAATACATAGCTTCCTGGGCAGAGATGGAAATAAGATTATCGTTGCATGGCAGTTTGATCCAATCCTGGTTTTACTATGAGTTTAATAAGACACATCTGAGCTTGTAACAGTACCTATACACTGTAGCTAAACAAGCTTGTATTAAAACCTGGAATGGATGAAACTGCTAGGCAACAGAAGTCTTATTCCCATCTCTGCTGGGTCTTATTACAGTGGTTTAAGTGTTGAGAGTTTTGTGATTTGGGCCACTGCTGCTTCTTGACACACTTCTGCAGTCTGGACCTGCTTTAGTTGTGCTGTCCAGTCCTGTGCTGGTGTTCTGCAAACATTCCCATTCCAGGAAACCCAGGAGACAGTCTTGATGGACCAGCTGGGGGGATGTTCTTATCTTCTATTCTCCAATTGTTTTGCACAATCAGTGTTGCACTGTGCATTTCTTTAAATGAGGAGTTGCATTGCAGTAGACTTGCTAGCAGGTTATCCATGTAGTTGTGGGACAGGGAGGTTGTGTTACACCTTCAGTTCAGATGAAGCACTGTGAGGAGGGTTGGAGGTCGATGTGGGGGGTTGCGTGTCCTCAGAAATTAAACAAAATGACCAGATGGGATTCAACACTGCAGAGACAGGGACCGCAGCTGTATTGAAGCCAATTAAATTCTTTTTTTCCTGCCGTAATACAGTTGGAAAGCATTTTGTTCAACAGATTTTTAAAAATCTGTTAGGCCTTCCAGGGTCCATACAGAACGCCACTGACAAAAATTACGTTGCCAAGGTCATTTCCACTTCTAAAAAGCTGAAACCAGTGTACATAAGTTGCCATTGAAGAGTTTTTTTCCAACTCCACTGTCTGTTTTTCCCTAGATCTGGTTGTTTACTGTAAATTGGCCTGCCACTTAGTAAGTAAAAAGTGTTGACTCGACTTGAGAGAGACAGGGACATGCAGATCCTGAAATATCAGTATTGCCAGTTCAATCTTGATGAACAGCACACAAGTACACTATGTGATACAGTTTATGTTTTGAGGTCACTCACATGGGGAATGTTTTTTTCACATGCATAACACTACAGTTTGTCATCAGAAACATGCTATTGTTCTCCACAAAGTTATGTTAACGTATTTGTTCTTTCTGTAACAGATATTTCACCACTTTGTCACAACCTGTTTGCGCTCTATGATGAGGGCAGGAACATTTGGTATCCACCAAATCACACATTTGAAGTTGACGAGAACACAGCCATCAAGTTGCATTACCGGATGAGGTAAGTGTGAATCTGGAAGTGGTCAAAGTGCCCGTGAAGATAACAAAGGGCCCTATAGAAACAAGTGCAAGGCAAGAGTTCTGAAAGGAATAAACTATTTTAACAGCATAAAACTAGCAAGGCATTGCTCCCAACAGTTTCTGTTTCTAGTTTGTAACTAATTTGTTTCTGGCTTGTTTTATTACGTTAATTACATTTTTATTTTCCTGTTGTAAAATTTGCCTTTGACCTTGCACTTGTTGCTAAAAACTGGTAAGGCGAAGAAATGTAATTCGTTCCCTTCCTGGAAACAGTTCCATTTTTATGGAAATGCTGTATCAATTCTAACATAACACTGACATGGTCGATTCACATGGGACAGAAGGTCCTGATGTCCTGTAATAAACAAAAAACGGAGGATCTCTGAGAATTATCGAACGGGACTAAATTTCACCGATGTCGGTACACATTCTGAATCCACTTGTATATGTGGTGATTTTTTAGCCCTGTGCGAATTGGGCCATAAAGAAGAATACATGTTAACTTAAACATTTTCTTTGAACTGATTGCTGCTGACTTCATTAAATTGTTGTTTGCAATTCAGAATAATTCATTGCAATTCCTTCTACTATTGAATTCTCGAAGAGGTTTGTATTGTTCGTATATTTAACAGCTTGATATTTAACTGCCGAGTCCCATACACGTTTTGTGGTAAACGTGCACTAAAAAAATATGTTTTCTTGTGGCAGAAAAAATAAACCTTTTCCTGAATTTGCAACTTCCTGTTTACTTGCAGAGGCTGTGTAGTCTTTGCGCACCTAGTTGAGGTAGAGAATTTGTATTAACTCTTCCCAAGCATTTTTTAAATGACAAAAGCTATTTTATTTATGTAACTAGATTCCATTTCTTGTACAAAACATTTTTTTGTCCTTGTCCAGCTACACATAATGTACTGCATATGCATACAAATCCCCCAAACCCATCAGATGTATTTATCACAGCTGTTGTTTTGTATTGTCATCTGGTACGTTTTTAAAAGCTGCTGTTACGACACAGGCGTCACCATTAAAATTGAATCCTTGGTTAAAACTTGAAAGTTTATTCAATTAACTGCTTACTGTGCTTGTGTAAAACTCTGCTCACCGTTTAGTGGAATTGACTCTGCAGCAACCAAAGCACTTAGCCACTTCAAATGGATTTTGGTAGTATTTGGTTGTAGCTTCTTCACAGTGTTTAGGCATAGGGGGTTTTGTAATTGAAACCACAATATTCTGTACAGAGTTCAGAGTAGAAGCATCATGTAAACACAGCAGCTGAATATTGCATTTATTGTGTCACTCAGCACTGAAGCAATGCCAAATTGGGAAATAACTTTTTACCCTGGTTTAATCTTTTAACAAAAAAGTAAGGAAAATGGCCAATGTGCAACAAATGGTTTCTATGCTTTTTTGACATTTGCACTGTTTGTTTCTTGTGTAGAGTATCTTGCTGATCTTGGTTCTGCATTTTCCTCTGATGAATCAGGATCAATGCAGAACAGACGCTTGCACATCCATGATGCATTTCGACATTGTGTGTCGTTCTGAGAATGCTGAACCCCATATGACATGTTTGACGAACTATTGGAGTGTTGAAATCCCTGACTGGTACTATGGCGAATGAATAGACAGAGGCCTGCAACATAACATCATGGCTGCTCATAGTTAATGAAGCTTATAACTCCTTGTTGAAACAAGCCTTGTTCTTCGGGTAGTTATTTCTGGGCTTAAAGCCGCCAGTGCTTTAAGTTGACATGTCGTTTCACTGATAACCAAATTGTTTCAACACAAGAAAAAGGAAGCAGTGATGATGATGATTTGGGATACGATTTTGTCACGGAGGTCACGGAAATCGTGAATTTGAACAAAAGTCAATGAAATCTTGGAAATTAATGTATAAACACATTTGGTTAGGCACTTCCTTTATTTCCTTTAAAAATGCAGTATGTTATGCACTCAAAATACAAATCTGCGAGTACCTGTAAATTGTTTGGTTGTGTAATAACATCTTCAAAAATATTAATTAATATTGCATGTTAAACTTTTTTTCATACATTGTAGTGTACCCAAGTCTGTTGAAAATAAATACTCTAAAATTAAACATTAGAGTGCTAAACAAAATACTTCAGACTCCTGTTTGAACATCTTTTTTTTTTATTTCCTGCAAACTGTAGCTAAAACGAGAGGTTTATCTGTCTTTTTTTCTTCTTCTTTGATCTTTGTGATGCCCCTCTTCTTGGACTCGGTGCTGCCTGTGTGATTTGACTTTTCAGCTCTGTTTTTTGTTTGTTTTTATTTTTAAAGGGGGAGTGCTCTGTAGGCTACTCAGAAACAACCAATTTAAATGTCCTGTTCTTATTATTGAAGAATATTTATGTGCTGTTTCATTTTGAACACGGTAATAAAAACAATTATTTGACGTGCTGATTTTGTATATATATGTAGATTTATGCGGACGGCACAGAGAAATAGAAACGCGTTTTATTTCAGACCCGTCTGCTTAAGCTACGCGGCGGTGTGAAAGCCTGCATCACAGTATTAATAAAGAAATGTTACGTGGTGTGAAAGGACCTTTAACTAAGTTTTGTACTCTAAAGTAACATTTAAACTTGCCAGCAGTCAAAAGCAAAAGTCTTCATATTACCGGTTTTGGTGTACTATTTAAAAGCTCTTGTGTATGTTGATGTAGCTAAACCGACATTATTTGGTGGCCTTTCCGTTACCTTTCCGTTAATTCTTGTTTTTGTTTCCTGCAACTCGCCCGTGAAATGTACAAAAAATCACTTTGCCAAAATCGTTTCCTTAATGATGATCTAAAAAAGTAACCAATTGGATTTTAAAAGCTTGGTAATAGCTCTGCTTTAATCACCTCCTCTTTCGCTGTTTCCTGGTATGAGAATGATTAGGCTGAATTCCAAATACATTGAAATCTGACGATCAAGGAGAATAATCATCTTTTGTAATTTTTTTAGGATGTAATCGGTGTGTTTTTTTGTATTGCTTTTGCTGCATCTAACCCTGGCAGCACTCTGCAAATGAGACCAGGTTCACTGAGGGTTATACCCCTTCCCTTTCTGAACTGCCATTTTTCAAATTATGTTACCTCAATGGGTCTTGTTAAAATTCTACTACTCAATGTTGAGTGTATTTAAATGATTTTTGACTCTGTTAAATATCTGCGTTCAGTACATTCCCCACATTTTGAAATGAAATGATGAAACAAAAACAAAAGTCTTTGCCAGACTTGTCTAGCAGTACTTGTCTTAATATCTTCCAATATGCAAAATGTAATGTCTAAATGTAGCTGTGGTTTTATACCACAGCAGTGTAGAGTAGTGGTTAGGGCTCTGGACTCTTGACCAAAGGGTCATGGGTTCAATCCCAGGTGGGGGACACTGCTGCTGTACCCTTGAGCGAGGTACTTTATCTACATTGCTCTAGTAAAAAAACCCAACTGTATAAATAGGTAATTGTATGTAAAAATAATGTGATATCTTGTAACAATTGTAAGTCGCCCTGGATAAGGGTGTCTGCCAAGTAAATAAATAATACAGCGAACAATGTTCCTAAATGTAATTTAATAGACAAATATATTCTTTGTATTAAACACCATAGATGAAAAGTTGCATTCTGGTTCCCAATCACTTCATGTGTTGTAGTTCAAACCAAGTCAAAATGATCTACAGCAATCAGACCATGTGAATTGCAGCAAGAGTACAGTACCAGGATGCAGCAGTGAGAGCCAGTAGATTGTTAGCTCAGTAAAAGGGTGACCAATAATGTTATTAACGCTAATGAGAGGCAAGAAATGCTTCCTGTTTAAACAAACCAAAAATGCTTATTATCCCAAAGCAACAACTTCAAAAACCTCTTCAGTCATCTTGGCATTAGACGGATTGTGTTGGATTGATGCTGATAGGGAAACATTTCTTTCACAGGTATTACTTTACAAATTGGCACGGGACTAACGAGAACGAGTCTCCTGTGTGGAGGCACTCTTTGAATAAACAGAAGAACGGTTACGGTCCACAGCAAACTCCAGAAGGCACTCCCCTCCTTGATGCCTCATCATTGGAATACTTGTTTGCACAGGTAAACACAAACACAATAGACTCTGCAGAATGTTTGCAGATGCCTTATCAAATGAAAATGTGGTTTCCCAGGAAGGAATGACCTAAAGTCATTTACTATGTATAATCCTTTTTTTTTTTGCATGACAAAAACCTCCAGTACAGCATGTAAGAATCGGTGCTCTGAAGATTAAAAAGTTATTAAAAATCTGTTTTGAACTGCCTCCATCTTTGCTGGATGCACTAGTATCAGATAGAAAATATTTCTAATGGCAAATTTGCAATCAGTTTTTTAAAATGCACATGTAAAAAAAACCCAAAGTGCAGGGAGGCTGGAAACATTTTCGTGGGGAGAGGGGATTTTTCCTATTCAATCATAATGCAACCCTCCTCTTTAATCCTCCTTGTTTTGGAAAGCTTACACCAGTGGGATCTAAGTGAAAGTGCGGTGGGAATTTCCCAGCTGGGATACACATGGTTTGATAGTGTGTGTGAGTGTTCTGTGAATTGTGCTCCTATCTAAGCTTATCATTTTGTTGTGTCTTTTAACTATTTCCTTGCACATGCTGGCTGAATTTGTTTTGGAAATGTTGGTGTTGGTGAACAACATGCAGCATGAAATAAAGTTCAGTTTCTTCAGTACAGTATAACGTTCCAGTCCAGAATGACACATTAAGCACTATGTTGCTAGTCTATTTTGTGCACTCTGATGTGCCAAAATGCAATACATTCAGCACATTTTTACAAAGTGAAGGAGCTTTCATTTTTAAAATGGGGAGTTTAATCTAGTAAAGGAAAGATCATTATGGTATTTGTGGGGGAAAAAACTAAATAGAAATAAGTTGACGTTGTGAAAATCTTGCTGTTTGGAATGCAGTGGTTCTACAATTCCATACCTTGTTGTATCACTTTGACCGTTCACTAGGGTATTGTTTTGTCTTTCAGGGGCAGTATGATTTCGTTAGGAGTCTCGCCCCTGTACGCAGCCCTCGGACTGACCAGGAGGTTCACGAGATTGAGAACGAGTGCCTTGGCATGGCAGTGCTGGCAATATCTCACTACGCCATCCAGAAGAGGATACCCCTGCCAGGGCTTGCTGGAGAAATCAGGTTCAAATTGTATTTCGTTATGAATACTAGATCTTTCTGTCATAGTCAGTATTAAAGAATGACAGGGAAGATTCAATAATTGTTATATATTTTTTACAACGGCATTGCTTCATAGATATATTAGCTGACATTGAAGAAGAGAGAGAGAGAGAGAGAATACAATTGTTGCTCAGGTACCTTATTTATAGAGTAGCCTTTAATTTGAACACATTTATAATGTTTTATGACATTTTGGAATACTGTTTTAATGGAAGGCACATCAATCTCTATTATTTACAACTTGCAAAGGATAGCATTCTACAATCAAGTATGCATTTGCCCTTACCCAGATCCAAGCAGCGGTGTGTTACTTGCAAGCAGAGCTTTTGGTGGCAGCATATTTAAACAGAGAGAGGTGAAGCATTACAATAAAGAGCAGTTAGCTTGGAGGTAAAACCTCTAACGGAGAGATTTCCCTCCCTCCCCCTCTCTATCTTAGTTATAAACGATACATCCCTGAAACTCTGAACAAGACCATCAAGCAGCGGAACTTCTTGACTCGCATCAGAATAAACAACGTGTTCAAGAGTTTCCTGAAGGAGTTCAGTAACAAGACCATCTCGGACAGCAACGTGTCGATGCACGACCTCAAAGTGAAGTACCTGTCCACCCTGGAGACCCTGACCAAGCACTTCGGCTCTGAAATCTACGAGACCTCCATGCTGCAGATCTGTGCGGAGAACGAGAAGTCCCTTTCAAAGCACTTCGGAGGGGCGGACCTTCCTCTGTTTGAAGTGCAGGTGGCTGGCAATGTGGGAATACAGTTGAGGCCCAAGCCTCTCAATGTATGTACATTAGACTTCACTACAAGTCCAGTGTTGGCATTGTTTGGCCCTGTTTTCCATTGTAATCACTGATTAGGCGTGAGTCAGAAAATGATGCTGCAATCACGCTTTCTATAATTCCAGTTGTTTCATGTTTACATTTGACTCCTAAGTTACATTTATTTTTATAGTGCGCATCCTTTTAAACCAGACTATTTAACTTAAACAAAGGTGTACTTTAATACAACGTAAGGGAAAGTGGAAAACCCATCCTGATAGCCTTAATGGAATATACTGATGTATTTGCATCCCCCAGTGTTTAGCACAGTTGAAGTGACCCGAGTGGCAGTAAAAACTGGCACGGTTTGTTTTTTCATGTTGTTCAATGTTGTTTCAAAATTCAAACAGATAATGCTTTTAATTGTTGGAGGGAAAAATAAGACTCTATAGAGAAACAAATGTCAGATGTAATTTACACATTTGTTTTCTGTGCATGATGTCTGTTGGCTACACTGCCTTGTTAGTAATGAATGCCATGTATGAAACTATACATTAGAAGAGACCTAACAGCATGCCAACTCGTTTCAAATGTACCTATCCAGGCAGAGCTTTCATTTCCTGCCTCTGAGCTGTGACCTGTTTAGACTCTTCACTACTCAGTGCATCTATAATGACAATGCTATGTGTCTGGGTTATGTTAGTACTGATAGTAGCACAGTAACCCCAAAATTGGGAGGGAAAATTCTGCTTAGAATCTCGTACGCTGAAAAACAATTGATGTGGATGTTTCCTCTTAGAAATGTCAGTGTGGTAAGAAAATAAATTCCAGCCTGAATATAAAAATATGAATTAAGCATACTTTCTGTACACTTACATGAATATTTTTGTTTTTGTTTTTTTTTCCTTTCCAAACAGACTGTTACGATTGCGAAGGACAAGAATAAATCCAGGAAGAATAAGATGGAAAACAGAAATAAAAAAGACAAAAATAAAGACCTTGTGAACGAAGGCTGGACCCTCTTCTCTGATTTTTATGAGATCACTCACATTGTCATCAAGGAGGCCACTGTCACCATTTATAAACAAGACAACAAAAAGATGGTAGGAAAATGAAAATAAATACTGCTGTGCTGTGCAGTGGTTAACAGATCATTTAATACAGCACAGATGAGGCAGGCATGGTAGAGAATTCTGTGGTAAAAACCAGGTTTGTTAAAGCCTGGAAAATGCATAGTATATAGATATAGATATATATTGCATTAAAATATTTATGTTCAAAGATGACCCTTGCTTTTGGCTTTCATAGATGAAACATGATGGATGAATATTGCCCAGGATTTTTTTTTCAGAATTTGTGTAGCTTAAAGAATGTTGGTAACCCCAAAAAGGTATCGAAAGTACACCTGTGTAAATGCTTAACCCATTATGGACCATTGTCCTCATATGAGGGCAGGCTACTTTAGTTTTTGGAGCATTTTTAACTGGCATCCACCTGTTACATATATTTTCTCTTTAACTATATTGTTATGATAACTTATTCAAGTTTTTTTAAATGCAAAAGTTACGTCTAAATGTAATGTATCAAATTACATAAATACCGCTTACATTCAGGTTTATTCAAAGAAAAATGTATTTGGTACTTAATGGGTTAAACAGTTGCTTAAAGTGTGTTCATGAAGACCGTTTCACTCCACTGTACACCCCCCCCAGAAAAAGAACATTGAACAGCTTTGATGTTTGTTCACGGAGAGATCTGGAAATGACAGATCTGAAACTCTACACTCACACTTTAGCATGTAGGTAATACAGTAATACAAAAATAAATCTGTAGTTCTTGTTTTGCCAACGGGAAGTGAAAAGTAGCAGTTTCTTGTCAAGAGTTCAGTGTTTTCCGTTGGTCCACACCACTCTGTAATCTGACCTGTTACAAATGAAAACGATTGGTGCTGCATCTGGCTTGTTCCAAGAGTTAAAGAACATGTAACATGTGCCTTGTGTTCATCTACACTACATATTGAATCCCAGGATACTGTCCACGACACTTTTCTAAAACCTATGAGATTCAGGCAGTGTGTTGAATATTGAAAATAGTTCATGTTTTACTAATTGTCAAATGTTTAACCAAACTTTAATCGCAGAGAAATACCGAATGTGTTTCTGGAAGGCTTGTATTATAATTTGCATGTGAACCAGAAACCAGGAGCTGTTCCAGCATGCCAGGGTCTCCCCCCAACCTTACCGTTGATGTCATTTCCCCCCTCCCCTGCAGGAGCTGGAGCTGGCATTTCGTGATGAAGCGCTGTCCTTCGTCGCGCTGGTCGATGGCTATTTCAGGCTCACTGTCGATGCTCACCACTACCTCTGCACAGATGTGGCCCCACCGTCAGTGGTCCTCAATCTTCAGAATAGCTGCCATGGGCCTATCTGGTTAGTTACACAGTGTTTTACTCTCTTATCACAACAAGTGTAAGCATAGCTTCAGTCATGCAAAATAAGCTGTTACATTTACATAACAGCAAGTTGTCACCTATATACTGTGTAGCTACAAATGGCAACAGTTTTCTTTTTCATGGTCTTCCAACAATCAAAACGGAGCTTGTGCTGTTTTGTTTGTTGTTCATATTTATTATCGAAGTCCACAAGTGCACTGCTTTTAAGATACAGGCAGAAATATTTACAAGGTGTTCAGTAAGTGCCTTTTACAAGTAAAAAAACCAACGCACTGTCCTCGTTTCAGCTCTGGCTCTGCCGTTGTGCTCGTTTCAACGCTGGCTCTGCCGTTGTGCTCGTTTCAGCTCTGGCTCTGCCATTGTGCTCATTTCAGCTCTGGCTCTGCCATTGTGCTCATTTCAGCTCTGGCTCTGCCGTTGTGCTCGTTTCAGCTCTGGCTCTGCCATTGTGCTCATTTCAGCTCTGGCTCTGCCGTTCTGCTCGTTTCAGCTCTGGCTCTGCCGTTGTGCTCGTTTCAGCTCTGGCTCTGCCATTGTGCTCATTTCAGCTCTGGCTCTGCCGTTGTGCTCATTTCAGCTCTGGCTGTGCCGTTCTGCTCGTTTCAGCTCTGGCTCTGCCGTTGTGCTCGTTTCAGCTCTGGCTCTGCCATTGTGCTCATTTCAGCTCTGGCTCTGCCGTTGTGCTCATTTCAGCTCTGGCTCTGCCGTTCTGCTCGTTTCAGCTCTGGCTCTGCCGTTGTGCTCGTTTCAGCTCTGGCTCTGCCATTGTGCTCATTTCAGCTCTGGCTCTGCCATTGTGCTCATTTCAGCTCTGGCTCTGCCGTTGTGCTCGTTTCAGCTCTGGCTCTGCCATTGTGCTCATTTCAGCTCTGGCTCTGCCGTTCTGCTCGTTTCAGCTCTGGCTCTGCCGTTGTGCTCGTTTCAGCTCTGGCTCTGCCATTGTGCTCATTTCAGCTCTGGCTCTGCCGTTGTGCTCATTTCAGCTCTGGCTGTGCCGTTCTGCTCGTTTCAGCTCTGGCTCTGCCGTTCTGCTCGTTTCAGCTCTGGCTCTGCCGTTGTGCTCGTTTCAGCACTGGCTCTGCCGTTGTGCTCGTTTCAGCTCTGACTATGCCGTTCTGCTCATTTCAGCACTGACTATGCGATTCACAAACTGAGACTGGAAGGGAATGAAGACGGCATGTATGTCCTGCGCTGGAGCTGCACTGATTACAACAACATTCTGATGACCGTGGCTTGCAGTGAGGTACAGCAGCTGTTTCACTTGGTCCATTATCACAAAGTCTATTACCGCACCTCTCATGGGGACTGGGTTCCTTAATACTTAACACAGCACGCTTCTTATTAATTAACTTCACACTTATTTTTTTATGGGGGTAGATATGCATGAACTAATAATACCTGTTTGGTAAAGTACATGACCCTAAAACCATCTGTACTGACATGTATCACTGAATTCCATGAACCTTGTCAATTGCTGATATCATTGCATATAACAATACAAAGCCTAAATAGAGATTGAAAATCCAGGTACAGTTCCAGATACCCTGTAAGTGTTTTTCTCCTTTTTTTATTTATGTATTTATTTATTTTATTTATTTTTTAGAATGATGTTTCTGACCCAAACGGCAGATTAAAACAAAACAAGCAGTACAAGAACTTTCAGCTGGAAGTTTCAGATGAGGGGTTCAGGCTGTGTGGGACAGAGACCTACTACCAGAGCCTGAAAGACCTCATGGAGCACCTATCAGGACAGATCCTCAGGACGGACAGTGTCAGCTTCCAGCTGAGAAGGTGCTGTCCACCACAGCCCAGAGGTAACTGCAATCTGCAGGCAATGAGTCAACAAAGTCTGACCATTGGAGAGCACCAAATCTCTAAACCTAGAACAATATGAAAAGCAGATAGAAAGGAAATGTATATAAATAACCAAAGGCACACACAGCTGAGCTTTGTGTAGCCACTCCATTGGTTACAATTGGGCCAGGAGACTTTACATAATGGAAATGCAGCTTATGACGGGTAGATTTAACATGTGAATCAGCAGGCAAATACAACGTCTGTCAGGTCTACAGGCAGTTTCTGACCACGCTGAGCCATCAGGCAGATTGTAAACAGCTGATCAGGTCTTTTTATTAAGGGTTAACCCCGCCCCCCCCCAGCCCCCTCACTTTAATAACAAGCAGAACAAAGTCTGTGCTATGTGTTCTGTTTCTGCACACCACTGAGGATATCCGCTATCAGCACTTACTTGCCAAGTGACCTTTAGCTTGTTTGTGTGGTTAACTTCTGAGCAGGCTGTGCATGTCTGCTTGAGACACTTGTTTAGAAGTATACCCCCAATTGCTTGGACTAGTTTGCATTTGAGTGTGTGTGTGTGTGTGTGTGTGTGTGTGTGTGTGTGTGTGCTTGTTATATGTTCACAGCTTCAATGTTTATATTTTTCTAACCTGCTGTGTCTTTTTAAGGCAGGAAGAGAGTAGTAAATGTGGTTTCCGGTTACGGGAGTAATGTCACCCAACTTAGTTCACTACAGCTGTTTTAACATGCAACATAATGATTTGAAAGTGCATTAGGTGCTTGTAGATAAACTCAGCAAATAACTTTTTTTTTTACATGATCAGTTTTACTGGACATGCATGTAGATAAAATAAACTATTTTAGTTTTACAGGTGCAGCTATAGTTTGCGTTCTCCCAACTAGAAGCCCACACATTACAAGCCACAAGCACACCTTTTAACACACGCTTCTCTGTCCCACATACACCCACACATCCATCCTTTAAATGTAGAGCTTTTGCACAAGTTATTAAAATTAGCTTAAAACAACAAAGGAAAAACAAACAGTTTGCAGGTAATCATCCCTTAAAATTTAAAAAAAAGAATTGCAGTTGAGTGTTTTTTAAGATTTGAATTATCTGAAGCTTTTAAACACACACTCATACATTTTGCAGTAGAACTGTTTTATAAAGTGTGTGAATTGCTTTCTGTTGCAGAAATCTCCAACCTGCTGGTGGTAATGAAGAACAGAGCCCTGGACTCCCAGCAGACTGCCAACAACTACAACCTGAGCCAGCTGAGCTTCCATAGAATCCGCAAGGAGGAGATCATTCAGGTGCTTATTGTGTCGATATAATGGTTCTTGCTGCAGCTGCATCACCTTCCTTCTGTGTATATCTATCCATTTGATGTAATCTATATGATACAAGCCATCTGATACAAGGAAGTTTCAGATGACTACATCACATCAGTATCAGGGTTTAGATCTTCAGTCCTTCATGTTAAAGCGAGGGGGGGGGAAATCAAGATGGTTGAAGGGGGCGGTGTGAATTGGGGGGTCATTTTCTTCTTTCTCATTTTCCGTTTAAACTTTATGTCGCAAAATTGACAAGAATCTATTATTCAGAATAAAAATGCAATGCTCTTGAAAATCAACTCCTGTAACGTGCAGTATTTTAAATGAGCAGGTATATGTCACAAAACTTTTTTTTTTTAATAATTATTTAACTTATATATTTATCTGTCTGTCTCTGAAGGAGGAACATCTTGGTCGAGGAACCAGAACGAATATTTATGCTGGAATCCTGAACTACAAGCACGAGGAAGACAGTGATGGCTTTTACACTGGAAAAGAGGTTAAAGTGGTCCTCAAGGTGCTGGGCTCTAGTCACAGGGACATTTCACTGGTAAGATCTATAGTGCAGGAACACATGTGTGAGGTGTATAGAACATGTCTGTGTGACATACCCTTTTCACCTGTCACACACACATTATATAAGTGAACAGTGAAAGTCATCATGTTTCTTGTAATGACCAGGTCAGTACCTGCTGGTGGCTCCTAGGTGGTAGTAGTAGATTTGTATACACTTTTAGTTATTTCATGTGTACTACAGTGGTGTTGAATATTACATTTTATATTGAATAGTCATCAGATCTGAGCAGTATAGCTAACAGCAGGTACTGCAGTGCTTTGCTGTAAAGCTGTGTAAGTCAAGAAGTTTTGGAGCAATAGATAGTATTATGGACCGAATATGTTTATTTAAACACTGGAACAGATGCTGTTCAGTGAATATTACTGTTCAGGTTTCATTTCTTTTTTTTTTCTCATTTTTTTTTTTAGGCTTTCTTTGAAACGGCTAGCATGATGAGACAGGTTTCCCATAAGCACATCGTACTTCTGCATGGAGTCTGTGTCAGAGACTTGGAAAGTAAGTTCACTTTAGCTTGAGAAATGAGAGAGAAGAAATTGCAACCGTACCTTAAATATGAGTGTGTTTGTTAAAGGCAGTTGACAATTGAACTTAAGTAATTTGGTGAATGATTGTGCAGGTCACCTAATTGCTGTAGGTCAAATAATGAGAATAAAAACTACTGTTGTGTAATAATTTATATATTGATTGTTTCTTGTTGTTCTGCAGATATCATGGTTGAAGAACTTGTCCAGTTGGGTCCCTTAGATCTCTTTATGCATCGGAAGAGTGAACTTCTCACAACCGCATGGAAATTTCAAGTTGCTAAACAGCTAGCTAGTGCTCTGAGCTACCTGGTAAGCAAGGGTATTTTTAATATGTCTAAAAAAATCAATGCGTTGTGTTCATGGAATTGTTGATATTGCAGAATCTTGGCAATCACAATTAGGCTAGTTCAAATCTTGCCATATAGTAAACGAAAGGGGGTTAAGTAAAATGTTTCTTCTGAACAGATTTCTTCTACAGCTAAGCATTGCTAATCATACAGGTGCATGGGTGAGGGGTGGAATTATTGGAATTGCGTAAGAATGGCACAGTACTCTACAAACTGGTTCTTATTTCAGGAGGACAAGAAGTTGGTCCACGGAAATGTGTGCACGAAGAATATCTTACTGGCCAGGGAAGGGCTTGATAATGAAGGCGGCCCCTTTATTAAGCTGAGTGACCCAGGGATTCCCATTACTGTTCTAACCAGAGAAGGTATGAATACGTACAAACACAGGAGGCTGAGGCTGCTTTAAAACACAACACTCAGAAAATAATCCTTAGCGCCGCTTGGTTCAAAACCGGTGCATTCTGTGAAATTCACGTGTTGAAAGGTTTAGAACCTGCGTTGAAGTTCTGTCCATATCCTGCTGACTTTGTGTTTGTATTATGTATCCAGAATGTGTGGAGAGGATTCCATGGATTGCCCCAGAGTGTGTTGAAAACGCAGAGAGCCTCAGTGTTGCTGCAGACAAGTGGAGTTTTGGAACGACGCTGTGGGAGATCTGCTATAACGGGGAGGTGCCACTCAAAGATAAGAAATTGACAGAGGTAAATAAAGTGTCTGCTGAAAAGTAATCCGTGGCAGCATTATAATGATGTGCAATTTCGTTTAGTAAAACACCTCTGATTTGTGTGTTTTTATGTTTTTTGTGTGTGTTTGGTCTCAAGATGTTACCAGACAGTAGGGTCTTTGATTTCATTCTGTTTATAACTGCTTTTCTCTTGGGGGAGTGATTTGCCTGTGATCTCAACCCGCTAGATGACAGAGAAGAAATCTACATAGAGCAATTCCCAGAGGAAAAGATTTTGAATGTTTTTACCCCACGAACTGATTCATTGTTCGAATGCTTTTAAAAATCAATGTTCTCCTCTGATCATATGGTAATTATGAGAACTAGACTCCCTGGACAACTATTACATTCAATCGCTGTCTTAAAACTAATAAGGATGGATATGAAGGCTCCCCCGTTAACAGGAGGCAAAGGCTTGTTCCATTGGCCTGGTTGATTTCCAACTGTGTTCTTCTGTTCCCTTGGCAGAAGGAGAGGTTTTACACAGCACACTGTGTGCTGGCTACCCCGGACTGCAAGGAGCTGGCTGACCTCATGAAACAGTGCATGAACTACAACCCCAAAAAGAGGCCCTTCTTCCGAGCCATCATGAGAGACATCAACAAGCTGGAGGAGCAGAGTAAGCAGTGTTGCCCCAAACGCACAATTTTGATTGGGAGTTTCATGAGGGCACAGATCGGCGGAAGCTGATGAAACAGTATTTGCATTGGCTAAGTGAGCTTTGGTGCTGTGTATAACAGCGTTCCTTAAGATGCTATTAAAACTGATGGGGATTGGAAGCTTAGAAAAGTTCTGCTGTGCTGTATTTCATCAGACACATTTACATTATTAATCTGGTTAGGTTAGGTTGAGGTGTAGCGTTGAGCACAAAGTGCGAGCCTCACACCATTTATAGCCTGTGCTTGCATTGTGCACTCCTCTAAGGTCTGCTTGAGGGTCAGGTGCATCTACTAAGTTCAGATCAATTGAATAGACTCCAATTAAGAATGCAACAATGACATGAAACACAGAAGTTGTTGCCCCCCCGCACAGTATTTGAGCAGTTTTACCATGCATTTACTATAGTTTACCCTGGTTTGCCATGTTTATTAATATGCTGTACCATCCCTCAATATTCTTTACTATGCATGTACTATAGTTTACCCTGGTTTGCCATGCTTATTAATATTCTTTACCATGCATTAACTGTGCTTTTACTCTGGTATAAGGGGTGTTTGTGATAAAATGGCGCAACCCAAATAAATAAATGTTCACGTATGTGAAGCCCCTTCCCACTACTGCATTTCTAATAACCTGGATAACTGGTTTACTCTCTTGCATTTTGTGTGGACCCTCTCGTTTCATTTAAACCTTTCCTGTTTGTTTCACCAGGATCAGACCCAGTAGTGTTGTGTCGAAAAGGCAGTCGGTGAGGGAGATAAGAAACTGTGTAGACAGAGACAATTTGTTTCCTGTGTTAATTGTATTAATTCACCTACAGTATCTGTGAAACTTTCACTCACAACTCCAGGAAGGCCACTTGACCACCACCCTCCTTCATCCTAAAGCAACCTACATCCTCGCCCCCTGTGACTGTCGTATGCACTGCTAAATAGACACACTGCACTGGTGTATTGCTTCAGGGAAACGTTTTAATGTTAGTCCTAATGTTTACTTGGTTGTCTTTTAATCTAATTTGATCTAATTGACAGATCCCGACATTGTTTCTGGCATCGTGCCCAAGACTGAAGTTGACCCCACAGTTTTTGAGAAGAGGTTTCTTAAGAGGATAAGAGATCTGGGGGAGGTAAATGGAAGCATTCTGTTTTTCCTGAAAGCGTTTAAGAACATAAGAAAGTTTACAAACGAGAGGAGGCCATTCAGCCCATCTTGCTCGTTTGGTTGTTAGTTGCTTATTGATCCCAGAATCTCATCAAGCAGCTTCTTGAAGTATCCCAGGGTGTCAGCTTCAACAACATTACTGTCAGCTTCAACAGCATTACCGTCAGTTTTTGTCATGAGCAGTTTAAGCAGGCAGGGTTATTCACTGTTGTTGACTGTGTGTCGTCAGGGTCACTTTGGGAAGGTGGAGCTGTGCAGGTACGACCCAGAGGGAGACAGGACTGGGGAGCTGGTGGCTGTGAAGTCACTGAAACCCGAGAGCAACGACGAGCACAGGGCAGACCTCCGCAGAGAGATCGACATCTTGAAGAACCTTTACCACGAAAACATTGTGAAGTACAAAGGGATCTGCACAGAAGAAGGTCATTAAACTGAATAGTACTAGAGCTGGTAGCCAGTTTAACAGTCTACATTACATGTAATGCCTGGGCCACAACCTTCTTTTAACACATGACACCATTGAAACCTGTTGAAATTGTTCAAATGAACCCGTGCTTAAGGTTGTCTGCGATCACCCGGTGGGAAACATTATCCACCTGTCCTTTTATGGAGCAATTCTAGCTCATTATTTTGAATGTTGGCGTCTGCTTGGGTTAAAAATGTGCTAAAGGCCATGAACACTAGAGATTTCACAAGTGACAGATTTCGGATCTATTCATAAAGATCACCGAACACAGCTGGTTAATGGTACAATCGGATGACAGCAGTAATTTGTTTCTGATTTAGGAGGAAGAGGAATAACGTTGATAATGGAGTACCTTCCCTCTGGCAGCCTAAAGGAATACTTGCCCCGAAACAAGCACAAAATAAACTTAAAACAGCAGCTCAAGTATGGTGTCCAGATATGTCAGGTAAGTTCATCTACAGTATTGTTGTGACACAGGCCTGTACTGTAGCATTTACAACAAACTCGCTACCTGTTGTCAACCTTTACCAGTCCATTTATTCAGCGCGTCAGGTCCAATTTATTTTACATGCGGTTTATTTTAGACATGCTGTTTCAAAGTATTTTTTTCACAGTAAAACAGGCACTGCATATCAACAGGACACTCAGTACTGCATCTCCAGCCCGCCCGCCCGCCCACCCCACCCCACCCCACCCCACCCCACCCCATGTTATCTATGTTATCTATGTGGTGCCAGGGCTATCTGTATTCATGAGCTATGCCCCCTTTTTTTTGGCTTCTCTCGGCTCCTATCGGTCTCACTCGAGTCTCTCTTGCCATTGAATGGTTTTCTCAACTTTTTTCAGGAGAAAAAACAACTAAAGACCTGTTCTTTTTACATGTTTTTGACAGGGTCCGACATTGGACCGGAAAGGGAAAATTGCAATGTCGGACCAGGTCCGACATAGGACCACAAAGCGTTAAAACACGATCACGATTGTTTTGATATTTTTATCGTACATCCTGTAATATAATGTTGGTTGTGCATTTAAGACATGACACATTAGGTAAAAAGTACACTTTTGTATATTTAAAAAAAAAAAAAAAAAAAAAAAACTACATAGGAAGATGTATGCAGCTGAGTTTATTGCTGGCCTCGGTTTCTAGGGGATGGATTACCTGGGATCTCTCAAGTATGTTCACCGGGACCTGGCTGCTCGCAACGTCCTTGTTGAAAATGAAAACATAGTGAAGATCGGAGATTTCGGTTTGACGAAAACCATTCAGACCAACAAGGAGTACTACACCGTGAAGGACGACCTGGACAGCCCTGTTTTCTGGTAAGCCTTGGTCATTATCAGTTCCATCCTTTTATATTGGGCAGACTAACAAGCACATTACTTTTTTTGTTTTGTTTTAACTACTTTACTCAAAGAAAATAATAAAAAAGTTAATTCAAAACTATAGATGCAACAACCATTGTATCTAAAGAAGCAGAGCTAAGTAAATCCTGCCCAAAACAGTGATCCACAAGTGCAATTTATTTTATATATTTTAATCTCGATAGTTTGTATGTTAAAAGCTTTTTGGTAAAATGTATAATTTGTTTTAAGTCTTACTCACTTCAGGTTGACTCTGTATGACTAAAGAGATCAGGATCTTCAAGGGGTAAACCTGCAGTGTGTGTTGCAGTCACACAAGCTTTGTATCTGTCGTATATTTCTGTTCACATGATGGCCCAAAATGTCTTTCAATGGAAATTGTAGTTCATCCTGTCACACTTGACAGATTATTTTTTCAAAGTACAGTTTGGTTTTGCATCTATCTAAATGAATACTAAATGAATACTAATGGCCATTAGGAGGAGGCTGTGTGGTCCAGTGGTTAAAGAAAAGGGCTTGTAACCAGGAGGTCCCCGGTTCAAATCCCACCTCAGCCCCTGACTCATTGTGTGACCCTGAGCAAGTCACTTAACCTCCTTGTGCTCCGTCTTTCGGGTGAGACGTAATTGTAAGTGACTCTGCGGCTGATGCATAGTTCACACACCCTAGTCTCTGTAAGTCGCCTTGGGTAAAGGCGTCTGCAAATTAAACAAATAATAATAATGGCAATTAACGTTTTGGCTTGCTGAGTCAATGGTTTGGCAGTATGACAGCAGAGGCCTCGATCCAGGCTATTTGTGAACAGTTTTGGGCCGCAGTTTCAGTGCCCTTATGGTACAAGTGGAAAGCCAGGTGTGTGAGTCATTACTCACAGACAGGAATGCATGTCGGGGAAAAATGAACACCCACGTGTTTATAAGGAAAGCTAGCGTTTCAGGTAGTGAATGAGTCACTGTAGGGTAAACACGTACCTACACGTTAACAGCAGGAGAGAAGCCCAGGAGGCAAAGTCTGCCAACGTACTGTATGGGAGCAGCTGATCAGAAGATTTCTGCAGCAGCTGTGTGGAAAGGTTTCCTATGAGGGGTTTTTCCAGCAGAAGTGATGCAAGTCATCTGGGAGGGCAGCAGAGGGATAAGAGTCTCACTGGTTTAAACATCAGGATCATTGTGCCATTAGCAAGCTTTTATGAGAACATGTTGAAATGAGTTTTGGTTCACATTCTTCTATCCAGGTGTTTGCTGTGGTCTCCACCCCCCTATGATAAAGTGTGTAAATATCTCAATGGTCCTGGAACAGAAAGGTAGAATTCTCCTTACCTGTACAATTTCCATGTCCCATTTGCCTCACTTTAACTTCACTAAGTCCTGCAATTCCCCTCTCCAGTCTAATACAGTATGTTCAATAATCAGCATATACTGATGGGGAACATGCAAGATATTTTTCTAGAACACGTCGGGGTGGGGGGAATAAAAACCTCACCAGTGATCTAATTTAGCCTCCATTCTAGGTCTTTGATATCTTTTGTTTTGTCTTTTTTTCTCTCTTTTAAAGGTACGCCCCAGAATGTTTGCTTCAGTGCAAGTTTTACATTGCTTCGGATGTTTGGTCATTTGGAGTTACCATGTATGAGCTGCTAACCTACTGTGCATCTGAGTACAGCCCAATGGCGGTAAACAACCCTTTATGATCTATACCCGAGCACAATGCCCCCCCAGAAACAGAACCACTTCATGATCTATACCTGAGCGCAATGCCCCCCCAGAAACAGAACCACTTCATGATCTATACCTGAGCGCAATGCCCCCAGAAACAGAACCACTTCATGATCTATACCTGAGCGCAATGCCCCCCCAGAAACAGAACCACTTCATGATCTATACCTGAGCGCAATGCCCCCCCAGAAACAGAACCACTTCATGATCTATACCTGAGCGCAATGCCCCCCCAGAAACAGAACCACTTCATGATCTATACCTGAGCACAATGCCCCCCCAGAAACAGAACCACTTCATGATCTATACCTGAGCACAATGCCCCCCCCAGAAACAGAACCACTTAATGAGCTATACCTGAGCACAATGCCCCCAGAAACAGAACCACTTCATGAGCTATACCTGAGCACAATGCCCCCCCCAGAAACAGAACCACTTAATGAGCTATACCTGAGCACAATGCCCCCCCAGAAACAGAGCCACTTAGCATTGGCTGTGCCGATTATAACACTTCATAGCATCCTCACACTGGGTTTCACAGATCCGCAATAGCAAAGGTAACAATAGGTAATTCAAGATGAGTATTGAACAGGCTCTGTGAAACCAAGATTGTTTAATATGCCTTTTTTTGGTTTTGTTTCAAATAATCCAGATCTGAATACTACAAGAAATCAAAATGCCCCCCTAATGATGCTTAAACAATATAATGTTTCATGTTTTCATTTTCTATTGCTTATAATTTGCAGATGTTTTTGAAAATGATTGGTCCAACTCAAGGTCAGATGACTGTTACTAGGCTTGTAAGAGTGCTAGAGGATGGCCAACGGCTGCCGTGTCCAGCGAACTGTCCAGAAGAGGTATGATCAGAATATCTTTGTCCTGCCATAATGTACTGTTCAGTACTAGCCCCTTCAGTTTTAATCTTCAGAGAATGGTTTTATAAAATCAGCTCTTTCATATTCCAATATTGTTTCATTACAGAACTGAACCAAAAATGTGTTTAATTTTTACTTACATTAGCCACACCTGTCTGTCTGTATGGTCAGGAAATGGCACGCTGCAAATACTGCAGATTTATTTTGTTCAAGAGCTCTTCTAGTTATTTTTTCAATTCAGAATTGCTAGCTGAATCATAACACCTTAACCTTGTACCTTTTATTTTTTTTTTCCTCTCCTATTTCTGATGTTTTGCAGATTTATGCCCAAATAAAGAAGTGCTGGGAACACATTCCAAACAACAGGACCACATTTAAAAGCCTAATAAATGCATTTGAGACGGTTATAGATAAATTGTAACTGGATTTGCCATGGATTGAATGCCTGACTGAATTTGACCATTTTAAAATCCTATAAAAAGATGTCTGTAGTGTCAGATACATTCAGGCACTTTTTCCTTTATCTGGATTGTTTTTGAGCATGTGTCTTTTCTTTATATACTCAAATTATTCAACAGGTAGGCAAATGGCTTTGGCATAGAACATTGATTGTGAAAGCAGCTGCTGTCTCAAGGACTCACAAGCAAATGTACTTAAACCCCAGTAGTAATAATTGTTCCTAAAAATCACCAGGTCTTGCGTTCACTGGTTATATCATTTGTAAATACATTACATGCTTTTATTTTTTATAATTTCAGCTTTTAAGCAGTGTGTTTGTTTTTTAGTTTTTTTTTACTGTTTTTCTTTTAAGATAGATCTGGCTGTGCAACTGTAGACGAGGGACATTAAACCACTGGCATTAAATCTTTGTTTCCCTTTGTATTTGCTGCCAAGAAGTTATGCATTTATACGTACAACTTTATTGTATTAAACAAAAAAATAAAACCTTTTTTTTCTTTCTCTTATTCAGTCTTGTGTTAAGTGATTTGCTGTAAAGATGTACTATCTGCAAAGATGGACAGAGGTGACAAGGTCATAAAAACAAGAGGGGGAAAAAAGTGTTAAAATATTTAAGATAGTTACAAATGCACATTTATTTTAGCTTCATTGTAATAGTAATTAAAATATATGTATTAGTTTCTTTAGTATACAGAAAACTATTCCAATGTTTACTTGACTTGACACCAGAGGGCAGCGTTACACCAAGTATTATCAAATCCAAGGTCTACAGAACCATGCGAAATGTACAGAGCACATCTTCTACTGGAGCTAGGAATCAGCCTTTTAACATCTTGTTTCTTTTAACATTCCAAAAAAGACAGCATTATCCATCAATACAGACAGACACAACACAATAAAAATGTAAAAATCAAGATTTTCTTTTTCCCCCATTTATTTTTAAATCTATTTGATTTGTATATTTTGGTTCAAAACAGTGTTATTCTTATACCCAAGTTTCCATGCAGAACAATGAGCATACAAAAAAAATTCAATTAAGTTTGGTGGAATTTAAAACATTTTCAACATGGTTGATATTTTTAAAATGGCTCCATGAAAGCTATTCAATATACCCCCTACAGTCAAAATATCCAAATCTGGGTCATTTTCAAATTAAAAAAGATGTTTCAATGGTGTAGAAAACACTATTGAAATGACTGAAACTGCTCAGATAATCTGAAAAGCACAATAATAGAATATAAAGCTATCAGTGTCTCTTAACTCAGTAAAACGCTTACATTATTTAAAAAAAAAAAAAAAAAAAAGTAAAATCTATAGGTCATTACTTTATATTCCTTCATGAATCAAATGCTTTACAAAGCAATTTAATGTTCTTACTATCTTATTAGTCAATTGTTATTGAAATTACAGAATCAATGAAGTAGTAACACTGACTTGTGCAAGTTACAGATTCAAAAATGTGAAACGTAAATATGTTCAACACATCGCAGTAGAAACAAACTCAGTTAACAAGCCATGTGTATATTGCCAACACTGTTTGGATCCTTTGGCTGATTAAAATATTTATAAACTAGAATTTGAATACAAAACATTTTTAAATAATTATCATTTTTAAATCTTGAATATAAAAGAAAACTGAACAGGCTGCTTGATTTTAAATAATTGTAAGTCAGTCATCTTACATATCAATATACAGTACATTCTGTATCAAAGCCAAATAAAGTACATGAGCTAAACGAAGAGAAAAAAACCAAAAAAACAACAGTAAATGTGTCTACTTACGAACTTTCACGTAAATACAGATAGACTGTATATATATATATAAAAAAAAATACTTTGCTAAATGCAAAAGGAATGTACTGTAATAGCAAAAAGTCCTTTTTGGTTAAACTCACTCATATTTTGTGTTAGAAACAGCATACTAAATACACACAGTTAGTTATAAATACAATTATTATTTTCTCCATTTGTGACAGTTCAAATAGAAGCATGAAAAATGAAGCATCCATTTGTCTATTCTTGAAAAATACATTCCTCAATTTATTAAATTAAAAACAATGTAAAAAGGTATACATGCTTCAGTCAACTTTCTCAAATGCTCTTAGAAGAAAAGTACTTATTCACAGTATAAGCAATAAAATGTAGCTGAAGTGTTTATCAATAAACAAATCAGGAAACAGCCAAAAATCTTGAAGTAGGCTTGCAAAATGAACAGATATGTTCTGTCATCTTGCATAATAAAATGGACACAAGTTATTTTAAGTAGAAATTAAGTTTTACCAATTTTAGAGTTGCAAAATTTTAAAGTATGCCTGTAAAATATGCGTAAAAAAACCCACCTCTAAAATAACTGTTGAGACCTGCTTTTGATTTTTCACCCTATAAAACTAATTTAAAATTGCACACACATTTTATTTATAGATATATATATATATATATATATATATATATATATATATATATATATATATATATATATATATCAAATTCATTGGATCTAATTCATCATGATTAAAACTCTAGAACTGGATTATTGCATTTACTGCTTTCACTACAGCGCATGACTGAATAGAAATGACAAAAACATCAAACTCAAATAAAACCCAGGAGTAGGGTACGTACAAGTCTTACCCTTGCAAAAAAAAAATGGTTCATGTATATATTTGCTTTGTTGGATATGGATAGAGGGTGAACCTTTAATCAAAAAAGCCAGTGGTGCAACACTTTGTAAATCAAAATCAGACTGAAAAACACTATCTGGGAATTGAGCAAATTTCACCTTTTATTAAAAGTAGAAATTTATACAGGGTTGAGTTCTTCCGTTATATAAATTATTATTAAGACGACTCATAAACAAGCCCCAAACCAGCAATAAGGTCTCTCTGCATTAATGCACATACAAAAAGAGGTAAGTATGCATTATAAAAATGCACATTTAAAATATGTTTCTCTTTTTAAACATCAACTGAGAAGACACAGTTGAGAGTTAAGGCATGGACAAAGACACCAGCAACTTTAATAGAGGTACCAAAAAGCACATGGGGGAAAGAAAACCAAGAGGTACCATCGGTGCTGCAATCCCTCTAAATCCTCTTCTTTTTGAAATAGGAGTCTGCATATTGACCCCCCAGCCCCTGTGAATGCTGACCAACATATCCTTCCTCTGGTGTTGCTTCTTGGGATGGCAGATGGGAATAATCTCGCTTCTGACCCCTCGAATTGTTCTTTATAGAAAAATGAGTTAAGGAAAATGAAAATCAGTTTCCAACCAAGTGTAAATTGTGCGTCTAATTGGTTAAGTGATCATAATTCAAGATTGACAGTGTTCTGTTGTTGTGCCCCAAAAACCTGAGCTAGAGTCTAAAAAGGTTAATTAAAACCCAGCTGCATAGGAGAAGAGTCTACTTGGGAGAAGCAGAGATCCCCATACCTTATCTTGAACGTAATGGTCTACCTGCATACCTTAAAACTTGCTTTCCTAAGCCCCGAAATGTCCCTATTACAAAATACTTACATAATAGTACTGGCTCCAGTCTAAGCCAGCACGTCCAGTTTGTAAAGGGGTTACAGAGCTGGCTGCTGTTGGCTGTCCGACCACATATCCAGACATCAAGGATACAGAGTTGTACGCTGGCATTGCAGTGGACTGGGGAGTGCTCCTGACACTGCCATTGCTAGCACTCTGAAGCGAGGTTCCCAAGACTGCTTTGGTCATGTCTGCCTCCTGAAAGGATGACAACATCAATACTGAATGTATGTACTGTAGATCAGATCTGTACAACACTCAGGCATTTAGACATTTCATACAATATACCACAGATCTAACAGCCTCAACTTCCATCTGCTTTCAGTGTTAAAGAATCAAGTGTTTCTTAATTTTCAAAATTAAATGAATGTGTTGAAATCAAGAATGACTAATAGCATCAAAGCTGGCTTAGAAGTATTCAAAAGAGCTCTGTATCAGATAGCTCTGTAGGAGAGGGGTATTAATTAAGACAGCCCAGTGCAGATGAAAAAACATGTGCAATTCTGCAACGATACTGAATCCCTGCAAGCATCTGGTGTAACGTTATTAAATGGTGGGATTTACTTAAGTTTAAATCCAGTGTCAGAGATAAAAAGGTAGGACAAGACTAGAAAAATCATAAATCGTATGATGAGATTTGACTTTACCTTGTTTGCTGCTCTTTGTTGATAACCAGATTGTAAAGCTGCTTGGGCCATGTGTGTCTGAGAGTAGTACTGAGATACTGCCTGCATGTAAGAATTATAATCCCCATAGGCTGCCGCGGCTGTCGCCTGTGTACAAGCAAGGGAGTCAATTACAGTACTTCATAGATCAATAGAAATGCAATTAGTTTAAACCTTTTAGGCATTTCTGAAAGAGAATTAACATGGACTGAAAGTGGGACAAAAGAATGCCTGAATGTTTTAAAAGTTTAAACTTCTCCACTAAATGTACTCCTGTCCCTCCCTACCCAAACGTAATGCACCCTCATTTTTTCTGCCCCATAATATATCAGCTGAACGTTCACCTGGTTGTAGTAAGTGTCTGAAGAGCTTGAAGTTGGCTGTGCATAAGCAGACATCTTTGGTAGAAGAGAAAAATACAGTTCATACGTCAGTGATTTCATACCATACCTGATACAAACACACACACACATACTGCAGACACACAAATGTGGTCAAATATTTCACTGTAAGCACTGTGTTACAGTACAGAAGCATCTTCAGGAGTAAAATAAACTTGTCATAAATCCCCTGCCACAGCAGTATAATTCTACACTGGTGCTAATGATGAAGTTGATGACCATGGACACATCAACAGTATCGAATAGGAATGACCAAGTTTCATAACAATTTGAAAAGCCATTATCTGTATATATGCAAACAATGTAAAATAGACATGCATACAGATTCATACAGACAGACGGCCTCCTATATCCCTAGATTCCGATGCTCTAAATAATGTTCATACTAATCGGATAAGCGATTCTCCACATATATGCAAGCATGGAAGTGCGACATGCAGACGGATGTAGGGACGGACACACACACATACCCCCCCATATATCTCCAGAATCTGATACCCTCAAGAATGCAAGATAACGTTACCCTTTCACGACACTGAAGACATATGGAGGAATTTGTGAATTGTGACACATACTTGCATACGACCACCTCCACTATCAGTGGATCAGAAAGCAGAAGACAGTGAAAAAAAGCTGGGTCTCACCTCAGTCTGTTCCTTTCCATACTCGACCAGCCCTGCCTCCGAGGAGCTACTGGCATAGCCCTGCGCTTGATAATGCTGATACCACTGCTGCATGGCTTCCTTCAATTAACATGAAAAACACATCAATACAACATTCATAAGAGCCATGGGATTTACCTGTAGAGTCTCAGTGAAACTTTCACTCTCAAACGCCAATAACAGAAAGGAGACAGGCATGGCATGGTGCTCATTCGAGCTCAGCTGTGTGCACAACGGATCGATATTCAGCCTCACAGAGGTGGTAGTGTTGCAATATAGTTAAGCTAGTTAGATGAGGATCCCGTAACCATAGAAGGCTTCTAGAACTCTATTAGAATGAAAACGACAATATTACCAGTGTACCTGTGAATATTCTCCGTATTGCTGAGAATAATCAGTAGTGTTCTCCACTGCATACGGTCCAGAAGTCTGAGAGACTGTAGGATTCAGTGCAGATCCGTAAACTACTCCACTGTGATGCTGAGCAGATTGAGGTTTACTGCCATGTGGAGATGCAGCTTTTAAAAAAGAAAATAAATAAATACATTTAATATACATACACAAGCCACATTACCAATGACAACACACAATATGAAAAGAATAGCCAACATAGTTACAATATAGGTATTGTTCAGTCATGACTAATTCCCCAGCCCGTTTTAGAGTATTATCATATATTAAAAAGCTGACTCTGGGAACATTTCATTTTAGGACAGTGCCACTGAAAGAGGTTAAAAATGAAACTATCCTTTACCTTCTCCAAGAAACACAGTGTGATTATCAGAAATTCTAGTTTAATGAGCAAATATATCACCACATGAATAATGCAAATGTTGCTTGCTTACCCTGTAAGAGCACGCCTGGAAGCACGCTCGCCATGTTCAGATATGGGTTGGAAGGCACTTTCAGTTCTTTAGGTGGCTCTCCCAGCAGGGACGTCTGGCTGCTAGACGCAGTCTGTAAAGAGATCAATAGGGATCTTACTGTTTCCCTTGCACATGCATTTCATGTGGCCGTGTAACAACTATGCTTTGAGAATTAAATTCAACCCCTGTTTGGCAAGGAGATCTCTCAACAGTCGGCTGCACTGCATCATACTTCAGTCATTGTTTCCAGTTTTTATTATTTACTTATTTTTCTTTGAAATTTAAAATCAGAACACAAGTGGTATTTATGTAATCTCTTAATTAGAGTAAATTATCAAATGAGGACAATGGCACTTAAATGGGCTAAGGAGTGCACAAAATGATGTAATAGTTTGGAGTGAAGCATTTATTGTGAGCAGAATGGGCTCTTCGTGAAACATCATGAAACCTGTTAATCATGCAACAAGTTTAATTGTGCAACAAGTTTATAAAAAAAAAAAAAAAAGCTAATGCTTTCAATGAAAATCATAAACCCTTTGCCTTTAAATCTTCAATTCAAGCCTTGCATATTATTTCTGTGTAATTATTTGATTAACATATACTTTCTACAATATCTTATAGACCCATCTTGGCATTTTTTAAGGTTATTCCAGGTTTAAAACTTGTGACAATGAATCAGAAAGACTCCTACTGGACAAGACCGGAGATTCTTTTCACTAGATAACCTCGTGTCTTTCTGATTGGCTTAAGCCTCTAAAACAAAGTTAAGCACGCTGGCTGTTGGATGTGATTGACATCCTCAGTCAGACAGTGTTCCAGCTGTTCAAAATTAGTTGAAAGTCTTGGTATTAAGTAGCACATCTACACAATGAACAGGTTTTAATAACGATGCAGTAAAACAATATACAGCAGCTCAAAATTAACACCTATACTCTAAAAGGTGAGCGACGTACTTGTTTCTCTCAAACAAACACCAAACAAAGGGCCCACACTAACACTGCATGCATTTCTAACAATCAGCCTTAAGAGGATAAATGAGCCACTTACCCCTGCAGTGGAGCTGCTTTCATTGCTCCCTGACAGACTTTGCTGCTTTTGTGCTCCTGCAAGCACCATGGGATTTGGAAGGCCCTGAAGATAGCCGTGTCCGCCTGGAGGGGTCCCAGCTGAGCCCCCCATGGCACTGCCTTGTGTCTCGGCTTCCCCGTCCTGCTCCACAGCAACGTGTCCCAGGTGTCGTCGACTGGACATGTATGCCATCATGCCAGCCTGCTCTCCTGGGGTCTGAGGGGCTGTCGGACCTGCCTCTGAAGACAAACCTACAAGTGAAATACATTGCATTTATTTCTTTATTTAAACCAGGGGATTTCCACATTGAGACAAGGTCTCATTTACAAGGGGGTCCTGGAAAACAATAAAAAGATAATTACAAAATGCAAGCAACACAATAAAACCATGTGAGGTTCCAACTTAAATCAGCAGCATAGAGATGAAGGAATAGAATAAAGACGACATATATATAATGGTCTAGGCAACGCATTAATGCTCAATACAATTCAAAAACAGAGGTCTGAAACTGAAGCACATTCACATCGCATTCCTATAAACAATCCAAGGGATCATGTAATTAATACCACAGCTACCCCCATGAAGTCTAGAACTGGTCATATTTAAATGTAAAATACACAATTCCTCTGCTATTGCTGTACTGCTAAGCACAGCGGGTTGCATTCACAAGGCTTCTGTACTCCAAGTTGATGTACGGGATGTGATTTTACTTTGCTGCACCTTCAAGAATACATTTATGAAGAAGAAACTGCTCCATTTCATTCTTTGATGGATGACCTAATACTTGGAAAATGGAAGATGAATTGCCTTTATTACTTTTATGGAAATAAACTTGCAGATGGGTTTTTATGAACTTCAAAGATGTTCTTGTGATTTGACTTGCAAAATTACATTCTAGCCAAAAAACAAAATAGGTCTTTCACAATGAACAAATATTACACATCCGACCTGCATCTAATGACGTGCAAAGTGAACTCACCATTAGGAGAGTCTCCCAAAAGCCCTTTACCCATATTCACAGGAGGAGCGGCTCGCATCCCCATGGCCTTCTGCAGCAGCACTCTGGAAGGATCTCCAAGGAGGCTGGATGCCTTGACAAATGACATGCATTCATCCAGTTAGTGGGAGGTAAACCCTCTCCACCTCCTCTTCAATGCTGCTGTAATTGTAATTGATCCCAGATCTACCCTGGGTCAGGGGACCCCACATCCTAAACTGAAAACCGGTGCCTCTTTCACAAGCATTAACCCTAAAGTACTTCTTCATTATTGCCAGAACTAACATTTGTATGGGTGTACATCTTTTCAGAATTGTACTGCAAAATGCAATGTTAAAGATCTATAAAAGAAGTGAAAGAACTAGAACTGCAATTGTATCTTCTCTTCCAATCGAATGATGCCTCCTTCATACTCACATGGTTTGCCTGCTTTTCCTTTAGCTGAACTAGCTGTTGATGTGCAAGCTGCATACGCCAGATATTCTGCAACACCAGCCCATTACCAAGCATGGCATTCTGGAAGAAAGGAAGCAGCACAGTAATTACAATTATATAGGAAAAAAGAAAAAAAAATGCTTTGTTTCAGGCCGTGAAAAAATATCTATCAATCATTTCACATTCAACACTTTGAAACATCTATCACTTATTTCACATTCAACACTTTGAATCAGTGCACAAGAGGGGGAGTAATAATACCGAGACAATCATAAATATTCATTTTCAGTTTTTTTTTTTTCCTAGCAATTCCAGATGTATGTGGGTGTCTCCAAACATTACATAGTTTGAGAGTTGGTTGCAAAACAGTTTCAACTGAAATACAGATCAGATCCACAATGAATACATGAACAGGGGCTGCACTGTGTCTCTACTGTACAAGTCAATGCTCTAATCTAGCACACCTGCTGGACTTTTCCAAGCTGCAGCAGTGCTGCAGTCAATGGTGGGCTGCGCAGGAAGGGCATGCCTTGCGGTAGACCAACAATCCCTTTAAAACAGAAAAACAAATACACGGTCAGCGTCACATCGGCAGCTCAGCTCAGTCACTTAATCAACACTTTAATCCAGAAGCTGACAAACATTCTATCTAAAACGTGTAATGCTCCCAAGATTGATGACAGATCGGAGACAAAAAAGCCTGGAAAAGGAAATGCATGTTTCACCCTTGTATCACGTTACTTCAGGCACCTCTGTTGTTTCTTTGCTTGCTTCTACAATATTAAGTTTTACACAAACACATGCTGAAAACGGAGCACTGGGGTACATGCTTTGTGAATATGGCCATGTACTCACCAGGAGGTTTACCAGCAGTGGCAGCATGGTAGGGTCTCATCAGGACTTGTAGTGCAGCAGGGTTAGTCATGCTATTTAACATCTGGGCAATGCTAGGCTCTGGAAGAAGGCCTTTCTTGTTAGACATCTATTTAAAAAATAATAATTTAAATCCAATATATTAAAACCTATGACATGGTGCCAGGACAGGTGTTGGGTGCATTCTTAACTGCCACATTTGATGACCATTTACTTAAATTTAAAAAAAAAAAGGGAGAGCCTTATGCACCAATCACATCTGTCTGTCACGGTGAACACGATAACTGCCTTCTTTATGCATCAATCTTTACTACACCCCACTCATATATCCTGTGCGTTTCAGTTAGCATGTGGCTAACCTGTCGGATACTGTGTGGTTATGAATGCCCTCTGTATGGGCGTGCACTGGTTTCCAGGGGGTGACCTCAATGTAGCTCTCAGAATCAAGTATAACCTACAAGTACATTTGGCAGAGCAGACCTGCACACCCTGAAACTACATCAGAACAAAATCCCACACGGAACAAATGACTGATATACAGTCAACAAAGTGAACATAAACATAACACTTTATTTAAGAGAATATCTGAGGCCCATTCCAAGTTGCTCTTTAAAGAAGCACTATTAAAATGACAAAGTGTTGAACCCATTTAAAACGTAGCAGAAGGCACACAGCAGACTCCTCCTACACTGCTTTGTAATTGACGGGCCTTAAAGGAAGATACCACCACTCCATTTTACTTTCCCTCATTAAAAAATTCTTGATCCACTCCCAAGACCATGCAGTGTGTTTCCAGTGGTGTAATATCAACAGTGTTCACATACACCAGCACACTCTTCAGTCCTTGTGTGGATTCTAAACGAGCAGGTTAGCTGCTGGGAAGAATGGAAATATTCCCTGGATTTTTCCCACCACAGATCTCAACCTTCTCTGCTTTCACATCACAGTCTTTAATTCTAACTGGATATGACAAGTAGAACTAAAAACAAAATTGCTTTATCCTGCTTTCAACATACAAGCAATCCAATTGCAGGACCATCATTTCCCACTCAACAATTTAATTTAACCAGAGAAGAAATCTTTTATTATTATTTTACTCTAACATGCAGTATACTATGCTCAGAACAGCTATCTTTATTAAAACTGGCCCAGGATTAGTATTGCAAGACCTTGGACAAGCTGCATGCTTTACTTACACACTAATATGTAGCTAGAGTACCAGCATTACTGTGAACTGGAGATGCAAACCACATAAAAAAGAACTCCTGTCAGTCTGGATTATTCTGCTTGGACGGCTGTTTATTACCTCTAGCTATTTCGAAGGACGCTGTCAAACACATCCCTACAGCAAAGTCCATCTGCTACTACATTTCTGGTTAGTTTCACAAACTGAAAAGTAAGCATCTTAAATCAAAAGCTTATTTCTATAGAATATGTATTTACTACCAACCCCCACACTTCTTGCAGAAAATGCTGACGACAGAGACTGTCAATCAAATCTGTTTTTTTTGGTTTTTTTTAGCTTTTAGAATGGTTTTGTTTTCCAGTGCAACATGAGCATCACACCTGTCAATCACAGACTGCATTTTACTCCAGAAAGATCCACATTGCATGGACTGGAATGGACTGGAACTCACAGAAAGCACGTCCGTTTAATTGCATTCACACAACCTACCACCCCTTGTGCAGCGATGAGTGCGGCCAGCGTGCTCCTGCCTGCAGTCCCCGGCGCACAGAAGGAAACTCGGACTTCACTGCCTCCGATCACTTGCCTGTCCATTTCCCTCAGGACTTCCTCAGCCTGCTCTGCAGTCTCATACTCCAGAACGGCAAAGCCTCCAATGGGGCTGCCTTCATCCTGAGCAAGCTATGGGACCAAACGCAACAGAAGAGGAGGTCACCACAAGTCTGTAGGTAAAACTCAAGACCCGTGCAAGAGGGTCCCACATTCATAAGACAAGCGTTACAAACGACTACAAAATCGAGGCAGATCACACAGGGTGAACATACATTTTGTAGGCTGGTGGAAGATTTAATAAAAGGAGAGGAAACCACAGTAATGACTCCTGTAGAACGTATGTGTGAACTGGCTCCACAATAATGCGCCCTAAAGCCCACATATGGAATCATAGGATATTGTTTTTATAAATGCAAGTGCCAGCAATCCTGAAAATACAACCCACAATCAAATCTCTAGTCTGCCAAGCTGTACTCAAACTAGATGAGGGAGTTTTGCAGATCCCATACACGATTCAATTAATACTACACAATAAGATAACACAGGATGGAATTCATGAAAATGGCAACATATTTGTTGCTACAGTACCAACTTCACCTAAAGATAAGTTGATATTTCCATGCATTACACCAAGTCTTGTTTATAATAAATCAAACAGTGATATAGTAGATTTATTTTTGTCAATTTAAAAGTACCACTGTGGGTGGCAAGTATTTATGCTAAGTAAGTGATTTTTGTCAAGGTTTGCCGTCTTTGGCTCAGAGACCTTGATAAAGCATTACCGGTGAATAAATAATTCATCTGTCCTATATTTGGATCCTTCCTCCTGCAAATGTACACGTCTAGGAAAATCTATTTTTCACACCCTCAATTAGATTAACAATGCATTACCTTTTTTTGTTTCAGAACAAAAGCTAACTTTTTCTTCAGTATTATATTTACTGACAAAAAAAAAAAAAGCCTGGTTACCCAGCTTATGAATGCAATGCGGCACACCCCACCAGCTGCACGATAGGGTACTGCAGTACTGCCTTAACACCTGACCTGTTCAAGCCACAGAGAACACCAGGGTGACAACAGAATGTCATTCTAGCCTTTCCAAACCACCTGAGCCCTTCTGATCCCAGCAATGTCTTTGCTACTTCAAATGGAACAGATAGCATTTAAAAGGGCCACATTGGATCACAGCTGGTTATTTTACCACAGGGCACTTTTCAGTCTTTGCATTATTAGAAGAAAAACAAAATAAAATAAAATAACTGCACTGGACTACATTATTAGAAGAAAAAAAATTCTGCACTGAACTACAAGTTTAAGTGACGGAAAATACTGGCAATGGGATTTTCAATATGCAATCAGTCAGTCAACAGCAGCAGCAGGAACTGACACACTGACTGAATCGCAGGCAAAACAGGATTATTTTCTACAAGAAGCATTAAGCACATAGTCCATAAAGCCTCTATATGAAGATGGGAACCATTTTTTTGTCAAACAATTTACAAAAAGAATAGCTGGAATTATCTGCAAGCAAAAGTAAAATCTAAGCTATACTTCTAAATTCAGGATATCATTTGTCTTGCGTATCAAGTACCACATAAAAAATACAATTATATGTGCCAGTAAATATTTGTTGTTTAAAAGCACCCAAGGTGCCGCCTAGCCATTGCCACAGCTGTATTAAGGGTATTAAACTTTTGTTGTTGTTGTTGCGATGATTTTATTCAAGCTCAAACAAATGCTGCTCCCCTCCAACTTTTAACTCCCAAGTGCTATCTGCCCTCCAGAATCCCTTTTTGCAGACAGCAGCTCACTTCCAGTGTATTAGGAGATTAGATGTGGCTTTGCTGCTGTAAGCAGTGTAAGTAGGTGCCCTCAGCAACATAAGCACTTCACTCCGGGTCTCCAGAACCAGCCTTTTTAAAAGCCTTTGCTCTGGCTGACCAAAAACTAGGGGCATAAAACAGCAAATTGAACAGTTTACTAACTCCCCCTCCCTCCTCAGTGTTACTGTACACCCAGGACTAACCGTACACCGCTGCCACTTACAGGACAAACACTGCATAAAGAACACGGAGATCAATGAAAAACAAATCAATTACCGGCAGACCCTGGTTCCTGAAAAAAATGGGTATTTCATTTGTTATTTTTAGTTCATATCTATCTAATAGGTTGAATAAGAAATGTTCAAACCCATCCACTCAACATAGCTGCGTCATGTACCTTAAACAATTAAACTCCATACCGTACTTTTCTTTGGTACCAATATTCCATATCTACTGTACCAGTAGAACACAGCAACGTACCTGGCAGAAAACAGGTTTGCTTATTTTGGAGAACATTTCTTCCAGCTCTTCGCTGTCACTGAAGTCTGAAGGAAGTTTATCTACACAAAGACACTTGGAATGAAGATTGTCAGCAGTCAGCTGGTTGACGTCTGTCCACTGGACCATGACAGTGCGATCCCCCAGCTGCCTGCCTAACAGTTCTGACCTGGCCTTTGAGGCGAGTCCTTCTTCATATACTCCACAAACCCATAACCCTTGGAATGTCCCGTGACTTCACTGCAAGCCAGGAAGCACCTCTCGATGTTCCCGTACATGCGGACCAACTCCTCAAACTGCTGCAGAGTGTAAGTGTGGGGCAGGTTTGTGATGCACAGCAAGGAGTCTGTTGGCTGAAGCTGGACGGAGAGTTCTCTTCCCCTGAGATTAGTCTGGTGGAATATACGGATGGCATCCTGCGCCTGCTCCCCGTTTAATAATGTTACAAACGCTGAGAGAGAGAAGAAGAAAAAATAAAAATAAAAACATTACTAATTTATCACAAGAATCAAATGCAAAACTGGGCCCATGTCATACATTTCCTATGGACTGGTCAGTTTGCCTATTAGCTTAAAACAAATATGTTCAATGTTTTAGACAATTTGATCTTAATGACAAAGCCAGAGATAAAAGAAAAGTGCAATTGAAACCAATTTGAGAAAAAAAGAGAACTACTTAACCCAGTTACTGCTACTGAGCTTTAAAAAATAAAAATCACTATTTAAAGAAAGCAATTTATCAACTTAAACCTCAGCTACTAATTTATTTTTATGAAAATCAATACCAATTCTTGGAAAAGAATTTTTTTTTTTTTTTTTTTTAAATAATAAAAATAAAAATGAAAGGGTCTTCATCTTAGAATTTTCTTCACCAAACATACTGTGTGGTTGAATTCTATTTATATGACATCACTATAGTGTAAAGCAGTTTAATGCACCTGTGATCCAATGCAATTTGTCGCTCATCACAACCGGTAGGTGAACACATCAAATTCTGCTGGCTTACATTACAGTCACATTTCTCTGCAGGTTTTTTGACCAGAAGAGAAATGACCTTGGTACATGACAGATTAACTAGAGCAGCCCCAGTGATCTGCCTCCACCACTGTCTGACAGAGTCCTGGACCACATGGGCTCAATTACTAATGCAAGGATCTTTCACAATGACAGGAGTGTATCGTGTGTGAAACATACTGAAAGTGGCAAACAAAATTAATGAAATGAGAGTAAATTGTTTGCTTGTGGCAGAAAGATAATTTGCGTTGATTTAGGTTATGGTAAAAGCTGAAGACTAGCGTCTCTATTGAAGGTGTAGTGCACCATATGGCTTTCAAATAAATATATATATGTACGTATGATATAAACTTTTTTTTATTAAAAGGAAAATGTTCAAGGAGATTGGGGTAGCGCAGGCTTTCATAGCAAATATAAGTCAAGTTTGTTTATCATTCAAAAAACATTTGATTGGCAGCAGAGATCAGTCATGTTTGCATCAGTTGACTAAATGTGAGATTAAAATACAAACCTCAAATCTTCCTAGTGTCAACCTAGCCCATGTATAAGTGGTTGAGGTTTAATTCAGTGTGAGTGATATATCTTACCGATAACAATGTAATATAGATCAAGCAAAAAAATCTCTTACACGGAACAGAATGGAAATGTTAATAACCTAACCTACCGGTCTGTCTGTTTTCACTGCTGAACAAATTATAAGTAACCATTAGATTTGTTTATTATTACAGAGGTACCACTGCCCACGTTCATGATCAGTTCAATTAATGACAATCTTTTTCGCTGTCAAGCATCAATACCATCGAGAAGTGGGAGAAGCGCTACCCACGCAGAACGACGTGAAAGCAAAACCAAAGGGTTAGTCTGGCTAATGCATGCTGCCCTTCATTTCCAGAGCGATATGAAAACAGAATATATTAGAAAACACTATCAGTGCCCCCCTAGAGGGTCCTCTTCTGTAAAAGCTGCAAAATAGCTGGAGGCAAGTCAAATATTATGAACATTAATCCCATGAATCCATTATTACTTTGTCACAACTGTGGGATCCATCAGAACATTAAATAATAATAATAATAATAATAATAATAATAATAATAATAATAATAATAATAATATTATTGAGATGTCATTTAGCTGATAAATGGACTGCATTTTAATGTAGGCTACATAAAATAAGCAATATATCTGTATATTAAAATGCAAGCATCCCCAGAAGAGTTCTCGTTCTGTGTTTTAAAATCCCTGCAACAGTGCAGAACGAGCAAACAATATCCCTTCATCAGTATATTGTACAATGAGCAACTAGAACTAGATTGCATTCACTCGTCCACAGCTCCCAGGTCCGCACAGCTCTCAAGCTGATGTCGGTAGCAGTACGGAGATCTGGAGGCTCAGATGTTCAAGTTGATGTTTACAAGGCAGCATTCTATAAACCTGAGAATTCTTAATCCACTTGACATCACATTTGTGCAAAACTATACTGATCGATAGCAAAAATAAAATGGATCTTCTATCTGCAGAATGTCAAAATATTTATTAATTAAATAAATAAATAAATAAATAAATAAATGAAAAAAATAAGTAAATAGCCAGCTTTTTTTTCAATCTACTCAATGCTGTGCCAGCAAAATAAACTACAGGTGTCATGCAAGATCAGGGGTTAATGCCATGTGCATTCGAGTCTCGTTCGGAATGCAGGTCTGTCCTGACAGGCGCACCTCAACATCATTCAAGGGACTAAACAAAAAGAGAATGTATTCATTTAGAGCAGCATCTAATCACTTAGGAGGCTGTGTGGTCCAGTGGTTAAAGAAAAGGGCTTGTAACCAGGAGGTCCCCGGTTCAAATCCCACCTCAGCCACTGACTCACTGTGTGACCCTGAGCAAGTCACTTAACCTCCTTGTGCTCCGTCTTTCGGGTGAGACGTAATTGTAAGTGACTCTGCGGCTGATGCATAGTTCACACACGCTAGTCTCTGTAAGTCGCCTTGGATAAAGGCGTCTGCTAAATAAACAGATAATAATAATAATAATAATAATAATAACACAAGCTGAAATCAGCTCAAAGCTAGAAGATCAGATCATTCTCGACTGTTTCTTTTTTATTTCCATTTAGGACACACTAACAATATGGATACTTACTCAAGAGAGACAAAAGATAAAATTTGTTTGGACACATATTAATTATATTACAAACCACCAACAAATTGGAGAACTGTAGATTCTGAGGTCCTCTTCATTAGCGACCAAAAATCTATCTTCATCCTCCCTGGTTATCTCCCTTACAGTAACTTGAGTTTCTTTCTAACCTCCACTGCATCAATCATGCCTTCATTCTCAATGGGCATGAACTACACTGGACTCTGTTCCTCCCTTGAGTGAAAGACTTGCAAAGGAGGATGTAAACATATAGACAGTAATAAACATCTTGCTTCTACACCAGACACTGAGAACTCTCTACATTACACAGTCTACAGGTGCTGGCAGGTTACTTTTCACTTGACTGTGTACTAAGAATACTGTACACATTCTTTCTTGAAATAATATAGCATTAGCTGTATATTTGTCAGTTTTAAAACTATTTTCAGATTCTTTTAGCTCTAGGCCCTAACCCAGTCCAGTATCTGAAGAATGCCAGGTTTAAAGTCCTCTTGTTGCTTGTAAAACCAATTAACATTCAAAGGTAATTAATGACCCATTGACAAGGGACACCCCAGGGCAATTTCATTTTCAATTAATCTTTTAGAGCAGAATAAGGTACCATATTAACAAAATGATTTCTTGAATATTAATATTTAACATAAAAACAGAAAGACAAGCAAAACAAAAGGGTACTTTTAAAACTAAATTACTGTGAACAAAATGCTTCAATATAGACAGAATATTAAAACGATACAAAAGCTAGCTGACTAACCCTTCTCCTCTATTTCTTACTGCCAGAACACAACATGTTTTGTGTTATTTTTCAATCACTGAATGCTGGAGTTGAAAGGATAAGCTATGACTATGGCTCAAAAATTCCACAACAATCCAGGTAGACTGTCCCTCTTCTAGAGAAACGCACACAGTTCAGGACTCCAGCCTGCTGCGATTATAAAACACATTCCAGCAGCACTGTGGTCTACTGGTTAGAACGAGTGTGCTCTCAACGGCTTTGAAACTGAAACAAGGGTTTCAAGTGGAAAACCTCTCCAGGCACCTTCAGCCTCTCCTGGTGGGCGACATGTGCTCAAACGCATGAAACGTCAAGGCCTGCAGTGAAGAAATATGGCAGCACGCCAGCATTACATAACAATACATCAATCTGAAACCAATTCAATAACACCGCAGGGTCGAACATTATATACAGCCATACCAGCATTCACCCCAATAGGAGTCTGGTTCTTATATACCGAATAAAAACGAGACAATCAATCAATCTTTATTTCTTATATAGTGCCTTTCATGATAAATCGCTTTACAGATAAAAAAAATAACAAAAATACAATATACAAAATGTAGAGAAATACTCAGAAAGATGATAAAAACATTAAAAGCACATTGGATTGTCCTCCACAACTTGCTACACAGTAGCTGTGAAACACTGAGAGCTGTTAGAGGACAGCTGTGATATTTACTATTGTCAATTTAAAAAAAAAAGGATTAATATCAGCAATCTGAAGAATTGTACATAACCAATCCAGTACTACTACTAATTAGAGCTCATTCTACCACGATACAGGTGGCTGAAGCTTATCATGGGCTTTGAGGATATTCCAAGACTAGAATAGCGACTACTTTAAGAAGTTGTTACAGCAGAGTGCCAGATCATTATTAAATTTAATAGGTAATTTCTTAAAGGATGGTGGGTAAGGATAGCCGCTACACCAAGACCTGCACATAACTGTTAAGTTCAGTAGCGAAAAAATAAAACTCTTTGCTTTCCTGTTATGAATTTTACAAAGACATTTCACAGTCTGTACTCAACTCAGGAAACTCAAGCACCTTTGAAATGACAGTACACCTAGTTTATAGAAGTCAATTAAATTACATTTAAAAGATATACTGTTATTCAAAATGTATTAAATACATTCATTTGCACAAGTCTCGCTATGTATTGTACATGTAATAAATGCATAAATATCACAATGCCTGACTGATGAAACAATGGCTTCACATTTTACTGAAATTAATCATTTCTGAAATTCACAAACTGCAGCAATTATGTATTGTTCCAAAGTATACTTGCAGAAACTTTTGCATATGTAATGCACTTAGTCATGCTGAAATGTGCTATTTATAATATAATCTTCGCCACAGATACATTAATTAAAAAGGTTTCAAAATAAAACAAACATAAAATGACTTACCTGTCCCTTTATTTCTGTCCACATAACAGTATTTTAGCTCATATTCTTTTAAAATGTCATGAACTTCCTGCAAGAAAAAACAAACACAAGAACGTATTAGTTTTTTTTTTTGCATGCAGTCCTGTAAAACACATACTGCAGACATGCCTGAGTGTTTGAATTTATATGCACACTGCAGACATGCCATGCAAACTGATCACATGTGCTTGGAAGCTGGAACACAGTCTTTGAAAAATCCATTCACATTCTTTTTTTTTTTTTTTTTTTTTAAGGGGATCAGCAAATAACCTTGGTGGGGGAAAATACCAGAGAATTATATTGAGTTAAAAGATATCAACATTTAGATCAGCAACTGTTTTAAATCCTATAGGCGATCATTTATTTATCTTGGTGCTTTCTGTAAAGCAACTTGGGTTACTATTGATCCATCAGGAGGACCAGGTCCAATCAAAGCACAAAGCTTGAACTAAAACAGACTCCAGCTGGTCTAATCACATGAGTCAGATGGGCTGTAGTGACCATGGACTTGATGAAGCATATTTGCATTGGAGTTATACTTATACCTACAGTACAGCATCCTGCAAGTTCCCTCGAGGACCTATTAACAACTGCTGCAGCACTGTGCATATGGTGCTTTTAGAGGTCATCTGCCATTCAAAACTCATAACTCATTCCTTCTTAATATCTTGGATACATTACGCATGTAATGTCACAACTAGATACCTTAGAAGATTAATAAACAGAAAGGGAAAAAAGACAAACAAAAGGCACACACACACACACACACACACACACACACACACACATTAGAAAAGCTGACAGTAAAAAAGTCTGCAAACAGTATGCACGGACCCTTCTATTAAGCCGCCCATTACCAATACTATTGTCAATACATTGTAGCCTATTAATTGCCCTGCAATCACAGAATATTAACTTTTATCAATGACAACATTTCTGCACCTGAACACAAAGGTTTGCACTGTCTTTAGTATCTGAAGAAGATATGGAAAGAGCACCAACTAAGTTAAGTAATCATTCTGAGCAAAGGTGTATTTTGGCTGCTACAAATCACAACCACATTAAACTCGAATTTTCAACTTTATTCAGCTCTAGGAACACATTCTAATTAGCTTTTGGGATAGCCAAAGGTGGGTGTCATCAGCTGCATGATGTCATAATGAATCACCCCCTTAGGGACAGCAATGTACAAAATTGTTTCCAGTATTCCAGCTGCTTTGCAAAGCTCGATTTAAGAATTATTATTATTATTATTATTTTTAAAGCCAGATACTTAATAAGGTGCAATCACCTACTACAGAACATTGTGTGGCTGTGTTAAAAGTGTGATGTGCCAGAACAGTTTACCTACCACACTTCGGATATGCTTGAGTTCTTTACTAATTACACCTGCACCAAGCCAGCTTGGCAGAAAATTGCTTGCTCAAAATAACATCTTGCCAATAGGAGTTTAGACTCCCTCCCTCGCTCGCTCACTCATTGCCCTCGCCTGCACATGCAAACGTTTGTTTCTTATGCAAATACACTGGTCAGCCTCCATGTCTTAAGTGTTCATAAAGTGCGTATGCATTAGCCAACATTAATGAAGTGAGACAGGGAACTGCTGCAGCATCTGACAGAGTCTTACGCAATGGGTACAGGAAGACAAAGGTGTCAAATCGCACTACAAGTGTGGAACATAATGGTGAATATACAGATCTTTTTGAAATAATAAATAAAACATTAAGAACCAGACAAATAAAACAAATAAGTAGGATCATTCACAACTGCAAAATGATGAAACTTATACAATGCAAAGTCAGGTAAATTAACGTTTCATCAGTGTTATTATTTCTCTAATGTTAATAGTGTGAGGTGTGTATTCTCCACTCGGTACAGTGCATCCAAGGGAACATCTCGTAGGGTTAAAAGGTCTTTTTATGGTATTTATTGTTGCTTCTGCAAAAATATACAAAAAGCAAGTGGTCCTGTAACCCCAGAGTGAGGTTCTGGCAAAATACACAATTTTCTGTTTTTAATTTTATTTAGGTGTCCTTGGCAAATCTACTGTGTATGTATGCATGTAGTTACTTGTTTATTTAATGCTGCTATAACTCTCCCATCATTGTTTAGCTGGTTCCAGTGTTTGGGACATCTATCCGCTGAAACCTAAAAGGCATGTTTAATTTTTAGTTGTGTTAGATGAGTGATAAACAAACGTATACAAACACATTTGACAGTCACATTTGTCAAAGCAAGGATAACCATAAACATGCAAATGTGCTACACAGTATGCTACTGGCCAATGAGATAGCAGCGTTCCTGTACAACTGACACGCCAAGCCAGGTGGTGTGGCCTTCCAATGCTACTCATAACAAAGACGGCTCAGTGTTTCCCCTCACCTGTCTGATAGGTGTCTGAAAACAATACCGGTTTATGCAACACAGACTCAATGACATGCAAACGCTGATACTGCAGCGGGACAAATGTCAGATAACACAGAATTGGATATATCTGTTGGGCTTCATGGTGATCTGGATGATGTGGATAACAGGATGATTTTTAACTATATGAAAAACAAACTACGATAAGAGGTTACGTATCTGTAAGCCAACTTTGAGACAACTCGTCATCACAGTTTGTTCACCGTTTACCGACATGCTCTACATCAGCAGGTGCTCATGTTAGTTAACAATTACATTTCACAACGTCAAAATAGGGACAATGCTCTCGGGCGAGTGAGGTAATTCAAGGTAGTATAACCTGTAATGCACGGTTTTTAAAAACATAAAATATTAGTGTGTGTGTAACAGTACACACTGTGGACACCACTGAACGAACCAGTGCACCAACAAAATCAAGACGCGTCAGCGCAGGCATAACAATATAATAACAATTTCACGGTAATCGCTGCTACTAAGCGATATTGTTATTATAATCAAAATGTTGCTTTTATTTTCAGGAACAAAATCCGTTCACTTTCCCATTGGTAGTGTTTGTATCAGGTGAATAATTATCTTCCAGGAACACTCACCTCTGTCCGGGTGCAACTCCTGAGAAATTGCAACGCGTGTAAAATTAACTGTATACGCTTACACAGCAGGCTCGTTTTGTTTCTAATTGTGTTGTATCTACTTCTGACTGTAGTATAGTTCATATCACGATCGCCGCTGTCAACTCGTTTAACTGCATAAAAGTGTGCAAAAAAAAAAAGTGATTATTTGGCTACTAATAATATTCATTTTAAACGTACAAGTCAGATAACAAACACATCAACCAAGGCTTCAAAAAGTTTACGAGAGTTTAAATTGACAATGCACAGTATTACAATATAATTAGACTCAAATATAGTAAGAATCGACTTACCTGGTTACTAATGTCTTGTGGCAGGTTCTTCATGAGAATTTTTCTCCTGTTGCTGAGCTCCCGGCGAGTTTTCTCCAACCTCCTCTCGATCTCTTCGGGCTCCAAATCTGCTAAAACCCGTAGGCTGGGCCCTTCGACTCCTATTTCATCATCTTGTCGGTTCTCCGGGCTGTCCGAGTCCTGTACGGGGGAATTTCTCAACGGCAGCTGGAGAGAGGAAGCTGCCGCCATTTTGAACAGCTCTGTTGCAAGTGAGTGCAGGCAGGCACACAGGAGATAGGCGTTTGTGTTTTTACTGCTGCTCCTTTTTTATCATCGACACTCCAGTGCAGGCGAAAAAGTACGAGCTCGGCTAGTATAAGGCTTCCAAAACAAAATGAAAACCTGTCGCCACCTGCTGTTCGGAATACGACATTACTTCTTTGTGATACGGGCATGTAATGTATACTGAGTAATTGCATGATGCCGTTTGATGGTTAAAAACACGGCATATATATATATATATATATATATATATATATATATATATATATATATATATATATATATATATATATATATATATATACACAGTACTGTGCAAAAGTTTTAGGCAGGTGTGAAAAATGCTGTAAAGTAAGAATGCTTTCAAAATAGACATGTTAATAGATTATATTTATCAATTAACTAAATGCAAAGTGAGTGAACAGAAGAAAAATCTACATCAAATCAATATTTGGTGTGACCACCCTTGCCTTCAAAACAGCATCAATTCTTCTAGGTACACTTGCACACAGTTTTTGAAGGAACTCGGCAGGTAGGTTTGCCCAAACATCTTGGAGAACTAACCACAGTTCTTCTGTGGATTTAGGCAGCCTCAGTTGCTTCTCTCTCTTCATGTAATCCCAGACAGACTCGATGATGTTGAGATAAGGGCTCTGTGGGGCCATACCATCACTTCCAGGACTCCTTGTTCTTCTTTACGCTGAAGATAGTTCTTAATGACTTTCGCTGTATGTTTGGGGTCGTTGTCATGCTGCAGAATAAATTTGGGGCCAATCAGATGCCTCCCTGATGGTATTGCATGATGGATAAGTATCTGCCTGTACTTCTCAGCATTGAGGAGACCATTAATTCTGACCAAATCCCCAACTCCATTTGCAGAAATGCAGCCCCAAACTTGCAAGGAACCTCCACCATGCTTCACTGTTGCCTGCAGACACTCATTCGTACCGCTCTCCAGCCCTTTGGCGAACAAACTGCCTTCTGCTACAGCCAAATATTTCAAATTTTGACTCATCAGTCCAGAGCACCTGCTGCCATTTTTCTGCACCCCAGTTCCTGTGTTTCGTGCATAGTTGAGTCGCTTGGCCTTGTTTCCACGCCGGAGGTATGGCTTTTTGGCCGCAAGTCTTCCATGAAGGCCACTTCTGACCAGACTTCTCCGGACAGTAGATGGGTGTACCATATATATATATATATATACACACATACACATACACATACACATATATATATATATATATATATATATATATATATATATATATATATATATATATATATATATATATATATATGTATATATATATTTAATGTATCTCAAGAGGTTTAAAGAGGCCTCAGGTCATATTTAAGTCTAGGATTACAGTGAGTATAACAACAGTTCGCTTCATCCCACTGCTCTGTGTGATCTTAGACCTGCGCTTCACATTCACTGAAAAGGCAATAAGTGGGTGTTGAAGCAGTCAGAAAGAACCGTTATGTGGGTTTGACCTGGTCAGGTTACACCCAGTGAGGCAGGGCCCGAGAGGAGTCTAAGCAACGCCAGTCTCATACTGCAGATTTGCGCTAGTGTTTTCTGCAGAACCCTGTGATCATGTTTTAAGTGTATACAGTAGTTTAGTAATGTGTTTTTTTTTTTTTTTTTGGGGGTTGCTTTATGGTCAGCAAGTTGGCAGACCATCCAGGTGCAGTATGGGCGTGTTACTCATGTACAGGAAAGGGGATCTTGCCATGCAGCAGCCCAGGCAGAAGAATTTCAGGTGTGTGTGTGTGTGTGTGATATATCATCCTTGCTTTGTGTCACTGTCAATGCATTTGTAACCATTGCCTGCCACAAAAGGGCAGATCTGATGTCATCACTGCATATATTACATGGGCCATTTGCGCAAACTGGCAAATCAGGCCCCTAATATGTTCCAAGACAATTGCAGTACAAAACGTTTTTCGCTTGGTATAAGTTTTAATAAGATGTATTAATAGTGTACTGTGTTTACTACAGGCACTTGAACACAGTTGTATTTAGGATTCTTTTCTCACATAAGCATTGTGTTTCCACCGGCGTTCCATATTTAATAGCTCTTACACGGTTTCCTTACACAGGTGTGATGTATGGGTTTGTGTCGTTGAATACCCTGCTGTTGGTCTTCCTGGGTTCAGTCAGTCCCTGCTCTGACTTGCCCTCATGGTCTTATGCTGTTGACTGACCTCCAGGCTATAGTCTGGACATTTGACCCCGTTGTGACCCTTGTTCTTTCTTCACTCTTCCAGTCAAACTCTATTTCTGACAAACCTCGACCTTGATACAAACCTCACAATTACTGAATTGTTTTGTATCAGGGTTTTTTTTTCTAAACTATTATTCCCCAGTATTACAAGCTGTCAGGCCCGCGGAAATGTAAGTATAACATTATCTCAAAGGCGCAGTAAGAGCGTAGTGTGAATTCTTTAGTCCTGAGACAGTTATCCAGCCTAGTCTCTGAGGAGAGTAGGTCCTTCATGCTTTTATTATATCAATCCCTGACTGCCTGCACCGAGGGGAAACAATTACTATGCATAGCACAGTCCGTCCTTTAGTGAACAGATAATTAACATTTCAAACACTTGTTTTGAAGTCTAAAGGCAGATTGCCTGGGAGGAATAAAACGCGTGTAACAGTGTAAAAATAGCAAGAAGCAGCTCGTTAAGAACCGTTCGAGTTTTAATAAAACGCACGAAACAGTATGAACACAAGAAGCAGCTCGTTAAGAACCGTTCGAGTTTTAACCTGCTTTCCCTCACTGAAACATGCTTCAAAATAGGGCCCCTGAAATATTTTCTTTTTCTGATTTATGTATTTGATTTCGTTATTTTACCCTAGGCACAGAAAGTTTGAAACCAATGGAAAATCTGAAAGGGACCAAATTGTTTCAAAACACGTGCATAACATCGACTAGGTTACAATATAAAGCCAGTATTACACTTTGAACGGTTGCTGTGGAGAAAAAAAGACACATTGCTAAACTATTTGAAATGTGCCGCGTGTATGTGTGTGTGTACCGCAGGAATACGGTGTCAAACTGACTTTGCAATCAATAGTTCTAACAGCAATTACGTATTTATTTTGGTCCCACTCGCTGGTTTTATTACTGTATATATTTTGTTATTGTTCTTTTATTATAGCCTACATTAGAGATCTGGTTATAAAGCACAGTTACATTATAAAAACGAGTAAAACATTGAAGTACTTTAGCTTTACCTAGGAGGAAAGGGTATAGTCGCTTATTAGCGTGTTTAACTGTAAATATGCACAAGCATAAGACCATATTCTTAATATATTGTAATATGAAAAAAATAAAATAAAATAATGATGAAACAGTCCTGTTTTAAGTCTGCAAGGTGAAATGCACCGTGTGTTGAAGTCGGTAGATAGAAGATGGCTGATGCACATATAGTAACGGCAGTGTAGGTGTGAGAAGTAGCAAACTGGCTAATTGAACACCTGGGAAAGCAATCGAAAACTCCAACTCATGCCTGCAAGGAAGTGTGTGTGTGTGGGTGGCAGTGGAGGGGGCCCTCGTGTGGCAACTTGTAGTTCTGAGGAATCATAGCAAATGTAAGTTTTTAAAACATTCAGCACATAAAGTTGTGAACATTAGTTATGACAAGAGTAACAGCACAGGAGAGTGCAGGGATGGAAAAAAAGAATAGCAGTTTAGTCCATTCCTGGTTTTGCTATGAGCTTGTTACTTATACAATGTGGCTAATCAAGCTCTGAATAAAAACTGGAATGGGTGAAACTGTTATGCAGTAGGAGTTTTATTTCCATCCCTGCAGTGGAAGTGAAAGTTTCTTCTCTTGGTAAATTAAGTTTTACTGGCAAACGCTTAACAGAGTGCCAATTCAAGGTGCACGGTCGCGGACTCTGGTTTACATTGTTAAATGGGTCAACTTGCATGCTATTGTGTTTTTGATTAAATTAAACATATGATTAAATACTGCATAATAACAGGACACATTCAAGCAAAGTCTGGGAGCTAATAGAATTGGCAACAACCCCCTTTAAATCTTTTAAATATCCAGCATACTATCTGTCTACTTACTGCAACAGCCAGACTCTACAATGCCAACGCATGCGGTCCTGGCACGGTTTGACACCGGTTCCTGGAGACGGTGTACGTAGCAGCTTGTTTGAGAAGTTCTTCTGGCACAGAGCAGCAACAGGCTCGTAGTTAGTTGATTGTTGCTGTTCCAGTTCTCGACAGTTTGTTTTTGATGTAAGGCTTTTAATTTTGATCTTGCTGCTCATCAATACAGTACATTCATTTTCCAAAGGAAGTGGATGGTTTTGTGCTGTACATAAAACAGGTTACCTACCAATACCAGTATGATCAGATCTGTATGAATGGATATATTAAGAGGATATATGTTATTAGCTGGTCTCACCAGCAGTATCTAATCGACTCATCATCACAAACATTCTGAATCGATTGTCACATGCACACCTCAGTGTTGCACTGAAACAAACAAGCCAAAGGGACTGAGACCACCTCTTGAGAAGGACTCGGTTCGGTTCGATTCAAACAAACTCTGAAAGGGACGGTGTTCCTTTGGAGCATTCACATACAGTACTGTGCAAAAGTTTTAGGCAGGTGTGAAAAAATGCTGTAAAGTAAGAATGCTTTCAAAAATAGACATGTTAATAGATTATATTTATCAATTAACTAAATGCAAAGTGAGTGAACAGAAGAAAAATCTAAATCAAATCCATATTTGGTGTGACAACCCGTTGCCTTCAAAACAGCATCAATTCTTCTAGGTACACTTGCACAAAGTCAGGGATTTTGTAGGCATATAGTCAGGTGTATGATTAAACAATTATACCAAACAGGTGCTAATGATCATCAATTCAATATGTAGGTTGAAACACAATCATTAACTGAAACAGAAACAGCTGTGTAGGAGGAATAAAACTGGGTGAGGAACAGCCAAACTCAGCTAACAAGGTGAGGTTGCTGAAGACAGTTTACTGTCAAAAGTCATACACCATGGCAAGACTGAGCACAGCAACAAGACACAAGGTAGTTATACTGCATCAGCAAGGTCTCTCCCAGGCAGAAATTTCAAGGCAGACAGGGGTTTCCAGATGTGCTGTCCAAGCTCTTTTGAAGAAGCACAAAGAAACGGGCAACGCTGAGGACCGTAGACGCAGTGGTCGGCCAAGGAAACTTACTGCAGCAGATGAAAGACACATCATGCTTACTTCCCTTCGCAATCGGAAGATGTCCAGCAGTGCCATCAGCTCAGAACTGGCAGAAAACAGTGGGACCCTGGTACACCCATCTACTGTCCAGAGAAGTCTGGTCAGAAGTGGCCTTCATGGAAGACTTGCGGCCAAAAAGCCATCCCTCCGATGTGGAAACAAGGCCAAGCGACTCAACTATGCACGAAAACACAGGAACTGGGGTGCAGAAAAATGGCGGCAGGTGCTCTGGACTGATGAGTCAAAATTTGAAATATTTGGCTGTAGCAGAAGGCAGTTTGTTCGCCGAAGGGCTGGAGAGCGTACACGAATGAGTGTCTGCAGGCAACAGTGAAGCATGGTGGAGGTTCCTTGCAAGTTTGGGGCTGCATTTCTGCAAATGAAGTTGGGTATTTGGTCAGAATTAATGGTCTCCTCAATGCTGAGAAGTACAGGCAGATACTTATCCATCATGCAATACCATCAGGGAGGCATCTGATTGGCCCCAAATTTATTCTGCAGCATGACAACGACCCCAAACATACAGCGAAAGTCATTAAGAACTATCTTTAGCGTAAAGAAGAACAAGGAGTCCTGGAAGAGATGGTATGGCCCCCACAGAGCCCTGATCTCAACATCATCGAGTCTGTCTGGGATTACATGAAGAGAGAGAAGCAACTGAGGCTGCCTAAATCCACAGAAGAACTGTGGTTAGTTCTCCAAGATGTTTGGGCCAACCTACCTGCCGAGTTCCTTCAAAAACTGTGTGCAAGTGTACCTAGAAGAATTGATGCTTGATGCTGTTTTGAAGGCAAAGGGTGGTCACACCAAATATGGACTTGAATTAGATTTTTCTTCTGTTCACTCACTTTGCATTTAGTTAATTGATAAATATAATCTATTAACATGTCTATTTTTGAAAGCATTCTTACTTTACAGCATTTTTTCACACCTGCCTAAAACTTTTGCACAGTACTGTATGCTTCTGAAACTAACCAAACAATAACTTTCATTTGTTCCTATATATATATATATATATATATATATATATATATATATATATCCTGCAGTGCATGAGCTCACTGGCAGTAACTAATTGCTGGGATAAAATGTGTTCATTTATGTAACAAAATTAAAATTGATTTTTTTTTTTTTTAATGTTGCATTAGGGGTTCCCTCTCACTGCTGTATTTCACTCTCAAATAAATAAATAAATTCACAAACCATTTATAACCAAAATGAATTTAATTTGATATACTGCACTGACTTCCAGTTTCAGGCAAATTGTAAAAAGGACACTGAACACAGTAGATCTACCAACTACGAGAACACAAAGGGTTCTAACCCATGATGGGTTAATGCAAGATCACCGGTACTGTTATACACAATTATGTAGAGTTTGTAAATAATAAATTAGAATGCACCGAGGGCATGCAGAACCAAGTCTTTAAAGAAAGAACCCAGTGTGGAAGTAAAACAAAAAGTCTGTGTGGTTATGAAAGTAAAAATAATAGTTATAATAATAATCCCAGCACAGACAGTGAATGCATCACCAGCAGCTAGAAAACACAGTGTGGATCAAACCATACAAGGCCACAGACCTTAAGCCGAGGAAACACAAGGCAACTTTTTTAGGCGCAGTGGCTTGAAACCTGGTTCCAGAAGACCACCAGGAGACCTAGTCTCCCTTGGTGTGCCTTGCAGTGGCCTGAAACCTAGTCTCTGAAACCAAGTTCCAAGCCACAAAGTGGCTTCGTGCTCCCTCAGCTTTACAATTAAAATGAACAGACTATTTGACATACTGAAATGGTACAGATCAATACTGCACAGGTATAATTTGATCTAGCTTAAAAAAGATCAATTCCACCTGGATCAAGCGACAAGGAGGCCTGCTTCATACAGACAACACTGTACAGTATGCACACTGCTGTAGTATTTAATTGGATTCAGTACAAGTACTGGCATTTGTATTTAAGATGCAATCATTTGTATTTCTAACTGACATTCAGGATACACTGGTGTAAAATGAACTTCCTGTTAGTGCATGGACTGTTGACCAGTTATACACACATATACAGTGTACATGGAATGTGATTTGTATTTTCTCCCCACCCCCAAAAAAAAGTATATACAAAAGGACTTGAATCACAAACCCTTTTCTTTTTTTCAATAGCCATCTTCTTGAAATGCAGGATAACCGACTGTTAAAAAACAGTATTTTCTCTGAAGCAGTGAACTACAGTATCCAAGTTCAGTTTTCCCGTTTCCCAGGTAAAAAAGTCTACACAGTACACTTGCCAACCGTGCATGGGTTAATGCTTAAATATAAAAACATTTGATATTGCCATTCTATTAATTACACTTCTTATATACAAAATCATACACTTCTACTTTCTATCAAGGTATTAAGAGAGTATGTTGTACTAATTACTTGGATTTGACCCATACATGGATCAGCTTAAGAGGAATATTGGCTTTCCCTGCAACAAAACGTTAAGAGATTTAGCCTGATCAAGGAGCAGCAAAATTTCTTCTTTTAAAATGTAGAAAATATTCTGTAAAATCACAGGGTTTTAAAATCAACAATTGTGCAGTCCTGTAGTATTTAACAGTTTAGGTCATTCAAAACATCATATTATTTTCTGCAGTCTTTGAAAGGTCATATACTTAGCAACACACATTATTAAAAATGTACTGTACATTTAACTATGACATTTTCTTTACTACATAACAAAGAGGGCAGTAAGTGGTGAAGGTTTCGTTTGTTAGGTAATGCTGTTTGTTCCAATGTGTTAGTTTCACGTCTCCTCTCAAGGAGTAAAATCTCTCAGTCCAACTCAATCTACAACAAGCATTTCATTTTTTTTTCCCCAGTTAAATAAATAGTAGAAAAATAATCCTTTATTTTTTTTTTGTTTAAATCTGAGATGCATTGTTTGCACTTTTTATATACACACACCCACACAAGTCCCCACATAGTAGCTCTGTTTTTCCATGAGACTTCTGTAAACACCATTTTCCATTATTTGCCATGTTCCAAAACCTGCACCTGTTCGGGCGTTCGAGTTCCACTTTCAGAATAGCAGGCAGTCTCTCAAACACTCCCGCTCTCAGTTAGTTCAGTGTCTGGCTGCAGGAGGGCTGTGTACAATTCTGCAGTCCACGGATTAATCCAGGCTGGCAACAGCAGGCTCTCGTTAAATAGCAGCTCCCCCAGGTCAGGTCTCGCCAGCGCGAGCGGCGCTTCAGCACTCCGCGTCCACAGTGTGAACGGTGACAGCTGCCTGCAGGTGGTGGCTGGGGTGTAGGGAGTAGTGGTGGGGGTGTCGGTACGGGTGGAACTTGTGGCTTAACAAAGCGGCCGTCTGTGGAGGCGTGTCCAGGTCCAGATCTTCATCGTGATTCCCGACGTCCACTCCAGCTGACAGGGGGTCGTTATTGCAGGGCGGGTTCTCGCTGTCCTCCTGAGGGCTCATGGTGCTGTAGCCTGCAGGAGATAAACACAGTGGGCCATTGTGAACTGGAACTCACTGATCAACATCACATTGTGAACTGGAACTCACTGATCAACATCACATTGTGAACTGGAACTCACTGATCAACATCACATTGTGAACTGGAACTCACTGATCAACATCACATTGTGAACTGGAACTCACTGATCAACATCACATTGTGAACTGGAACTCACTGATCAACATCACATTGTGAACTGGAACTCACTGATCAACATCACATTGTGAACTGGAACTCACTGATCAACATCACATTGTGAACTGGAACTCACTGATCAACATCACATTGTGAACTGGAACTCACTGATCAACATCACATTGTGAACTGGAACTCACTGATCAACATCACATTGGCAAACCTTAAGTGAATCACAGATAGTTAACGTTTGATAGTCTAACGCTTGTTTATTTACTTATTATATTTTATTTTTACATTCACCGCGGTCCGGATTGAACCGCCGACCCTCTGCACTAAAGCCAGACACGCTACACTTTTGCTAAAGGGGAATCCCCCTTCTTGTAAACAGTATAGTTTTTCTTTCTTAACGTTTTTTTTTTCCTTTATTTTTTTCTTCAAGTGTTCTCTCTGCAACTCTTTTTGCTTCTCAGAGGAATCAAGAAAGTGGCATTATTTTTTTCTCCTCCTACTCCATCAAGTGGCCAATCACAACCATTACACATGGCATACTACATTTAACCCTTTGTTGGTTGTAAATTAAACTTCTATAGGGTTACACTAGCATTGGTCATACGATTTTCTGTTGCACCTTTTCACATCACTGAAAGACACAATATGTTGTGAGTATTGTAGGCCCAATGATCTGTATCCACCTCAAAACATCTTGTTTAATTATTCAAGTGCCGATATAGCAGAGAGACGGAAAAGATTGATATGCATTGTTTTAATGCTCGTACAGTTAATTGAAATAATTAGCCTTGTATAGCACAAAAAGGGCAATTCAAATTAAAACAACAAATGCTTTTATGTTGCACTCTTGCATACAAGTAAAAATTCTGACTTGATTTAACAATATCTTAAATGTAAGAAGAAACTAAACAAAAATACTGGCTTAAACTTTTGACTTCAAAGCAACCAGTGGCATTTATCATCAGAGTTCTCCGATATACTGAAAACAAGTACAATTCTGCTTACCTAGCAATACCCACTTTTCCATTTGACTTGACTAAGCTGGATAGAACTTGATACTATTATAATAAAACTTACTGTAAAGCGAGGTCAGAGAGATTAGAAATGCTGCATTTGAAAGTGTAGGGATGGAAGTTGTGCACTAATACTACCCTAAATGCTAAAGCGATATCCCAGACATTATGAACCCCATGCGCTGTGGGAAGCACAGATCTGGACAGCGTTTACTGTTCAGCCAAGACCTGGGGTCAATTACACTTGTAATTGTGCAATTCGTAATTAATTACAATGTTTAATCACACATTTGTCATTCGATCAGTATTCTTGTATTTTCAACCACTTTTGGTGACCCCATGTGTTTGAAAAAAATAAATACAAGCTATATAATATGTTTCTGTATTTGTAGCTGTGATTCTTGCTTGGTTATTTGGAATAAACAGAGCACACATGTTAATGTGTGGAGTTTAGTGTATTTCTAATTATAATTACTGCAGCACCATTGTTACTAATTGTCGTTCAACAAAACAGCATTGCAACTGTAATTTCAGCAAACAATCCTGATGTAATTGCAATTAGAATTAGAATTGACCCCAGGTGTGGTTCAGGCCACGACACTCTGGAGTCCTTCACAGACTGCTGGACCTGAAAGAACAAACCAGCATGGGAGCAGCGGGCTCTTACCGTGATCGCTCTCGGTCCCTGACCTCCCCCAGTAGCGTCTTCTCCTCTCTGGACTGTGGCTGCGTCTCTCGATCACCGCGGCGATGAACCGCGTGTTACTCACTGTTCAAAAACAAAACCACGTTGTTACAACACGGTCTCACGATGGATGTCCTGTTCACTCTCTTTACAGATGACTTTAAGCATCCCTAAATCTGCAGTGGCACCCCATCCCCTGTGCAGTGAGACGAGGCTCCACTTAGCTTATTAGCAGCTCTCCTAAAGCAAACAGTCGTTTCACAGCTGTAAGAAGCAGCGCTAATTGTTCACGGATGAGAAGAGCCATCTTACAGGCATCAGAACGCTTGAAAAAAAGAAATCTGTTTGTGAAACACTTACTAATGCCTCTGTCTTCATGGCTGTCTTCGTCCCTCTCATCCCGCTCATTATCCAAGTTTGACATTCGCACAGACATTTCTGTAGGCAAAGAGCAATGACAAAGCCTTTCAGACGGTGTTGCTAATTAAGTATGTATACTCAAGAGTGCATATGCTGCGATTTAGAAAAATAAATACAAGGAAAAACTGCATTGGCTGCTGGTATTTATGATGCCTTTTACTCAGCTCCTTTGGTGTTTGTGATAGCAATTCCACTGTACTCAATTTTGACAACTTGACAAGGGGAGTAATGCCTTTGCCTTAAATTGTTAATTGAAAAGCTTGTTACCTTCGATAATTCCTTAATTAATCTCATTGGTGCAGTTTAATAATCCTAATTTATCAACCCATTAACTTAAAAGTGGAACACCTGTTTTAAAAGGTCACACATTAGACTAGACTTGAGTTATTTGCCACGCAGTGCCTCAACACACAACAGCAGTGTGCCAGAGTCTGCACTCCACCTCCAAACAAACACACTCTAAAAAAACACTGAAACACTGACAAAACAGCTGCTCCTTACCCTGTGCTGCCAGTGGGGACATGTGCTGGTGACTCCTCCTGTGTATCTGGTGTCTGTAAGCGTACACTGCCAGAACCAGCACCATGATACAGCCCATGATCCCCCCGGCCACAGGACCCACCGGGGCACTTTTAATCATGTTCAGTGTGATCACTTCATCACCTGGAGAAGAACAAGGAGGAATCCGTTAGTTCTGCGAGTTACAGCATCTCACTGAGTCAGTCTAGGGTGGAGTGTCAGGGACCTCTTAATGGCCCCATTAGGAGGAATGTGATTTTGCATGTATTTGACCTGGCATATGTGCGAGTGGTTCCAATTACAGCAGGTCACACGGGCAAGGAATAAAGTCAAACTTGGACATTTTATAGCAAGAAAAACATAGAGGGTTTGAGAAAAAAAAACAAAATGGTAAAAAGGAGAGAACTGTCCTAAAATCCTCTCTCATACAATGGTGGTATTTTGTTTATTCTGTTATTAGATCACGATTGCAAGGCAGTCATAAAGTCTGTCACTTTATCCCGTACCACAGGCATAGGTTATAAAATAACGCAGTGTTGAAAGTTAGTTACTTTGCCTTAATACAAGATCAGCAGGAACAGAGCAGGGCAGATGTCTTCCTGGTAGCTTTTGTGTGTGTGATAACTTTTCACACTGTTAAGATTAGGATGTCCTCTCCAATTCAGCTTTCATCATCCTTAGCTAGGTATTGACTATTTTTTTTTTTTTTTACACGTTGCTATGGGAATAACCCAGTTTATTTTATGCCAGCATATCACATGGGCTTCCTTGTTCTTACATCTACCACATCCAGCAGATTGGAGAGCTTAATACCAAATTTAAAAGCATCTACTATTCGCACTATCACTTAAAGAGTCTACTATTCGCACTATCGCTTAAAACGTCTACTATTCACACTATCGCTTAAAACGTCTACTATTCGCACTATCGCTTAAAACGTCTACTATTCGCACTATCACTTAGAGTCTACTATTCGCACTATCGCTTAAAACGTCTACTATTCGCACTATCGCTTAAAACGTCTACTATTCGCACTATCGCTTAAAACGTCTACTATTCGCACTATCGCTTAAAACGTCTACTATTCGCACTATCGCTTAAAACGTCTACTATTCACACTATCGCTTAAAACGTCTACTATTCACACTATCGCTTAAAACGTCTACTATTCACACTATCGCTTAAAACGTCTACTATTCACACTATCGCTTAAAACGTCAACTATTCACACTATCGCTTAAAATGTCTACTATTCACACTATCGCTTATGCTGTTAAAAGAATTGGTAGTAAAGAATGTGCAGAGGTGACCGCAAAAGGGAGCGCTTACTCTGCTGAAGGAAGGGAACATTGCTGACTTTTGCATGTAAAAAGGACATGACTTTCCAATGATGTATACTAGACATAGGCACCCACAGATACAGATTATCTCACGAAAGGGGCCTCTTTTTCACAAAACAACTGTCACATCAAATCTATTGCCGACAACATGCTGACAACATTAGTGCAATAAGTTTTCTTTAAAAGATTATATGAATAACTTACTTAAAATGCCCATGTCATCCACATAGGGACTCCTGGCTCCCACAATGCCCCCGAAGCACTCCTTCTGAAGAGCGCAGTAGGGCTTGTGGAGGTGAGTCTTCCCATCGCTGTCCACCACACACCATTCACAGTCCAGCACCCCAAAGCAATCGCTGCAACAACACAGAGGGCATGGTCATTGAGCTCCGTTTCATTTACCAGTCCTACACTGGAATTGGGAGTATGCAGTAAACTGGAAACACTGTGCATCAGCCATTCCTGGTGGAGGGTGTGTGACAGGGTAGCTGTGATAGTGGCTTCTTTCCACCTGTCCACAAAAACATTATGAGGATATTAAAGAAATGGAATTACCCGCTGGTGAACCTCTGGTTACACCTGGTATTGATACACTGCGGCAGTGTGTCCTGCAGACTGGGATCAATCAGCGTCAGAGATAAGGGGTCCTGGTGAACTTCACAGCTGGGGTTCCTGTGGCGACGGACACAAAAACACCAGGCTTTAAATCACATATACCCAAGCTTGTTGGCTTTTCAGGGCTTGGAGTTAGACTCTGAGGACAACCTGCAAAATCCTTTGCCATGGGAGAAATACATCCCTTATCAGGTCTATGAGCTCGAAACAAGAACAGTTATGTACAGCATGGCTATCACAGCCATTAACCACAAGTCACACTTCATATCTTAAGGTTCACGTCCTTACCGGTTCTCTGCGTTGGTAAGACTGCCAGTGCATTCATTGACCTCTAGAGGGCACTCACAGGGGCATTCACACTCATTCTGCTCCATCCTGCAATAAGAGGAGACGCACATGGAATATCAGTTTCGTTTTTTGTTTTTGGATACAGCTCACTGCTACATTTTGAGCAACTGATACATTTTTATGGAATTCTAAACACCATAAGCAGTAATCAAACCAATCTGAACATTTAGAAATTGTTTAAATTAGCACTGACCTCCAAGACAAATTTGTCAACAAAAGAATGCTCAAATGTGCTATAGCAAACGAAACACTTTTAAACCTTTCATGCATGGTGACCTCATTTGGGGATGGATACAAAAAACAACTCAACTAGTCTTTATATGGGGAGCTATGGAAGACACAAATGCATGATGACCTCATATGAGGACACTATTCCCCCCATTAAGCAATGGAACAAAAGGGACAAAAACATTTGATGCATGAATGGGTTAGAGAGTGTTTCCTCACCTGTGACAGTTGAGGCAGAGCCTGTCCACCATGCTGCAGGCACAGAAAGCCAGGGAATCACACGTTTCGTTCACAATCCCTGCGAAGGCGTTGGTGCCTGGGATCCGGGTCAGGCGGTATTTGGAACAGTGGCTTCCATGCACCAGATTCGTCAGGTCACCCTGCAGGGAGCACAAGAGTTCAAATCAGCTACAAGATACAGTGTTGCTGGCCGGGACTACGGTCTTAATGTAATGCAACTGATTTTATTATAATAAAGCAAGTGCAAAAAACAAAACCTTACGTGAGTCAACTGAGCTTTATTACTATCTATTTTAGTAGATTAATGCCTCAAACAGGGTTGTGTATTCTGTTCTCAACACATATTGGTAGTGAACTGAATATTCAAAGGGTTTCAATAAACATGTTTTAATTAGAAAGAGGTATTTACTGTTGTGATTTTTATTCACCACTGTTTAATGAAGTTTTTAAAACACCTTTCCTTCATAAAATTTTTAGTTCAAGCCAGATGGGGGTGGAGACTTGTTCTTGTTCTTTGTTTTGACAAAAGGACAAGATAGACTTGTTCAGGTTAAGCAGCTCAGCCAAGTTGATTTTTATTCTAGGATTTAATGCACACCAACCCTTCGCTCTGCAGACGAACAAACAAACATTCATACCTGCATGAAAAACACATTTATAGACAGCAGCGAAATATAAAAATAAAAAAAAGACACAAAGACACATTGTGCCCGCAGGACATCCCTGAACACACACACACATAAACACTTACAATAATGCTGGTGTTGAACTTGTAGAAACGCTGCACTGTTCTGTCACTGAAGCTATTGCACAGGTTTTTCTTCACAAAGTTCGGATGGTTGAGGATATCGTTCGCTACCAAAGGCTCCTGCAATATCAAAGTTAGAAATCTTTACCGCATGCCCTGCTTGCAGGGAAACAGCCCTGTCCTAACCAGGCTCAGCCCACACTGCTGGAAGCACACGTGTAGCTTTATTACAACGAGGTCTTACCTTGTGTGTGATGTGCTGCTGCTCTACAGGCGCATGGCCTTTGGGATCAATGAGAGTCGGGTGCGCTACCAGGTAACCCCTGTCTTCCATTATGAAACACCTGAAACAGGAAGAACTGGTTAGAAGAGACCCTCCCCAAAACACAGACTCCAATTCCCACTCCCTTTTTAAAACAACTCCAACACATCACTGAGCAAAACTGCAATTAGCAGAATTCTGTTCAAATGAACTTCTCGCACAGTGGCAACACATTACTTAAATTGAAGTCACTGCTATTCAATTCAACTGGCTTCAAATTAAAGCAGATGAACAAACCACAATCATTGTGTCTCTAAAATATAAATTCCAATTCCAGGTCCTTTGAAGGAATGGAGCTTAGCCCTGATTCTTTGGTCAGAACACAGTAGCTTCACTGTACTTGGTTTACTGGTGTATTTTGGTAGAAAACACATTTGAAACTTCAAAGCTCAAGGACTAAAATATAAAGCGAGTATAAAGTAAATGACAGGTATAATACCATCAGATTACATTTTAATCCAACTCCTTCTGGCTCAGCCAACTGCCCCCTTGCAACACTGCTCTAAGAGTTTACCCTGGCTAAGACTCCTCAGAACAAGTGGGGTATTTCTTACCTCTGCTAGGAGGGACAGGTTAATGGTTACACTCTGGTGTACCTGATATACTTGACAGGATTCTGAGAGCTCTGGAGGCCACAGGGGTGCTTTAACATTCATAAGATGTGACTGAAGTGAATGTAAACACGCTGGGAACAACCCAGAACGGCTACATCACACTGCCTACAATTCATTCTGTAAGAACTACAACTTCAGAAGCTTGAAAAAGTGGCCATGGGAGAATTTTCAAAATGAGAAAATCAGCTTAGTTGCATTTAAAAAGTCTTTAAGAGCCTCAGTGGGACATTGTTAAGCAAGCCCTTTCAGAACTAACAATAACCGTCTTACAGAGTCCAAACTGAGCACACTGTCCGGGCGGGGGTGGGGATTACCTAATTTTGTTGCCCCTGTCCTGGTTGCAGATGGGCAGCAGGTCCAGAAGGACCTTGTAGAAGTATCTGAGGGTGAAGTCGATGCCCATCACTGCCACGGCGTAACCGGAGGCCATCTGGGAGCTTGTGGGGGAAAGCAGACAGTTAATAGCAGCACCCACACCAGGTAATGTGCTCAGACGAGCTAGACCAATCTGCTGGTTAAACCGAAGCCTACAGAGAATACACAATGGCCATCAGCAGAGACAGCGCATGATGGTCTGACAGCACGACAGGGAGCTATTTCACATCTCAGAAACAACCTTTGTGAGTATCATTTAAACCCAAAACAGGGGCTTGCTTTTGTTTCATTTGGAAGCTCTTCTACTTTAAGAAGGATTTTTTCACAGAGGATGATTTCTTGTTTGGATAAGTGCCTCATTTATAACCTCTCTCTATGGAAGTATTTCTACACTCTGTATGTATGCTTGCTTGTTATTACCTGGAGGCATGGATCGTGTGGCTGATAGTGACCACGTATCCAGCTCCCCCGACATCCAGGTAGGGTCCAGTGAAGGTGATCAGGCCTGGATTGGCCACAGCGTGAAGGTACCTGGAAAGAAAGCAGACAAAACCAAAACATTGTTTGCAAATATATTTATTTAAAATAAAATGTGGGTGTTTATTATATAGTGTCTGAAATCAACATATTTTTACGCACATTAATAAAAGATACATAAAATATGCATACTGTCAAAGTTTTCAACCAATTAAACAAAAAAGAAAAACACACACACACAGTATGACCGCCCTGTGCTATTTTTGACTCTTATAATAATGACCCTCATGACCTGCTTTGGAGTCTATTAACTGTAGACTATCATCCTACGGGACTGCTTGCAGACACTTTACAATGGAGCTTAAAACCCCTACCATTGTCTTCTGGTGGGATCGAATGCTTTATCCATGAGGGAGCCAGGGTAAATCCTCAGCACCCCATTGGGCGTTGCTATGTAACGACGCACAATGTAACTGTTCAGGCCGCTCATTTCCATTTGAGTCATCCATTCGTCGGTTACGTGACTGGTAGCCATTACTTCATTTCTGACAGAAGACTAGAAGACAATAAGAAAACACAGCAGGGTTCCTTTAAGACATGTATGAGAAAACACTAAGCTGCAGCCAGGGCTTCAAGACAGGCCTGAGAACACCTTAACTCTTACAACACTGCAGACCTGCCTGGGTTCAGGAAAGAAAACTGAACAGATATACAGTTTGGGCCCGTGTTTATATCTTTTACAGCACAAGACACTGACGTTACTGAGTTATCTTTCTGTAAAGCTATGTAGTGCTGAAAGACTTAAACAAAAAGCTGAAGCTAGCTAAAGTTAATGATTTAAATACTGCAACATAAAACAAATTACTAACAAACAACTAAATGTGCAATTCAGATGCTATCTGTAGAGGCTTGACATAAGGCTCCATTACAAATACTGACATCCTTAGAAGTACCGCTTACATATTTATACACACTTTGGCAAATAGATGTTTAAATAAAATAAATATGCCACCAAATTGATTACAGCAATGAAACCTGCATTATTTGGTCATTGCTAGTTTTGAAGCGGAGGAAAGCTATAGTGAAAGCTGCTCTGCGTACTTTGAGCCCCGGGTTGGCGATGAGGCGTGTGTTGTCGCTGAGGTAGGCTGTGTAGTGTTCCACCATGCGTTTGGTCTCTGGCTGGCTCAGGTGCTCGTATGGAGAGGAGAAGCTGCCTGCAGACAGCATCACTGTTGGACTCTCTGCGTTGCACAAAAAAAAAAAAAAAAAAAAAGTGAAGAAAAAGGGGTCAAGGAAATTGCTTCAGAGAATTTAGCTTTCAAATGTGATAGACAAGTGGTTGGCTTCATATTACTTCTCTCCCATAAGTTTGCTCTTACCAACAGTTGCCAGCTGCTTGAAGTGCAGGCAGGCGCTGGGCTGCCCCAGGAGGTCCAGCCGGTGGTACAGCAGCTTGCTGCTGGGCACAGTGTTGGGGTTCTTCAGGTGCTTCACTGGGATCTCAGGTTGCACGTAGGCAATGCACAGGATGAAGGATGTGTCTTGAATCTAGAACAACACAGAAATTGGTCCAAATAATAAAAATATGATTAAGACCTGAAGGAATTATACAAGCTATGGGGTGCACCTCCCCACTGAAAGAGTTAAATGGAATTCTGAGTCAAAATATTAAACAAGGGAGACAACACCTTCAGGTTCCGCTTAGACACACATGCTTTCTGTCACGCTGTAAATCACAATTCTCCATTTTATATTTAATTTACCATTTTCAATATCCCCCCCCCCCTTCCCCGTACAACTAAGGAGTATACCGAATCTCTGCTCAATGTTTTGCACCCAGTATGTCATTCTTAAGAGCATAAAAACACCCACTGACAAATAACGAATGAAAAAATGATTCCATTCTAAACGGCATGTTGCATTAGTTAAGCCGTATTCCCACAGAAAACACAGGGTCCATGCCTGCACTGATGCCACATTTCGTTTTCTAAATTCACCGTTTACAAACAACAATATTGCCGGTTCAGTGTCTACAATTTGGCGGCTTACCCCCACTTACACAGAAGTGCGTTAACATAATTTGCTAGTGTTCAGTACCATGATCAAAACAATGATGCCTTTGGTACCTGCTGTGGTATGCATGTTATTTTTCACTATACTTTCTGAATATCACAATAGACTAATTGTCAAATAAATCATAATGAACCCGTCCTTTGGGGGCTCGGCTACTCATGTTGTTGTGATCTTGTGGTGCTTGCCTTTCAATGATTTTAATTCAGCCATCACTTGTTTTTTTATTACGCACAACACCACTGTCAGCATGTTCTTGGTTACACACCAGTTTCCAGGCGTAGCTGACATTGTAAGCCTCCTGGCTGGCATCCCTCAGTCTGTTCATGTGCCAGGAAAGAGAGGAGTTCACAGGGACTGCAATGACCTGGCTGCCTAGAGAGAGGCTGTGTTGACAAAACACATCATTAAAAACAAAAAAAAAAACTTTTTACAGTACAAATCCATCAACCTCAAATGGAAACAATTAGACGAAATCTTAAGTAATTTCATAAAGGGAGCTTGAAGCCATTAAGAAAAGCTCCAGATCACTTCTGCTTGTGTATTTAATGATTTAACAATAAATTAAAATCAAATGTCTGGGTCCCGTATGGTGGTTCAGTACTCTAAAGCACTGTGGGGTTGCTGATTAATTTTGCTGGGAAGTTAATTCTCAAACATGTAAACCAGATGCTAGAGCAGTTCAGCACTGTTGACCCCCACTCTTCAATTACTGTAATGAAACAGAGACTAGTTTCTGGATGTCATCCAGGCTGGTTTGGGGGCGGGGTGTCTCGAACACACTGAGCACAGACGACTTAATCATATTCAGGGCAAAATAAAAAAACACACACATTCATAAATATGGTTATGGCTGTGAGCCTTGTGTGTAGTCAAATCTCTAGCTGTATATGCTGTGAACCCTTGAACTCAGCCTGGGTCCCTCCAGCAATCTTATTTTCTTATTGATGAATCATCACCAGCAGACTCCAATGGTTGCAAGGAAAACCCTATTTTCGGAGAAACTCATTTTCTGCCCTATCCTATACTATCTGTAGCAGCATATAAAGTCTCAGGTCGAGAACAATATAATTGTACTATGCTGGCTTGTTGCTGTATATGTTAGATTAGGTGTCAAGCTTGTTGCTTTGCTATACTGCAAAAAAAAAAAACCTCGGCAAAACATGTTGCCGTTTTTCCTATTATGTAGGAACTGTGGAATTGTTTTTCAAACATGTTCAAGTGCAAGAATGGACTGTTTATGCAGCCTGTACTAGCTTTCTGAACCTGAATCAAGGTCAGCTAACAGCATTCCACAGCAGCACGGAAACTGTCTGAAAGCCAGAGCATGACAGAGTTATAGAGGTCATCGTGAGCGCACAGCGTACAACACGTGTGATCTACCACTTGCAGTCTGGTTTTCACATGCAATCCCAGCCAGCAGTACTTCTGTTCTTTGGAGCTTTCAGGGCTGGTCTTTTCCTCACCTGAGAATGTTTTGCCTCACCAGCTCAAAGCCCGGGATGTTCTCATAGTGGGTGACGTCAGTGTGGAGCGGGGGCTCACTCAGCAAGTAAGGTCTTGAGAGAGAGGGGTGCATGAGTGTGTAACCTGGAAAAACAGGAAACAGCAGTCAGGGTGGTCTAGTCTCCAACCAGCCTTGCAGGAGGTTAGTGAACCCAAACCCCCAGCCCTGCACCAGGGAAGTCTCAGGAATGTGTCCACAGCTGCCCCCACCAGAGTTGCCTTTTTTTTTTTCTTTGATGAATTCAGATGCATACAGTTCAGTTTGGGTATTTTCAAAAAGTCTACAAAACAAGTGTCAAAGGACAAATCACAATTAAAAACATTATATAGATTAACAAACCTCTGCAATATAGATTATGAAACTGGATTGCTTTCCGATACCTGTAAAGGTCATTTCTTTACATCTGGGACTTGCTATCTTACATGACCAAAGTCTTGCATGCAAGTGGCTTCAGTAGTATGCATTGAACTGCAGCTTTGTGTGTATCAGGATATCAGACTTCTCACAACAGTGTTCATGGTAGCTGGTGGTCTTACAGTTTACTTTGTCCTATTTTCTCAGTTTTAAGCAAGCAAGGCTTCTAAATTTCCTTCAACGATGGCTTCAAATGCAAGACGTTTCAAAAGTAGGTGACTCTGCATAATAACCTGGAACTGCAGAGTATTCAGTAGCGTTATTTTGACTTTGGCTCCCAAATGATTTACACACCAGGTGTCAAGGGGTTCACCTCTAAGCCTGTAATTTAGCCCTGTTTGAAAGACATGTAAAATACTGTACTGGAGACCGCCTACCTGTAATTAGTCTGTAGTTAAATGAAGCAGCTTGGGCAGACTGTAAAGGCACTGGATATAAAAAGGCACAGCGAGTTTTCTTTTGTTCACAGCAAGACTAAAATAATTGAAAACTCCACTCATTCATCACCATTCTTTATCCTAGCCTAAACATGCCGTGCCACTGAGCTGCAGTGAAACTGTGGGCAGGTGAGTGATAAAGAGTTTGAAGTGTTTCCTCTGAAAACAGGCATTCTGCACAAAAGAGCATTAGAAATAGATGTCAGTCTAGACACGTTAAGACATGGACTCCCAAGACAGATACTCCCACCTGAATGTGTCCCTGTCTATTGGCACCCTGCACGAGAACAATGGAACCTACACTTCCAGCAAACAATGCCAGTGGGATTGCTCCATTCAAATACCAACCTTTATTGTCTATGAGAAAGGTGTAGGATGCCAGAGAGTCCTGGTAGTAGGTTACATCTTCTAGGATGTAGGCCAAGTTTACATCGACTCCCACAATCCCCAGCAACAGGTTGCCAAAGTAACACGGTCTGACAACAGTCATTATGAGACCTGTAGGAAGAAATGGTTTCTGTAATTGTACCAGAATATACCGCATGATCGGTGCCCAGAACATCTCAAATCACTGTATGTTCAGTGGTGGGCCGTAATCCACTGGACACAAACATATTGTAATGAGTAATCAAAATCTACTGAGCAGTTACTGCTGTAAAAATTCCTAACTTTCATTAGCTTTAATACCTCTTATATGATGTATGTGTACTTTGAGCGCAAAACAGATACTTGGCAGTGGACCACCAATGTGTGATGACACTGATGACCCCTGCTAGTGGGTAAGCTTAATGACATCTCCTGTTTCTTTTGAACAGTGGTAAAGATGCTCAAGGGCCAGTCACTCATACAGTACCTTCTCCCATTTCATCATTGTAGGGCAGGCTGAAGACGGCCACGTCGATCATCCTGTTGGGCAGGTTGATATAGAAGCGCCCCACAGTGGTCTCCAGGTTACTGAGCTGGTTCAAGACCATCATGCTGCCCTTGACGACCGGGAGAGATGCGCGGTCCCGCACTCCGTACTTGGCAGAGTTCTGCTCAGCCAGATCCCGCAGGAATGCCAGCTCCTTCAATCCAGTGACACCCTCTGCACAGAGAGGAACACGTCAGGGCATGGAATTCCAACACAACAACATTACTACCTCTACCCTTTAAAGGTACAAGGGACATGTGTCCCCACACATAAAATGATGCTAACTTTAATTTTTCCAATGCGGTGCACAAAATAGTGTTTAAAATTTAGTGACAGATTGGATCTGGTCTTCCAAATGGTCAGTTTCCTCTTCGTGTCACTCTTAAATGTATTTTAAGAAGAAAGCATTTGAACAACAAGCTGAATTCCTTGTGTACCTTAAGGGGTTAAAAGTACTTAAAATCATTAATTTGAAAAACATCTTCATCTTAAAAACAGCACATAGTTCTTCAATAAAAACCTAGTAGGGGACCAGGGATAACACTGCCAATTGTATTAAGAGTAAGAATACAAAGAATAAGGAAAATAAGGACCATCATACTGTCGTCCTTTGCTTGCTGTTTTACCATTTTATTTGTGATATGCACATTTTTACCACAATATAGGACTCTTTAATAAAGACAGATTGAGTGTTGTATGGCTTTCTAGTAACTGAACGCAATCTGTGGACTGAATAATACAAACAGCATGAAAGTGATTGCCAGTCCATTTAAAAGCATCAGCAGATTCCCTTTGATAAACAACACTTGTTTTACAAAGCGCACCCGTGTCCGTTATTGAAAGGGGCCGCTCGCTTTCATCTATTTTTGTATAGGTGTACGATACACTCAAGCCTCCTTTCAGTGCTTTGGAGATCCGATTTTAATGTCATGCTGAAATTGTGTTTGTGCAAACAGACGCCTGTCTGCTTTGAAGTTTTGCTTAACACATCTCGCGCCATTGTTTAGTGGGGGACAGGTGAAGGGACACAATCCAGCCCACCACAGAGCATGGAGATGAAGGGAAGGGGGTGGGCTGTGTAAAACGGACATGACACTAATGAAGCGTATAGAGGAACCAATTTTTAAAACCTCTTCGTTATTGAAACATGTACGTGCTAAAAGAAACGGCTGCATTAGCTCTCAATGTCTCATATTCAAGTGATGAACCCTTGGTACCGTTCATGAGCGCGTAGGTGAGGATCATGACAGTGTTGTTCAGGTAGCCGTTCTCCTCATTGATAACTCGGAGCGTGGCTTTCTTATCGTCCTCGGAGGAGTCCCTCGATGTGATTCCAGATGACAGGTAGATTATCACCATGTCAGTGTCTGCAGAGAGAGAGAGAACATTGCACTTCAGCCTCCTTCCAAACACGCCAATAACTGCGACTAATTGTTGTGACAAGACAACATCCCAATGATTTCCTTTGGCACCAAAATGTAATGTGCACCAATTGGTTTGGAGTGCTGTAAAAACACTAGCCTTTGGAAAGTCAGTGCTGCGAAGCAGACTAGGAGGGGATGTTGGATGTATATGTGAGCCGGCATGTGCCTGCTCTGCTACACAGCCCTAAACCCAGAGCTCTGCGGTAGTACAGTACTTTCAGCAGCAAATCATGTTCATAAAACTCTGCTAACATACACTGTAGACTTCTTGTAATACATCATTAGATTTATCTGTGTGTCTGATGGGTTCAGAAGCTCAGTTCTCAAAATGACCCTAATCTTAGGGATGAGAAATGAACAATGTGTTCTCATATTACGTTTATGAGAACTATACGTTTCCAGGGAAGGAGTGGTGCAGAGACAGCTACAAAGAGCAGCTTTTGCTCAGTAAGAGAGTGCTCGGCTTTTATCGATTTGTGAAGTATGGATGCTTGCTGAAAGGTATGCAGTATGAGCCCCCAGTCACTCTAGTAGCACGAGAAAGGACAGGCACATTGAACAGAACAGTGTACTTGACTCGTGAAAGGACAGGCTCATTGAACAGAAGGACAGCGTACTTGACTTCTGCCTGGTCACGTTGTGAGTGCCCCGGAGGAGCTGGAAAGCTTTCTGGAAGCCCAGGGCATGCTGGGTGGGGCTGTCCGAGGACTTGATGTTGCTGATAAAGGAGGACATCTTCCTCTTGGTTTCACTGGTGGCTGGAGACAGGAAAGCCTTGTAGCACTGATCCAGAGAACACGTCCGCACTGCATCTGCCACTGCCAACATGGAGATCTGAGCAAGAGAGGAGACAGCAGCCAAGGTGAGTACATCGGGACCATGCACAAATGAGAGGGGCAGGAAACTACTGACACGAAGATCTTATGCCATGCTCTAAAGTTAAACTGGTAGTGTTTGGCATTACATTGTGTAATTACCATCTAGAAAACAGGGTTTGAGCCAAATTAATGTAATATTGAAGTTTATGCTGTATCGGTTACAAATGTTTGGTATTGCTACCTTGAACAGGCTAAAGATTGTAGGTGACCTTGGTGAACGAAGTCAAACCCTTCTCAAATTCATATTACAATATACTTCTGTACCTGGCAGATTCTGCCACAGGACCTCCCTCTCTTCCATATTTCTATTTACAGCTAAAATACTCACTTTATCATGCTCATCAATGGAATTCAGGATGACTTGTGCCGCATCTTTAGCAATCTGAATCTGGGTTTCCGTGGCCGAGGCTCCATGGTCCACGATGACGACTATGTGCTTTGACTGTGGTCGCACTGCTGATACATACACAGGCCTAGAATACAAAACCAAATAGACAGATTGCCTTAGGACACAGACCACTAAATGTAATTTACCTTTCCATTCAGTTCGGTGGAATATTTCCTTTGCATGTCAACATCGTATGGCTGACTGCTTCTAGTTGTATGCTCCTCACCTCCATCACCTTCAAAACAATTAGGCCAGATTCTCATGTCGGGACCAGCTGCTTTACTTTGAACTTTAAATCATCTGATAAAAATGCAGCACGACTGGAACAGAGCTAACAATGTGACCTCAGCGGTAAACACGGTCTCCGCTTTCTGTGGAAACTCAAAACAGAACAGGATCCGATTCCATGAGGAGGCCACTCTAACCAGGCATGAGGGGCATCCTCCCTGATCAATGCTCCTCCTCCCTCTGCCTGCATTCCTGTCAGGAGTCTATAATCACGGTGGCTCCTGCACAAGCAAGGGCAGGGGCTGTTTAGTTTAGCTTCGTTTTGTTTAGATAACCGGAAAATGACTCTTCAGAAATGCTCCAATTATCGTGGTATATGTAAAAGGAGCTCCCTCAAATGCCACAGTCACTGTTTAATATGCAGCACATGTTGTTCAGAGGTGGATGGCTTGGTAAAATCAAACCCATATTGTTTGTGGCTTTAGAATTGTTTAACACACAGGGGAGTATTCGGTCTCTTCCTTGGTAGTATGGGCGGCAGGTGTGGGGTCATTTCTAATTAATTACAATTACAGCAGCATTGTTTGCTGAAATTACAGTTACACTGCTATTTTGTTCAATTACATAATGCTAGAGTAATAACAATTCTAATTACAATTATACAAAAAAAGTGACATGAACAACTACACACATTACCATGTATAATTCAAATTACAACTACAGGTACGGAGGTGTGCCAAGGTTCAGCTACAATTACAATGTAATTGCAATGAGTTACGACTTTCACAATTACAACTGGTCTGGCGCAGGGTTCAATCATTGCCAGGCAGGAGTCTGAGGGGTGCAACAGGTCCATTCAGTCTTACCGGCTGCGGTGCTCATAGGTGCCCTTGCAGCGGAACTTGTGAGCTGGAAAGACGGTGAAGATGCCCTCTTCGGAGCTGAAGTATTGCCACTTTATCCCGGGGTTGGACTTGAGGTTGTCAGCCAGCACTGTGGAGTAGAATGGAGAGAATGAACAGGGCGTGTGAAAAGACAAGCTTGTGCAACAAACAAAGACTTCACCTCACAGGTACGCCCGCCTTTGTGCTTAGCTTAGGCCTCTTCCAAATCGGAATGGGAACAGCATATGCAAGAAGACAACAGATTCCAAGAAATGAACACATTTAAACATGGACTGCATTTATTAAATTTACCAACCGAATAGAAAATTCAACAGAGCATTCCTGGAGGAATGAATGAAACTCTTTAGAAGATGGTATGCTTCTGTATCGGCTTCGATTTTTATGTTGCCGTGTGTTATGCTACTTAGCAACTGGAAAGTAATAAAATAAATGAACCCCCACACACACAAATAATGAAGCCCTCCTCCCTTCAGCCGAACGTACGCTCAAGTACAGTTTAGGAGATACTGAAAACCAGTTTGAAATCTCATGGCTTTTTGCAATCTGAGTGTCACACTCTCACTCCAGTCTGAAGCAGCGTGCATTCATTTACATACCAGCATCTTCTAAACAACTCAAAACGTTCCATTGAAGGAATTCTAGAAGAGATAAGTCTTGTTTTCAGTACTGCAAACTGATACTATGTTATCATTCAGCAACAGCAAGCGTGTCCTTACTAAAACAAAATCGTTGTTTTTTTAAAGGCTCAAAATATCTTCAAAAGGACTGTATTCCCAACCCAGACATTGGGTAGATATACAGTGATCCTTTATTAATATAAGAAAATGAAGAGAGCAAGAAAGGAGAACCAGTTGAAGAGGATTCATAATCCTGGAAAAACGTTCTCTTTATCCACAATGCTGACTGCTCTTTAAAACACAAAATCGGTTTATGACAAACCCATAACACAACACATTATCCTCTACATATTTTTCAGTGAGAGTTTCATGGATAATTACAAAACTGTAGCAACTGTTAGTATGGGTCCAGCAAGAGATTTCTGAACAGCACTGTTAACGTTGCCAACAAAAACTAAAGCATTATCTGTGGAGGAAACTGAGACTCTCATCGTGGAGATATCACAGTATCTAAAAATTCCAGTTACCGGCTTTCTAGCCAACAGAAGAAATGTCAGCCAAAAAAAGGTCAAAAATACGATAAGATCAGAATTTTGCTCTTCTTAAAGAAAGTGATTGTACAGCGAAATATAATGCAGTACTGTATTAATGAAAATAATGTAACAGAAAGCATGCCTACATATTATTTAGAAAGTGCATAGTATGTGTGTACAGTTCATTTACACCCAACACACACACACAAACATTCTTCGGCTGCAATTTAGTTACAAACGCGAGGAGCTCTTTAAAATCTTTCTGGTTCTACAGTCATCCTTCGGATCCCTCCACTCCACGCAGAGTACTCCGTCAGACTCTCAGAGGGAAAACACAGCTCTGTAGAGCAAAGAGCAAGCAGACTGACGGCCATGCTGTTATCAGTCCTTGTGTCGGTTTTGTTTTTCCGCAGCTGCACTGTGTGTATCACTGCACATGCCTCACTTCATCACTGGGGTCTAAATGATACATTATTTACACACTGGAGAGAGTGACTGGAGCACAGCAAGGCGGACGGCGGGGAATGGGGAATACAAATGATGGGGGCAGCATGGAACTTCCTGTTCTAAACTGGGTCACAATTAAAATCTCAGCTATAGTATCTCAGGGATGGAAATAAGACTGACTGCATAGCAATTTGATCCATTCCTGGTTCTACTATGAGTTTACCTATACACTGGGGCTAATCAGGCACATATTAAAACTAGGAATGAGTGAAAATGCTGTGCAGTAGGACTCTTATTTCCATCCTTGTAGTATTTTTATGGTGCTTGTTTTCCTGAAATAAGGTCATCAAACACCAAGGGGGGAAGAATGCTGCAGCGTTTTAATCCTGTGTATGTATGTATGTATGTATGTAAGTATGTCTCAGGGCAGCAGTGTGGAGTAGTGGTCAGGGCTCTGGACTCTTGACTTGCGGGTCGTGGGTTCAATCCCAGGTGGGGGACACTGCTGCTGTACCCTTGAGCAAGGTACTTTACCTAGATTGCTCCAGTAAAAACACAACTGTATAAATGTATGTCAAAAAAATAAATAATAATGTGTAAAAAAAAAATAAAAAAAAAGTAATTGTATGTAAAAATAATGTGATATCTTGTAACAATTAAATAATAATAATAATAATAATAATAATAATAATAATAATAATAATAATAATAATAATAATAAATAAATAAATCTATATATATACAGTACTGTGCAAAGGTTTTAGGCAGGTGTGAAAAAATGCTGTAAAGTAAGAATGCTTTCAAAAATATACATGTTAATAGATTATATTTATCAATTAACTAAATGCAAAGTGAGTGAACAGAAGAAAAATCTACATCAAATCAATATTTGGTGTGACCACCCTTTGCCTTCAAAACAGCATCAAGCATCAATTCTTCTTGGTACACTTGCACACAGTGTTTGAAGGAACTCGGCAGGTAGGTTGGCCCAAACATCTTGGAGAACTAACCACAGATCTTCTGTGGATTTAGGCAGCCTCAGTTGCTTCTCTCTCTTCATGTAATCCCAGACAGACTCGATGATGTTGAGATCAGGGCTCTGTGGGGGCCATACCATCACTTCCAGGACTCCTTGTTCTTCTTTACGCTGAAGATAGTTCTTAATGACTTTCGCTGTATGTTTGGGGTCATTGTCATGCTGCAGAATAAATTTGGGGCCAATCAGATGCCTCCCTGATGGTATTGCATGATGGATAAGTATCTGCCTGTACTTCTCAGCATTGAGGAGACCATTCATTCTGACCAAATCCCCAACTCCATTTGCAGAAATGCAGCCCCAAACTTGCAAGGAACCTCCACCATGCTTCACTGTTGCCTGCAGACACTCATTCGTGTATCGCTCTCCAGCCCTTCGGGCGAACAAACTGCCTTCTGCTACAGCCAAATATTTCAAATTTTGACTCATCAGTCCAGAGCACCTGCTGCCATTTTTCTGCACCCCAGTTCCTGTGTTTTCGTGCATAGTTGAGTCGCTTGGCCTTGTTTCCACGCCGGAGGTATGGCTTTTTGGCCGCAAGTCTTCCATGAAGGCCACTTCAGACCAGACTTCTCCGGACAGTAGATGGGTGTACCAGGGTCCCACTGTTTTCTGCCAGTTCTGAGCTGATGGCACTGCTGGACATCTTCCGATTGCGAAGGGAAGTAAGCATGATGTGTCTTTCATCTGCTGCAGTAAGTTTCCTTGGCCAACCACTGCGTCTCACGGTCCTCAACGTTGCCCGTTTCTTTGTGCTTCTTCAAAAGAGCTTGGACAGCACATCTGGAAACCCCTGTCTGCCTTGAAATTTCTGCCTGGGAGAGACCTTGCTGATGCAGTATAACTACCTTGTGTCTTGTTGCTGTGCTCAGTCTTGCCATGGTGTATGACTTTTGACAGTAAACTGTCTTCAGCAACCTCACCTTGTTAGCTGAGTTTGGCTGTTCCTCACCCAGTTTTATTCCTCCTACACAGCTGTTTCTGTTTCAGTTAATGATTGTGTTTCAACCTACATATTGAATTGATGATCATTAGCACCTGTTTGGTATAATTGTTTAATCATACACCTGACTATATGCCTACAAAATCCCTGACTTTGTGCAAGTGTACCTAGAAGAATTGATGCTGTTTTGAAGGCAAAGGGTTGTCGCACCAAATATGGATTTGATTTAGATTTTTCTTCTGTTCACTCACTTTGCATTTAGTTAATTGATAAATATAATCTATTAACATGTCTATTTTTGAAAGCATTCTTACTTTACAGCATTTTTTCACACCTGCCTAAAACTTTTGCACAGTACTGTATATATATATAAAATCTTCCCCTGTGCTTGCTTAATATGCAAAGCTTTCCTGAGTTTAAAGGAAAACTCCGTGCTGAACAGTGTGTTGCCATGGTGTTCTGTTCACAAGTGCTAATACACTCTGCCCATGGGGGCACTGCAGCTCTAGAGAGAAAGGTACCGACCTGAGTTGAGGTCGCGTCCTGGGTTGAAGGCACGGCTGTTTACGGTGGTAGACAGCCTGTCGCAGCTGATGGTTTTGGAAACGTTTGTGTTGAAGTTGCCATCAAAGCTGAAAAAAGAAAGTGCAGTACAAGTTATTATCACATCATATTTTCATGTATCTCCATTGTACCAGAGGGTTAAATGTACCAAAAGACACACACACACACACACACACACACACACATATCGGAGCGAGTCCCACACCATACAGCAGGGAATTCTCACACGTGAATGTGCAATAACCTATGATAATCATTGTGATACATCAACTGTTGAGAGATCTAGAGTTGAATAAATAGAAACACTGTGAAGGTTCATGGACAACTGTACCTACTCCGCAGATGACAATGACTGAATGGGAGATTTGTATTGTATAGTGCAAATCTTTGACATAAAAATACATATGCATTTCAGCAATACAACATTTTGCTGACAGCTCCCCAGCCAAGCAATATCTAGTGTAGCACTGTTTTTTTATTATGTACTATTTACTTTTAAAAATAAAAAAGAGCATTTTCTAATTATACCAAGCTTGAGCTGAACGTTTTGCTCATACAGAAGTAATAGCCCAAATGAATCAAACAAGGGAGTCCTGGCATAAACATTTCACCTAAAAACATTTCTAGACTTCTGTCTTTTTTAAATCCACTTAGCAGCACATCCACCCCCAGACCCGGACAGGTCTCTCTGAATTCCACAAGGTTTTCGACCACATGACTCTGAATATTGGATCGCACTAGTGCAAGGCAGCTCTGGCTGCTGCACATCAAAACGCTGCCAGAACCCTCCCCCACCCCCACAAAGAAGTCACATCTCGTTATAGTTTCCAGGCTCAGTTCCCTTTAATGAAGGGCTGTGCGGAGCTATATCTCGGGGAGCAGTGAGAAGCACATCGCCTGCTTTGATCTCTTCCCCACTGAAATCCCCTCCCCGAGCTTGCTAGCGAGATGCTCGCTTGATTGACAGCTGCTCTGATGTACAAAACGCTTTGAACTTCAGATATTTAATTCCCAGCAGGCCCCAGTCATTATCATTCTCCTTCAACATGGTGAACATGTGGGGGCCAAGCAAACGTGGAACATAAAATACAACATTTTAAAAAAGTATCATGAAATTTGCCTGCTGTTTGAATTTTACATCAAAAACAAAACAAAACAAAAAAATAATAATAAACCCTTCTAGCCATCTCCGTTCGGGATTCATTAGGTTTGGATTCTCGATATGAATGAAGCTATTGAAAGACATTCTGTGCTTATAAAAAAAAGAAACCTTTAGTTAGCATGCTAGGATTGTGTTCACTATATTTAACAAAATTGTCTGTGGGCAGTTTTTGTTTTCATTTATATTCTCTTTTTTTTTTAACAAATAAGCCTGTGGCTTTTATAGAAGACATGCAACTCAGATTTCACACTACTGAAAGCAAACAATATTCCACATAAATACCACTACTACAACTGCTGAAGCCTGTTCGACCAAGACGTTCTATTAAAGCTAAAGAAAAACCCAGCATGATTAATCATTTAGAAGCCTAGTATATACCACAAATACAAGTATTTCCTCAATGAATGCAATTTAACCCATTCAATCCTGGTGGGACCTCAACCTCATCTTGGTGCCTTAACATATGATGCCATCGGAAATTACACTGGAACCTCACAGGACTCCTCGGCGACAGGCCGAGCTAGTGTATAAATATGTTTTTTTTTAAATGGTCCTGTTTTTTTAAATGGTCCTGTTCATGTATATGCAATACAGGAGTTTATTCTTCAGCTTGACAAAAAGAATTCAGGACTGAAACGGTTAAAACTCATTGGTGTGGATTTCTCTGCCTTTTAAAAAAAAACAAAAAACATTGTTATCACAAAGCAAATAAAACAGACTGTGGGAGCAGTTTATATGACTGTTTAAGAGGATTAAATGTGAGGCAAGAAACTGACAGTGCCTCCTCAAAGTGTGTTCTGTGATTCTTACACATGCTTTTTCAAATGGGGACACACTGAACCTTGACATGGAAAAGCTACTTTAAAAAACAGTAGTATTTAATTACTTGTGAGACCATTTTTAACAGAAAAGGGTCATTCATGACTATCAACCAATATCTAAGCAGGCACGCCTTTTATATAAAAGCAACAAGATGTTTATAGCCTAGTTACATATTTGACTTTCATTGTGTGTCATAAAATTGCGTAACAAGGTACATCTGTACCCTAGCAATGTTCTGGGGAAATGCTGACCCTGTGCTACATTATTGCTCAATACTGTACGTAGAATGTTCGAGATTATACCAATAACCCCCCCTCCACCACCAAATGTATCGAAGGAAGTACCCCATGACAAAAGCGTTGGGCTCATGTGGTTGAAGGTTGTCATTTCAAAGCTGAATGCTGTAGGTTCACTCTCTAGATTATACTGTAACATGCTGGCATTGATTAAACCATTCCATGGGTCTAAATGAACAGGGAGGTGAACCCTAAACATCAGATGGATATAAACCATCAGGAAGAGCGTAAAATACCTCGGACCCCCCAGTAAGGGTCTAAACAAAGCGCGCAGGTGTGCCGACCGGCTTTGAAAGACATGAGCTGGAGAACTGCTTTACATGCAACACAAGAGGCACGAGGGTTTGATCACTGCAGTCATGACACAGCACAGCTAAGGAAGAGATGAATCACAAATTGCTTCACTATCATCAAGTTAATACACTGATGCTTAAAATGAATAAGTAAATACATACATACATACATACATACATACATACATACATAAATAAATAAATAGCACACATAAAGCACATTGATGTAATGGGTCCAGTGCTGCTACTTCACTTTCTCTTGCAAATCAACACACCAAATGCAGGACTGGCCAATCCTGGCAACAATCCAGGCCACAAATGTACATACAGGAGTTTTTCTTTTGTCTCGTTGACTGATGCACATAGAATAGTTACCACACACCATGTTAAACGCCAGAGGCTGTGTGCATTAGAAAGCTGAGAACTGAAAACAAATATAGGGCCAGGTTGAAAGAAATGCCTGGACTGGAACTGGTGCAGGATTTGACAAGCAAATGTTACAAATAATGCACACAGAATACAATTAGGCAGGAGTAACAAACCACAAACAGAGTACACCTTTCATACAATATATTTTTAATGAGCAACAGGTTTCACTAAACTCTCTGTATTCCGCACTGCCGTACGGATCATTCTCTTAAGGCCACCAAACTCCATGTATACAAAGCCAGGCTATTGGAATTTCAGACAGATTGGTGTGTGGATGGAATAGGAGCCTGATAATATCCCTGTGTGGGACAGGGTGGGGGCTGTGGCAGTGTTCAAGCTGCTAACGAAACGACGTTCGGTTCACGCCACGCATCAAAGTGCCTAGAAGCTATTAGAAAAAAAAAAATACAGCACAAAAAATTAGATTTTGGATAAGTAAATGCAAATGGCACTATTTTTCTTTACAGCGGAATTAAATAGGTACCAGATAAAGCTGCAATGAAGAGGATATTGATGGTTTGAAGCTGCTAAAACCACACGTTCTTTTATTATTTGGTATTTTAAAAGCACATAAAAAGATAGCAGCTCTGTAATTCAAATTGAATCCCTGCCATCCTATAGAAAAAACACTGAAATGTTGAAATGTTTGTCTACCTTTTTTTATTTGAGTTTTACTAAGGCGTGGCAATATCACTATGTATTTCGAAAATATTGATTTTTAAAAAACACATTTAGGAGTACACGTCTGAAATCAACCTTCAATGTAGCGTAATTGAATTTCAAATACAAGACTTTCTAATCGAATTCCCACATTCATCACTGAATCCATTCAAACCCTCTTACTTGATAATGTGTAAGCAAGGAGGACAAACACGGTACAGAACGAATGTTCTAATGTTACACCCAATGCTGTCATGCAAATGGATAACTATTACAAAACTAAAAAAGGTACAGAGTGAAATCTATTGTAAATGTGAACCTCCTTCTTTTGCACTCGAGTCCTGCCCCGCAGAGCACCTCCCTTGTGCAGTATACTTACTCCAGCATGGAAGGAGGGATGGTACAGCAGTCCTGGGTGGCAGTCAGGGGGGATGTGAGGTGGGCCGTGTATGATGCTTCAACCACCTGCTTGTTCCTGTTCACCACGTCCAGGTAGCGGTTAAACTTCTCGCGGATCTTTTTTTCCAACTAGAATAAAAAAAGAATTATACCAGTTTTACTTATATTTCCTAAAAGGTGACATATAAAAGAGAATGCAGCACTACAGCGATTCTGAATTATTACTGTACACAACACCCTTTGAGGACACATTTTCAAAGCTTTTTACTCGTTTTTTTAACACCACGCTAATGTTACAAAACGGAGGAATCTTATTCTGTTAAAGGATTTGTTTCTTGTTTTCTAGTAACATTTGCTGTTCTCTTTGTATCAAAGAACAGTGAATTAAAGACTGGGGTAAACCCTATTTAAAATGCTTGTGCCTTGGCTGTTTTTCAGGGGCATTCTGAGTTTTTTAAACAGTCTTGTCAAAAATGGATAACTCATGTTCCATTAGTTTAAGTCTTAAGCATGCAAACTCTGAACACAATGTTAAAGCAACTTAAGCTTGATTTTGATGTTAAAGTTTCATTAAAAATTGTGTCTGAAATATAAGTTACAGGTGAAAATTAAATAAAACAAAACTCCCACAAACTGTATATAGCAATGGAGGGGAGGGTCACTTTGCATTAGATCTCAGATCTCTGTGCAGATTACAAACTCCCTCTCACTGAGTGGTTGCACTTGAATGCTTGTATTTAAAAGGATCTGCTTCACTGATTTTATGGCACCATACACATACAAAAATTCAAATAAAAATGTCCAATACAACATCCTTATATGCATGGGGTTTCCATGCGGGGCAATTTACACGTGAAATAGCGATGTGCGTACATGTTTACTCGTGTAAATCAGGTTTGTGGACGAAAGAAACGGCCAAAGAGAGGGATAGGGTAAATCTCACTTACTTGTGTAAATGACAAAAAACACAGGAAAATCCACGCTCAGTTTCGCATGGAAACCCGCATTTCACATGTGAATTTGAATGAGCCTGTTTACCTTAAGTGACATCACTATAAATATTGCAAGGGAGCAGGTCAGCAGTTACTGTGGATTCCAAGACGGCAGAAAGTAAGTGGCTGATGCTTGGTTTTATGGTTAGCAGTGGTGTAGTTCACCTTAATGATAATGCAGGCAGCTATTATTTTATTATTGTTTTTTGCTGTGTCTGGCCTGTCATGTTATATATCTCTTGTGGGTTTACAGTCCTGTATAAAACCACTTACCATGAACTGCATTATGCCCTTGTTATAGTACTAAAGCAGCTGTTTGAGAATACCCTTGCTTTAAAAACTAAGCTAAAGTTAAACACGAAGAGCAAGTGAGCTGCTTAAACGTCTAACTGAATTTATTCCTGTCCTTTTTTTGATCCCAGCTATGTCTGAAGACAACGTGTGTTCGCCCTCCACGTTAATAAATATAGTTGGTGAACTGGATGTCATGAGCCAGCTCGATCGCCCAAAGCAGCGCAACAAACATATATACCAACAAGTTGTTGATTCCCTCTCAGAACTGACCAAATAAAATTGCAAATGAACACATTGATTGTGTTTTATGTGTTTGCATCATTCATATTTAACACAACATTAAATCCAACAAAATTTAAAAGAAAGGACAGAATCTCCAGCACGAGCCTCCTTGATCACTGCTGTCCAATTGAAATTGCCGGCTGAGGTAACCTTTACAGTTGTCAAGTCCACTTATAATAAGCGGGATTGGGCTTGTTGTTTGAGAGTCGCAGGTTGGAATTTGCATAACCACCCATACTCTAACATGAGTTGTGCTTGTTTTGGGTTTGTTTTGAAAGGCAGTGGTGTTTTTTTTCTTGTAAGACTTGGCAACACTGGTAACCTTCCCAGTCTGTCTCACAGGCAGCCACTGATTCCTGAACACCTCATTTTGTTGTTGACAAGAGTTTGTGCAGGATACAGCAGGCAGTGGCAACTTTGGGAACGAACTAATGCTGCACTTCAGTCCATTTCATCAGTATCTGCCACCTCCCTTTCAAGTGCCCACTACCCATATTTGCCCAAGCGTGGTGTTGAATGCTTCCTCAGCAGCTGTCAGCTGTCCAGATGGGTAGGGTTTCTAAGCCAGGGTAGTATACTCAGCATCACCTGATCCCCTATATGCTGTACTGCCTGAATGAAACGGAAATTATATATATACAGTATTGTGCAAAAGTTTTAGGCAGGTGTGAAAAAATGCTGTAAAGTAAGAATGCTTTCAAAAATAGACATGTTAATAGATTATATTTATCAATTAACTAAATGCAAAGTGAGTGAACAGAAGAAAAATCTAAATCAAATCCATATTTGGTGTGACCACCCTTTGCCTTAAAAACAGCATCAATTCTTCTAGGTACACTTGCACACAGTTTTTGAAGGAACTCGGCAGGTAGGTTGGCCCAAACATCTTGGAGAACTAACCACAGTTCTTAGGCAGCCTCAGTTGCTTCTCTCTCTTCATGTAATTCCAGACAGACTCGATGATGTTGAGATCAGGGCTCTGTGGGGGCCATACCATCACTTCCAGGACTCCTTGTTCTTCTTTACGCTGAAGATAGTTCTTAATGACTTTCACTGTATGTTTGGGGTCATTGTCATGCTGCAGAATAAATTTGGGGCCAATCAGATGCCTCCCTGATAGTACTGCATGATGGATAAATATCTGCCTGTACTTCTCAGCATTGAGGAGACCATTCATTCTGACCAAATCCCCAACTCCATTTGCAGAAATGCAGCCCCAAACTTGCAAGGAACCTCCACCATGCTTCACTTTTGCCTGCAGACACTCATTCGTGTACGCTCTCCAGCCCTTCGGCGAACAAACTGCCTTCTGCTACAGCCAAATATTTCAAATTTTGACTCATCAGTCCAGAGCACTTGCTGCCATTTTTCTACACCCCAGTTCCTGTGTTTTCATGCATAGTTGAGTCGCTTGGCCTTGTTTCCATGTCGGAGGTATGGCTTTTTGGCTGCAAGTCTTCCATGAAGGCCACTTCTGACCAGACTTCTCCGGACAGTAGATGGGTGTACCAGGGTCCCACTGTTTTCTGCCAGTTCTGAGGTGATGGCACTGCTGGACATCTTCCGATTGCGAAGGGAAGTAAGCATGATGTGTCTTTCATCTGCTGCAATAAGTTTCCTTGGCCGACCACTGCGCCTATGGTCCTCAACGTTGCCCGTTTCTTTGTGCTTCTTCAAAAGAGCTTGGACAGCACATCTGGAAACCCCTGTCTGCCTTGAAATTTCTGCCTGGGAGAGACCTTGCTGATGCAGTATAACTACCTTGTGTCTTGTTGCTGTGCTCAGTCTTGCCATGGTGTATGACTTTTGACAGTAAACTGTCTTCAGCAACCTCACCTTGTTAGCTGAGTTTGGCTGTTCCTCACCCAGTTTTATTCCTCCTACACAGCTGTTTCTGTTTCAGTTAATGATTGTGTTTCAACCTACATATTGAATTGATGATCATTAGCACCTGTTTGGTATAATTGTTTAATCATACACCTGACTATATGCCTACAAAATCCTGACTTTGTGCAAGTGTACCTAGAAGAATTGATGCTGTTTTGAAGGCAAAGGGTGGTCACACCAAATATGGATTTGATTTAGATTTTTCTTCTGTTCACTCACTTTGCATTTAGTTAATTGATAAATATAATCTATTAACATGTCTATTTTTGAAAGCATTCTTACTTTACAGCATTTTTTCACACCTGCCTAAAACTTTTGCACAGTACTGTATATATATATATATATATCACACACATATACATACAAATAAATAAATAAATAAATAAATAAATAAATAAATGTCTCCACGGTTTTCAGCCATGGTGATCTGCAATACCTGTGTTGGTCAGTTTCATTTTATACCTCTCAGTTAATTTAATAAAATTAGTCTTAAGATAAATCAGTCGAAACAGATTCAATACTAATGACATGCCACCCCGCTAATGACATTTAAAAACAATTAACTAACCAGGCACAAGGTATTTTGCTTTATTACAGCAGCTTAGATTCACCCGTGTACCAGTTCTCTACGCATGGAAACCACATTTTCACAAAATGGCACCAGTAATCTTCAAAAACAGCACGAGTACTTTACGCATAGCTAATTTACATAACAACCAGAAAAAGCCAGGTTTACTCGAGTAAAATAAACTGAGCGAATGGAAACCCAAAAAAGCATTTCACACAAGAGATTTTTCTAGAGCAAATGTCTCAAGCTAAAAATGGTCTCATCCATAACACTCAAAGTTTATCACACCGAAAATATCTTTGAAAATCTTCATTGAAACTACGCTTCATTGCAACTACGCTGTACTTAATTACTGGAAATTAAACTATTACCCTTTTCAGTGGCATAAAAACTTAATTCATATTAGACCTTATTAGGTAGTCATTGGCTTCAAAAAATACTGACAAACATCATTTTACTTTATTAGCAACACCACACTTGATTAGAATAAATGCCAGTAGCATAGAAGCAAATTGGGTTCAAATGTAAAAAACAAAACAAAAAAAAAAAAAAAAAACAACACATTAACACACAATTCATAGCTCAAGTCTCAATGACTTCATTTTAGATGTCGAGTTCAATTACTGGTCTTCAAGGGGAGGCAGAATTTGACGGGTGCAGTTGGGAGTGCTACGGATTTACTTAAACATTCCTCTTGGCTATTGTGCTGTGCTGGTCAGGATTATCTTGCATTCTGGTTACAAGTTCCCAACCCATTCACAAAACCACATCCAGGATCAGCTTCAGCCCTATTTCCAGGCACATCTCCCAGGGTCAGTCCTAATCCCTGCCCCAACCTCTGCCCCAAGCCCAGTTCCAGGATAAGCCCCCACCTGCAGCAGCTTTAATGCAGTATGGACTGTTGGGACTGTGGGAGAGGGTGGACGAGAAGGGGAAATTATGTAAATAGTTGTTTGTGTACGGTTTTGTGGGTGCCGGGGGTGTACTGTGTTGTATTACTGTGAGTGTGATTGTGTGTGTGTTACCTCTTCCCCCTGTCAGAGGGACCTCTCCCTCTCCTGGGCGTGTGGCAACTTCGTTCTCTCTTTGGCGTGTGTTGGCTTCGCTTGCTTGTTCTGTAGTCTATGTGCTGCGTGAGTGGTGTTATGAAGTTGTGAATGGGTCGCCTCTGTCTTGTGTGGGATTGAGTGGGAGAAGAGCGAGAGTAATAAGGACAGGGTCACGTGACAGTTTCTGCTAAAATATTTGCTTTTGATGTGGACACAAAATTTGCTCACATCGCTCGAGTCGCTCGCTTCCAGTGTAGCTCCAACTTCACACATTCAGAATTGGTACCAAATTCTTTCCAAAACCATCTTATTTCATAATATGTACCAAAAAAAACTGCTCCACAAATTGGAAAAGGACATCTCACAGTATTGACTGTCTTGCATTATTTTGCTGCAGCACTCTGTTTTCTCTGTTTCTGTGCCAATGTATTCCTCAGGCTCTGGAGTCCTGGCTGGGAGACGAGAGCGAGCCTCCTGCCTTGGATCGGATGACAGGAAGGCTGTGAAGCTGCGGGCAGGGGCATGCCGGCCCTCTCCCAGCTGCTGTTCCCAGCATTACCTGAGCGCAGCCCCTTCTCTGCACACAAATCCCCAGATTACTGTTTAATGACACAGCTGTGACATTTCACTGACCTTCGTGCCAGCAGCCTCAGCAGAGCCAATGCCATTTCAAAATGATCAGCCCAGTGTCAAACGAGATAGAGAGGGGGGCCAATGCCAGGTGGCTTGCAAGTCGCTCAGCTTGCTGAGTGTAAAAACCCCTCGAGTGCCTGGCCTGTGCTTCTGCAATGACCCTTTCAAAAATTAGATCCAGTAGATTATTAGCGGTTTATTTATATTTATTTATATATATATATATATATATATATATATATACACACAGGCTTATTCACACAGCAGCCTCAAGCAGACTACTTCCTTTCTTTATATGCCCTGCACCTGGCTCTAATTTACAATGGTTGCCAGGTGCAGGTGATAATTAACTAATAAAACAATTAATAAACAATTACGTTCTGCAGGGAGGATTTTAACCCCCTCCCTGCCTTATCACTAATATATATATATATATATATATATATATATATATATATATATAGAGTTGATTTGCAGGATTCCCTTTTAATTTGAGACAACAGAGGTTGAATGAAACCTGCTGAATAATGTTATGTTAAGATATTGAATTTCGAAATCTAAATTATGTTCAGATGTTATTTATTTATTTTAATTAGGTCTCAATCCTAAAATTCTAAGTGATGCAAAACCTTTGGCCATATCTGTATACCTTCTCATCACAGCGACTCACCTTGCATTTCTACAACACAAATTATAGGGGGGCAGGACAAAAAGGAGTAAAAAGGGTATTTTTCATAGTGCTCAAATCCAATGATTTCAAGACTCCCAGCTCCACACCAGCAGGGCCTCAGCAGCTAATCCCTTGCCAGCTGTTGCATGTTTGGATAAGAATAGTAATTTATCAAGGTGAGCCACCAGGAGTCTTTCACTATTTATTTTTCATTCTTGAATTGAGCCCAGCCTGTTTCACACTAATGTAAACATTTATAGGGGCTCTTGTTACTTCAGCAATACTAATCAGCAACAAGTAATTGACCACTTTGAGGGCCTTCCAGCTTAGACCTACTGACACAAGCGCTCAGGCCTTCTGCATCACCTAATTCGACTTCAAGCTTTGGAAGCATTACTGTAAACACCAATGCTCCAGGCAAGAAAGAAAGAAAAAAAAAAAAACTTTTCCCCATAACTCTGATTGGGAGTCGGAACAGGGGAAAACCGCATGGGATAGAAATTATACTACATTATACAGTCGTTTGAATCACATTTTGCCAAATCTCTGATCTGAAAAAAAATGAAATATTAAGATGCGTGCAGGATCTTTTATACAGTAAAGTAACAGAAGTTAAGATGTTTAAATCCGGATTTCAATTCAGTACACACACACACAACAACAACAAGGTACATATAAAATATATGTATAAACTCAAATTCCCTCTCCCTCATTTTGGAAACCCTGATTGACATTCTGGATTGATTAGAGCTTTCAATGCAGGAGAGCATGTTTATAGAACTCAATAGCGCAGATTCATCTTAATGACAGCCAGACTGGCCCACTTCTTATCCATTGGTGAAGTACTAAGTGGGTATTTATGTTAGCCACTCTACGATAAGAGCAACAGAACATCCATTAACCTCTCTTAGGATGAAAAGGAGCCAGACACAAACTATGCTGAAAAACACAACCTCGTGGATCACATTGGATACCAAAAGGCCTTGATACAAAACCTGGCCGATTGTAATGGATATAAAACATTACGCACTTAGAATTCTCTTATGTATCAATACAAAGCACTGCAAAATGTATAGACTCATATTAACCTGATTTATAATCATATAAATACTGAACATTTATTAATCAATCAGTCACTCACCAGCTGCACTTCTGTTTCACCATTTGAGTTTCTTTCTGTGTAGACGAAGGAGTTGAATATCCTCTGTGAAAGAACATGAAATAAAAATAAGATTAGTGTGATGGATACTCTGTGGAGAAGAGCGATCCACACAAACTCAAGCAGCTGTTTCTTCACTTGTTCCACTGGTAAACTAGCCCAATCAACACCAATGACCTTCACCTGATTTCTGTGAAGAGCTCAATCCGAATGATCAAATAATTGGTTTGTGCACCATTGGGACAATTCAGGCTTTTTCAACTCACACCCCAATGCATTCTGTTAAGTGTATCCTGCTGTGAAAGGTACCCGAGACAGGCAAAACATACCAGAATGCACTGGGGTCCTTACACATGAACGCACATCTCAGATTTCCCCCTGTAGCCCTTGTTACTGGGTTTTATTGTGAGTTTCCAAGACACCAAAACCCTGCTTGCTCTCATATGGCAGCAAGTCCAGTAGAAGTGACTTCACCCGGTTAGCTAAGCCCTTCACTTTCTGAAGGTCAGCTTGCTCTACCCTTGGCTTGATGTTTAGCTTCCAGTTTAGAAACAGAAAAGGGACTGCTGTGCTCCAGTGTGTCCCGTGAAACCGGTTCATTAATTCACAGCTTAACAACCAGCTTCCAGGATTTAAGGTATTTCTACAAATTGATACCATTTGAAATAATGATCTTTTCCTTATAAATAAATGCAACCCGCTTGGCTAATGTTAATTGCTTGCAGACCCACCAGGCTTCTCAGCTTGGACAAGGCGAGGATTATAACATGCAGGGTTTACCACCGGTATATGCATGAGCTGCTATTTATTTTAGATCCATTTCCAGTCATACAGTACTAACGTCCAGCTCTTCTAGTAGAACTAGCCCAAGCAGAACTGCTTTAATGTGACTGATTATGTATTGATCTGAAGGTATTTATACAGGGTAGCTCCTGTGACATCTCAGAGAGGCTCCATCTGGCTAGGGGTGGGAAACATTCTTGAGGGACTGTGCAGAGGGATCCTGTGAACATCCCTGCTGCTCTATAAAAAGCACCCTCAGGGATCTTTAACATCCACAAAACTGACGGCACTTCTCTTTGACTTGCTCAAACCAGTGACTATCTCTGCCTGGTGTCCATTCTAACCTGGAATTCTCATTAGCCACACTGCATAACGAGAAGTACAATAACCACCCGCAGACAGCATTACTTTTTAGCAGGCTTTACCAAGATGTTTCCAATTAGTAAATGGCCTTTAACTATGCAGCCTTTTTTTCCCCCCCAAACTACAGTGCTTGTATGGATGGAAAAGTACAGACACAGTGTATTAGTATATCTTTTGAACATAGAGTGGTTGTCATTTGGCCAAGTATAAGTAAATGTCTAAGTAAGGAGATGTTTTGTATTTAAATTTTTTAAAAAAATATTATATTTATATATATATATATATTTATATATATATATATATTATATATATATATATATATATATATAAATTGAAATGCAGATTTGTGGTTTCTTCTAGAAACCAATGTTTATTTAAACTTCTCGGTTTTCCTGCAATAAGCTCAAGAGGCCTTGATGTAAAACAAACTGAAGTGCAAACACAACCAAAGTGTAGCCACGGCTGCTTCCCATCACCTCTCCCCCTCGGACGGTTTGTTTTTCAAACAGATCCAATGGTTTTCACAGTTATGCTCCGTGCAGGAAAGAACTTAGCGGCTTCAGGGAAACAGTAACATGATCACAGTCCAGATACCCAGAAGCCTCTGGCAGGGCGGAGCACTGGGCAGGCACAGAGGATCTTCAGGTCATTTCCCAGCTAGGAGACTGCTGACATTCCAATCAGGAGGGCTCTAGTGTAGTATTGCGTGGGACAGTTATGTATGGTAATAAGCAGACCTGGGTTCAATTCCAGCTCTCATTTGCACTTAAATGGCAATGAAAGGTGATTGAATGGTGTTTTTATTGGATAGCTCTTCTGATGAACAAAGCCCAGTCAAATTATCTATTGGAACAATGACAGGCTGGACAAATGCCTTGAGGAGGTGGGAGTGGGCAGAAAATGGAACCTGCTCGGTTTAAAGCTGTCCCTTCTGTACCTGTCATTCATGGTTTTGGTATTAAGTAAACTTGGGTTTTAACAAGGAAATAAACACTCTAAAAGACTTTTCCCCTCGTCACTTATTTTTTCAATCCAAGTATATTGCACAGAAAGGGTGGTTTGCTCTTTCACAGGCATACAGTACATTTAACACCTACAACCCAAAGAGCACATGGCGAGCAAGCAAAATTCCAGGAATTGCCCTGCAAGAGTCACAGGGTCTGGAGCACTTCCATTAAAAATGTGCAGCCATGGAATAAACCAATTAGCAATTCCAAGATCTTCAAAGGCACGCCGAGAGCTGTAATCCACATTCATTTGGGATTGTACCAGCTAGAGAAAAGGCCAATCACATAAAGCAGTTTTGCTGATAAGGTTCCTAATCCTCTCCTTAGGCTACGGATTCACTGCCTTTCTAATGACGGGGTATTCCATCATCACTGCCCTGTCAATCCTCATATCCGGGGCACTTCACCCACTAGGAAAACTACAGCTCAACCTTTTAATTTAACAATTTGCCCAAGCTGATTACAACCATTTCTGCCAGCAACAGAGTGCATGCTTTAAACAGTGGCTTGAAAACAGCCTGAAAGGTAATGAAGGAGCCAGCTAGATTCGTGTTGCTGAGAACAAGGCCACAGGCTACATAGTTCAGACGAGGCAGTTTACACAAGCTGGAGATAAAGACAAGAGTCGAAAGGTACAGCAGTTGAAGATATTTGGTTTCAAGCCGCAGGTACTGCAGGTTTTTTTTTTAAAACCAATAAGCTGGTTCTGCGTAAAGGAGCAGAGCTGTGGAAAAGGAGTCTCTCTACTCCTCTGATGGGCTGTTTTGAATGTGTGTTTCCTGAGGTGCTACTGCATTATACTGTATGAGCAACACACACAATGAGGAACCTCAGGATATCTGCTGACAGAGAAGATGAAGAAAAGAAAAAACACAAAACAAACAGCAGCATTCCCCACAGATAAGGCTGTATTTTTTTTTTTTTTACAACTTTTCACGGATTTCCGTGAAATGTACCCATTGCCATGTAATATGTAGTTCCCTTGTGAAAATTCCCATTTCTATTAGAATAGTGTAAATATACATATTATCAATTAAGAAATGGGTTTGCCTTATTGACGCATGTAACACTACACAGGAACCTGGCAGCCAGTTTAGTTTGCTTCCGGTAAATGATTGAACACACTGCTGCACAGAGCTGCACAATATATTTAAAATGTCTTTCACCAAGACAACAGCCGCATCAAAGATGGGAAATATTTCTACTAAAGATCGCTCTGTCCAGTACAAGAAGGGAACATTTCATGTGTTATACAATTTAGCATTTACTGTTTTTTTAGGAAAGCATTTAAATATTTAGGAACATCTGTTGTACAACAACAACGAGAACATGATCACTTTTTTAATGTGACAACGATTCTCTTTTTATTATGTTTAATCATGAAATATCTTGAAATACCTATTTTTAGTCTTTGAAATGTCATAGAATAAGCTTTTTTTTCAGTGAAAGGCTCAATTGGGGTTCCATTACATAAAGCATGTCAATGAAATTCATGAATTATTTTAATTTTTTAATATTTTTATATGACTTTCCAGTCTGCTTGAGGTATATTGAAGTTTCTGGGGATTTACTGTGGAAAATACTCCCATCTTCCTCCCTGTGTGTGAAACGTGACACTGAACCCACCTCACACACAATGTCAGGCCAGATGATGTTCTCAAACGAAACAAACACACAAAGTAAGTGGATTCGGTACATTCTGCAGTCATACTAATCTGTTCTAAGCTTTTTAGCTTTAATGCACAAGACTCTTTAAATGCTTGACATTCTGAAGATCCCACATGGTAAGTGGAGTGGAGTACATACTTCCAGCAACTTACACACAGAGGTTGATTACATGGTGCTTTATGCATGGTTAATTCACGGAAAGTTACATTTTTGCTTCACTATATGTGCATTAAGAGGAGTTATTGTATTTTGTATTTTAGTCAGATGTGTGTTGTGTTCCATGGCGCCCCCCACCCCCTCCCCCGTTTATAACGCTCTTCGGTTAGAACGCTCATACCGTGTCCCCCGAGACCCGTAATATAGTGAGGGAGCACTGTATGTATATTGGTTGGGTCGTCCTGGGCTGTCAAGGGAATGAGTTAATTTAACTCGACCCCAATAGTAGGATTGTTTTCTTTTCATGGGACAGACAGGATAATAGCTTCCACATGCGAGGGGGAGTTAGGCTGCGCACCACACTTCTTTAGATTACGCACATTAAGAACAATGGAAAAATAGCTCCAAGCCAGAACAGTGGACAATGGACACCAACATATGCTGAACACACAGAATGCACACATGTTCTTAACTAGCGACGAGGGACTTTGCTAAAACTGAATTTGAGTCGATCTGTTTATCATTATCTTTTTAAAAAAATTTTTTTTTTTTTATTCATTTTGCAAGAGCGCTACAAATTACATACCTCAGACAGCTTAGCTCTAGAATAAAATACCTTGTGGTACAAATAAAAACAAACACAGGAAAGGAAGTGAACCTCAGTTAATGCGGGTCTGTGCACATGTACATATGGGTGAAAAAACTAAACAAACAGCCGAGTACTCTATGAATAAACAGCACCGCACTGTAGTACTAGGAATACTAGATGGGGCAGGGGGAGGGGTTATATTGTGTAGAGCAGTATTAAATATTAGATTCAAGCTTTCAGCAAAAGGTTCCTAGTTACAGGTCTTTGTATAAATTTAACACATACACATATATATTTGTATGTGTGTGTGTGTGCGTGCGTAAGAGATTCCAAGCTTCCAACAGCCTTCTCTAAGCCAGTAGTAAAAACTGGAGCTCCCATCTGACCATGCCATTCTCCAAGCTCTTAATACCAATGTTCTCTGCTTTCTGCAGTCCAACGAGCTTGGCTTCCCCTTGGTGATTAAGAAATGTTTGCAATGAAGTCTGAAGACCTCAGTGAATGAAGGCCTACTAAAACTGACACTGCTTAGTACAAGGGGAGAACAGAATTGTTCAGGCCTGTATAAAACAACTGCAAAGCTTCACCCTCCATTAAAGCGAGGCAGTGCTACTGCTGGCAGTGAGCAGCTGAGCCAGTGTAAAGTGATGCTTAATTGCACTCTGCAGACCGAAATTATTAGTTTTAGTTTTTTATGTTTGTTCTTAGTCATGGTCAATGGAAGTACAATTCGATGGTCCCAGTTTAATCACCCTCCCATACAAATAAGAGCCATAAACACAATCAGTTAGAACAAAGGTAATTATAAGAAGCTGAACAGTGAATTACTGGGTTTGTATTCATTTCATTTTAAAAGGCACGCCACTAGTACAATTCACTGTAATTCACACTCTTAGATTACACAAAGCAATATAAAAACAACACAGTTTGATTTTCTTCTGGAACTGATAACCAGAACCAGGAGGGTAGAATGAGTTATATTAATGTCAATTAGACTTTTAAAATGTGTATTTTCCTTTACATTCATACTGATATTGCAAACTCCAAAAGTAACAAATGCCTAGGTAATAGAAAACGAGGACTGAGGCACGTGTATTGTCAACATTAGGCCAGTGGTCCTCAAGTCAATTAATTTGGTGACCACAAAGTCTGATAACACTGTAATTCTTGGGTAATAGAAAAGTAGCAGAGGAAAAGAGTAAGAAGGAAAAGTCACCCAAACCATGAGTACTCGAGGGAAATGGGCTGAATGAACGCTGCTTAACAGCTAGTATTAGAAGGCTAATATAAAAGAGGATTCTTCTGGGGGTCTCCTAGAGGGATACCGGTATTGCACTACTTCATGGTCTGGATGGAGGTGTAATTGGTTCAATTAAACAATTTAGAACAGGGCTGGAACAAAGACCAGGAGTGGAAGAGCCAACTGTGGCCACCCTGCTCTTAGGGTTCTCAGCCCTGAGAAGACATGCCGGGTTTTCCCTTTGGAAATTGAAAGCTTCAAAACACTTTCAGGATGAAGTAATCTAGAAATAGCACCTTAAATCACATCCAGGTGAACAAAGCAAGTCTGCCCCCCCCAGACCTAACTTAATCCCCTTTTAGGAAAACATAAATAAATAAAAAATGATACACCGAAACATCTGACTTCACAGTCTTTCGGAGATCAGTGTCACAAACTCACTTAGACCGGCACGGATCTGCTTGGATACTGGCAACTTCAAAAGTCCTAAAGTGTGTTTACAATGCTGTAACCACCAGTGGGAAAGCAAAAGGGACATGAAACACCTGCAAGGATTTAGTCCTCCAGCCAAGAATACACACACAGATACTTCTTCAAGCACTTTCTCAAGTATCGGACACTTAAGCCAGACCTTTAGGTCTAAAGTATGCAAATCAACCTGCTTACTTTAACTGTGGTTTGATTTCCAAGGCAGTCAAAGGAAGCGGTTTGTGAAAATAACACACTGCACAGCATTTAATACTGAAGGTGCTTCTCCTTGGGGTCCCTGCAATCTCTCTGCTTTAACGTTAAACACCACGTGGAATACGAAGTATTTTCAGCTGACAGGGTTCTGGAAACAAACTCCCACCATAAAGTTAAAGTGGAAACATGTTTCCAGTGCACTTCCAAATCTAAAACAACCCGTCTGAACCAGTTAGGATTGTTAAGAAACTAAGGCAAGGGGACAAGTAAGATTTTTTTCACCACCACAACCTGGGATATACTATAAGCATATAATTGCAATCATTGTGTGTCCTGCAAAAATGCTTCAGTTGAAGATTTTTTAAATGTATATTTTTCCAATTAAATACAAACTGGGAAAGATATTTGAAAAAAGGAATGGGCGTCCCCCTGCACAACGCCAACCGCCGTTCGAGCCAGTGTGTTTTGTTATTAAATCCACGGCAAAGTAAATCAAATCGGGTTTGTGTTAATTCCACAGGCCATCGCCTCAAGTGTCTGCTGGGAGAGGCTGCTGGAATGGAGACAGCTGCCAGTTCCAGCTCACACTACCTACAGGCAGCGCCCGTCAATCCCAGACCCCAGGACAGCTCCCGCCGCTTAGCTTCTCTCTTTGGGGATGCCCGACTGTGACCCCCCTCAGCTCAGCACAATGCTGAAGACAGACTCGCCATCCATCAACTGCCACTGAATCCCCAGGCTCACCTGCCATCCTACAGTATCTCCTGGTCCAGGCTGGCCTGCACATTTACAAGCCTTGCCTTAAAACTGAATTGCAGCAGCAACTACAGAAATCAGCAGGGCAGCTGTGCTGAGAGATGCAGACAGGTCTTTTCTGTGGTGCAACTGTGCAATCAAAGACTATTAGTCTGAGTGTAAAACAACAACAATAATATATAAAAAATGGTAGCAGAAGTACTGGTGCTACTAATTTCTTGTACCATCCAATAGTGGCACCAACTGGGAGAGGGTGCACAGCCAGTCTGTGTCCAACTTGGACTATCACGCAGTGTAACTGGCAGAACCGGTAGTGGGGAATAGCCTCCATGAGGCTGACTGGTATAAACAGCAACAACGAAAAACCTCTCTTCTCAAAGCCAATCCCACCCACTGCAGCCGAATCTCTCTTGGAAAAGCATCACAAGCTGAACCAGCAAGCAGTGACACCGCACACCCTGCTACTGCATGCTGACATTATCTCCGAGTGAGCTGGTAACGTCTTTATCAGACTGTCAGAGCGGAATGCCTCTTCCGAATTCCATACTGCGTCTCCCTGTCAGACACCACACCGGCCGCTCGCTGTACTTCATGCACAAGTGAGCTCATTAACCAGGGACTTCCTTCTGTTAACTGGCTGATGCCTGTATTCCACAGGAAGTTCTTGGGCTGTGGATGCACAGTCAAGGGATACACTTACCCCAAGAAAGAATGATCGTACAATTGAAGCTTTTGGAGGGAAATGTGGCATAAAAGCTTTAGTACCAAAAAAAAAAAAAAAGACAGAAAGAACCCCTTCCCCAGATACATCCTGCTTTGGCATATTCTGAACCAGTGACATGACCATTGCTTTTTCTTTGGATACTTTCAACTCTGGCAAAGGCCTCATACATCCAGAACGGAGCCTGGTTCAATTTACCCCTGACTGGGGGCCCTGTCTGCTCACTTGCAAGTCCTGCTTTGTCTGGTTTGCTACAGGATCTCAGAAAGGCAGCCATCGTTTCTTCTAACATCTCGGCAGATCAAAGCCTGGGCTGGAGATGTTCTCTCTTTTTAATGAGCATGTGGCTCGGCTCAAAGACCGGGAACCTCGACCTGGAAGCAAGTCCAAGTTTACCCACAAAAGCAAAATAAAAGCTTTGTTTTTATCACAGGAAGAACTTTGAACTTACTCTGTGGCTGTTTAACCACAGGAGTTAATACACACAAGCAATAAACTACTATACCTGTAGAGCAGCTGACATCCAACACAGATCAAGCAAAGCTACAGCATTGCCTACAACTACCCAACAAGAACTAAATTAACTAAGAACAGAAAACTGGAGACTTGGATTACACAGTTTGATCCATCGTGAGCTTTTATTGCCGTTTAGCGTGAAGTCACTTGAAGGATATGCTATGCTGTGCAAGCAAGTCTTCACATCTTTCTATGATGAAAAAAACAAACCCTAGTCAAACAGGGAAGTTTAAACTGGGAACGTTCTACTAATTGCCAGTTTAAGACGATTCTTATCCTCACATAGCAACTACAACACAATCAGACCTGTCACACAGCATTGGTTTCTATAGAATCACATGGCAAATTGTCCCTCAAGGGCAAAGTTAGTGGTGTATGCAATTTACCTCTATTGCAGGTACCTCTTTAGTCCTCCCCCCTCTAAATAGTTGCACAGCTTAACAACCCTGACAGACTGACAATGTAGCTTGTAGCTGGATTGCAACGTATAGCAGGGTAGACGGACTACATTAATAGTCTTACAGTACAGTCAAATGAATGTAGGAGTGTCTCATTAGCACAATTTGGTTGCAATCAATGGCCTCCATTTCCTATCTCCTCTGCTGCGTTTCCTGAGAATAACAGAAGGAAAGAACAAGTCCAGGGAGAGCTCAGAGTGCTCTCTCAGTTTTCTTTGTCCCTCCCTGGAACAAAGTGCCGGTACCTTGATCACTTACATTCTTATGCGGGGGAGGGGGGAGATTCCAGTGCTGTTAGAAAACAAAACCCCAAAAAACTCGGGGGGACATCTGTGCCCGAGCCACTAGTGCCTGAATCTTTGAATCCCAGCCTCTGCAAAGCTGCACACTCGTAGCCAATCAGGAAGCCTCTCACACAGGCTTGCGGTGATTAAATGTGAAATCCTCAGCATGTGGTAAGAATTCCTGCAGCTCTTCAAACAAAGTTAGCCCTCCCCTCCCCTCCCCTCCCAAGACTGGTGTGTAATGTCCCAGTTACATTTATTTTTTGTTTTGTTTTTACTGTAGGGAAAGCGGTTTCCATATAGTCCTACTTTACATAAAAAGCTTTCCCAAATAAAATACTGTTGGCATTTACATATTGTAGTAAAAAGATTGGTTACCATTTAAATAGGGCACTGCAACCTCAATGGCAGAGTTTCGGCGCATTTCGTTACCCGAGCAGCCTGCTACTGTTGATGCATTCATTTCCTGCCTGTCCCATTTTTATGGAGACTTTAAAAGGGACTCTTCTGGAACACACACAGCTCTGCTGTTTGGTTTCAGGATCCTACACCTTTGTTAGTGCTAGTGTCTATGAAACACACAATGACATAAAACCCACATTCACTACTGCAAGTATACACATTGCACTGCAGACACGCCTTCTTTAACCCTTCCCTGATCCTGGTTATTTAGCAGACTCCTTTATCCAAGGCGACACACAGAGACTAGGGTATGTGAACTATGCATCAGCTGCAGAGTCTCTTACAACAACGTCCCAACCGAAAGACGGAGCACAAGGAGGTTAAGTGACTTGCTCAGGGTCACACAATGAGTCAGTGAGTGAGCCGAGATTTGAACCAGGAACATCCTGTTTACAAGCCCTTTTCTTTAACCACTGGATTACCCAGCCTCCTTATATGTTTAGTGTTTTGTTAGCAACATAGCCTAGATCTCCAGCCACGGCCGTAAATACACATTTTGAGCTACAGTATTAGTATTATGAAAACGCTGATCACCACAGTGACCTCCATCCACCATGTGCACAGTACATATACTAATGCAAGTGCGACATACAGACAAGTGGAACATGAATGCTGTAACCATGTTCCATCACAACTGGATGAGTGGTTCTTTGGACAAATATAGAACTACAGTATGAAGCTAGACATATGCCATGGATGCAACTCCACTATATTCTCATAGTAGCACTATGGTACATGCATTGAACACATCCTCGGACTGGATCAGCAAGAGGCTTTTCAGCAGTTCTGATCAAGGATTACAAAGCTGTACCGTCCCACTGCGAACATAAGATGCACTAGGAGAGTGAAGCCCATCAGTACTGTTGCCTTGTTGTCATTAACACAGAGCAGACTTCAGCTTGCAGCGCTGCCAGACACCAAAATCAAATTACCACTGGGACTGTACCAAGTCCCCAATAACTAATGCACTTTAAACAAATACTGTATTCAATCTTGAAAACAGCTACTGGAAAATAATGCTCATGATCAAACAGCATTAACTGCAGCTGCTGCAGCTCTTAGACAAAGGTGGGGAAATTACCTTCATGGACATTCTAGAATACTACATTATCACACACATCAAGTCTTTGTCAATTGAGTGGTAGTACCTCTTTAGGTATATTCAAAACTACAAAATACATTTTGTTTTACAATAAAAAACAAAATACCATTACTGGAGATTTGTCAGGTGTAAAGGTTGGTTACGGATTGATGTTTACAGACATGGTACGTGGAAAAGACAAAATGGGTACAGTAGCAACATTAGACCAATGGGAACAGGAAGGTATAGACCTTGTTTCAAGGGCAGCGCTGTTGAGCACACATCCAAAGCCAATAAACATGTCTGGACAGGACAGCTCCCCTTTATGCAAGCAGCTAGCCATGCCATCCTCTACTGTTGCTACCTGACAAGTCTACACTGAGAGTATCCGGGAAGTGGTCAAGTCAAGTGTCTTTTGAACATCCCTGTATTTTTATATCCTTCTCAATCCTACAGTACGAGCTACAGTAAATCAGGAGACTCTTTATTAAGTATAAGGAGGGGGAAGGTTGGCTTTTCAATGAGGGGTAGCCAATGTGACCCATGCATTAGTGTTAGCAGTCCTGGATTGCTCCTTCAACAAAACAGCCATTAATATTACTGTGTAACAGCACAAGAATTTGGAGAACGACAATATACAAGTCAGATGGATTCGGCTAAATTTTGCACATAAAAAAGGTAGGTACTGCTTACCATGCAACAGCCTGTACAATGAACGAGAGTGAAAATGGAAGCACACGGCTCTTTGGGAAACATCAATGAAAAACGACTGGTCGATTGACAGCACAAACCCATGCAGACTTTGACTTGGCACGAACACAAACAAGCTGCGCTGCCCTCAAATGTTTACACTCACCATTCTTAAAACAAAGGGAAATACAGTATGCTGAAGGTTGGCAGGTAAATCGCTGGTATATTTAACATGCTGTTTGTCACACGTACAGTACTGGCACAGCTAATGGAAGACATATTTAGTGTCTGGTAAAAATGTAAAGAAATGTTGATCTCCAAAACAAAATCTGGACTTTTCAGAAGTGGTGAATGTGAAAAATACATGTAACCAATTAAAATCATGCACGCGTCCCGTCCTGTCCCATCCCGTCCCGCCCCATGAAAGGTTTGAGACCGAACAAGGGGAGCATCTGCTGCTCTCTGAGCAGAAACTGGAAACATCCACCCTGGCCTGCACTGTTGAATAAAACCTTTTAAATCTAACAATCAGACCTGTTAGATGAATTGTTTCTCCCCAATAGCTGCATGAACTCCCCTGATAGTCTTGTAAAATATTGTACAGTCATTTTAAATTTAAATACATGGAACAATCCAGTCCAATAAAACTACATGAATTCAAAAATCCATTCCACACACACACGTTTGTATTTCTATATCTGTGGGGACTTCTCATTGACTCTCACTATATTGTTATTTACTACTTCTAACTCTAATCATCAAATTGTGTCCTACATCACCCCCCCCCCACCCACACACGCTTAGCATTCTCAATTCCAGCTTTCTTCTCCAGACCACCTGCATTCCCACAGTGATGGATTGCAGGGTTTTTCTTCATACATTCATTTTACATGATCCCATTTCACAAGCAGCCGGGGAGCCAGCACAGTCCCCGAGGCTCGGCTTGAGAGATGGAACTGGCTGCAGCCCAGCAAGCACAGCCCATGCCGCTGCCAATGAGAGGGGTCGTGACCTCAGAAATTAGATCAAATAAATAGTTCTGAGTGCTGTGTTCAACTACTGTGACACTATCAATGAGGTCCCCTCCGTTTACACATAGGCATTTGTACTTGTACCTGTGGCTGTTGCTCGGTTATTCAGACTACACAGTGTAAACATGTTAATGAGTGTAGTTGTTTATTATAAACAACTTAACTTTACAACTGTGGGTAGTTTATTATTAACATGTATGTATGTGCAGGTATGAAAATAAGACTCTTATTTCATAACAGTTTGATCCATTCCAGGTTTTAATATGTGCTTGATTAGCCCTTGTGTATAGGTAACAAGCTCAGGTGTGTCTTATTAAAAGGAATGGATCAAACTGCTACCCAATGGGAGGCTTATTTCCATGCCTGATGTTTATGTGAATGTATATGCAGGATAGCTTCCTGTCACCTTTACCCACTTCAACTGGCTGAATTAAAAGAGCAGAAAACAATCTTTATTTTGTTTCAGTACAGTAAACATTGTTCATGGTTTATTATAGCGGAACCTCAAAGAAGCAGCATGTTATTTGCAGAAAGCCATGCCCCGTCGTTGTTTTTAGACTGTATTAAATGGGGATTAAACTGTGCTGGTTCTGGACTGGGTAATAATACACTAAATACCATGTTGATGAGCCGGGAACACAAAGCTGACGGCTGCACATATACTTGGTATATACTGCAGAGATACACATCTACTTCACAAGCTGCCTGCGTTCATTAATCATGCCCTAAAAATACAGGCATTAACGATTAAATAAAATCAAAGCAATTGCTATTGGCAAGCTGTGGTTTCACCCAGGCTACAGCACACACACACACACACACGACTTATTGTCGTTTATGACTCTGGCCCAGTGCCCAGTCCTGTAACTGTTAGCATATTGCTGCAAAGAAATGTACTGCCTTCAAACAAATCTTACTCCAGTCATATTGCACTGGTTAAACTAGTGTTACGTTACCAGTGACTCAATTCATATACAATTACTTTGTCCTTGGCAAGCATTATCCTGGACTTTTTGCAGTAATGGCAAAACCCTGCTGCTGCTAGCCTCCCTCTCTCCCCCTTCCTTTATCACATTCAAAGCCTTGCTCTCTTCTCACAGGCTCCCAATTAGTGGCTCATTTTCAAAAGACTCATATGTCCTTTCATCTTCTTAAAAAATATGTGCAAGTGAAAGGGTGTCATGGAAACTGCAATTGAGGTCACTTCCTGCTTCATCTCAAAAGCCAGGGAAAAAATTTGAAATGGGGGAAGTTAGCTGATGATGTAAGGCAGACAAGCAAATAGCAGATGATAAATATGAGAGCTACAGCAAATCAAATAAAAAGCTGCTCAAAACACACACGCACACACGGAAATTGTATATTTTTTATGTTATTAAATATTTGGTTTGTACAGAATGGAATAGATTCTCAAAGCTGTTTACTCTGAATCATCATTTGCGCAAAAACACCACAAATAAGACTAAAAACAAGCCACTAAATTAAATATAATGTCCGTTTCTGGTTCGGTAACTTCACTGGGTACGTTTGTAATGTCTGAAAAAAGATGTGCCAACGACAATCTGGAGTAAACAGCTCACACAGATATTACCAACATGGAGTACTGCAGCTTTTATTTCTGTTTTTATGTGAAATTGAAATGCGGAAAATGAACTCATCTACAAAATGAGAGTCAACCTGAAGTGGAACATATTAAGTAATGCCTGACAGAAACACATGGTGCTTTCATCCCGACTCAAATACCATTCCTTCAGAACCGTTTCAGCTGAGCATAAAAAAGGACACCCGATGATTCAACGCTGGCGTTTATGACTGACTGCATCTTCTTAAATTATTAAAATGAGAATTCTGAAGCATGTCGGGAGAAAAATGGATCCACAGTTTTCAATGTTTATCTAGGAGAGATGGGGGTGGGGGTGGTGGTGCTAACCTTTCAATATTTTTCTAATCTGAAATGGAAATGCTATAATACTATAATACTGTGCCCAGTCATCAATCAGATATCTATGTACCAAATAAGCTTGTTTTTTTGGAATGCATTTCTGATGTATTCCTACTCCACAGCTTTCCAAGCAACACAGTGTTTCTATGACTAAATGTTAGTCTTGGTCTCCTTAAAACCATTTAAAATTCACTTAAACAGCTCTGAATAACAATGACCTGGATCCAAGCGTTACTTATTTATTGTATTGGTACAGTCCATCAGAATTGAATGAATCCGTATTGAGATACAGTCCGTTAGCTAACCAGGCCCATGGATTATTACAAAATATAATATATACAGGTTATGAAGTACAGCTCCAACCCAGGCGTTTGAGATAATCAAGAACACATCAGTAGTCATTTGTTTACTGGTTTACATTTTGTGTGAAGATATTTTGTACAGTATAAATCAGCGTTTGGTACTACAAAACGACAAATGCGTTTCAATATTGCTGACAAAGATTCTGTTCACAAAGGGCAATTTTTTGTGAAAACAAACTGGTAAGAACAAACAAGATAAAGTATGTTCAAGCAGATAAAGATAGAGAGATAGATAGATAGAGAGATAGAGATAGATAGAGAGATAGAGATAGAGAGATAGATATGGCTGAAATATATAGTACATTAATCCTAAAATAAGTAAATGTTTGAAACTAGCGAGTACTGCAAAAGGACTGAATAATAACAGCTTGTTAAAAACACAAGGAAGGTTAAGGTTAAGGAACTGGAGCTATTTATTTATGTATTCATGAGAGTGAAGGAGGGAGGCTAGTTGGACACTGGCCTGCCTGGTGTTACCCAGCTCCCCAGAACAGCCAGCGCCCCAAGCTCCTTTCAACTCTTCAACACAAAGACAAAGGCACGAAACACTACCCAGATAAAACTCATGTACGTTTCCACAATGATACTGCCGGTCCATTCTGAATATTAAACCAACACCCCTACCAATTCCAGGTGGGAGAACCCTGCCTGGCAGCTAGATAGTGAAAATGAAGAGAGAGAGAGAGAGAGAGAGAGAGAGAGAGAGAGAGAGAGAGAGAGAGAGAGAGAGAGAGAAAGGAGAGTAAAAGAGAGAAGGAAAAGTAATCCAGCCTTTATCTTGGGGCCTTCCTGGACCTCATTGTAAATGCAAAGCCTCAGGCAGGGGTAAGGGGAATTAACTGGGCTAACAAATGCAGACATTGAAGTGTCAGCACCACTGATCCCCCCCTACTTTTCCAGAGCTGTGGCTCCCTTGCCCCTCCCCCACAGTTCATATCAGTCTGTATTGTTCTCCATTGAAGCCTGAAGTGATAAGGTCCTTTCCTCTGCCATGCTCTGTCAGCGAGAGTTGGGAAACCCTGCAGAAAGTAACCGAGGGATCCTGCAGCACACAATAGCTGGTCTCCACAAAGCATTCTTTCTTGTGTGTGTGTGTGTGTGTGTGTGTGTGTGTTTGTGTGTGCGCGCGCGTTGATTAAATAAGCCCAGTTAATGTGCATCACATTGAATAAAGAGATTACGGGTGAGCCGCACAGGCACAATCCCAAAGCCGTTCTCCTGTTAAACTCACAATCCTGAAAGTATGACATTTAATCAACATTATTCTGGAGATTTTTTTTTTTTCTTCCTTTTTTTAAAAGTTCCATTTGACAATGAAAGATCTTTAAAAAAATACATAGATTAATTCATGTCTTGTGCAAGTTCCTAAGTAAGCATCAATAAAAAGTAAAAAAACCCAAAAAGGTGGGTATTTTGATCAATTGATGTGCGTTAGAACAGTTCTGTAATGGCAAACACTATGTTATAGCTACAGGTAGTTAAAATATTGAATGCTATGCTGTACTGTAGCTGCTTAAAATAAGAATATTTTCCGCTTTGGGCTGCTGTTGTTTAAATAATCTAAAAAGGGGGCATTTACATTACACTGATATAGAATACAGAACACTTCTGGTTCTAGAAGCCGTGCGTAATCGTGCCATGCGCCCTGCTTTCTGCCCAATTTGAGATACATTTGGAATGGAATTCAAGGGTTTTTTTTTTTTTTTTTTTTACTACAGTTAATTTTCTCCAAGGCAAACTAAACTGAATCTGAAATAGACTATTTGAATTGCTGTACTGTACAACATGCCTGTGGGCAAAACTGTCATCAGGAACTGAATCACCAGCTCACACAGCATCAAGTTTTACATGATCTTTTCTCTGCACCAAATACAGGCAGCTAAAAAAAGCCTTCAAATAATAATATCGGCATGCTATGCAAACGCAGAGGATACTTCAGTGATGTTGACTGTAGGTAACATGTGGCTGGTCAAGAACACCTCACAGGAGCATGACTGGACTGTGTGATGCCACCTCTGACAAGAACAATGCTTCCCGTGGTGACCTGCAGCAGTACTGCTGTACACAGGGTTGAGGTCAATTCCAATTCCCTTCGAAGGAATTGTAATTGATATTTTAGAGACATAATCAATGCTGAGATTGTTCAACTACTTTCATTAGAAGACAGGAATTGACCCCGCCCCCCGACTGTACGCGCCTACTGGTAAAAGTACCTTATATTTCTACAGTATCGAATTTCCTCTATTGGAATGAGTTCAGGAGAATGAGGTCAGTCATCCTGCAACCCTAACTGGGGCTCACAAAAGTCCCATTTCAAACCAGTTTGATCTTATCCTCCTGTTGATGGAAACGTCAAAACAGGGCAGTGCACTTTCTGAAGGAAATGTTCCCGAACAGTACTGAAGAACTCCATGTACGAGAAGTTGAGTAAGAAAGGGTCATGGGTTCACAACTCCACACAACACGGGATGCCCTCCCCCACGTGAATGGGGCTCCCTGTTGTAAAGTGTGAAACCCAGGGAGGTCAGGCATGACACTGTATACATATGTTATACAAACCACTAACCTTTTAAAAATGATCTGTTTTTTTTACATTCTTTTTACATGAAGCTGATGTCTCATTTTTACCTCAAGACATTTTAACCCCCCCCCCCCTTACAGTTAAGACTTTAATGCTGGAATTGTAATGAACACATGAGACTAACTTCATATTCCCTCAGAGATCAGCCCATTCATTCTGTATTACCACAGAGGGTTCAGCATTTCACCAGCTGTACTCTAGCCAATGCCATATTGTGTTGGTACAATATTTGGATTTCTTTCAATTAAACGTGACCCTATGCTGTACCGAGTACTTCAATAAGAACAGCTAATGATCTGCCAAGCCACCTTGCTCCACCATATACAGCATGTTGATGTTTATCTGCATGGGACAGATGTGCTCTGTGCGTTTGAAGTGAAATGTCAGTCCCTGCTAATGTGGCAAGACTTGCATCACCAGGGCTGCCTGAGGACTTTGAAGCTGCAGCTCAGCATGTGATTAACAAGTCAGATTTATTCTCTGGAATTGGAGGCTACTTTAAATACCACAGCCTCCCCGACCTACTGGATATATTATTTAGAAGAAAAATAATATTATTTAGAAGAAAAAAAATGTCTTGAGCTGAATAAGATGAAAAGGTGCTGCAGCCACAGGCTTTACAGCAAGTCTCTTAAAGATTGTTATGGTTAAAACTACACCATCCACAGATTAATACCACTGCTTATGCAAGACACTGGGGTCCCTGTAAATAACATAATATACTGCTGCAATGAACAAGGTCAAGCGGAGCACAGGAAATATATTAAAACATACTGTTTCTCACAGAACAGAACACTGCAGTTTTCCTTCTTGGGTCTCAATAGCAGTTAGGATAATAATTCTACACATTTTGGTACCGTTTTGAGTGCCTACATTCTCTCCTGTATACATTTCTGAAAGAAACCAATTGCATTTACCAATAATATAAACTGCAGCTTTGTTTTACAACATTGTACTTCAGTGGTATCGAGTGTTGATTATTACTCTAGGAGAAAGCTTCAAAACAGGGACCGACTGCTTAAACATCTTGCAACAAAAGCAAACAACCCGTCTTGGTGCTGTGTATATTGCACTAGGTGTTTCGGAAAAAAAGACTTCAAAGGTTCATTATAGCCCACTATAGGAAAAACACAATACACGCCCATTTACAATCTATCGGGTTAATTAATTTATTACAGGAATTTGTGTTTAGTTAAAGTGAGTACTATTGTATGCCAGCGTATACTGTTTTACCAAAACCTACTCCAAGAAAGAATCAGAATCGTGATTAGAAAAACACACACACACACACACACACACACAGATGCATCAGATTGTCATTTTAAGGCAGTTTTTAAAAGATAAAAACACCATTTGGGCCAAGCCCCCTAATGTCCAGACTAATGAATATTCTTTCTTGATGGGCAAGGCTACACTTTCCCCAACTAATAATACCCGAATAATAAAGGACTGTAATGGGCCTCGCTTTTATAACCATTTGTCAGTAACACTGGGAGTGTGAAGCGTCACAGAGGCAAATGTAACACGTCTTAGTCCACAGATGCGTTTGTATTTATAATAAAACCCGGTGAATTCCTCATGTTACACTACAACATGAACTTCGGCAGGTCACAGTATTTGCTTACCCTTGAAGTGTCTTTAATTTCAATGTATATAAAGAAGGGGAATCTGCTAGTCCTTCACATTTTTCACCCAAACCAATCGAGCCAATGGTAAACAATGCAAAGATCACTTACTTAAATAGTGTGCCTCAGGTATTAAAATAATACACTTCAAAATAGTGTGTTAAAATGTTTGTCACTTAGCAACACTGCACGGAACACCGATTGACCAGCATTTACATGGCTATTTATTAGAATTACTTACCCACTAAAAAATGAAACCCCGAAATGTACAATATTCATCTCTTTCACGCAATTATATATATTCCAATGTTTTGATACAAACACATGCTCCCTTGAGAAAGATATGTACAACATATCAAAACGTTGGGCAGCTGGCTCTTTGAGCTAATATATATATATATATATATATATATATATATATATATATATATATATATATATATATATATATATATATTCAAATCAACACCACAGTATACAAATCTGACTACCTTCATTCAACATTGTAGTTTAAAAAGTATTATTATTATTATTATTATTATTATTATTATTATTATTAATAATAATATTAGGAGGCTGTGTGGTCCAGTGGTTAAAGAAAAGGAGGTCCCCGGTTCGAATCCCACCTCAGCCACTGACTCATTGTGTGACCCTGAGCAAGTCACTTAACCTCCTTGTGCTCCGTCTTTCGGGTGAGACGTAGTTGTAAGTGACTCTGCAGCTGATGCATAGTTCACACACCCTAGTCTCTGTAAGTCGCCTTGGATAAAGCGTCTGCTAAATAAACATATAATAATAATAATAATAATAATAATAATAATAATAATAATAATAATAATAATAATAAATCCTCCTACAAACAAATAAGCCATAGGTAGATGCAAGTGGTAAAGTTTAAAATCAGAGAACGGTGGTGTCGAAAAGCACTCTCAGTGATTTCACAGCCTTTGGATTATTTATCAAATCCAACATTACATAAATAAATGAATAAATAATACATCATATATCACAGAGTTATGCTATACATACATATGATTTGATCGGAGTACATTTAATTCTATAGAAAGCTATAACACGCCTGCCAAAATTAAATTTACAATTTTTCAGAAAGCAAGATCAAAGCGTCGTGTGTATCAGTGTCTCACATACCATGCTCTATGCAATTAAACGCAGCCTAGTTTAGCAAGGGACACTTATTTGTAAGCCTTCATAAAATATACTTTGACAAAAAGAATCGTGAATTTCAGCATGAAAAATATTCTCGGCGGTAGAATTATCTAAATATAGCATAAAGGAAATGCATAAAAAAACAGAATGTGAAAATGAAATGTATCAGTTGTACCCGGGTTAGAATGATTGGCATTGTAAAGCGGGTTATTACAGTAATATTAAGTAAAAACGAGCCGCCGACGAACTTCAATGGATCCGATCCGAGGGATCCCTTTAGTAATCCAAGTACCGTAACATTTAATTATCTTGAGGACGGTGTAAAAAGTTTCTACCAGACCCCTTAATGTTAAAACAAACGACATGCATTTAATAACATTGCACCCGTTGCCTTTGTATCTCGCCTCAAAACAGCAGCAAAGTCTGAAAAAGCATGAAACGTGTTTTACAATTACCTGCATCGTGGAAACCCCGAGCTCTTCGGTAGACAGCCTTTTCATTTGATTTGCTAAAACTTGCGCTTCTTCCAAAATTGAAAACTCTGTTTCGGCGTTACACGGCGCACAGCACATCAGCGTGCACAACACCACCATCAACCCGGTCCAGCAGAACGCCTGGTCGTTATTCCAACAGAACGCTGCATGAATACTCCAGACTGGGGTAGGAACCCGGGACAGAAGCACGGATCCTGCGCGTCTCTGGCTCGCCATGATGGCTTGGTTATGTAGCAAACTGGGATTTCGCTCTGCAACCCTAAAAAGAAAATAAAACTATAAAAACAACTTTAAAACTTTGTAACTAATGTTCTTCCCGTAGCCAAATAGTTCCTCCAGCCGTTTGACAAAAACATTTGCGCATCAACAGGTTATTAATTTCCAAAATTAAAAAACAAATTATTAAAATGGATGAAAATGCCCATCCAGCCAGCCATCCAGCTCACATTCATACCAAGTTGGTGTAAGTGAGAGTCGAAAAGCTTCACAATGGAAGTTAAAACAGCAGGCGCAGACACAAACACTGGAGTGGAGTTTTTGGAGGGTGGATTGGATTACATTCGGTAACAGTGTACGTACTTACAAGCAAGCCCGCGTGGTTGTTTATTTGTCATCTGTGAGTTTTTATGATTTACATTATAACGTGTTTCGGTTCTAAAGCATACATTTAAAAAAAACCTACATAAAATACTACTCATCTTCGGGCAGCGATTTACATTAAATTGAGCTTGAAACCCAATTTGCAAATCGTCATACCTTTTGAAAGATGACAGTAGATTACACTACATTCGCAGTATACCTGTGCAGTAAAACAAGGTATTGTGCTGTTCCTGGTCTTATGCATAACCGACCCTGTAAGTTAGAGATGTCTCACAATTTCATGTTTCATATTATTAAGAGCTCTAGTTAAAATGCGTGGAATTCTAGAAGATCATGGTTCTATTTATCACTGTGTGACTTCAACTCGTTTAGAACCATCTGTTGGGAATCGAACAGTGCCAGCGCCAAGGGGTGGGGCTTAGGGGGTTCTTTTAGAACCTGGATACAATAAAGGGGTTCGAGTGCCCAGGATACATCTTTGTTCTGAAACATGTTAATACCCGAATTCAATTAAGTAAGTGCTGCTTGTACCACTCCGATCTAAATAACACATTGTGTTAATCCTTCATTTATACAAACAAGCCCTGCGCTTTCCAGCTGACACGTTTTAAGGATCTATGGGTTCCTATGGAAAAGTTTTCCTATAGAAAAGTTTGCAAAATGAGAATGCCTGCTGTTATTTTAACTCCCTGTGCGCAGGCTTTTCATCTAGTTCAGGATATGAAATGTCAGACAACTTGATCTCACTTCTCTTGAAGGTCACCAGTAGATTTAGAGAGAAGAAGGGGTGCATTGAAGTGGTCTTCTGTTTTTGCCTTGCATTTTCGATATTCTTGATTTGTCACAAATATTTTTCTCATGTACAATTACCGGCTTTACCGTGATTTCTGGAACTTCCAACAAAACAATGGGTTTTTACATTTTAATTAAATAAATACATAAATACATTCTATGCAGAACATGGATGAGTGTGTTTTTAAAGACATCTTGGTTGGTGTGCTCCTTTACGTGTGGGTTTTAGGGGGTAGTTCTTGCTCACCATGCCTTACTCAGCTCATTTGTGTTGTGACCTGTTCTTCATAAACCCTTCATAACTGTCATTGCTTCCATGAGAAAAGTTCTAGCTTGACCCAAGCTAGCCAGTACTTACTGGAAACCAAAACAATAAGCTGAAAACGGCACAATGGCCACATACCTCACTGACTGCAAAAGCTTGGCATGTGTTTGTATATGATACTGTAAACTGTCATTGATGTTCATTTAATGTGAGCATTCTGGATCAGATTATTTCAGCAAGAAATAATGATAAACAAAGCCTTATTTCCATATGCCACATGTTTAACGATTGCCTAATGCATTGGAACCAAGGCCAGCCCCATGTGAGATTCGCACAGGCCTGTTTCATATTGCCAGGGGAAACGTGGCATGTACAGTACCTGCTCTTGACCGAACTAGAAGAAGAAGGTGCTGTGGAAAAAAAAGAAAAACCTTCCACCTGCTCTCCACCAAGCAACAATCAATACGTGCACTGGAATAGGAAACTCAACCCGAAGAGATCAGGACCAAAAACATTATGTAACAAAGAGTTAGAATTGTTGATCAAACAATATTCTGCTGGAGCTTTGGACAAGGTTCAATGAAACCATTGGCCGCCACTCAACTAGTATTGCTATCCAGACATTGTGATCTGTTTAGAAATAACATTGAAGTGTCTGGCCAAAACCAACATGAAGGACTGCTCGCTAACCCACTACCAAAAAGACAGAAATTAAAAAGGGTCCCATCAAGTTTGCCCATATTTGTTGTTTTTTTTTACTGATAATGTTTTACTTGATTTCTGATCTGATATAGCGTTTTCACCTTAGTTTCAGAATCATAGTTTCACAACCTATTTTTTTTTTTAATTCCCTCCTTCACTCTATAGCTTTTTATGCATTTAGTAGCAAACTTTGGGAATTGATATTTTAAATCACACTTAGCCTGCCAGGAAGGTAACGGATTACCTCAGCTGCACACGAGCCTGGCTGCAGCCCAGAAAAGCTGCTCCTTTAAGGACTGCGGTGGCTCTAAATCCATACCATATGCCAGCCACATATTAAGAGCACGAGTTTCTGCAGAATGGCTGAGTGATGTGCATACCCAGCTGTCAGCCCCAATACTGGACCTGTGTGCGATTTACTTTGGTTTCTGGCACCAGTTCCTGCAATTTGGAAAACATTTAAATGTTGAAATATATCTTGTGATACACACTAATAGGCATGTCACTGACCCACGGGGTAACTTGCTCTCAAGAAGAATGAGAAGTTCATTTTTAATGTTTTTTTTTTACCAGACATATGCTGGGGTGTTTGAAAAGGAACCATACTGTGTCCTACTGTTTTGCCTTTGCTCGCGTTTCGAGCATAATAGGGGTCTGGTCAATTAATCTAAAGCGGTGGCAGATCTAAATACAACCGTCATTTAATAAAAATCATTAAAATAAAACATATTTTTTATCTAAACAGTGGCAGCATTTACACCCTCTGCTGTTAGGATCAATTGAACAGTCAGTAACAAGGACCGCAACAGTCTTTTGACCCAGAGTTGTGAATGCTGCCAGAATGGAAGCAAAACCATACAGGAATCTGAAACAGTGTGCTAGTGCAATCTTTAAAATAACTGTGCTTTTGCTTAGATGACAACAACAATAGATAATGGACGATAATATAGAGCCAGCTGGCTAGGACTAGCATGCTGGGATGGGTATCTAGCTTGTTCAGCTGGCTCACTTATTCCCGCCCGAGTAGCATAAACTTTCCCAGCTCAAACATTCAGATGTGCGAGGGCAGAAAGCCAGAGAGCGATCAGCTGTCCTTTCACACCACTCAATTTCATACCCGAAGACAAACAGAAAGCCCACCCAATTCAGTGATCACCTTTCTTATCCAGAGGGACGTCAGTCAACAGCGTTATCACTGCGCTTATTGATTTTGGATATTGTGAAGTATGCAATTAAAAGAAAGGATAGGCCACTATCCATCACTTGCTGTACATTAATTACTTCCTTTTCACTTGCTGCGACTGCCCACTGTGCTTGGTAGCTTTAAGGAGGATATGTCAGTAATGTGAGCTTGTTATCCATAGTACACTTCATGATGGACCAGATAATGGCTCAATGAACTAAGATACTTGACTGAATTAACCTGCCTTTGCACTAAAGTGCTATGGATTAGGAATACAGATATAAATACTCTATTGATTATCAAGGCTTTCTTGATATTCTGTGCATTATGGGAAGGGTAAGGCGTTGTCAATAAAACCTATATTTTCGTTCGGAAGTTAATGTAACGGGCAGTGCTGTGTGATGCGCTGCTGTTATGGATTCTGTCCCATCCCGTCAGTGAGATGAGATGAGGTTATAAGCTTTAAAACCACGAATGCAGAGGAGCTCAGCTCTTTTGCACAGCTGTTAAGACACTCGCCAGTTCGCACCTCCGCCCTGTTACATTAGCAGAACCACTCGTGTAGGTTTGTGGTAGAATAACAATGATTTGATTAGTACAGTACATGGCCTGGAGGTAAGTCTGACCTTTGTTATGATGCGGTTTGGGTTCAAGTGGAGATTCCTGCATTATGTTCCATTGCTGATGTCACCTGCATAACTGGTTTCAAGCAACAGGCAAAACAAGGTAAGGTGGCCATCTGGACTGAATAAAAAATAAAAATATAAACATTCTGTTGCTTGTTCTCATACAGTATTGTATTGGAGGAGCTGTTTGTAGAGCGAGGGGCTGGTCAATAAAGATGGAGGCAGAGGGGGCTCCAGAAAGCTATTTAGATGCAACACCAGATTCTGTGATTCTGGTATCTACTGACTGCAGCGCAAGGTGTTTGATCTGCAGCCAGACAACTAGAAAAGAAAGCTGCTGACTTGGGATCCTGCCATATGAATTCTTTCAGATTGTTATGATTAAAACTCACTCGGGCCTCATAACCCTAATATTTCATGTATTCATTTGGCAAAAATTGGAGACTGGAGTCATAAAAATGTCATGTAACTAGCACCACTCGTGCGGTATTGTAAAACTATAATTGTGTACAGTATGTGAAATAAGGCTGACTCATGCTTTTATCTTAAATCAAATTACATGTTAATGTTACAAAAACAGAGAAAAAAAACTGAAAATGTTTAGGATACCGTGATTTATATAACATAGTTCTTTTGCTCTGTTTCTGCATGAATATTTGACATGTTTAATAAAATCACCCAGGGAGAATTATTGTAATGATAAGGTAATGTCTTCCTCCCTGAAACAGTGAGCTTGTTATAGATTTGCAATGAGAAATAACTAACAGACTCTGTTTCAAGAGGGTAAGAAATCAAAGTGTAGTGTACTCGTGTATCACAGGTTGGGAACCTTATCATAATTAACTAAACATTGTGCATGATGCACCGAATTAAAATAAAGGTGAGCAAGTAAATCTCCATTTAGAGACAGTTGGACATTACATTTGTTTGAGAAGCTATGTAATTTTATGCAAGTTCGGAATCGGTTCAGTTATCAGGTTTTTCTTACAAGATTATTTTATTTGCATAATTTTAATTAAACTGTGAATCCACAAAGCCACCTGGCTCTGAGAGATAAATGGGTTGAAAATGTTAGTTTGATTTGACAGAATTGTGCATTGTGAATAATTTACCTAAGATCTTAGCAATCCAAGATGAATGAATGAGGCTGAGCTGTTAAAACATCTATTGTTATTCAATTCGGCGCTGCAGCACATAACCAAAAAATGAACACAACATAGTACAGCATTCGACAATATAGACATGATAGAACTGAATTTAAGACAACTGTCCATTAAGGAACCCACCTGAGAGGTCAGCTTTGACCTTTGCAGTTAATACAGACTGTATGCAAGCCATTATGCCCATAGTATTATAGGAGGGAGGCTAAGATCTATGGCGGACATTTTGAAGTCTGGCATGGAACAGTGAGATAGTGAACCATTACATGAATTAAAAAAAAAAAATAGAAAAGTAACCAAGTCCGAATACACTGAGGCCCCTGCCACCCCTCACCAACTTTGATTTAACAACATTTAAGACACATTTATGATATTTTTAACCAACATCCAAAATATGGCCCTCATATTATTTATTTCTTAGCAGACACCCTTTTAACTTACAATTGTTACAAGATATCACATTATTTTTATACAATTACCCTTTTATACAGTTGGGTTTTTACTAGCGCAATCTAGTTAAAGTACCTTGCTCAACAGTACAGCAGCAGTGTCCCCCACCTAGGATTGAACCCACAACCCTCCAAGCAAGAGTCCAGAGATAACAGATGATTCAAACTTAAAAGGTACTCGCTGTAAATTATTGAAATGAAATATTGTCAGCCCCACAGTCTGAAGCTGTGCCTGTTACTTTATATTACAAGAAAGCATCTCCTCAAATGACCATGCTTTCAAAGAGTACAGTAATTCGCAGTAGGCTACAAACAGAACAAAAAACAAACCCATGTGTTATACCACAGTAGAAGCATGGTTCAGTGTAGTGTAGCATGCTTTCATCTGCCTCCTGTATGATTACTGAGATCTGAAGACAATTGTACACCTACCATCTTCCCATTACATCTAGCGCTCTGGCCAATTTCACAGGGATTTCAAAACCAGATGTGGACGTATGTATTCCTTTATTCAGGCTTTGGGGGATATTAAAGGTGCAATCTCCAACACAGTTTGATACATTTCAGAAATGTTGTAACATGTTTCCAGTATATAACTTTTTTTCTAAATGGTATATATACACACACACACACACACACACACACACTCACACACACACACACACACACACACACACACACACACACACACACACACACACACTTGTTTAATTTTCCTTCTACACAACTGAAGAAGGGCTTTTGTCAAGATTTCTTTTAAGCCAATTTTTTTCATAACCTCCTGCTGCTGCAAGTAGTACGGTGATGTCAAATAACTATGTAAAGCATTGTCAAACTTGAAACATAGACATTCAAATAGTATTCAATAAACATGCACACTGTGTCAGCATACGAATGAACGAACACCATAAAAATGAGTATCTGTTGATCCCACATTGATACACTTCCCTGCGTGTGGCTTCCAAGTCTCTAAACTGGTTAAACCTGTTTCCTCGCTACGCTGGCCAGTGCATGTATCGCACCTAGTGTAAAAACCTGGAGTTTATGAATGTGTGTCAAATGATCAGTGAGACATGTGAAACTGAGACTGAATGAGCACTGAGAGGCCTGATTACAACAAGAAGTGTCATTCTCCGACATGTGCCAAAAGTGACCCTATATAAACATTATTCAAAGAAACGAACGCACGGCAGCGTTCAGTCCCCATCAAGCATTAAAATGTAACATTAGTAAACATATGAAATTATTATTATTATTATTATTATTATTATTATTATTATTATTATTATTAATTGTACATTTTCATTATGGTACTGCTATTCTTGTAGGGGCTTGCCATACGACAAAACAAATAACTGTGATAAAAATAACTGATTTTCTAGTATTTTTGGCATATTTTAATGCTAGCATAAATAACTCAGCACAGTTCCAGTAGTTGTTGTTATGTGGTACCTTTTAAAAGCTGTAATTAGGATAGAGTAACCATAATTCAAGTAAATGCTCTGGATATGGATTTTCAGATTGTCTTCTTATTGAACAGGACTGGCAGACGGTTGTCAGAATAGAGGGAGTTTACTGTAAATGTCTATCAATGTGACAGATGTGACACAGTATTTGTGTGTATAGATGCATGCACTTTGTATGTCATGGTGTAAAGGCACAGCATTTAAATCTAAATTTGTGTGTACTTTTTATGAAACATTGGGATAAAAATCTCAGTCTTGTTTAATGTGGATAATTTAACCTGACCAGTATCTTTAAATAGTAAATAAGCCCATGCTTGTGTCAGGTCACTGGCAGGAGCTTTTAAATAATATATTTCTAGAATCTTTCATGTTAAATTGTATCACATAAGTGATTATACAGGTAGCCCTGATATGGGTTATCAATAGAGATCCCCAGGACTGCTGTGGTGTGCTCAGTGGATCTGGCGCATGTCAAAATCCAGGTCACACATTTCAATATAACAACCAATGTTATGCAAGATTCATTGAAAAGGAATGGGGATTTTATTTCTTAAACGGACGAGTCCAGTGAGTCCAGTGTTTTTAAAAAATAGAACAGATTGAGTGAATCAGGAATGGAACAAGCTGATGTGTCATTTTTTTAAAATTTTATTTCTTTATTTCCCTCTCTTATACAAATAAATAGTTTCAGATAATTTAAATCTACCATTTTCTTGCCCGGACTTGTTATTTCAATAGCTATGATCAAAATGATTGACGTTAAGTTGTCTTCTTGTTTATTTTTGGCAATAAACATTAACCGGCTGTCGTTTTCTTCTCGAAATGCAGAAAACTATCCAGTATTATTCTGTCCATGTCTCTAAAAAGTTTAAGGCATGCACAGTTTCCATGACAACATGATTTCTGGGCATTTCAAAGCTGAATATGATTTCTTTTTATAAATGTAGAAGTGTGGCAAGCTTTGAAGCCTAAGCCGATTCTCTGAAGAAACCCATTTCCTATATATTTAAAATCTGTCTTGACATCATACTGAGATGATGTCTGCATTTCCCTGCCTCCTGGATACAGCTGATAATGGGTGTGTGGTAGAATGCAATTATTTTTTTCAGTACTTAAAATACAGAAACCTTTTTAATGAATCAAAGTATTTAATGAGGGTAAGACATTAAATAATTCAGCAGCATTCCAGAGGCTTGGTAATTCACACAGGTCCACTATCGTTCTCTCCCTTTAACCGGTAATGCATGCACAATATTTATTATGCTATATATAATTCTGTAACATGCTCTATTCTGCACATTATACAGAACCTTAGTTACATCTTCCATTGGCCAACCAAAATAATTGGATATTTTTAGACTTGAGCTGCCTTCTTAACAAATATTAATATATATATATATATATATATATATATATATATATATATATATATATATATATATATATATATATATATATATATTCTGAAGCGTTAACGTACTAAACAATAGTACAGCTTGCTGAATCCATTCAACAAGTTCGATTTACTAAACATTTCAATGCAACGTAATTCAATTCACCCTCAAGCAAAATACGTTTCTAAAGTGGTTGAAATGCAAATGCCAGCCTCTGTAGAATACAGTGCTTACGAACCAGACTAAAAAATGTCAACATTTTTCATGTGCAATACATTGCGTGTTTCCAGCCAGATCTCCATAGCGACAAGAATATCATTTAAAAACTTGGGCACTATAGGTTTAAAAAGTAAGAATGATAATAGGCAGGACAAAAAGCTGAGATGCACCCTCCCTCTCTGTGCCTGGCACCATGGTGCAATACCTGGTCTTCACAAGCTGGTAGTTTTGTAATAAAAGATTGAGGGTGGGTTGGATAACCTCTTAAAGAATCAGTCACATGGGACCGAAACAGGATCCTGAGGTCAAAGGTCAAGCAACGGCTTCCTGTTCATGCTATTGTTTACTTAAAGCCAAGCATTACCTGAGCCTCTACATGTAGTCTGGATTAACTTGGTAGAAATGCTGGTTGGACCGGATAAAACCCCAAGCAAATCTGCTCATCTGTTATCTCGCACAATATCTGTGTTTTGATGGTTTCTTTGATTACAGTGTCTGAGTTTGGGCCACTGAGCTCAAAACAATGCGGCCATGACGTGCAGCTCTGCATTCAACATACAGGATATCTTAAATGAGTTTAGTTCATGATGTTTGCTTCAAGTTTAATTTGGAACTTTTACAGCACTGGTTTATCGTCTTGCTTATCGAGTTACATGCTGTCAAAATTCGTAACATTCAGTTTTTTCAACAGTACAGTCTCCAATTACAGATTGCTATCCCTTTATGAAAAATAATTACAGGGCTCTTTTTTTCTTTCCATTTCCATTTCTGGATGAGTAAGATTGCCACAAAGTGTGTTTTCTGTTTGCTTACTGTATACACATCTATTTGAAGATGGATATTACATTTCAATCAGAAATGTGTAGAAACATACAGTACAGTACATACCAGTATGGATTCCCACATCCCAGTGAACAAACCATTCCAACCACTCTTAGACAGTTAAAACAGAACATGTTCCCATTGTAGGCTAGCATAGGTAGACCAATACAAGCCTTTTAACAGGACAATTGTACAGAGATTTAGAGGAGAAAAAGCTGCTAGGTGATAATCTGTAGGGATAAAGCATTCTTAAGATAGGAGTGCTAGAAGGAATGCTTGGACAAAACCTGCAGACAGCCTATTTATGTACACAACACTCCATGCAAGTCACATTGCTTCAGGATCAAACTGAGTGTGTGCGTGGGCTGTGGTGTCCCAGCAGAAGACGGGTAACATTATTAGCAAGTTAAATCAAGGAACCCACATCCACATTTGCGCCAAATAGGTCCAGCCATAGTTGTTAGGTTCTGCTTCTGTAACATTAACTGGTGTTTTTCTTCTTTTCAAAAAGTTAATTAGAAGTAAAGTTTGCAGAAGTATTGTTTATTTTTGTACACCATGTGAAGATTTTTCGATCTATGAAATGTGCAGTTTGTTATGTAAAGACTCCTGCTGTTTAAATAAACCTCAAAAACCAATTCTGCCTCTTATCCACAAACATGCTAACCAACTTGTCCTAGTAACTGTAACATATATATTCTTAGTTTGCAATAGAAGCAATGCTTTGTTTAGATAGTTCAACTACGCTTTCATGCATGAGTTAATTTTATGAATACAATACAATACTGGAACAGATTCAGGAAAATCACTTTGAAAAAACAAAATCTTTAAAATTAGTTTAACCGTAGGGTATGGCACACCATATCTCAAATGCACAGTCAAATATACGATCTTAAAATATTATTATTATTATTATTATTTATTTCTTAGCAGACGCCCTTATCCAGGGCGACTTACAATCGTAAGCAAATACATTTCAAGTGTTACAGTACAGGTAATAATACAATAAGAGCAAGATAAATACAATGACTAGTTCAAAATAAAATGCTTCTCCAAAAATGTAAAGTGCTGTCTTACCCAATAAGCCTGACCTCGGCTTTTCTAAAGTCTACAAGACCTGACTGTCCACTTTAAAAGGGTATGGAAATCCAGGCCCTGAAGGTGTATCCTACAGTATCACATCACCAGTCCTGGAAATGGTTGGCTTCAAAGAGCCAACTCTTTTATCTCCCCTGAAGTGAAAGGTCTGTTATCTAACTTCTCAAACAAGCCAGTCCATTCTTTCCACTCGAAGAACTTGATTTCTTTAGACAGGAATGTATCTTTACATCACAGAGATAATCTTGTTTGAGACCACACAGTGTTTGCAATTGAAAACCAACAAAAATGTGTATCTAACTCTTCATTAATCTCACTGGAGTTAACCCGCAGCGTTGATTAATTGAAAATACAGTGGAAAGTGGCTTTAATAAACAAGGCGTAGGACATTGGTATTTAGACCCCTCTACTATCTTTCTAAGAATGTATCTCCTTATACAGTATATTCCTCATTGGATTTGATCCACATTTGTGTATTGTCCTTACAGTAAATAAATGAGTGAAAGGCTAGTCTTGAAACAATATGGGACACCCGCCACTGAACTTTTCAGATTTACTTTTTAATGTTTAAACACTGACAAGTTACTGGCGCCAAAGTTTCTGTTTGGCCTGTGTTTTTCCCTAAGTGGTGCATCCTGATCTATTGTCTTCAAGTCCGAAATCAGGAAGTAAAAACGTCACAATTCAGTCAACAAAGAAACGTCAAAGAATAACTCACTTGTTTATTTCTATATTTCAAGTTACAGGACAGATCCGGGTATAAATACAAGTTCAATGTACAGTACTGTACTTTCTTCCCATTATGTATTTAAGCAAGGTTCTTCACTTAAAAATCGAGAAGCATTACGGAGTGCTTTGATATTGTCCCGTGTAAACTCGGATTATCAACACCTTACCTGTTTGTATGTGGTGTGGCCGTTTCAATTTTGGGACACCCGTGTGATCTCAGTCTTTCAGCCCAAACCAGGCAATGCATTCCACCACATTGAGAAAACAACAAAAACAGTTACAGTACACTGCTCTTCATGTGCATACTTAAAATCCCAACTCTCTTTGAAAAGCACTTTGAAACAATATATAATACACAGGAAGCAGCCTGAGTAAGTAGTGAGAACATTTGAATTGTTATAAATTCCACAGGCTGTGGGGTTTAGCACTGGCTTCAGGGTGCTCCTTCTGTGCCTCAGACTGAGAGAAACCAGAGGAGTTGGAGGTGGACAGGAGGCCACGATACCTCTGTGTGCACCATACTATTGTATGTGGGCTGCTCGAGTCATTAGACCTTGGTCCTTGATATTCAGAACAACAAAATTCAGACATTTGTTTTTTCACATGGTCCTCATGTTCAACACGATCGCTGCAACGTTTTTATTTGATATCTTTTGTTGTCAATCTTCCTCTAACTCTTCCAAGTGGAGAGAGTTGGTCCAGGCAACCAGATTGTCCACCTCCATCTCCCAGAGCTCCTCTTTGCTGCGGTGAGGGTCACAGGAGGGCAGTCTTCCTGTTCATTCTGTCTGCAGCGAAGTGCTGGCCTCTTAAAACCGAGAAGCAGTGAAACGAAACATCAAGAGAAACAGGGGAGCGCTATGTTAAATATGTTACATCGATTTGCAGCCAAACACATTTTATTTATATATTATGTAGTTCCTTTGAAGAAATCCCACAGAATAGCCCATTGGTGCCATCAAACCTCTATGCGCCGAGTGTTGAATCTACAGTCCTGTTCAGAACAGTTACTGTAGGTGTAGTTTTGGATACAGCAATGGACTAATGGATACCCTTATTAAAACCCTTCTAGTTGTTGTTAATACCAAACAAAAGATGTGCTGAAGCAGCTCCAAACCATGCATATCAGTGGGAATTATGATAACTACCAAAATGTAATGTAAAACAGCGTTTTAATATCATTCAGATCACATCCTAGCTTGCTGGACATAACATTGCAGCTCAGCACAAAGCGAACAAAGGAAATGAAAAATGAAACTACCTTTTATTCCCCAAGCAGTAAAAATACATAAACTAAAATACCTTACAAAAAACTACATGTAAATGCATATTCAATATCTTCATTGACATTCAATTGCAACATTACCAGATTTCTGTAAATTCTGTGCGTCTGTGTGACGGGTATCAAAACTAAAGCATTTTTAAAAATGCATTTTTATTTGCACATTTTTCGAACCATATTTTACAGCTCTCTTACATTTTCCCAAGGCATACAGATTGTCTGGTGTAGTGGGTGTGCCCTTCTGATCTCACCTGGTGTTCTACTTGGCAGATAAATCTTTTTCATTTTGTTGATTTTTGCCAGTTTTTCATCTATTGTAACATGGTTTTTTTTGGTTTAACACATGGTCCGTACATGATGGCACTGTACCTGTGTTAAAACATGAAGGCAGTGATTAGGCACCGCATTTATTGTGCATTCATTAATCCTATCTACAGACGTGGTTTTCATCAGTTGCGCAGAAAGATGAACTGATACACTTCAATACATTTTAATCGTTTGTTCCCATTCATCAAATCAAATGAATGGACGATGCAGAAAGAAAATAATAAAAATGCTGCAAGTGCTTTTTATCAAAGAATATATTATCACAGAGATAAGCAGTGTTAAATAATGTGAATGCCATTTGCATCACAAGCGTTTTCATTCTTGAGTCTAATTCCATGTTTTAAGGTCATTAGCTGTTTTGTAGCAGCAACCCCACAGAAATACTTGCCTTTATAGGTCACGATGACATGATTTCTAGTCTTACAATTCACCATGTCTTGCATGCAAAAGATATATATATATACCAAACATGCTCTCACGCTTCATTTTGTGCATTTGCTTCCTCTGCGAGCCCTGTTTCTTGCAATCCATAATGCATTGCATGCAGAACAGGTTGCAACACTAACTCTTCCAGCACTGAAACAACAATTAGGCGAATTATCTTTCATTTCAAATGTATACTGTCATTCATAGGGATGTACTGTTAGGCTTTACCTAAAAGAAATCAAATGATGAACCATTATATAAATGTGGTTAGAGAACTCCCTATGCAGTAATGTCACCCTGTGAGGAATTGAATAATTTGCTCACTGTGTTGTTACTGTGGTATATTAAAAAACACAGAGACACAATGTCTCATTCAGAGACATGCAATCTATAAAAGCAGTGACAACACAATCAACAGTTAATCGAGGCAAACAACTAATATTTTTATAAGTTTGTTACATGTTGTGTTGCCTTTGATGTGGCAATTCCAGACCAGGTTTTCAAATACTCTTCAAAAAATACTTTCTTGACAGTTCTGCCCCCAAAAAAGAGAATTATAGAACACATCAACTATCAGTGACAGTTTAGCAAAACAATAAAACTATCAAAATAAAACACAAGAAATACATGAACATAACACAAACTCAACTAACGTTTAATTAAGAAATGAAGTTTACATAAAATAGGGAACCGAGCGTTTACATCAAGCTAAACTAATCAGTTCATTTTTAATTAGGTTTTCAGATTAAAAAGATAAAAACCAAACTATTAGTTCTTTTAGCATGTAAACTCTTCTTAAAAGGCACCTTTTCAAAGCTGACATCCTGCCTTTCCTTCACCATTAAGCTTTTAACAATGTTCCTGTATCAGTTTAATGAAATTGATGATTATCTAAACAGCTACTAATGGCTTATATGACATCCCAAGGTAACAGCTATCAAGACCACTTGACCTTTGCTTGACCCTTGCTTCTACTCACAACTAATAAAAGCCTGAGTTTCTACAGGACTCTTTGTTGTTATATCACTGTAAACAGCTCTTATTTTGTTGAGGGTGGTATGGGGGTCTTATCTTTCATTCTTATCTCTTAACTTAAATTATATCTCCCAAATAAATAACAGGACCTTTCCCTACTAAGTTTCCCCATTAGTCACAGGTGCAGTCCTTGTGGTGACTTACATTTTGCATTACATCTTGTGCTTAGCAGACAACACTTTGCATGAATGTTTTTTTTGTTTTGTTATTTGTTCACAACTGCTGCTTCCGTGGCTCAATTCAGATTCAGAAAACGTTTCCATTTATTTGTACTGTGCATATCCTCCAAGACAATAAACACAGATCTGGATTGGAATCAAGAGTATTATAAACACTCTGTAAATCTATCACCAGTTGAAATTCTTTGTCTGTCTCCTAAAATAAACTGCATGCAGATCCAGCAAAGTACAGGTGGCTGACAGCAAGAACATTATAGTTTTATATAAAACATAAACCGCCCATTACCGTCTTTGTTTGTTATGGAATTTCTTAGTTTTGATGTTCTTGTGATCAGACAGTGGTGGGATCCTATATAAAACAGAACATAAAATAAATGCTTCACTGCCAAAAACTTTATAGCTCACCTCCCCTCCAAGCCATCTCAGGCAGAGAACATTATTGTTAGGGTTTAAAGTTGTGAGATGTCGGTTCATTTGAAATGTGATTTTTTTTTTTTGCAGCTTGATTTAACGTGCATTTTTAAATGTGCATTTTTCTTGCAGCTTGATTCAGTTTCGTAGGTAAAGGGATGGAAGTTGCTTACAATTCCACTGTCAAGTTCTGAATTAAAGTTCAATTGCACACCAGCTGAATTCTACTGAGAGCAATGATGAAGTACTGTCAAGTCCCCCTGTCCCCAGAGTCCCTGATAACTTTGGAGCCAAAACCTTTGAAGTTAAAACATTCCTGTAAACGTCCCATCAGTTTATTTTTATGTCACAGCTACAACAGCCACTGGGTGACTAATGGAAAGTTCTGTGAACTACAAGATCAGACACTTGCTTAAGTATTTAGTCATGTCATGTTTTTCTAATTTTATTAGAACAGGTCACAATAGTGCTCCACCAACAACAGCATCATTATATACGAGTCATCTGCTTGTCATCTCGTGAACAATAACAATTCATGCTTCAATACAATGGGGTCTTGTTTAGACCTCACTGGCTTGGAGGATTAGATTCACAGCCGAGAAGCCCCCTCCTGAACCTGAAAGTTATACTTTGGACCCTCCATTCATTACAGCTGACTTGAAGCCATTTGATCTTTTTACACAGTGATGTTAACTGTCGTGCAGTTTCGTTATATCTTTTTACACAGTGATGTAAACTGTCGTGCAGTTTCGTTTTATTTTTTTACACAGTGATGTAAACTGTCGTGCAGTTTCGTTTTATCTTTTTACACAGTGATGTAAACTGTCGTGCAGTTTCGTTTTATCTTTTTACACAGTGATGTAAACTGTCGTGCAGTTTCGTTATATCTTTTTACACAGTGATGTTAACTGTCGTGCAGTTTCGTTTTGCTCCCCCCCTCCTCCCCTCACCAAGTTTATCCTTGTTCAAGAAAGTATACTCTTCGTTTACGTGGTTGGTGTGAGTCCACTGCCTACACACACACTTATAATGATGGCTCAAGGGACATCCTTAAAGTGGTCTTTATAGACAGGTGGTCTTGCCATCCAAAACACGGTATATATATTTAATGTATACAGGGATTTCTCTGAGCAGTAATTATAGTCATATGGTAATACTCCAAGTGGGCTGAATAAGTCTATTTTAATGATCTAAACAGTGGCAGATTGCACCACCATCCTAAAACTCACAGACGTCTTCTTAACACATTGTTATGTATTTAGTGATGTTTATAACTATAAAAATAAATAACACCTTAACCTGCAGGATTAATACAGCTGTGATACTATTTAGATCTGCCATTGTTTAAGATCATTAAAAAGATCAGTAAAAAGACCCTGATATAAACTGGTGAGTGTAGTTGCTCCTAGATCTGTTTGTTTAGGCGAAATTCTGTTCAACTTAGGAAATTTCCAGAAGAAATAATCAGTGACAGTTAAATGCACGAATAGACATCACAGCAATTGTAATTGTAAAATGCTAAGTGGGAACCTCTGTTGTGTGAAATAGAATCCAAAATTGTATCATTGAGTGTAACTGCACTAAAAAAAAATAAACAAAAAAAAATAACACTGTCATGGAAATAAGGGCAAACCCAGGCGTTTGTTAATTTGACTTGTGTTTATTATCATTCTCACGCAGCTCTCTCTCCAGTCAATAGGCTTCCTCTCATAAAAAACTCCTTCATAAAGAGGTGGGATTGTGAACAGACAGTGACTGCACTCACACCAGTGGCTGCAGCTGGAAGCAATTCGAGGCGATTCCTCTGTGAACCTTCCCTCATTGCAAGATACAACAGAAGGGCCGGGACCCAAGCGCATTCTACATGGGGGTTGCAAACCGCTGGGAGGTTTGAAGCAACAGTACGTCATTCACCACACAGTATGGCTGCCAGTGACCAGAACACAGTGGATCACTCTATGCACAGGAATTGCTGTTTCTGCTTACCTACAGTCCTGCTGATGGGGTCTCTGGTGACTGAGGGGCTGCAGTGTGGTCCTCGGAAATGCTGGTTCCACCTAGTGGAAAAAAAATACTGCTTTAAATGCATAGTCTCTCTCTCTCTCTCTCTCTCTCTCTCTCTCTCTCTCTCTCTATATATATATATATATATACAATGCTATGATGACAGATCCCACTTGACTTACCCCTTTAAATGTTTATTTAATGAATTGTGAATCAATACAGCTATCACTGTTAAGGTTACAAGAAGGTTTTGGACTAAAAAAATCTTGATCAATTTCTAACATTAACAGTAACGGAATCACCTATTGTATACATCTTATTATTTACAGTCAGCTCTCCTGTGTTTCAGTGTGTTATACATAACCAAGGGAGCGTATCTTGGAAAACAAACAGTGGAAGTATTTGTAGGTGTCTGATGGCATGGTTACTGTGGTCAAATAGTTATTATAGAGTTTACACCGCGCTGTACAGTATGTTTGTTTTCAATGCTACAGGAGGCCTTCCTTTTAGTATGGAAATCAGTCCAAACATATTGGAAGTATCACCAAGGGCAGAAGCTGGGTTCAAGGGCAGTTCTTTCAGCTGCGAGAGGGAACACCTGGCATTCTCTTGCTGGTTTTGTTTAATTTAGTTGAAATGTTACAATATCCTGAGCTAGGCTTGAAACAGACCCCTCACATGGCTCAGGCCGGCCGCACGTCAAATGTGCACCAGAGCCTTAAGGGATATTATTGAGTGATAGCGTCTGCTTTTCTTCAGGAATTTTCATTTACAGTGGAATATGTCTCTTTTTTAAAAGGAAATTGCTTCAATCATCAACACCCTAATAGCATATCTGGAATGTGTGCAGACTGAGAAACTGTGGTCTAATGCACACACACACACACATTTCTTGTGTTCATTAATATTGTATCTAACACAAGGAGCAGCAAAGGTTCTCACTCTGGAGCTGCAGGCTATTGCTGACACAGTCTAACACCACTTGTCTGAATATTGATGGTTCCGTCCTTATCATTTCTGCAGCCTCGGTATTTACAGCATTTTCCAGGACAGGGTTGGACAACATTACCTAGACAAAGGAAATAAAATTTAAAAAATTGGGAAAAGTTAATGCTTAAAAAACATTCATAAAATACTATCCCCTTCAGTCACTGTGTGTATAAATGTACCATGTTATGTTTTCTTATCTATGTATCTATTTTATAATGCATAATGTTTTTGTGTTTTTTTCCCCCAAAGTTTTGGCAGGGCAACTTCTCAAACTCCACAGAGTTCACACAAACAAATTTCTAAAAAATGCATTAAAAAAAAGTGACCGAATAGTGATATTATAAATGTATCATTAGAAACCAATGGATCATTATTAATAGACTAAGGTTTTGTTTTTGTTTTTCATTCAAATTATTACAACGCATAGCTTTCCAGTATCCAAATATAAATTCTGACTACTAGTAAATGTGTGCACAAAAAAAAAATGCTACAAACAAAATTAAATGTTGAAAAACAGTACCCTCTGCTGGCCAATATGTATACGTTTTTTCAAGGACAGTACTTGACCCCTTTTATTTTCTTTGGTAAATGAGGTTTTCGTATTGCTTATGTTGTGTGAGTCATAGAAGTATTCAGTAAAAATAACATACTGATTATCTCTGCATATTCTTCTTCTTATTGTGTGAACAGAAAGTCAAAATCAGAGCTATCAAAACACTGTAGTCTTTGAATTTGGGATGAATTAAAAGTTGAATGGAAATCATTTGACGGCTGTAATTTACTTATAAGGTACTGGTACTTTACATCATATATTGTAATGTGATAAAGGTGTGTATTTTGATAAATGCCCAGAAGCACTACAAAACTACCATTTATAGTTTTATGAATGCCTGCGATTGTGTTTTGTATTTGTTGCACTATATTCAAAGTTGCCTATTAGGACTGACACATGTATCTTGAAACACATTGCACCATAAGATGACCTGTACTGTGATATGCTTGTAATTGTTACACCCTTATAAATGAATGCAGGCTTATAGAGTCTGTGTTTCTGGACCGCTGTACACAAGTATACACATGCACTGTACCAGGTAACCAGGCTTGGTTCACCAGGAGCTTGAGTCTAGTGGCTGGAGCTTCAAGATGTTGTGGTTAGGGCACTGGACTCTTGACCGGAGGGTCGTGGGTTCAATCCCAGGTGGGGGACACTGCTGCTGTACCCTTGAGCAAGGTACTTTACCTAGATTGCTCCAGTAAAAACTCAACTGCATAAATGGGTAATTGCTTGTAAAAAATAATGTGATATTGTGTAACAACTGTAAGTCGCCCTGGATAAGGGCGTCTGCTAAGAAAATAAATAAATAACTGAAACCCAGCACTTTCACATATTTTTGCTGTACTCAAATCCATAATATAATATGGCTGGAAAGATGTGCCTTCTGTACAAATCAATGAGTATTAAAAATACAGTGCTAGTCTTGATACCTGTACTGTGAGTAGAATTAACTGGTGCAATTTAGCGCTGCTTAATTTTTCTCCCAGTGTCAAACTTGCATGCTAATGCGTATGTTATATCTTAGTTCAGCCTGAAACCAGCTGACTAGAATCTGGTTCCACTTGAGTTAGAGACTCAGATAGGGTTGGATGGCTTATGGGGACAACAAGTCATGCTGTGTTAAATGTGCATCGTTGAACAATGTGTATCAGATTAAACAGACCCGATCTGGACGGCACCCCATTGCAGAGGATTGGCTCCAATGAGACCAGTCTGTGCCCCAGTACTGGTCCCCTATGAACACCCCATTCACACTACATACATACTGTTCCATCATCGCGTTTTGAATTGTGTGAATTTAGTGAATGGCAAGCACGTGGTTTCAAAGCGTCTTCATTGAACAGGATAATGCAGGGCGTGTCCAATGAAGCCCACGCTATCTGGGGTCTTAAATGATCAAACCCAGTAAATCATATATTTTGTGCTCGCTTGTCCTGCGCTATACAAGTAACATATGTGGGGTGGGGGTGGGGTTGAGAAAACCTACAAAATGACATTTTAAAATACTGTACAAAACCGATTACTTACAAAAAGATTGGCTTTCTGAAGCTGTAGATAGTCTCTCTCCAATAGCAAATAAGCCCTGGAGTGCATGGCACGCGGAGTTTACAGTCAGGCTAAAAAATACAATAAATGAGCAGAATCAGAAATCCCTTATCACATCGTATACCTCAGTGTGGTAATTCATTATGCCCGCAAAACAGAGCACAGCTGTTCAATTGACTGGAGTTAAACACGTTACAGTAATCTTTGGTATACTAAAGCTTAAGTGAAATGCACTGAACACACATACAGTCGTTATTTGTCACACTGCAGTGTAATGTACTTTCCTATCAACAGGAGTCCACACAGCTAGCGAGATTTGTTGGTATTGTAAAATAATAAAGAATTAAAAAAAACACAACAAAACGCCCAGGCTGCAATAATAATAATAATAATAATAATAATAATAATAATAATAATAATAATAATAATAATACATGATTGCACTCGTAGATAAATACAGTAAAGTATTTCTGAAAATATTATATTAAAATATTATATATATATATATATATATATATATATATATATATATATATATATATATATATATATATATAAGAATATATACTAATATATATATACTAATATGCTAATCCCAGTTGTCTAATTTTGACGGCAAAAACACAAAACCCCACGCACAGACAATACAGCATCGAGACAACACCAGCATTCAGCTTTATTTCAATATTTGAAATGAATGACGTTTAAAAATAATAGTTAACACCAGCTTCCAATGCACTGTGGCTGCCTACTCTAAATTATATTAAAGTTGTAAAGTTTATTTAAAAAGAACGTGCAGACCATTTCTGTCTGTCCGCGCACTTGCCCTCTTTGCTTCTTTGACATATTGTTTACTGGTTGTTAGGCAACTGCTGAAACACATAAGAAATTCGCAGGACTTGACTTTACTGACATCTTGTGGACATATCGTGCAACTGCCGCATTCTCTCTGTTGAAACGGAGCGATCTTCATTATGGTTATGTATACCACACATTATTAAGTAATCCAGATTGGCACTGGGTAATCTTTACTTTAGTTTTGGTTCCTGATTAGTCATCAAAGCCCCCAAAGTAATGCATTTAAAAAAAATAAATAAGGCCAAACAAGACAAAGTACAACACATAGATTAGTTTTCTTATTTTTATTTTGCCACACAAAACATTTGTGCAACATCCTCTCACAAATACAAAAAGGCATCTTGTTCAATACAATAACGGTGAGTTCTAAACCTTCCGCAATTATCGATCTGGATACTAATATTAAAGACTGCTTACAAAGCACAGCACTAGTAAAACATTTTGCACAGGAACAAAACATTCAGCACTTGATTCACAGTCTTTAGTTAAAGTGGTTTCAACAGGAATATATCAAAACAAACAGAGGATACCTGAATACAACTGCAGATACCTAGGTAGGTAAGTGTTTAAAAAACCAAAAAACTTCATTAAACAAATTGGGCTTTTGGGGTATTTGTCCTACATCTTAGACAGCAAATATCCAACTGGTCTTCTATACAATAATGTTCACGTCACATTACGCAGTTCATAAATAATGGAATCATTTCCCAGAGATCAGCAAGAGAACACACGGTTGGCCAAAGTTTCTGGAGTTGCTTCAGCTGTCACTTCAGTGATTCATAGTATAGTACCCAGCTGACATGTTGAACAAATGATTGTCTTCTGTACAAGCAGGGCTTGGATCTTTGCATTAAAGTTGCATAGCAACAAATATATACAAACAATGAAATCTAACTAGTTATATAAAATGTATTTGAACAGGATTTAAAAAAAACATGTCCCTGTAATTCTAAAACACCAGTCCAGTCTGGGAAGAGAAAAGCATTATGAACCACATTTCAATTTGTATTCTTCATAAACTGTAAACACAAAAGGTTATAGTAACATAACAGGACTACATATGGCAGAGAGAGAGAGAGAGAGAGAGAGAGAGAGAGAGAGAGAGAGAGAGTAGTTGATATATCACATTTAACAAATATTATATATATATATATATATATATATATATATATAAAAACCTTTTATTATAGATAACAGTTTTTGAACAGTTTTGTTTAAGTGCACTTAATTCATAGGAAACATTTGCTTTTCCCATGAAATGTAACAATTAAACTTTATTTGCTGTAAAATATCGATATTATATTGTTAATAACCCTTATAATATAAACATACATAGTTTATAAGGCTGACGAATGACTTTACATCTTAATAGCCTCCAAAACCCCAACATTTGGTCTCGGTCTTTCACAGCAAAAAACGTTGTTTCAAGGCAATTGTGGTGAACTGCTTGATAATGTCCGAAAAGACACTCTTTCAATTTTAATAAAGCATATCTGAATATAAATCTTTGCATGTCATTCAGGCTTTTTTTACTGTGTATATATATATATATATATATATACACAACAAAAAAAAGGAATTCCTATTTACAGTTCTGCAGTGGTTATTGATTCACTGTATGCGTGTCTATTCGAGTCTCCTATTAAACAGGCTTGCGTCGAGTCCATTTGCATTACTTTCTGATTCATGTGTCCAAAGACTGGCACAGCGCTCCCAGGGTGACTGGAAATGGTGATACAGTGGGACAGCAGTGGGGTGTTTGCGTCATGATTGGATCCTGTGGAAGGAATGCTTGTCACGTGACCCGTGCTGGTGGAGCCGCTTGCGCTGCTGGGTGAGCGGCTCTTGGGAGGCGGACAGTGCTGGATGACTCTGGGCAGGCCCTGTGGCTGGAAGTGTGCAGCGGGGAAGGCAGCGTAGCCTGGTGGGATAGGGTACCCGTTCACTGGGATGAACCTCTGATTCTGGGGCATCTGAGCTGCCATGAACCCTGCTATCTGAGCCTGCTGTATCCCCTGTGTCGGATAAATGAAGTTAGCATATCTGGGGTTGCTGAGATTGCTAACCGGGCTGGCGCTGAGGGAGGTGGTCTGCGTCGTGGCGTTGCCCCCTGAAGGTGTGGTGGAGCTGGTGTGGCTCGAAAGCCCCTCCCAAGCTCTCAGCCTGGCGTGGATGTCCTTGAAGCGTGACCTTCGGGAAGGGTTCTCCTGCCAGCACTCGGTCATCAAGCCATACATCCTGGGAGGGCAGTCTTCAGGGCAGGACAGGAGCTGTCGTGTCCGGACCATCTCCATAACCTCCTGATTACTGAAACCGTAATAGGGCTGCAGCCCAAAACTGAAGACCTCCCACAGAACCACACCAAAGGACCAGATGTCGGAGTCAGTGGAGAACTTCCCATACATGATCGCTTCCAGGGGCATCCAGCGAATGGGTAAAAGCGAATTCGGCTGGACCCTGAAATAATCCGAGGAGTAGATGTCTCTGGAAAGTCCCAGGTCAGACACCTTTACGTGGAGCTGCTCCCCAACCAGGATGTTCCGGGCAGCCAGGTCCTTGTGTACAAAGAAGTGGCTGGCCAGGTACTCCATGGCAGCTGCGATCTGGACGGAGATGTGCAGGAAGTCTCCGTGGTCCAGGCTGGATCGGACGGTGCAATCCTCGTCGCTGCTGCAGCCCACGTCCGAGTGTGGGGAGCGCATGATGAGGAACTCGTGCAGGTCGCCCTGGTTCAGGAACTCGAAGAGCATGCAGATGGGCTGCTCCTGAGTCACCACCCCCAGCAGGCACACGATGTTGTGGTGATGGAGCTCTGACATGAGGGACGCCTCCTGCTGGAACTCCCCCCACAGCTGGGGGCTGGAGTAGTCCTTCAGGGTCTTGATGGCCACCAGCTGTGCGTGGTCCATGCCTGGGAGGTAGAGGTGGCCTTTGTAGATCTTTCCAAAGCACAATCACCCAGCTCCTCCATGAAGCGCACTGCGGAGAGAGGCAGCTCCTTTGCTTTGCTCTGTAATGAGAGAGAGAGAGAGAGAGAGAGAGAGAGAGAGAGAGAGAGAGAGAGAGAGAGAGAGAGAGAGAGAGAGAGAGAGAGATATTCACATTAGGGCGAGCAGAAGTTTCCATTTGATTTAAATTTTTAAAAATTTTAAAAAAAGATATAATCATTGTGTGGTGGGGTGCCCCTCCCCTGTGCGTATTTCTGTGTTTTATGTTTTACGTGGGGTGTTATTGCTGTTGTGTATGTATTGGTGCATGGGGTATAATGTGGGCTATGTAGCATGAGTGATTTCAAATGTATTTAGGCATTGCACAATCACTTCATGTGTATTAGTATTTGAGAACGGGAAGTGCACAAAGTAGTTCACGTGCAGACTGTGCTGAGATTCAATTGAATGACTGATTAGCAATCGAGTCTCAGTACAGCTGCATAAAAGAGTCAGTGTTTCACGCACACAGGGTTGGGTGTTCACAACTGCTACTCATGCAGGAGCATAATACTTGTTTGGGTTTGTCCACTGTTTGTATGTGTGTTTGTTTTGGCCAACATGCCATTTGTTTTGTTCAGTGTTTTGTGTTTTGTTAAATCTTTTTATTTATTATTAAATTTCATATCCCAGCAGTGCTGTCTGTCTACTTCCTGGCCTGACGTCACCACAAAGCCATCTTGTCACACATTGTTACTGGGAAAACTGCCAGTTAAAATAGGAGAAATAACGCTAGTTAATCATTACTTTCAGCCCTGAAATCTCTCAGACTGTGCTTGCAACAACCGAGAGAAGATCAGTAATAACAACTCCTCTTTAAAGAAACTGTTACAATATGGAACCAACAGGTGGCGCCAATCGCTTTGTAAAAATCTCAGCAGGATTTTTTTTATTTTAGTAAAGATTAAATTAGTGTTCAGATTGTCTGCTGAACTGAAATGGGGATCTCAAGGCTTTCAGATCTGAAACAGGGCAGCTTGCAAAATATATCTTCTGAAGGTTCTGTATGAGAAAAAGATTAATCTTATGAAGCTACACCTAAGTGGCATAGGCTGTGACTCAGTTGGTTCTGTCCTGATTAAATACAAACAGAATTCTGAATGAATTGTATAGATGAGTCGCTTTCATCTTGGAGCCCAGATTAGGTTTATTCAGTGGGAGGAGGGTGAGGAGATAAGTAGGATCATTCATGCATAATGATCAGTGGAACAAACTCCAGGTATGCCTCCAACCATTTTAAACATGTGATCTTAGATAAGCCTTACCAAAGTATAGTGTGACAGTTTGGTATGTCATGCCAAATGATGTGGTGAGACATAGAAAAGGCACAGTAAAGTGCAAATTTACCATGGCAAACATTTACAGTAACAGGGCCTGGAAAAGATCATATCCTGGTAATACAAAATGAAATTCCTGACAGAAGCCACAGTCTGCGGGGATGCAGAAGGAAATCTGCTTTATTATTAGAGGACAGATGTTTTACGTTACAGACAATCCTCCGGGCCAAAGCTTAGTCGGTTCGGCCTCATGGTTGATGATAAACTTTCAGAAACCGATGAACCCCCAGCGACCCAGAACAGGATTCGGCTTGTTCGCAGAGACAAAAGAAAACAAAGCCAGAAATGTTTGGAAGGAAAAAGGATGCTCTATGTTTGGGGTAAATCGGGGAATTGCGTGCAGTACTGCAGTGCAAACTGTTTTTGAAGAATGCCTAGGGCTGCTATCCAAGATAAACTCAGTATGGTGGAAAATAACCCAGCCCTGCTTCTATCTCCGTCTTGTTGCTGACACTGAGTCAATATTTAGTGTGTAAAATTACACAACAACATGAAGTCAAGCTGTTCCATCTTTTTTGTTTTCTTTTCACCTTGAAGCCAACATTGCACACTGGAAACAGGCAGGGTTTCCTGTAACACAGGAAATGAATGCGCCGAGAAAACCAAAAATTACCATCAAATTTATGGTGTTGTAGGAATAAAGTCACGTTTTTAGCTAAATAAACAGCACAGACCCAGCTAAGCCTAGTCTGAGACTGTCTGACAGACCTGACTGCCTTCCCGTATTTAGTGGAATGGTAGTTTTACCCCGTCTGGTACGATTGGTGACATTAGAATGCTTCAGTTCAGACGCTGTACAATAAATCCTTTTCAGAAATAAGATACAGTGGCTGACAGATAGCAGAAAAGTGAAGTGAAGTGAATTTGGTCAATTTCATAGCCAGGGTCAACACTGGGGCCCCTAGTTCATGTCGAAGCGCGTATCATATAAAAAGACATGCTTGCAATGGCCTGAAAGTAAACAACATTAATATGAGATGTCATGCACATGGATTGCGATTCAACAACACCATTACATCTAAACATTGCATTGGCAACGTCAGCCTTAGTTTGTTTTTGTGTTGGAGTGAATGCAGGTCCTGTATGCATATGTATATTTACTGTATGTATGAGTGTGTGTTATTGGGAGCATGTCTGGGGTTTAAAATATATGAAGCTAATTAAATAATTCCAGTAAATCTTCATAAAGTTGTAGGAAGGAACTAAGGTGACATTGGACCTTGTAAATAGTTGTCATTGGTTGTTTTGTGTGTCTGTGTGTGTGTGCGTGTGTCTGTGCGTGTGCGTTTGTGTGTCTGTGCGTGCGTGTGTGTGTGTCCGTGCGTGCGTGTGTGTGTGCCTGGGTGCGTGCGTCTCTGTGTGTGTGTGCGCTGGTTGGTGTTATGCTTGATTTACATAAATGTCTTACTTTGTTTATAATTGGCTAAGACAGATTGACTAAGACTGTATTTAAATGGAGCGGTTGTCTGGTTGGGTTAGTCTGTCGTCAGTTCCAGTCCTGTGAGCACTTCAATGTATTTTACACGCTGTTTCCTCATACTTTCTTCCACTGCTGCTACAATACCACAGTACACTTTTACAAGGGTGTTTATTGAAAATACACCCTTTGAGTTCCCTGCTGTTCTGCTCAGAGTTGCAGCAGCAATATAAAGCTTCTACCCAAGCCCTGTGTGCTGAGGCTGCAAACTGATAGCGATCTCAACTAAAACAGAGCTCCACTCACAAGCACGGCCACACAAGAAGCTAAACTACCTTCCTGATTCAAACCAGCCTAGCAAAGCTTTAAATATAACATGATGACGCTGCTTGGATATGACTAAAAACAAATTCCATGTTGTTTGTCTTGGAAAGTTCGTTGAAAGTCGTTGATAATGATACTTCAGAAGTGGAAATAGCCCAGGTTTTGTGGTGGTTTGGTTCTTTAGCAAAAGCAGGAATTCTATCCTAAATGGGGAATGCTGTATTGCACAAGAAGAATGCAAAATAAAAAACAAGACGACTGCACTGCAATTCCTGGGCTTTTGTCAAATTGCTTCCATGTGCTGTCGTGTGTTTTTTTTTGTTGTTTTTTTTTCTTCAAATCTCTAAATAGGATGTATTGCAAAGCTGTAAACATGCTGCAAGCAGACATGTCTGAATTCACAGGAAGTGAAAACATTTAAATACAGTATAATAATGTTACAGTTCATTGAATCATTTTGAAGGTGTCTGACCTCAAATGGGAGCCAGAAGTTCTTCTTTTTTTTAAATTTAGTAGTCACCAATTAATTTTTACCACGTTTTTCTCCCAATTTGAAATGTCCAATTGTATTTAGGCTCAGCCCACCGCTACCACCCCTGTGCTGACTCGGGAGCGGTGAAGATGAACACACGCTGTCCTCCGAAGTGTGTGCCGTCAGCCGACCGCTTCTTTTCACTCTGCAGGCCCACCATGCAGCCAACCCAGAGCTACAGCGTCGGAGGACAACGCAGCTCTGGGCAGCTTACAGGCAAGCCCGCAGGCGCCCAGCCAGTCTACAGGGGTCGCTGGTGCGCGTGAGACAAGGACATCCTGGCCAACCTAAGCCCTCCCCCTCCAGGTGGCGCTCGGCTAATTGTGCGCCGCCCCCTGGGAGCTCCCATCCATGGTACAAGTTGTTCTTTTACGATAAGAGACACAGGCCAGTTTATTATAAAACATCTTCATAGATCTTTCATTCCATTCCAGTGTAACTCTCCTTTTGAGAAGGGGTGAGCCTGTCAGTTACCTGTAACTGTCTGTTTGTGCCAACCAGAGAATCTTCTAAGTCCAGTAGAAAGCTTCAGTGATTGGACAATGAAGTATAATAATTGACTTATTGTGAGGTGCTGATTTACTGTATGATTAACATGGTTCATTACCTTTGGCTTATAGGCGTTGAGCATTGACATCTCCACATTCTGCCCTCGGACGGGCTTGGGCTGACTCTGAGCGGGAGGGGTGGACGACTTTTGATTGTTGCGGCAGACGCAGATGAAGAAGAACAGGAGAGCAATCGCCAGGGGGATGGCCACACTCGGCACCAGAATATACAGGATTTCCATTTTGTTGTTGCTCTCCTTGAAGTCTAAATAAATTAATAAAAAAGAACAGACATACTTTTAAATAATACAAGAAAAAAACGGATTCTGCCAGGAAACTCATGCGATAGATTATTTACTAAAACAGACTAGACAACACAACTACATTATACATATAATACAGTGGATTGAGGTAAAAAATAAATCCTTTCCTTGTTGATCATTGGACGTATTGTTTATCAAAGGACAAGACTGACGATTGATCTCGTATTGCAAACACATAAAATATGCTTGATGTTTACTTGATTTGATCAAAGGTTAAAGTGAGTTCTCTGCCAGAACCACCACTTTGCTTAATTCTAGGCGACATTCGACCCCCCAGAAAATATATAAATAAATCAAACGAAAGGCCTCTCACCACACGCAGGGATGTCACATAGCTCCATCTTGACTGCCTCTTCCAGTGTGAAGCACCAGGGCGCCTCCTTGTGGTTGCCTGGGTTCCTGCAGTAGGAGTGCCCTCCGTTCAGCTCTGGGTACCGCACTGCCAGGTAGGCGTGGCTGTGGGGGTACTGGGAGTTCCACGGCTGGCACTGCAGACCTGATTTGGTCACACTGGCTGTTCCACGGTAATCCACGCCAGTGTTGTTGAAGCACTTGTGATCTGAAATCGAGAAGCACAAGCCATGTGATGAAGGATGCATGGTTACATAACAAAAAAAGTTCTGGGTAATGCTACCCCCTTACTTTTTAATTTGATTGTTTTACACAAACATTACAACAGAAAGCATGTTAGAGTGTGGTAAATAATGATAAAAGTACAGTGAATGTAAAATAGTGTTGTTAAAACCAATTCCAATTTACCACTGAGAACAACGTTTTTTTTCTTTTGACTGTAGTGACAAAATAGCCGAGATAACACCAGCTTAAAGTGTTGATACATCATTCTAGAACTGCTACTGTATCTGTCCCTCAGTGTAAAGGTCCTTGCATTCACAACATGGCCCAAGTAGTGCCCACTTACTCTTGTTGATGGGCTCTGCCATGGGAATCCCTATTCTCATACAGTTGGCTGCCTCGGGGCTCTCCGGCTGGGGCAGGTCCTCACAGTTGGGCAGTTTCAGTCTCATCAGGATGATGGGATTGGACCTGGCGATGATGTACTCAGTCCTGCAGAGATCGTTCTCTAAGATCTCACACTCGTCTCTGCACAGGTCCCGGGGCTTCGGAGATGACGAGGTCTCGTCACAGAAAGGGAACGCGAAGTTGCAGAGCGAGGGGATGGCGAACTGAGAGCACCTGTCTGACAAGTGATTGGAGGTGCCTATCATCGTGAATGCAGCTGCCGAGGCAAACACAAAGCATTGAACCAGTGCATGTTATTCACACATTTAGATAATATTCACACATTAATTTAAGATCCCTCTAAGGATCTTTGTGTCTCATTCTGTAACAGTTCTCATTTCAGAAGATATATAAATTGGAGTTAACGTGCTGAAAATAATATACCCCATTGCCAACAGTCATTACAGAATTCAATCTCCTTTAGTTTTAGCCTAGCATCCTTTCAATAGCTACTGTTAAATATACTGTTATCAGCACTGTTAAAATACACCACACTTTCATACATGTCAACTGACAAGCGTGGCAGTGTGAAAGCCCTGCCGGTGCACGTGTGTGTGTGTTGGTGTGGGGAATATTGGGATGGCAGGAAGGGGGTTAAATTCCTTCCTGTCAAAACATGTGGGAATGTGACTGGAACTGTAAATTGAAAAGAGGTGTATAAACAGGGTGATCACGGGAGATGATGCTGGTGAATTCATGTTGGAGAAGGTGAGAGGAGCGTTAGTGTTTGTGCTGGTTGTAGTGGTGTTTAAATAGAGGTGTATAAACAGGGTGATCACGGGAGATGATGCTGGTGAATTCATGTTGGAGAAGGTGGGAGGAGAGTTAGTGTTTGTGCTGGTTGCAGTGGTGTTTAGGGGAGTACAGTGATGGCTCGGCTTAAAACCACACGGTATATTTAAAGTGTTTGTATTCTTTTGTTTTGTTTAACTGTTTGTTATGGCCACCGTGCTTCTGCTGTTTTGTTTATTTATTATTAAACGTGCACAACAGCGCTGCACTGCAGCTTTCTGTGTTCCGAGTCTCTCTACCTGCTGATAACAGCTTGTCTGTGACACTGCCCTTTCAAGTTCCCTCAAACATGCCTCTGAATGCTACACCTTAATAGATCCCTCACCTGTTATTTGATTTTCGATCACCCCTTGCATTTGCAGTGAGTCCACATAGATGCTGCGGTTCCCAATGAACCTGGCGCAGGCGATCCCTCTGTAGGGCTGGCAGAAGCCGTCCTCTTCATACTCATCCCTGTGAAAAGGAAAGCCCATTACAAGCCAGTGAATGGGCTGTGTCCTCCTCTCCCCAGGTCTCCACACTCTGAAGCCATGCCTGACTGCAGCCTTTGCACTGGCCACTGCCTCATTTCAGATCAACCTGAGGTCTCGGAATACAGCTGTTTACACGTTCCAGATGTGTTTTAGTTAAACTAAAATACACAGTGCTGCAACAGATTGTGATAATGTGCACGCACCAGTAAGTCGTCTTGGAATGTTTGTTTAATGACTCGGAATTCTGCAACTTCCATTTTTTCTAAACGTAAAGCAGAAGTCCACTAGAGGGCAGTCCTTTTTTTTCCCCTAAAAAGTTTTCTAGGACTACCTGTAGTAGTAATAAAATGCTTGTCAGGAATCAAAAGATTTATTACGTTTTAATTAAGAAAATAACATTTGTGGATGGAGGCATCTTGAAATACAATATTTTTTTGGAAGACAAATTGAGTGGCTTTTTTTTCAAATTCTAAGCACCATTGTTCCTGACCTATACATGTATATTGACATTTATGAAATTATAAAAACAGATAAAGACCACTCTTAGGGGTATGATTTCATTTTCTTACGTTATTTTGTACAAAACAGTACAATACTTCTAGTACAGCATATAAGGAAATTGGTGACATAAATGGCATCCTTTATCCAGGCTGAAAGACCGCTTGTTGGTTAAGCCAAGACTAACAGGGCGAGCAGTATTCAGATCTGTCCATTTTAATAAGCACAGTGACCTCACAGTCCAGGCCTCTCTTCGGTACGAGGGAAGAGATAAGCAGCAGATGTGTGTATTAATATTATGATATATTGACGTCCGTCTCTATGGCACTTTGCACAGAGAGAAAAAAAAATTCAGCTGTGAAAAGCACCATATCTTTAATGTACTTCACCTTTTTCATTAGGGGAATTTATAGAAGGATGTGCTGTTTCCACCCTCCAGGGTACAGTGAGCAGAGCTGTTTATCAGAGTTGTTTCCACCCTACAGGGTACAGTGAGCAGAACACTCCTGTCACTGCCTGCCCGAGGGGTATTTCACAACTCTGACACTGTTTAACAGCTTACACTTCAGGGGTCAAAAGGGTCGTCCGTAGCAGACAGACCAAACCAACCGAATGTCTGGGATGTGTGGCTCTCTGCTGTGAAACTGCAGGTTGTGTCTCTATTAAGAGAACATGAGTCATTCTGTCCCGCGCTGTAAATGTGTTTTCCAGATCCCTCAGTTATACTGGAATTAAATCTTTATAGAAGTTTGGGGTGAAGAAACGAACTACAAAGCAGCTTATTTCAGGCACACCTGACAAATCAAAGCATTGCTTAAAATAGGAGGTGTAGCTCTCGCTTTGAACTTCATTGCGGATATACTGGGTGTAAGAAATGACATACTATTGGAAGGAACCTAGTAAAAATCTTAGGACTATATGAAAGGAGTTCATTCTACACTGCGGAAGAAGGGCTTCTGTCACCTGCTCTCACAAGTATCTCTATAATGGATTGACTGCAGAACGTTACACTGCAATGATTCATGGGATAAGTTGAGCTGGAAGTTCTCTACAGGTCAATTAGGCGTCAGGATCTCTGTTTCCCCTCCTCTCCTCTCCTCCACAGCTGCATGGACAGGGGTGGGAATCACAAGCACAGGGCATGAGTTATGAATCCCAGTGGTCACACGCCTGGTAAAACGATACAGAATCGAAATGAAACAGCAAGATTCTTAAACATATGCTCAGCCCTGTACCACTGGGAGGCTGCATACCAAGTGTATCTTCAAAACAAGATTTAGTTACGAATTCGGAAGCAGTTTCAAATCCAGAGCAGCACCATCACATTTTATTACAGTCCTGCCCATCTGACTTTTACACTTTTATGTATAAAATCACTTTGCCATACATTATTAGGATACTTCCCACACCCTTGCATCGTTTTAAAAAAACAAACATGGATGTGTTTTTAAGGATGATACCCACAGCCCCGCAGCAGGAGTCAGAAACATAACCTAACAGGTTCCCCAGCCTTTCCGTGGCTGATCAATAAAGAGGCTACCCTTCCATTTGTACACAGGCTCTGCAAAAGAAGCAGCAGCTGTGAGCACTTATGATAGAGACCCCTGTTAATGGACTCAGGGTAAACCATGGCAGAAAAATGTATGTCATATGCTTATCGTTATGGAAATGTCAGGGAGCACCGGGGCTCAGCAGGAATCCACCACCTCGCGTTCCCAGTCCACTTTGATAAAAGGGGGCTCCGACTCAATGACTTCAAAGCCTTAGAGTTATCAGACAAGGAAGGTAGTATCATCATGTCGTAACATTGGTCTGATTTTATTTTTTTAAATGAGAAAAGAACACAAAAATAGAGGCAGTATTTAAGGTGGGCCTAAGCTGTTTATCAGTGACTACAAGGTTTTACAAAGAAGCAGTGACACTTTATATTAAGTGTCTCTAATTACTGCGTATTTACACAGTAGTTATTTAGTTACTCATTATGCATAGTTACAATGTACTTAATGTGTAAATCTTTTTGCACGCTACCCTTTTCTGATAAGATTTACACATTAGCCTCATCAGTATTTAAGGAAGATTTCTGACAAACTTAAGCATAACGTTTAGGGAACTTATCCTTGAAGAAATTGCGCTGGTTACCAAATGCAAGCTTTAAATTATCATTTTGGTTTCTTGTTAATTATTTGACCTCACAATTGTTGTAAACCTGGAGCTGATACCAGTTATTGAGTTGCTGACCTTCAAAGTCTTGACTGAACTGAATGTCTGAGGGACTTTCATAGTTATAAAGGCTTATCTGGTTCGTCTAATTCCACATTAGCACCACAATTAAGTGTAAACCTAATGGCTTGACTCATTCAATGTGTTTTCAGGCCAGTTCTTTGATATAACCCTTACAAACGTTTCCCAAGGGAAACGTACATGGTAGTTTGCCTCTCTTTCCTCTATGTTTGTCATATTCATTTACAGTACTAGCACTGACTCTGTACCATGCTTGCCTTCCTTTCACCATGGATGTCCTTTGCTTTGCTATATTGTGCGTGTGTTTATACACTCATGATTTGGAAATGTGTCTCCCTGTATCCAATCTTCCTTAACTGTGTATTAACCAGATCTTTTAAGTTAAGGGGCTGATTTAAAGCATTTTGCAGCACCTTTGTTTTTAGGATTATTCCCGCGATAACCACTGATCGTTGCTTGATGAAATCTGGGATGATTACCCTTTGCTGTAAAATGATCTAAAGAACATATAGGTTGATCAAATCCATCCCTTATGTAAATAAGTTAACTAAATAATAACAGGCAAGTCCCTACTGATATTAATCTAAAAGTAATGCAAACCATAAGAATCTCTCTCTTGTGTCAAACAAAAGCGATCGTCAAAGCCCGACATGTCTTTTTTAGGCTTTGCTGCGGGACTCCAGTCAGCTCAAAAGCCAACATTTTCAACTTAAAAGTTTCAAATCCCCAAATTTAAAACAATATGCTCCATATCTGTCCGTTGCTCTTACTCTTAGCTTTTATCTTTCTCCCTTTTTTGGATTTCCCTCTGTGTATTCCGTGCGCTGTGAAACTGCTCAGGAATGTTATGGTTGCTTCTCTCTAATACAATCAGCTTCATTTTCTAAAGCCTGCTGAGACCCCATGGAAAGCATTTTCACTGTTAATGTAAGCTTCTCAATAATGGCATTTCCTTGACAATCACAAAATAACAAACAGTCACTAAATAATCATGCCAGGCAATGACCCGAGACCACAGTTAGCTTTAGGAAAGTGGGTCGTTCTGAAGCTCCTATTAGTGGACAATGATGAAAAGGATCATCACGTTACACAGGAATAATAATCTTCACTTTGAGAGAACCGAGCTTCCCATAGACTGCACAGCTCCCCCTAATGGAGAGATAGAGAAAGAGGGGCTGTCTGTTTACTGAGGATCTGCCTCCCACATTCTTACTCTAGCTAGTTAGATGTGGAGCTCTGGCATATTGGAGCACTTGTAAATGTATAATTTAATGCAGTCGGATGTACACAGAGCCATCACTGTAGCTTCAGGTTAGGCTGTTTGTGAGAGCTGTCTTTTATGCGCACTAGAAAACAATGCAAAATATATTTAAAGTATATCTGGGTTAAAACAAAAAGGTGTCACCAAAAACTGAGAACCAATGTAAATGCAATAACGTCTTTGCATCACTAAACAGTGCACACCTACCTGCATTAGGATAACGTGCTGTGCCCAAATGGTACAAAGTTCCAACAAAACAGTTGACAAACATTTTGGCTGGGTCTTAAGGTCAAACTATTATTTGAGAAAGAAAAATAAAACTAATACTGGTACTTAACTTAATATCAGATGTGTAGGTATTTCCTGTAACATGAAACCAGGGCTGATTCAAAATCAAACTTGCTGATTAACTCCTTAACTATGGTAACAGAATAGAGTCGTGTCTGTGAGGCTCAAAGGGCCCCATTTTGAAGAAAAGGCAAACATCCCGAGAGGGGTAAAACAAATGTTAGAAAAGTAGCCAGAAAAAACTTAAGCTGCAGGAAGAAACCGTTGAAATAGTGTTCTGAGTGGGGTCTCGCCAGTTCTGTACCATTAAAATGACTTTATTCTCCTCTAAAAATGTGCCTTTGTCTTTACACTTGTTCTAAACCCTATAAAATGTGTTATTAACTTATGCATTTCATTTCAAAGTCATAACACCATTTCTGTACGGAAAAGCGTTTCACAATTTGGCATGGAATGTTTTTCAGGAAAGCACTTAAATAGCGTAGGAGCCAATGACTCAAGCAGGGGGCATAAGAAGATTGATGCTGCTTTCATTGTGAGCGTGTAAAAGGAAGATTGTCTATTTTATTTATTTCTGGATCAGGGTTTCTCAGGGCTCAGATCCTGTGAGTTATCCCACTGATCCTTTAAACATGATTCCCAATGTTTACTTACACAGCAAAGTTGTTAGTTTTGTTTTGCTTGGTATTTTTAGCCGAGACATCGGCTGATACATGATATACTGTTTCAATAAGGCAGACAACAGGTAATAGAAATCTCTTGTAAAGTTCTCTGCTAAGGCCACCCACAGGTAAAGCATTGGCATTTTGACTTGTCCCTCCAGCTTAGCGCCAAGCATTTCAAAACACTCTGAGGGCCCATTTTGGAAAATGTGTCCCAATTTTTTTTTCTGAAAGGAAAATATTAACATGTTAATATTCTAATACTCTAGTAATATTCTAGTAATGGTAACATTTTTTTTTTTATTTCAGTAAAAACAGGCTTTTATTTGCACTTTTAAATGCCTCTTACACTTTTGTTTATTCACTTATTTATAGAAAATAGAAAATAACGATGCAAGCTTAGCACTGGAGCAAAAAAAACAGGGATCCCGATTTGTGATCTCTCTTTATAAAGAAGTATGCAGGCTAACAAAAGGAAACGTCTTAAATGTTGTTTTTTTTTAAAGAGAACATTACTTGACCTATCTCCCTTGCGCTTTTTCTCTTAAAGTTTTTTTTTTGTTTGTTAAACTAAATGAATAACGTAATAAACACTAAAAATTCTGTGGGACTATCGCTGTAATGTCTAATCAGAATTCAGTGTGCAGTTTTCTAAAGACAGTGTAAGTCTTTGAATTGTAACCCTAATATACACGGTAGGTTTCAGTGTCTGGGGTCACGAGGTTAAAATAGAGTATCACATGTCTTAGCAAGAGACAAGGAGAATTGCCCTGTAGTACTGGGTGGGGTTGACTGAAAAGTTACCTCCAGATTAGCTCTGAAAAGGTTAATTAATCACAATACACTGAAGTGCCTCCGAGAAGCATGTCTTACATCCTCAGACTCAACACAAGAATCTTCTGAGGCTGTAACATTTAAAAAAAAAAAAAGCAAGATCACATTGCCTTTTTTCAGTCCAGTACCATTCATCACAATCTAAAACAAGGCCAGCTTGTTAATCCCGTGTGGGTTAATTGAGGGCTTGGTCTCCAGTAGTCAGATGCAAATAAATAACTGATAGCGCCCAGGCCTGGCACGCTAAACCAAGACTCAAGCGTTGACTGTACCTGTTGTTAACTGAACTCTTTCTGCTATCAGGCGGACGGCTATGTAGGGGTTCAACACAAACCAATGTGCAGCAGGAAACAGTCCCTGCTAGCAGCAGCAGTGAGATGGAGAGCGCTTCTGTCTGGCGCTATGGAAAGCCAAGCAGGACACTACACCTCCGCTGTGTGTCAGACCTTAACAACAGCAGAGTTCCCGTAGGCCAAGCTGGGGGATGCCGAACAGTGAGGCAAATAATTCAAAAGGCAACTAGTAGTGTACATCAACAGAAGATTCATTACTGTAATGCCCTAGTGAAACCCTGCTTAGAAAGTTCAGTCACAGCATTACACAAAAGTTGTATAGTTAACCAGGACAACCAAGGTCTAACCCAAACTTAGAACACGGAATAGAGCAAGACTGGGTAAAAAGCTGAGTAACAATGGTAGCAAGGAGCCTTTTCCTTTACGTGTGTGGAATAGCTCACCCTGGTAGTTCAAGAAATACGATATGGGACAAGCCTTTGTTGAGCAGACTCTTCTTATGCTCGGATGTAAATCTTTAGCTCTGAAGCAAACATGCTCCCTACCGAGGCGCAAACACCCAAACCAAGGTCTAGCTGTGCAAACAAGCCTCTGATCCGGAGGGATGTAAACCCTGGAGGAGCACATGAAAGTCAGGTCACAGCATGACCCTCAGCAGGTAGTAATTGAAGAAGTAAACAGATTTATCAGCCTGACAACAAGCGACAAACATCAGAAAGCCAAAGCGTACAGTTAAAGCTCAATCTCAAATCACAGCTGATGTGCATTCCATGCTTGCCTGGGTTTTGGTATCACAATGTGCAGACCTTGAGGGAGACCAGCTGCTCTGACATTAACCACTGCGTCCCGTCAGATTTATGGAGCTAACCAGCCCCACAGTGCAGCAACTGTGAAAGCATTTAAAAGAACCAAAGAGTTCATGTAGTTCATATTTCATTCAGAGTCCTTGATAAGCGTGTACAAACGAGCCATCTCCCAGTGGGAAGAGTCCAATTCCTAAATCAATAAACGCCTGATAAAAAAGGGCAGGGACGCACATTAGGTTTTGTACCTCGAGGCATTTCGCAGAATAAAAAAAAGGTTTAGGGTTATATAGCCAGTACAATGTTTACAGTTTGTTGAAAATTGCTCTGAAATGTGAGTGGAATCGTTTGGCTGACGCTAAAGGTCGTACTGAAGCAACAACATTTGTTTGGTTAGAAATGGAACCGTGTCAGATGATTGACATGAGGTACACCTGGGTTAGAATCCACACGCACACACAGAGCCAGCTCCACGACTGGCCTCCCGAATAGAATCCACACGCACAGGCAGAACCAGCTCCACGACTGGCCTCCCGAATAGAATCCACACGCACACACAGAGCCAGCTGCACGACTGGCCTACCCAGATTTCATATGAAATTAAGTAATGCCTATTGCAAGCAGGCTATGGACCATCAGCCCCAATGCCAACAATGAAGTAACTTTGAGACATAAGGAAGAGCATGCTGTGGTATTTACACAACCACACTTTCCTCCCAATTGTATGAAGGTTGGTAAGTAATTGATAGCTTATTATAATTTAAGTTCTGAAGCTTTATTTAGTTAAGTAACTACGTTAATTGTTCTGGGTGGAATGCCAAAATGCATGTTTTCATTGTGTACTTTATAAGGTTGAATAAAAATGAAATATCTTTCAATCCATCTATCTATGTATCTGGAGCATATGATTATACAGGTCTTAAATGAGTCGTATTTTGGCTACAATGTTGTTGGAAGACTGTTCATTGGTTTGGTTGATGTTGATTTATAGGTTCTAGTAGGATAATGGGAGATGTAATTTAAACATACAAGGAGTCATTTAGAGTGAGTGGTCTTATTATCTTTTCACTCAAACAGTACCAGTGTTTGCATGCTTTACCCTGAGAGATTTGTCCTGCTTCTGTGGCTGGAGGGCAGCCTGGTCTTCGTCAACGTAAACTCATCTCTTATCATGTTTTAGGAATAATAATGGGAAAAAACTCAAACATTTTCTAATTGCTTTTCTGCACTGCGTAAAAGGCTGTCTATGAGTCATTTTTCATACAGACTTCAGCAAAACTAAACAACCGTGACAACACAATGATGATAACATGAATCTATGCCAACTGTAGAAAATATTGCATTATAAACAGCTTTGAAATGCATTGCACTTTATAAAGAGCAGAACTTAGAGAAATCTGTGACAGGAACTTCCAGTTAGGAGACTTTCGGTTATAGCCACTATAGAGAGGGTGACAGTACAACAAGGTTCATTCAAAATCCATTAACTACAGAAATGGCACGCTGGCATGTTCAGTGCAACAATGGTGTGTTCTATAGGCTAAAAAATGGAAGATAATGTCTTGAAGACTGAGCCCTTGTTTTCTGCATTGTAATTGGTTATCTAACTGAGTATCTTGCAGGTGGTAAAGTAAGGGAGTCTCCAATGCATTTGTGTACATTTCTTTGGCTTGCTGCATTGGCAGATGGAGGATCATGCATGCGGCGGTACAACAGTGGAGAAAAGTACTGGTTTATATTGGTGGACACTGGTTCAGAAGGAATAGCTGGAAGAATGCAAGGGTTGTATTATAACAGGGGTTGTTATAACAAGAGAAGACTGCCTAATTAAAAGGAAATTCAGAAAAGAAGGTAGACATTTATACATGCATTGAGTAGCTTATTCAGTTGGGTAGTAACATCTTAAACACGAGGGTCTTTAAAAACAATTCAGTTTTGCCCAATGACATTAGATTCCATTGGAAGATGTCAATGATGTGCTAGTAACATTTCTAATTGCCCAAAGAACGGCATGACATGGTTAAAGTCAAGAAAAACATACAAGTTAAACCTGTGTATTCTTCAGCCCTGTGCTAAAGAATTACACGCGGTGGTAACATGAGTGTCAATGAGCAGTACGGTCTTTGCGGCTCCATGCTACTGCAGTGTTCTCCTCCAATGCTGCTGCCACTGAAAAAGGGCTATTTTTGGATCAGTGGTGATTTCTTTTTCCATTTTTTCAATGTTTTACTAGCCTGTAAAAACATTTATTCCAGGAAAGGAACAACACACCGCCCCGAAGAGCAAAGCAGAGTGAGGGGAGCCATTACGAGCAAGCGGCGAGCAGGACTGACATCTCTTCAGAACAATGAGCTGCATTGTTCAGCTCCAATGAGAATTGTTCTCTTTGCTCAGTATTCAGTTACCGTGTTAACAGGTGGTCCCCACGAAGTAAAAAAACAAAAAAAAACATACTGCATTTATTAGAACCTATGAATGAGTTGCTTGAACAGTTCTACTTCACAGCAATGTTCAAAACCATTAGGCTGGTTGAGAGGTGCTAGACTTGACAGCAAAGGATTTCACGATTTCATAAAACACACTGCATGAACACAGATCTTTACCATGAAAGAATACTGTGTATTCTTATATGCTAGGAGAACAGTAGCATGAAACGTGTGCTAGAGCACAAATATACAAAACAATGTGATCCAAAGCAAAGACAAAATATTCCAAACTGGATCAAAGTAATGATTACATGTTAAACCCCACGTAAACTAAGTGCCAACATGATCATTTGTATTAACCCTTTCATGCATGAATTATTGAAAATACATTTCCATTGCTTTATATGGGGAAAAATAATATCCTCATGTGAGATCATCATGCATGGGCGTCTTCCATATGTCCCGATATAAATTAAACTACGTGGCATATTAGGTCGCTATGCATGAAAGGGTTAAGGTGATACAACATGCCAATTTCAATGTGTATATATTTTCATTCAGAATCCAAAAATCAACAGACATATATATATATATATATATATATATATATATATATATATATATATATATATATATATATATATATGCCAAAGGTTGTTTTTTTTCTTTCTCATGTTCTCGTCTTTGAATGTATTCATTGTTTTCCAAGCCTCGCTGGTTATAACCTTTGCTTTGTGCATGGGTCTGTTTGATATGCTACAGTATAAAATCATTCCTTACTAGAGCTTCTCGGGAGCGGTGACTCATGGCTTCTGATCCTTTCCTCGCTATGCTACAGCTGCATCTAAAAATTCGACCCAGCGATGTCTGTAAACAATACGCCACTGTTGGGGACCTCCATATAATAAATTAATTGCTGTCAAAAAGCAAACAGCTAAACAGAAAGCTAGGAGGTGCTGGGGAATTCTAACACCTGGGCTGAGGGTCCGACAACACTAACTTGGCACTGGGAGCGTTCAGCTCTGAGGCTCTGACAGATTTATAAAAATACTAAACAGTTTCATGTTAAATAAGCTTCTATGTTACTTACATTAGCTAGACAACCTGCTAAGTCACCTAAAGAGATGATTACGATAACTATAGCCAACAAAATTACAGTCAGATTAAAGTCAATGAAAACTATTGTCTGCCCTGTTATGAAACAGGTAATTATTTAATAACTGTCCTGAAATGAAAATGCACTATTACCGGATTTAAGGTACAGAACAGATGTCATTTCAATTTAAAATACACTGGCAGCAGGTTTAATAACACGTCTTTCAGTGAAACCTTTTATAAAAGTATGTGCCACTCAAGAACTAATGAAAGCTATATTGAAATGATTCCCTATAAATCTCGTACAAAAAAAAAACCTTGAAAAGTACTGGAAAAGTAATAATAACCTGTGCCGTTACTGCAAAACATAACTACTACTGCTGGTGAACAGATTTGATTTACCAGGTAAAATAATATGTAAAAAAAACAAAAAAGTTAGTGTATTAGAGTATTAGTGTACGCTGAAATGAGGTCAGCCTAATGATCATGAACTACTTACAATGCCATCTTTTTAAAACAGTGCCCCGCAAAAAGGAGAATTTGGCACCCTGCTTGGAAAATGGCAAAAAGCCTTAGCACGCCATAAAAGCCAACGACTGCTGTGCACTGGGGCTGCCCAGAGGTGTTGTAATAGATCCATAAACTGCTTTAAGATGTCAAATATTTTCAGCCAGGTTTTGCAGAGCCCTTTGAACTGCAGCAAGCAAGCAGGACATGATTAGAAAAGGCACAGAGTTAAAGCTGCGTACACGTGTCATATCAATACCAGAGTGTTTCTCATCGCTGTTTGATCCACAGTACTTGTCCGCTGAAGGAAGTGCAACAATTTGTTTCATGTGTATCTGCCAATGTAGTGCCAAGCAACAACAATATTAAACCATGCAGAGACATCCTGTTACAGGTTAACAAGAATCTTTCTTTCTTTTCTTTGTTTCTATCTTCTAGGCACCAGACTACTCTTCAGATAACATTCAATTTATATTGTTTCTTAATTGAGTCTATACCATGTGCAACTAGTCTACCAATCACAAATCCCATGTATATACTGTACAAACCACATTCATGTAATCACAAAAAAGTGTATTGTTTCATGGCAGACTGTTATTAAGGAGCTGAGTAAATCTATAGACACTGTTTCAGACAGCATGAAAGGGGCCATTAATATAAACAATGCTATTTTTTTTTCTGGTGTCTGGAATGTGCTTTTTAATCTGCAGCCTTTGATACTGCGTTGTGGCTGTGAAGTGTGACATTGTTATTATTATTTGTTTATTTAGCAGACGCCTTTATCCAAGACGGATAAACAGATGGATGTACAATACAAGTTATTGCTCTTGGCTTGCTTATGATTACTCTGTTAAGCCTGTCACAATTTATGAAGGGATTTTCATGAATCCCCTGTAGGATACATTAGGCCCTTAACAGTTCAGAAAGTTAGGTGAGTACAAAAGAAAACAGACTTACTGTGAGGATTTTCCTGGACTGGCTGTCGGGGGCGGGCCTGAAAAGAATACAAAGATTACAATTGCGAACAATTACCCCAAGATTCCTTCCACATGTTACGAGAGCAAACCACATACTGTAAAGAATTGCACAAGACAACGGTACTCGCCTTGATCTGCTGTGCGTCAGGGGACCTTTGATCAGCAATTCCCTTCACATTGTCTACATTTACCACGACACCAGTGTAACATGATGCAGTACATGAAATCACTTCATTGCATTGCTTCCTGTTTAATCTGTCCAAATATACAGTACTACCACGTGGTTTAGTTTTATTGCCTTCGCTGGTATTGTACAGAATTATTAAAATGTTAGAAAGCATGGACTATATATATATATATATATATATATATATATATATATATATATATATATATATATATATATATATATGATTTACACGCATTGAGTTTTGTTCCTTTTATAAGCACAGAACTTTACAGATTTTTATTACAGAATTCTTTAGAGATTGGAGCCTGAATTGGAGTGCCACAATAATGTTGTAATTACATAGCTGGCCCCCACAGTGGCTTTAAAGTTCTAGAATTCTGATTCCTCCTTTTAAAACAATTGGAAGCAGTGCCCATTCGATTTTGCTGGGGCACGTTAACTGCCTGCCAAGCTATTCTAGAATGAGGAAATATATTAAAGCAGCAGCAGGGAACGCTGATGAAAGCAACAGTCTCAATTCAGAACCACTGCAAATGTCATGAAAAAAATCAATATCTTTTTTTTTGGTTGCTTTGTTGGTCTTTTAGTAAAAGCCACATGCAGATACAAGATATCCTACCGAACTTGACAAAGAGCACCCCGGTGGTGGACACGCTCCTCTTGCCGTTGTTGGCGACGCACTGGAAGTAGCCGGTGTCCGTGGTGTCCAGATTCCGGATTCTCAGCCGGGAGCCGTAGCTGGTGACTCGGAAGGATATCCTCCGGGGCTCCTGCACCACCGGAGCATCGTTCTTCAGCCACCTGATGGCCGGCGTGGGATTGCCGGAGACTTTACAGTGTAGCTCTGCCGTCTGCCCGAGGGACGTGGTGATGTTGTTCATCGGCTCGTCTAACGTCAAGTAATAATCTGTCCAAATAAGGGAATGTTCTGACGCACTGTTTACTGGAATCCTAATGTTACATTTTGAGATATAATAAAGCCCAAAATATTCTAAATAATGCTTGAGTCTTAAGTCTCATTTTAGGCTGTAACACAGGAAATGGATTATGATTTATCAGGTGTGAAATTGTATCACGTTAAAAAGAATGTAAAGTTTTATAGAAAAAAAATACATAAGTGAAAGTTAATTTGCATTTAACGCGGAAACATGTGTTCATTGTGTGACTGAAGTCCTCTGAGATAATGCATGACATAATGGGGTCCATGTTAAACATGTAGACAGTTTAGAGTTAAAAAAAAAAAAACTGAGATCATGAGAAATTATGTCATGCGGCATCCAGTCCACCACCCCTCCACTTATAAAGTCATCTGAATTTTTGACCTCCGTTTTAATAAACAAGAAATCTAATGTAAAAACTTTCTGTTCACTAGGAAATATCAGATTTTATTGCTAAAATCGACATTCTAATTTATATCCCCAGTCAATATATTTTTCCTTGCTCTGAATCTAATCTAAACACGTAACTTACTTGACTGTTGGTTAGGAATCCTTTACAAGATATTTTGTGGTTGCCACTGTGGTAACAAATTATTAGTAGTTTCAACATCACACTGGCTTGCCAGAGGGGTTTCAGAACCAGTTATGTCACATAAAACCCTGGAAAGCTCGCCCCCAGAACCTGTTAAGTCTACCCAAAAATACCCCTGGTTTTGAGTGCCTGCCAAAGTAAAGAAAACATCTCTGTATTTAAAATTGCTTTCCTCACAGACACTGCTTGTGGTGGTTTCTCAGATGCCCTGTGTGTGCAGATATTTCGCACGAGTCTAACTGATCCAGTGGACCGTGGACAATGCATTGCTTGGATATTACAACCTCAACCTACCCCAGGTGTATTTTACAATACTCTATGATCAAAATCCAGAAACTCAGTACAACTCCAGAACTATTCTCATTGTACTCTGAAAAGACTGGGATTCCAACTCAAAGTATGTGTTCCGTGCAGAATTGAATTTGCAAACGAACAGTTCGGTAGGAATGTTTAAGCCTTGCTTTTGGAGGTTGAGAGTTTTCCCTCTCTCTTTGCGATTCGGTATTAGTCACAAACCACAATGTTGTTTTCTGATCGGTGCACCTTTAACAATAACAAGTCAAGGTGCGCCCCATGTTTTCAGTCCTACTAAAGACTAAACAATCGTTCATCCTGCTTAATCTTTATGTAAAATAATATTCGCAACTTAAGCCTCAGGCCACAAAAGCTAAATTAAAGTGAATGCGATAATTAAATTAATTACACGACACAAGAGCATAAATCTATTAGCTTCAAATGATTCGCTTGTACAAGCCTTTTAATCCATGCCAGGGTGTGCTATACGTGAGAATGTATTTGTTCGCTGTTATCTGAGATAAATTTAAACAAACAATCAGCTTCAGTATTTGTTGAAAATGCTTCAGGAGACTTGGCTTTCTGTCTCGGTAACCCTTTCAAGAGTCTTAATAATCTAAAACAGTAAATTCCCTGCTTCATTCCTTCTCACTTTCCACGAATCCTTTCAAAGCAACAGAAAGCAGCCTGTTTGTCTCGGCAACATGTATCCTGTTCTGACTCTTCCATTTCAAATGCAGACAGCCAGCTGCAAAAGACAAACTCAGAATAGAGCCAACTTTGCTTCTCTGCGTTCCCAAACCTTTAGTCAGAATCGTAACAATAATAATGCATTCGCTTTAGAAAAATAAATGAGACAGTCTGTATATTTATTTTTCTCAAAATATAATACGTCTGCCTGGTGCTGTTATCAACCAAAATAAAAACTATTGTAAAAGATTGTGGTCAGTTTGTGGAATGCTATGCGGTAGTGAAGACACTGAAATAATATATCCACCCACTAACCTTTATGTTACAGTGACTTACAAAATACTGAAAAAGACCTGGAGTGAGAATGAGAGAGAATCCAGGGAATAATTCTGATTGATCTGAAGACAGCCAGAGGTGCCTACTGACTGAGCACATGTCTAAATGTATTAATTCCCCATCGGATCACAGAAATGTGTGTGGAATTTGCCTCCTGCCTGCTGTCCATTGCTTGTTTTAGTAGGGTGTTGAGCTAAGGAGATGAGATTAGATGAGGAAGGAGGGCTGGTTTGGTTGTTGTGGTGGGCACTTGCCTACCCAAACCCATCAATAAGCCTTCTCAGAAAAAATACACCAATTACCAACAGCCAACCCGAGCAGGGCTGTAGAACCCAGATCACACAACGGAACGTAGGACACAGAACATTCCATTAGAAATGTGAAGGGATGCTCATGCAGAACTTATTCAAAGGAACAGAGTGAGGGAAACATGTTGTAGACAGGCAGACTGAACAGACGATCTGATTGGTACAGGAGCACAATCAGTAAAAGGGACACAGCGTATTTAAAAGCCTTTGTTTTCATTCAGCTGAGCTGCGATAAGGTCGTAGCCAGCCCACTGAATCACTGATATCAAACTGCTACTAGGTAACAGGTCCCTACTGGCCTATGATGATATTTCTTAATAATGTTCCTTCAGTGGGTTATGTCTCCATAGTATAAACAAGGAACACTTGATCTTAGGCCAAGCAGGAAATACTGTAAATCCTTTTATTTATTAATGAGCTATTAATTTAACCTAATTTCGGCATGTCCATTTAATTGCTAGTTTAAACGGCTGCCAAGGTTCTCGAAAAACGTTTAAAAGAGGCCGTGGACAGGACGTGAGCTTCTAGTAATCCGTCTCTAGTAAGTCTCTCTCTCTCTAGCTCTACCCTTTTATTTGAATTGTTTCCTGGGACATAGTTATCTTTTCAAATACAATCAAGCGCTTTCTGTTCCCTTTCCTGAGGCTGTTTCCTATTAGCCCGTTGCCACCGACTTCAATATATACTTTCAATTACACATCAGGAAATTCAGAGCAGAAACAATGAAAACCAGACCCCTGATCCCCTAACCTCCTCCACTCGGATTACATATGAAGGGCAAACAAAGGTACTTGGAGAAACATCCCAGCAGAGCTCTATTACTGCTGATAATGGTGCATAGCAGTGTAGGCAAATATAGGCCTGCTATGGGAATTACAGCAAAACCATTTGCAAAATCCTGACAGCTTTAAGCTGCCAGGATACATTTTACCGGCCGTACAGGACGGCCTCTTGCTTTTATATACTCTCTTGAATAAGATTAGACAGATTACATCAATTAGATCAGATTAAAGGTAAGGGCCATTATTTTTATTAAAGTTAAGACAAAATCTGGATGAATAGAGTGATCGAGCCAAGTAAATCCAAGTCTACACCTGCCCGCTTACAGGTAGCTCCTCTTTCATGAACGGAATTTATTTGCATATCTAAAGCAGGTAAGAGATTACAGTTTTTTTCTTCAAATCTACTCTACTACTGTACTGTTTATATGACTAAAAGCAGCAGTGTGGAGTAGTGGTTAGGCTCTGGACTCTTGACTGGAGAGTCGTGGGTTCAGTCCCTGGTGGGGACACTGCTGCTGTACCCTTGAGCAAGGTACTTTACCTAGATTGCTCCAGTAAAACCCAACTGTATAAATGGGTAACTGTATGTAAAAATAATGTGATATCTTGTAACAATTGTAAGTCGCCCTGGATAAGGCGCCTGCTAAGAAATAAATAATAATAAGAGAATTTAATTAATTTCCTCCTCTTACTACTAATAATAATGCTTTCCGGTCCTCCTTTTGGCAATAGGTCTTATACCATGAGAGATTGGGTCTATAAATATACGATATAGAAAATAAAAAAATATCATATCTTTAAGAAAAGAACATAAGAATGTGTTCAAAAGCAAAAAAGGGTGTGTTAAAACTAAGAGGGCAGAACAGAATAAACACTCTCGAATCTGCTCGACATGCAGTTCTGCACTGGCAAAGGTGGGACACAGAGCTGCACCTGGACGGCTGCAGAGCCTGCAAGGCTCCAATTCACTGTGCAATTATTTGTGTGTCATAACCTGGCTCTAGCACAGTCCATGTTTTACAGCCGAACGGATTTGTTTTGTTTGGTTTTGTATGAAATGTCAAGCTGTTTCTATGCTTCGGCTTTCTCTCGGCTCTGTGGCTTCCTGGAACGGGAGCTCCTTGGCGGGCATTGAACTTTATTCATTTTCATTACAAATCAGCAGGGGTACTGCAGTGGAAAGAGAATGGAAAGCTGGAACAAGCTTCAGTAAATTACTTTTAAATCTCTTACTAACAGAATATTCTAGACTTTTACATTGTGCACAGTGCACATGCAAGTGAACACAGTGTAGTTTATCCACAAAAACACAGTTGCATTTAGCATGTCATCGAATCATAAAATGCTATAACATTTTCCTATATATCAATATATATGTCTATGGTGACATAATAAAATAAACTGAAAAAAATACATTGTGAACTACATATGCATTATTTTATTTTATTTATGTAGTTATTTGACAGGGACAACGTACCATTTTTAACACTTACGACATGTCATAAGATGTACTGCACCCAGATTTAGCTATGGGCTCATTTTCATTGACAACCCTGGTTTCATTGGCAGTATATTCCCTGAAACAGAGGCTTACTGTATTAATAAAACTGTGAACTTTCATCTCACCTTTGTCGGCTTCGCTGGAAATATTCCACGATGAAGAGGCCATTACATCTGGATCATGTGGCAAATCTGTTCCTGAGAAGAAGAAAAAAAAAGAAGCTGATTATTTATTTGTGTAGCGGGGATTGCCTGCTACAAGATGAATTGCAGGAACTTCAAAAGCCAATTTTACTGGTGCAAAAAATGTGATACAAACACTGATGAGCTTACTAATAAGGGTCTGATGACAGCTCTGCGTATCTTTAAAGAAGAATACGAGCTACAGGAGTTTGCGGTAAAACAGTATTTCGAAATGTGCTTTAAAACATGAGCCAAGAATTACTACATGACTCGCCACAATCAAATCACGCTCCGCTGGTACCAGGGAGGCTACAGCAAACACCAGCACAGCTCTCTCAGCTCCTCTCGGCTTTGTTCCTGTTTTGATCGGTTAAAGAAATTACCAAGCTGTGATCCTGGCAGTGAATTATAGTTTAGTGATCAGACAAGTGTGCCTACATGTCATGACAGCAGTTTCACAGTAGAACAAAGTTTTCATTTTAACGCTGCAACCTTCTTCAATAATCTTTTTTTTTTTTTTTTTCGTTGGCCAAAAAACCATCCATATGTAAAATTAACTTAGCAATATATCATCTTGACTCCCAGCAGGTTTCACATGCTGAATGAATAAATTGTCAATGTGCTGACAGTTACTAAGATTTTTGGCATTGCTGCATGAAGAAAACGCGCCTATTATCCCCTGGCACTAATTAACACCTGGAAGCCAACAGTCCAGGCCTCACAGACAGTGCTCTAAATGAAAAGAAACAGCGTGCGGCCCAGAGAACCGGCAGCGGCAGGAAGACATCGCGAAGGATGATGGAGGCTTGATCAGCAAACACTTTTGTCAACTTTGGGCTATATTTTTGCTATAATATTTTATGAACTTTATTTTGTGAGAAGAGAAAAACACCTATTGACTTTACAAAACTGGCATATAACACATAAGTCATGTAACTGGGGATCTCGTAAGGGCTCTCAATTGGTTTGTTTCTCAGTTTTTTTTCCTCTTTTAAAAAAAATAGAAGTTAATTAAAGACTGGAGTAAATAGTTTGAGCCTTAGTTTCTGATAGTTGTACCTTGATACATTTCCTCAGTACTCTAACTATCTACTGTATTGGTATCCAGCATGCAGTCTTTCAGAGCAGACCCATCAACTGGGCAATAATAACACATGCAGCTATAAAACCTTTTTTTACAGAACATAGTTGTGTTGGGGTAAGTCAATGTTATACGTCTGTTCAGTTTAATATCTTATTCTTAGAAATATATTTAAAAAATCAAGGGCCAGGTAGGATTTATTCCTGTGTGACAGCATGTTATTATCTCAAGTTGCAAAACCACAGAGGGTAAGTATCGTGCAGTCGTGGAATTAATACAAGCATGTGTTTGAGTAAAACATTGGTGTTAAACTGTTAAGTAGCTGTTAATCGGTCATAAAACACCCTGAGTGATTTGTCTGAAGATACTAACGAGGATTGGACATTAGATCACACCTGTTCTGATGTGACGCCCCCAAAGTTTCCACTCTGGAATGTTGTTCATATGGGCTGTGACCCGAAGGCCCTCTCGTTTGAAATGTTCCAAGTATTTACAGTGTTTTGTGGTAGCACTCTGTAGATGGCAATTTTAATTTACTGTTCTTCTATAGGGCTTTAGCAGCGAGCAGCTGCCTTTAAAACAGGTGGTTAGCTGGCTGCTAAACCCACAAGGGAATAAAGAAATGTGTAAATAACCATTATAGTAATATCTCAATGAAAGACCAGCCAATTCTCTCCTCCCTGTATCATATATGTGGGTTAATGCTTAATCAGAAATAAAAAAAGAAAAAGAAAATGAAAAGACGCTCGAGAGCTGAGAGCTGGAGGAGGGACACATTTGTCCTCACTTGGTAGAATAAGATCACTGGATGTAACAGAGTCATTGCTAGTTTTAATAATCAGTTACAGGCTATTATGTGACCCGTATCATTTGTGTGAAATTGTGGTAAAAAATAAAAATGTTGCAGACAAAAGCTTAAGTATTGTGATTGATTGATTAAAGAGGCATGGAAAATCGTGCATTTTAGCGAGTTCTATGTTGTACAAACACACCATATTAATTATATTGTATGGATATTATTACATCCAACGTCCAGATCGACATTTCTTATTTGTTTCAGTTCAGCATCACTGTATTTCAACAAGCAAGATTCTGTACACCCTAATGCTAGAAACAAATACCCCACAAACACTTTGCAACAATGGGGCAGATTTTCTGCAAGGCCCTGCTACCCAACAGAACCACTGTTAAAAAAATGCTCTAAATATTACAGAGCATATATATGGTCTCAAAATGCTCTAATTTTTTATTTTTTTATTTCAGACATTATACATCACGTATAATCACTGATAAGGATTGGTTCCAATTCCATTACATCTTATCCTGAGTACAGATGCCATCCCATCCATAGAACATACAGAGGATTCTAAAATAAAAAATAGCAACTCTTTCTTATGTTTAATAGAATCGCCGGAGGACAGTTCTGTTCTTGTGATTTCTAACAAGTTAATATGCCCAGTTTGAGCAGCACTGCTTGAGCAGCTCTGCGTTCCTCGCGCTCAAACGAGATCACACCTCTACAACAGAGACACGCTACACACAACATATCACCTTCTAGCAACACTCTGTTTGAGGAGGAATCAGTTTGCTTGCTACAGGATAAAGAAATCTGAATACTGATCTCACAACAGCACACTGTGGTGAAACGAACACAGTAGAGACGCTGATGTAAATCAAGTGTTTTTTGTATATTTTGCGGTTAAAAGAAAGCAATTAGGCTACTGTATCTGTATTGCATCAGTTATTGTGTAATATAAGCAGCTATCTTTAGGGATTACTGTCCTACCTTGAAGCTTTATACTCTGTTAAGCCTGTTCTCTTTACAGTACAAAACCAGCCTAGAAATTGCCAAAGGAACAGGTAAAGCATCTGAATAAACTTCAGTCCGCCAGCATGCAGCGGGTTTGGGAAGGTAGGCTCACGGAATGGTAAAACAGCTGAAAGGCATTTTTCCCCATTTACTGCCCATCTGCAAGTTACTCTGCTATTAAATAATCAAGAAATATCAGTACAATTATGGGGTAATTTGAGGTTTAGCATCTAATGTCTTCCAGGAATAAAGGCTTTTATTAGAAACTTTTAAGAGCTAATAATCATACTGAAAATAACATGAAAAAAGGCTTAATTGACATGTTTTGCCCATATAAAGAATACTGGTGAGACAAGATAAAACCACAAACATAATCCTTTGTGGAATTTCATGTTGATTAACAGCTAGCCTACAAAGCTTCATAAAGCACATGGAATATATAGTAAACTTAAGTAGCTGTAATTACCTCATGACATTTAAAAATAATGACATAGTTCAGGACGGAGAGTAGTGGAAAATGTGTTTGGCTTCCATCTAAAATTTAAGAAGAAATGCAGTCAAACTTTGAATGGGGTGGGGAGCAACGTTTGATTGGTTATAAGCTAGACAATCCAATGTTGTGCCAAGCTCCCAGTCCTCATTGATAAGTTTGTGTTGGCGTAAGGAGCCTGCACTGTCAATAACCCGGCATGAATCTGCTAGCAGCAGGGCTACAAAAGGAGATTATTGAAATGAAGGAGGAATAAATAAGAGCAACACTCAAACCACTGACACATGTGTTTTTCTTTATTCTCCATAGCAACTGAATCTGAATTTGAATGAAGTCAGCTACTTTAATAACCTTCAATATTACTTAATCAGCTTTGTATTTTAAAACTCTGACGAAAAAAAGATTAAGGGCCAAAATCACTATGAATATCTAGTTCTCGCTTTCTAGAATGGCAGAATAATAGGATTTTTTTACCATATTTAGGGTTAAAATCTAAATTGATTTGATTCAAAAGCATTCATCCATAACTTCAAACACTTTACAGGAATGCCAAAAGTTTGTTTCCGTACATTTGCAAATATATCCGCAAAGTAATTACAGGACCAAATGCAAAGGTGCACATTAAACATGCAGCATAGTGGGAAATAAATACAAATGCATAATAACCCATAGTTGATATCACTTTACTATTTAATGACTCATGTTCATGGGTAACTTTCAACAGTTACTATTACACAGGATTTGGGAAATGCCAAAAATCCATGCATCTTACCAACTGAAGGAAAACCCATTTGTGATTTCGAGAGGACATGAAACTGATCACACACCAGTGGAAATTAAACTGCCAGAAAACCTGCATCACTTGCAACCTACTGAAAAGAAAATGTGGCCAGCATTATTTCTTTTATGAAACACGTGTACTCTATATCGCAACACCAAAATGTCATTTTGGCTCAGGGGTGCGATTTACTTTACTACTTTACCTTAGTTACATGACCAAGTCTGTCCCATTTGTAATGCTGCCCCGAAGTCATTAGCATAGAGAACGCTTAGACAAGTGCAGCTCCCTGGACACGTGGCAAGGTTTTGATGACAAGAGCACAAGAGCACAAGAGCACTAGAGCACAAGAGCACTAGAGCACTAGAACACTAGAACACAAGAGCACAAGAGCACTAGAACACTAGAACACAAGAGCACAAGAGCACTAGAACACTAGAACACAAGAGCACAAGAGCACAAGAGCACTAGAACACAAGAGCACAAGAGCACTAGAACACAAGAGCACAAGAGCACTACAACACTACAACACAAGAGCACAAGAGCACTACAACACTACAACACAAGAGCACAAGAGCACTACACACACAACGAGCACAAGAGCACTAGAACACTAGAACACTAGAACACAAGAGCACTAGAACACTAGAACACAAGAGCACAAGAGCACTAGAACACAAGAGCACAAGAGCACTAGAACACTAGAACACAAGAGCACAAGAGCACAAGAGCACTAGCCAATGGGCAAGGGAATCATCAACTAAGGAATTCCAACTGACAGCTAAATCCAGAGCCGAGGAAGAGGTAGTTTACATACGACACATGTGGCTAAGCATTTGGATTAAATATAAAATGATGTGTTTTTTTAATTGTATGAATTTGTTATTTGCAGCTAATTAAAACATATAATAATACAGTACAATATGTACTTACTGTAATATACAAAAAACCTGGATTTACTATTTAAGTATACAGTGAGAGCTATTTATATGATGTGCAATGGAATCGTATCTACTCTTGCTAAACACTATTTCCTTGTTACAGCAGACCATTGAACGTAATTCACAGAATCCTTAATCTATCTTTCATCAGTTGCCCCTGACCTCTCTCCATGTCCTTTCTGATGCTTCTTTTAGTGATGGATGTCATTTACCACATGGAGCTCACAGCTCCCTAGAGGGCTGTTGATGGACAGGTGTCTGCAACATTCCAGAGCACTCACAATCCTAACCTTGACCTGACGCTCCACAACGCATATGGCAGTAATAACTGTTTTACTGTACCATCAAAACCTTACAGAGTTTCTACTAGGAACCTACCTTTGAGAGGAATCTGCATTTAAGAAGAAGCATTTAAGCCAGAGTAAGACCCGCTGACACATGAGCTTTCCGGTCTTTGACAAGATGTATCATGAACTGTGCAAAGCCAACCTCCTGTCAGGGAGCAGAGAGTTGGACTGCCCCAAGAGCCAGAAACACAAAATGAAACGTCTGGGGATTAGAAGTGCCAGGCAGGTGCAGGGTCTGCTGAAGGCCCCATGGGAGCACCAGCAAGGAGTGAGCACCAACACAAGCACAGCTCACAACGTCTCAAGGAATTGTCCCTGAGTTGGGGCATGCTATAAATAATTACAGTCATGTTACATAATGCTAACAAAACAGACATTATTTGCATGTGAATTCAAGGATATTTCCAATCTTACTGTAATTCCATCATTTGTATCACCCTGGTTCTTGGATAACCAGTATCCAGTTAGACCAGAGGTTTGTAACAGGGTGGTATCTGGGTGAGAACAGGCGACCCTGTGCACCGCAAGAGAAGCCTTAACCACAATACAAAAGAGCCGGGGCTCGCCTGCATTTGTGGTTTTAGAGCTTTTAACCTCATCTCTCCGACAGGGGACAGGACAGACTACGTATTGGCAGTGCATCACACAGCACTGCCCATTACATGTTGAAAACTGCAAGGACAGAGACAGAAGTGCTGACTCACAAGGATGGATCCAAACCAGAAAGCTATAAGATGGACAACTGATTCTTACACTAATGTTCTGTATTTTATTTGATACTTGATATATATATCTGTATACCAAGGAGACTCGTCAGCTTGTAAGGGCAGATTTCAGCTTTTAAGAATCCAACATAAAGACTACAGGTGCTTCAGCATGACCCAGAGCTGACGTTTATCATCGCCCACTTCCTCCCTTGCTAACAACAGAAACATATAATACTTCCTCGTAACTGATACATAGGTTTAAGAACTTCCAACAAGCAGAAAGAAAGAAAGAAAGAAAGAAAGAAAGAAAGAAAGAAAGAAAGAAAGAACGTGCATACAAAGATCGCCATTGTATTACTTCATTTCCCATACAGCTCCTAGTGAAATCTCCCAGAATGTGGAGCTAGAAATACATACCACATGCAATACTCTGCAGCCGTGCGGTAACATATTGTTTCTATTCCTCACTCTTCATCAATATGCTAGTGCCCTGGTAATTGTGACGAGGTTTAAATTGTTAATAACATGCAGGTAACCAAAACCCGCCTCCAGTGAAAAGGAAGCCTCCATCGCAGACGGGAGCCAGACCTGCTGCTGATTAGTGTTTCTGTCCCAGGCCACTGCCAAGCACATCGCACTAAACCTGCGGCATGACATCTCTATAATAGGGGACACATGTGGGTCAAAGCGTGACCTTTCACCTTGCTGGATACACTGTCAGAGCCCCATAAGATCAAATGTTGGTCTCTATCAAAATCTTGAAATGTTTTTTTTTTTTTGCTTCTTATTAAAAGAAAGGATTATCAGCCTGGATAAGATCACACATGGAATATATTTACAGCTTTATCCTGTTCTCAGTGATGTTATCAGGAGCTTTCGGATCCAATGTTCTCATCGCATTGCAATGTAGTGAAATTACATACTTTAAAGAGAATCACCGTACGTGCCTATTGCTTTTAATGCTCTCCAGCCCTGCATGAAAAGCAGTGAAGGAGAGTTTTTGATAGTTGGTCAGGTGCCCTTTTGAAGCGTGCCTTATAGCTAGCTGATCCCATACTGCCTTCCCAGTTGCTCAGACTCTTGGCTTACTTATAGATCACAATGAAGCGTCATGGTACAGCCGGAGCGTGTGACTAAGGGTTATTTTATTTACACTGGCAACCTTCACCAGCACAAGAATGTTGCACTTGGAAAACTCACAACACCAGGGAAGCATTCAAGCAGATCTGCAGTTAATTATGATTATAGATTTGATGCAGGCTTTAGGTGGTCTGCAGTTCTAACATGCACCTTAATAAACAGCACAGTAAGAGATACTCTGTAGTTCTCCGGTATATCCTTTCTGAAGCTGCAAGAACTGGAAAACCTGTAATGCACCAACGAACCTTACAAGTACGTACAGGAGCTTGCAAATCAGATTCCACAGAGGCTTTCATTACAAGTGTCTCAGTGCTGTCATTGAGACACAATCAGGTGGACTGTAAGAATTGCTGACAGTTTTTATTATTAATCCTGTTTTTCTTATTATTATTCTTCTTGACATTCCTAAATTTCTCTTATATTTATTTACAACAAATAGTTCATACTCAATTGGTTTACTATTTCTTTTATTATTCCTGTGTAATCCACTCTGGTATAAATGTTAGATGTTACATGTACATTAAGATAGAAAACCACAACAAAACAATTTATAAAATAAAATCATTTCTTGTCCTTTTTAGCTGTTGCTAAAATAAAATTTTAAAAAAAGTCTAATAAGGTGAGGACCTTGTGTTGCATATAAGTTTCAGTGAGCGAAAGGTTAACATTTTTCAAAGCAAAGCTGCTCAATAGCTACATGCAATTTAGGGATTGAATGTATTTAAATGCAACTGATTTTCCACATCTGGCAATGATGCATTGCAGTTGAACCTGTCTACATTTACCAATCTCTGAAATAAGCAGTCACTGCTGACAATTCACAGAGGCCCACTTTCCCCACTGATTTTCTCCCCGGCCCTCCCTCGAAGTTTCGCAGACCTTTTATCAAGTCTCTGGTAATAAAAGAGAAGGAAACGAAGGTCTCGGGTCCCAAGGCCTGACACGATCTGTTCCTGCACTGCTGCATATTAGTCAGGATTAGTCAGCTCCCAGACTCTCCGTTTGAACACACCACCTCGTAAATTACCAGAGTTGTATGCCTTGCTGTCTGCTTATCCCTGTGGAACACTGTCACTATTCAAGAGGTAATTACACAGCGCTTTTCTCACAGCCTACCATGTGCAAGGAGATGGCCAACATTTTGTGATTAATCTTTTCTTTGTTTTTTTTTTTAGATTGCAAATATTTTCAAAAAACCCTTTCTTGTGGTCTGCAGAAACGGGTTCTGTATAGTATGCTGAGCAGACTTTTACAGGTCTTTTTACTGACTAACTACTTTTGGAATGGTGAACTTTTTAACAGGCATTTCGGCATTTAAATCCCTCGTAAATTATCACTAGCCCCCTTCACTTGCACATTTGAGTGATCTATTTTCCTCATAAAAACAATGAATAGTCATACAAATAAATCCCTACAGAGTGTGTATGTTTGTAACCATCCAGGGTTTCTTTGGTATATTATAAATGGCTTGTCCGAAGCAGCCTGTGACAGACATGAGTGGCGTGTTTGAATAGGGCAGGTCAAGGCGAGGGACATTGTCTTTTTCACTGCCTGATGTTTTATGCATGTTGGTGAGGAACTGAGCAAAACCCAGACATCAAGCTACTAAAAGCGTAATTACTTTTACAGCTTGCTCAGGCTGTTTGGAGTCCAGCCCTCTGACACGGCTGCATTCAGATGAACAAAAAAGCAAACAGCACTTCAGTCCTTTAAAGTGATTGCCGGCACTATACAGCTTTATTACCTTCGCTTCAATGGAGCACCAAGTCACAGGAACAATGGCACTACACCTAATTGGTGATGATTTAAAGGGTCACAGGGTTATATTTAACTGGCATTCCTCTTCAGATAGGGCTGTCTGGGATATTTTTCCAGTCATGTTTTGTTTTTTTATTCTGATATTTAGAAACAATTAAATGTTTTTTGCAAAGCTTAAATAATAACAGTGCTCGTTCAGACTCTTTTACCGATGTCATTTGAAGGTGCAAACAGCATAACGGTAGAAGTGTGGTCGCGAAACTGCACGTTTGCCAAACCTGTCAGAGATTCTGGTTTATAGTCTGCACACTGAACACATGCTTACAGATCTTCAACAGAATCAAATGGGGAGCCAGTGTAATAAACTCTAATGAGAGGTAAGAAGATGGATGGTTAAACTTTGGTTAGCTCTCCTTCAACCCATTAAGTGCCATCATCCTCATTTGAGGTCAGGCTACTTTGTCATTTTTACATTTTAACTGGCACCTACTGCACTATTTCAATTTTCTCTGTTGTTATGATAACTTACTCTAATTTTGTTAACCAAAAAGTTAAGTCTAAATGTATCAAACTACATAAATACAATGTGTGCTAAAACCCATGATGATAGATGTTTTAATTTTTATTTTGTTTTACATAACACTTGACGGGTAGATAAAAGTCTCTATTGACTTCTATTACAGATTTCCAATAACCCTAAAATGGTAAATTTTGCTTTATAAATGGGACTAGTGAAAGGTATTTCCATATGCTTCTGGTTTTCAATCCCTTCGTTCAGGCAGAGAGGAGGTTGAAGCTGTAGCTGTTTGATGCTGGGATGTCTGCCATGTGTCCTCCATCTATCTGTACTGAATGTCCCTACTTATAATTGGGCTATTGCTGATAAAACACTTAAATGGGAGCTTTTTTAGAGGGTTAGGCTCTTCCTTGCTGTTGTAACCCCCAAACCAAAGCAATATGTCAACAGCAACAGAGAGCTTGGACTTGGCTTTGACATCTCCAAGGCCAATTTTCCAAGCGCAACTGTACTGGGACCAAAAAAAAAAAAGTATACTTCTATAATTTATAAGAATATTATTTCTCCCAAAACAATGTTACTCCAGCAACGCTTACATCTGATAACTTGATAAATTCTCTGACAACAACAGATGTTAATTAAAGTGAATTGTCATCCGCACGCATTTTCTTTAAACGTTCTCTTCGGATTTGTGATTTGTGTTAGGAAAGTTTTACTGTATGTCTGGAAGCAATTTGCAGTGTCAAATTAAAGTTATTATTGGCTTTCAAAGCCTTGAGTGACATTGATCTTTCCGTGCACACAGGAGAGTATGCTAATTATCGATTCTGAAGAAATGTTCAACCTAAGCACATTTGTGTTTCCCCAGATCGTTCATCTTTAGTTGGCTTTTTTCCCGACATGCTGAAAAAGGCTGGAATCAAAACCTATACCACTTAACTGCTCTATCAATATGGGGAATTTGAATGGATATGTCACGCAGTATGTGCGATAATGAAACTGTCATTGTTCAATTTTAAACTAAAGCATTACAGTGTGTGGCTGCTTTTCCACAGCTTAGCCTGCACAGTTGTTGACAGTCTAGTTACCCCAATGGTAGCTGTAGTGACATGTACTGTAAGGCTTAAATCCTGCATCCCACCACGCCAAATATACTGTAGGTCCTCCTAGTTACTGTATGAATTACATCTTCAAGCTCAGTTCAAACGCAGGAAGCAAACCAGAAATTAAAAGATGGACTGCCTTTTTTCAAAATGGTGTTTTTTTTTACAGCAGACGATATGCTATCTTCTATGGGATTATAAAACACAGTAACAAAATTCTTTCCTATGTAAAAATGTGTTTACAAATAGTTTTCTCCAGTTTTTATCTTTATCATCAAAAGCCTCATAACATTACAAACGATTTATTAATCCTCCCTAGGCCTGCATGTTCCTTGTGTTTCCTCGACCAAACTGAAGATTTAGGAACAGATTTTGTAGAACTGTATGTAAATGATACAAACTACAAGTCATACAAACCGAACGCCTTCAAAGAGCTGAAGAGTTTAGCAGCTCAGTCGTTTTACCTCAGGGGTATCACTGAACGTTTATTTTGAGAGCACTTAGAGCTGTAAATCTATCAGATCACTAACAACACGGAGCAGTAAAACAGGGTGCTGCTTTGGTAGCCCATCCTTTAATCAGTCACACATGAGCTTCATTTCGAGGCTGGAAACAGAGCAAACTCAAGTTGTACCTTTGATGTTTGTGTTTTTATTGATGATGGCAATAATGTTAACTGCGTTTAGCAACAGCAAATACCAGCTGGCAAGAATCCAGCACCCTCACTTTGTGACCTTGTTTCATCATGTGAAAATAAACACACATTAGACAACGGAAACGCTGTTACGACTGGCTAATAGATACATTATAAATGCAATCAAGTCACCGTTAGGTTCATGAACAGAGGAGGAAATTTCATTGAACAAGACAGTTGGTAAGTAAAGGGTTTAAGTGTGGAAAATAAGTAATACAATCCCAATAGCTCTGTTGATGATTTAAAAAAAAATCTTTATTGAAAAACAAATGGTACGTACAGGCACCATACATGAATAACAAACAACAGACAGTAGAGACAAAAAAAACAGAAAAGCAACCTACAGAACGATGAAGAGACGAGATACTGAAATTTACAGGAGTCAGAAGGGCATGGCTGATACAGGGAGACTTGGCAGGAAACGGGTGAAATTCATCCAGCAGTCAGTGTTTAGATAACGGCTGATAATGATTGATTTTTCTGTCTGATACAGCCCTCTCGTTAACCGCTGCTGGATAGGGCTTCTCTGCAGCGTATAGGCTAGTCTAGGAGGTCCAAGCTAGAATCTCTTGATCTCGAGATAAAGAGCAACATGTGTAGAACAGCTGGAAAGTCGACTGTCACAATTTAGAGCGCCCAATTATTTTACTCCTGATTTTCTCCCTTATTTATAATGTCCAATTATTTTTTCCCCCTCACTGTAGCAATTCCCCTCAGGGAAACTGAAGGTTCAGTGGGTGTCCTCCAATCCTACAACCAAGCCAGCTTCCTCTTTCCTCAGAGCAAGTGTTGCTTGCATGCAAAACAAGAGCTGTTAAACTCATGCCTCGCACGGTGAGAACACAGCACAAGTTTCAATGACCTTTGACCTCCTTTTTCTCTGTCTGGGGGATGACCAGGCAACATCCGCATCATTTTAACCCTTTGCTGTCCAGTGTCCAATATATTTGACATTGAGATAATAGGCGTTAAATAGGTATAGGAACATACCCCAACAGTGAAGGGTTAAAGCTTGCTTCAAGGGTATTCCAATAAAAAATAATGAATTGACGCAAGTCATTGGCTTAAGGGGTCGGGCAACCTTACTTGAGCGGGAGTGACCCCACTAACAATGTGGCCTCACCTATTGTATCAAGCCATGATGCTAGTTTTGTACAGTATTTCTGCTTAGCACCATGTTTTGGTCACATAATTCTTTTGCTTGATTCCAGGAAGTCTACCAAACTTATGGAAATTGAAAACTTCTTGTAACATTAGAACACGAGCAAATAGGAGAACTGATTTCACTTCAAAAGGAATCAAACACACTGCCGGTGATGCATCACAGAGGTTGGCTGGGAAGTGTAATGTTCTTTCGTCGCAATTACCGGAGAGAAATATTAGATGAGCATGAATAAAGGATTAGCCGATGTTCTGCTTGTGTAAAATGATCTGAATTACAGACTGACTTCCAGGGCTAATGCATGGGATTTGTTAAAATCAAACAACCCAGCTTAGAGAATTGACATTGCCAGGGAAAGGAACAAGCCCCATGCAGAAAAAAAGGCTGCTTATTTGCACTGGATATTTTATACTGTGTTAGATCAGTACAAAAAAATAGCAACTGTCTTGATCAGTTATAAAATGGAGAATTCATTGAGTTATTGTAATGATTATTTAAAAAAAAAAAAAAACCTTGTGCAACAAAATCAACAACAGATCCAAGCTCAGGTTAAAGTAATCAAAGTGTTTATATAACAGGGTGGAGGCTGGGCGTGAACTGGCGACCCGTGGAACCCCAGCCAAGTGTCTTATCCACAATGCAAAAGAGCGGGCTAGTCTGCACTTGTAGTTTTAGAGCCTTTAACCTTATCTCATCTCACCGACAGAGGACAGGACAGACTCCGTAACTGCAGTGTATCACACAGCACTGTCGTACATTCACATCAAAAGCTATCTACCAGTATCTATGTGCCAACCTTACAAAAGCAACTACACTGAAGGCTCGGACTGGGACTGGGACTGGGACCGGGACTGGGACTGGGGCACAGACACACACTATAGCATCGCGTTCCACAGGCCAGCACAGGAAACCTCTTGTATTTTTCTAAGCAATTGATTCTTCCACATGACGATCACAGCTGCCTTTCCATTCTCCACATAAGATGGAAATGTAAGTGGAAACTGGAATAATGAGGAAAGAGGTGTAATTTGCTGTCCGTAATGGCCCGGTAGCTTTGCTTGTATATCAGAAATAAACTTGGGGATGCCAGAGCCTTGGACTGTGGATTTATTATCGAATCCGACAGGCAGATGTGCACACGTGTTAACATACCCTTCATTTCTAACTGCAGTCTGTAGATAGATCTGAGATAGTGAAAACCGGTAATTAAGCCATAAAAAACAATTACCCTGCTATTGAAACAGCTGTAATGCGTGGGCCTAATGCTCAGCAGGTATATGTGACGGCTGCAGTGTCAGATGTCAAATGCTCCGATTCTCCCGAGAAATTTCTTTACATACATTCCTCTAGATGCTAACTGCTTTTACAAGCTATAGCTCAAAATTGATCTAGGACATGGCTTTAGCACTATACGTGAGCAGTAGCATCACTCTTGGTGACTATTCTCCACTGACGGCATGGGACAGTACATGCTTGTGTATCATCTACTGGGATGCACTCAACTCTGCTGGTGTATCGCGTACATGCAAATACACATCTCTGTAAGTGTACGTACACAGATCTAGAGAACCAACTGCCCAATTAGTATTGAGTGTCTCATAATCTCAGGGTATATGGAGGCTGAGTGTCTGTCTATCCGACCGTCTTTACATAAATCTAATCTCCACAGCAACAGCCACGCTTCCTCTCTTTATAGCCTGTACTCAAGCCCCTATCTCGGCACAGCGTCAGTAACAAAGCATGGTAGCGGAATGCATTTCTGGCATTGTTTGTCACTGTATTCTTCAGTTCACCAGGAAATTGCCAGTATTACAGAAAGGTAACAACGAAAGATCCTCATCTGAAGACAATACTCAACTTTCTGAAGGGGGATGGTTCAGTGTAATTAGGTGTAACTTTACTGTCGTCAGGAGCATTAGCGTCTGATAGAAATAGTTTAGTTTAAATAGCTATGAATGAGGCATCCATATCCTGTCTAGGGTTGCCATACCTGTCCCTGTTTTCTCTGGATCATCACGGTTTTGAGGAAGGTGTCCCGGGATTTCAATATGCCTTCCCGGGACACTAAAATATCCAGATTTTTAATCTTATCCCGTTTTTAATTCCACTATCATGTAGATAAGATTACTATAGCAATACCGCAATGCCAGTCCCGTAAATTGTCAAATAAACCAAAATAATATTACTGCAATAGACGCACCATATTAATTGCTACCCATTGGATGACTGCAGGACTTCTAGAGAGTTTCAGCTTGTAACAAATGCCCTTCTGCTCAGATGTCCTGTTTTTTTGAACCTCAGAGGTGGTGACCCAGGACTAGGGTTCTCACTGCTGTGCTGCAGACCCCAGCAGGACCCCTGATGAGAGGTAACAATCAAACCAGTTGCACACCCATCAATGCAGGTGCCCCCCTTTACATCTGAGCCACACATCCAAGTCAGCCCTGAGGACTGAAAGACGCACATCCTGAACATGCTGTGTCAATCTTCAACCTGGAATACGCTCCGAGATTTCAAGAGGATAAAGCGCATTAGCCATCTCTAAGTAGCTCTTTAATCATAGCCTCTGCGTATTTCAGCGTGATGAGAAAGCAAACCGAATGGGGGGGGGGGGGAAATAAAGCCTCTAGGCAGTACAAGAGCTATAAATGCCAGGATGCATAGAGATAACAGGCAGAGTAAAATATGATCTGTGAGCAGCTGTAGCTTCTCCCCTCCCCAGACCCCGCGGCAGCTGCTCTGATTGGCATCTATCACATTCCCACCAACGCTATCATCCCATCTTACATCTCCACATGTGTGATCTATTTTGACAGTTCTTTTATTTCTTGGTAAATACCCTGAGATTTTAAAAAAGGAGTCTTGGAGTGAGCTCCTGAGTCTTGGAGTGAGCTCCTCAGTTTACTGCACTTGGTTGACAGAAGGCATGAGAATTGATAGGTTCAGTGTCCTGATCGCTATGTTGTGCAGTAAGTTGCGAGCGCTGTTCTTAACAGTTGTTCATAGACAACGTTGCTTGTGTGTTTGTTCAAACCATCCAATAAAAAGAATGAAAAGCTTGTGCAATAATCTTGCCCCAGGCAGTCTTGTATACACGCAGTCAGACGTATGCAGACGTTAGGGGTTCTGTGCACAGGACTTGTTCTTTGTGAAAAGAAACAATGGGCTCATTTCTTCTCAAGAGTTTTTCAACATGGCTTCTGTAGCCCTTTAATTTATGCGCCGGGTTTGAAAGCTAAATTGGACAAATGATAAAATGTGCCGTTTGAAGTAAGACTAATCTGAACTGACTAAGCACTGATTTTACAGACAAGTATACCTTTATATCTTAGATAAACAACCATACTGTTGGAGACCATCTAAAAAAAAAAGTCTCATGTTAATATGAGAAAAAACTGTTTAGCAATTAGAAGATCTACTAAAACTCGTAGAATTAACCCATAATTAGATTTACTTAAAAGTTAATTTTAAAAAGGTGCCTTGGATCATTAGGGTAATAACAATCAAGTCATTGCACTTCAATTCAATAAAAAATACAGAGGGGCTGAAATTACGTAGTAAAATGAAATGGCTTTTCTTGAGAAAACTATTTTTTTTCAACATTACAATAACTTTGTGGTAGTAGTGGTGGAGAGAATTGAAGAAAATCATAATGGTCATAAGGTCATAATCCGGCCTAGAGAGGGCATACCAGGTACGTCTAAGAAAGCCTGTGAGCCTCTATAGTTGGCACGGTGACGGTGAAGGTGACAATACTGCTTCAGTCCATCAATGGAATTACAACATAAAAACAGAAACTTGGCAGAGGTCACAGAAGGGTGAGGGTTTGCTCGATTCTACAACTGCAGCCAGGATTTACAATATTTGATCAATTAAGAAACAGAGGCCTTCAATTCCTGATACAGTGCCATGGCAACACAGGACTAATAAAGAGAGCCAATCAGAAGGGTGTCTGCACTAATCCCTCCCTTGCTCCTTTCACTGCCCTTGCAAACCAGCAGCAGGTACTGCCGGCGGAAAGCCTGCCATTGTCAGCCCTCCATTCCTTACACTGCAGCCACATCTCTTTCTCTCAGGAAACTTCCCTTTCATTAACTATTTTACCATTACAAAGTTCAAGGAAGCACGTGCGCTCTTGTGTTCAGCCCCAGTGTTAATGCGCAGTTAAATGTGCTGTTTAAAACGTTTCTTTTTCTCATTATTTGTAAGATGTGCACGACAAGATTATTTAAGTGATAACTGCAGGCTGCAGCGAGTGTATGACGGACACAGAGTTGCAGGAAAGTTGCATCCTCTAGTTACTGTTATAGTTACTGTAGCTTTGGCCTTTCCTTGTTTTAATGTACAGTTTTCAATAAAATTAAGCAACATCAGATTTTTTTATTTTTTTTATGTGTAAGACCATTCAGATAGAGTGTTCTGGTAGTAAGGGTTTCTATTACAGTAAAGTTAAAAACAAGGATTATCATACTGTATATAATGTTAATGCCAAAAACAGACTCAATTTAGAGACGGTCCTAATTCAGGGAGGTATTGAAATGTCTGGTTGGTTATACTGTCACAATACAAAACAAGAATATATACTGTATATTGCCTATCATATTCTTTAACAGAGTGTAAAGTTGCAGTTTCTTTCTTTAAGTAAACACGTCCCGAGATTGTGCTACTGGCAGCTATAACACTTATCACAGCTATCATGTTTTTTACATACCAGGAATGGAATTTCACTATTATTTTTAAGACCGTGTTTTTGTAATTTTACCTGATCATGGATACAACCTGTCACTTTCTACTCTCATTGAAAGGTGTGTTTTTGATTCCATCTCCAATCCTTGCTTTTGTTTTGACAGGTGTTTGTCTTGAAAAGAGATAATTTGACATGAGGACTTAGTTCTTGTGTTGTGGGTCAGAATGCATGGGACTGAAGGAGGTGTGCAATACTGTAAATGACTCACTGGGCACAATACACAATGCTTTGTCTTATAAAAAGTCTTCAAAATACAACACACAACAATTAAACATGATTTTTAATTTTCATTGAATTTCTACTGTATGCTGCAATACGCACTAGCCTTAACACAGATATAACATGAATATGCCCTTCAGTCACGAAGGATATATAGACACTGTGGTAGAATTATGCACTGTGAGTGAAGGGGATACATTAAAGGCATCTGCTGTATAGCTATGTCATTCTGGTATGATTTAGTCGAATAGTTAATGCAGCAACTCGAGTGTGATGATATGTCCGTTTTTATGAGATTTCTATAATGAGGGCTCATGAAAAAAAAGGGAAAGTAGCCATAAAATTAATAATAATTAAGGAAAATGACCTCTTGTCGGAGATTATTACATGTTCAATTACAGTTTAAGCCAATACAAAAGGACTATTCATACGCATTCTTAACAGTGTCCAATAAAGGCTGCCTGAAGACTGAATCATGGTGAAAGAAATAAAGGTATCTGGAGCCAAATGTTTAATAAAATGGACACGCGATAGCCCCTTATAAAACGCACCGCTGAACAGTCCTGGTAGTGTATTCAAAATGAATCATCAGGGTGCATTTCATGAAGATGTGGTCTGGGGGGGAATCTATTTTGGAGCGTTTATTTGCTTTTTCTAAGCAGTGCATTTAAAGTGGTGGCTTTCTGTCAACATGGTAGAAACAATTAAATGGCTGTTAAATGTGAAGGGGTTATACTGTTTAAAGAATCCCTGAGCTGAAGGCTATTAAATTTCTTTGTTAACCTGGTGCTGTTGCAACGTTGTTATTAGGGCTGTGTTTGAGTAAAGCAGGTAACTGGAGAGCCTGCCGGTACGGCCAGTATTTGCAGATACTGTAAAACAGGAAATATCAGTGGCAACTTCATTATGCGGATGTCTCCCTGTGGACATATTTACAGCAACACATGTTTACGCATGTTAACTGTACATATACTGAATTGAGTAATCATGCTAATTTTGCAGCATGTATATTTTAAAGATTTGTAATAAAAGCGAAATTTGTGTATATTTCTTACCATCAAACATGTTTTCAGTAGCTGTAGCTGCTCCTATTAAGGAGACCAGACAGTTTCTCTCTGACCAGCTCTGACCACATCACTGATATGAGTGATTCCTGTGTGAGTTTTCAACAGAGCAGATGGGCACAGGATGACCACAGTGCAGTAGCAGTTCTGGGATGAACCTTCAATGCAAGGCTTTAACAGAATAGCACATGGAGTCGTATCTTGAAGGGGTATGACTCACTGGAAGGGTAATGAAGTGACAGAGTGATTTGTAAACAAGCAGTGAAATGGATCTATGAAGACATGAGAATTGTTTTTGAAGTGCATTGTTAATGCGGGATGTTAAAACTGCTGAGTTTGATTGACAGGGCAATGTCTTTGTGAGGATACCATATAAAACCTAGCGGAACCAAAGCAACCTAACACATGAAGTTAATAAGAAGAAACACTGTGGTTTTATTTCCTTTCCCCAGTCATGCTGTGATTAATGTAGCTTGATAGAAAAGAGCGTCTGGGAAACTGAATAACTAATAAACAGGCTTTTACGGATAGTAAAAAATGCTGAAAAAAGGGTCCTTTCTCAATATATTTTATGTTCTTTTGGCATTCCAAATAAAAACTGCCGTATCCAATACCATACTTTTATTTCCTGTAAAAACAGCCAAGCACTGCTGCCAAAGGTGAAACCCTTCTGAAGCGTTACATTTTAAATTGCTTACAGGAAGTTGCTTTCCCGAGGTCACACGCCTATAGCTGCGCAGTTCCCGTTGGATCGTCCATGTTTCTATTGTTTCCGTGTCTTTGCGGAACATGCAAAGTCAACGTAGAGCATGTAAAAAATATATATATACACTACCGTTCAAAAGTTTGGGGTCACATAGAAATTTCCTTGTTTTCCAAGAAAACATACATGAAATGAGTTTGAATAGGAAATATAGCAAAATGAATAGGAAATATAGTCATTGACAAGGTTAGAAATAATGATTTTTAATTGAAATAATAATTGTGTCCTTCAAACTTTGCTTTCGTCAAAGAATCCTCCATTTGCAGCAATTACAGCCTTGCAGACCTTTGGCATTCTAGTTGTCAATTTGTTGAGGTAATCTGAAAAGATTTCACCCCATGCTTCCTGAAGCACCTCCCACAAGTTGGATTGGCTTGATGGGCACTTCTTACGTACCATACGGTCAAGCTGCTCCCACAACAGCTCAATAGGGTTGAGATCCAATGACTGTGCTGGCCACTCCATTATAGACAGAATACCAGCTGACTGCTTCTTCCCTAAATAGTTCTTGCATAGTTTGGAGCTGTGCTTTGGGTCATTGTCCTGTTGTAGGAGGAAATTGGCTCCAATCAAGCTCCATCCACAGGGTATGGCATGGCGTTGCATCTCCCACTTTACCACCACCAAAGCACCCCCAGACCATCACATTGCCTCCACCATGCTTGACAGATGGCGTCAAGCACTCCTCCAGCATCTTTTCATTTGGTCTGCGTCTCACGAATGTTCTTCTTTGTGATCCGAACACCTCAAACTTAGATTCGTCTGTCCATAACACTTTTTTCCAATCTTCCTCTGTCCAGTGTCTGTGTTCTTTTGCCCATCTTAATCTTTTCTTTTTATTGGCCAGTCTGAGATATGGCTTTTTCTTTGCAACTCTGCCTAGAAGGCCAGCATCCCGGAGTCGCCTCTTCACTGTTGACGTTGAGACTGGTGTTTTGAGGGTACTATTTAATGAAGCTGCCAGTTGAGGACCTGTGAGGCGTCTGTTTCTCAAACTAGATGTATTTGTTGTCCTCTTGCTCAGTTTGCACCAGGGCCTCCCACTCCTCTTTCTATTCTGGTTAGAGCCAGTTTGCGCTGTTCTGTGAAGGGAGTAGTACAGAGCGTTGTACGAGATCTTCAGTTTCTTGGCAATTTCTCGCAAGGAATAGCCTTCATTTCTCAGAACAAGAATAGACTGACGAGTTTCAGAAGAAAGTTCTTTGTTTCTGGCCATTTTGAGTCTGTAATCGAACCCACAATTGCTGATGCTCCAGATACTCAACTAGTCTAAAGAAGGCCAGTTTTATTGCTTCTTTAATCAGCACAACAGTTTTCAGCTGTGCTAACATAATTGCAAAAGGGTTTTCTAATGATCAACTAGCCTTTTAAAATGATAAACTTGGATTAGCAAACACAACGTGCCATTGGAACACAGGACTGATGGTTGCTGATAATGGGCCTCTGTACGCCTATGTAGATATTCCATTACAAATCAGCCGTTTCCAGCTACAATAGTCATTTACAACATTAACAATGTCTACACTGTATTTCTGATCAATTTGATGTTATTTTAATGGACAAAAAATTTGCTTTTCTGTCGAAAACAAGGAAATTTCTAAGTGACCCCAAACTTTTGAACAGTAGTGTATATCAAAAGCCACCATGGGAGGGCCATACAAAGACTCTTCAAAGCGATCAGCTAAAAAGTGTCATAGGAATCGCACACCCAAGCTACAAACCCATTACGAAATCATGGCTCCTTAGCTAAAAGCAAAAGTGAATGCAGGTGCAGGATTGGTGGGACCTCTCAGAGCTGCTAATGCATCAAGCTGCACCTTGTGAACAGTAGGGCAGGTTTGGACAAAGCAGGGACAGCTCATTAATCACTTTTACTTCAGACCAGCCCGATGTCAAAGGGTCAGGAGGAAAAGGAAGTGTGTTCCCATATGAAACAGATAACGCACAGTAACAACACCTTGTAATAGGTGGTAAAGCATTCGAGGGGCCCCAAAAACTGGAGGGGAAATAGACTGCACCCAACAGAGCAGGTACAGCAATAGTCACTTGTATTCAATGTATACATCGTCGAAATGTGTGTAAATTGAATAAGCTGCTACACTTTTCATTCAGAAGTGTGGTTTGGCTGTAACTATGTGTCCGATATGACTTTATTAATCCTCATAGAAAGAATCTATCTGCAAAAAAAGACACTCTCCTCAGATAAAGTGCTGGGGTTATCTGAAAACACCCTGGCCCTGATCTGACTTGAGAAGTACATGGGAAACTTGTGACCCATTCTGTCTCATTAACAACACAGGAGAAATAGGACTTAGATGATACTCTGTTTTCAAGCAGTAACTGTGTTGTGTTAATGCAGATTTTACAAATGGAATGTCACCAAAACCTTACAGAATCATGTTGATACCGTAGCAGCAAAGTTCATGCTATTAGCTTGTTACGGTGCTAATCAATAACATGTATTTTTGTATAATTTAGTGTAAGTATAACTTCATGCACAATTGAGGTACGTTTGTGGGAAAATAATATAGAAATCTGCAGTAATGCAAAACACAACAAGATGTGTAAAACAATTAGTTAACCTGAATGAAATTAATCAGTCTAAAAGGGTTAAATATAGTTAGCCTGCACTTCTGCAAAACAGTGAAGTCCTGCCAGTCTGAATACAGATGAGCTTCTGGAAACTGTATCCACAAGGAATTTCACATTGGGGCTCACCTGTTCTTAATGATCACCCCAGTCACTCAATGATTTCTATAACAACAAAACATTTCGTTATGGATCATATATCTTTAAGGAAAGCTTAACTGAGGAAACAATTACTAACATATTTTACAGTACTTACTTTATCTCATTACTAGGTGTTTGCACTGATATCTAATTGTACTCAATACCTTTTAGATACCCTAGCATTCAATGCACAGGTATTTGCCCAATACCATGAATTAAACATTTTCTTGCAAAGCTAGAACATACTGTGAACACATTTGCTACATAATTTGCAAAACAGTATGTGAATAATTTACTAAGTACAATATGCAATCGTGTGGGTTAAGTAAACATTGTGATGACAGCTAAGTGTCGAATGACTGAAAAGACTGCATGTAATATTTGTTTTTTTCATTCTTCTTATTAGCATTTCATTTCAACAGTATATTGTCAGACCACATCTGGTTTCTGAAGTTCAGTTTTCAATTATCTAGTGCACCAATTTTTAGCAAAGAAAGAAAAATACTGTAGTAACCAGAATATAGAAAAACACACACACAATATCTCCTGCAAAGGTTCCAAATGAGATCTTATTGAAATGTGTGACTCTAAATGTTTCACCTGTGGGCTGAAGTAATGGTGCCCGAATTGTAGCCTTCATGAGGGAAAACCACAAGCCACAAGCAGTACTACGTTCACCAAAGTCATTCTTTAGTAGTTTTTCAAATGAACAGTTTTATTGTCCTTTTCATATAGCATCGGAGCAAAAGCTGGTCCCTGAAACCTATGGAAGGGAAACAGGGAAGCTGTAAGCATGCCCCCAGTTCCACAGGGAGCAGTAAACAGACATACTCTTCTGTACAGTACAGTACATAGTAAAAACAGTGCGACGCTCCCAGCACTGTTCATTAGCTCTTTGAAACCTAGCTCGCTGCAGACTCACTCTCCTGACAGGCATGCTATGTAATAACTATCAATCGGTCAGGCTTATGGGAGCTGTTGACAGAAAACCTGTCTAACAAAGAAACAGCAGCCCTACTGTAATCAGGGCCCTGGCTGAGCCTGCCTCTGTGCTCATTGTGTCTGCCTGCCCTGGCTGTCACCAGCTGTGTACCTGGCTAGCCTGTTCAATCAGCCCCGCTGACTGGCGCAACAGGGATTCCTCATCCCGGCAGCATCCTTTATCTTGTGATCTGGACACAGAAGAAAGGCAAAAACTCAAGACATAAAAGGATGCTGCACCTGATATGAAACGCATGCTTCAGATTCCACCGTCAATGGCATGTTTATCAGCCGGGAGCACAAATGTGTGTTGTGCACAAACTGTTCGGCCTTTAAACATCTCAATGATTTACGGGCTGATGGGAATCTGCAAGAAAGAAAATCAATTCACCCCCCCCCCCCCAACACAATTTCATTTAATACTACGAAGGTATTGCCAATGTAAGCCAGCACAGCAGGAGAATAATTGACTCATTAAGTATAGAAAATCAGAATTGGGCAAACCTTGTTCTTCTGGGTTTTTTTTCTCAGTAGTTCATGTAGAGTTTGCATCATGTATAGCTGGCTGAAAGGGCAGTCTGGAGGCACGCTCGTCAATCTAACCCGAGAAACTTCTTCAATCTGAGCCAGTAGAAGCGCAAACTTCAAGTTACTGTGCTAAGCTGATAACAATAAAAGCGGCAGTCCTTCTAATGCTGTGATTAGCTTACATGCCTCTAATGTCGAGTGACAAGATAAAGACATTCCATTTCCACCCCTGAAACAAGCACTCTCTTCTTACTTTAGAAATGTATTACATTCACCAAACAGCGCTTCAATATACCCATTTGTACTTTTGCACTGCTTAAATTATATTTAAGATATGGATAAATTATGCTGTTTACAGTGCAGTAGATCACTGACTTCCTTGTGAATGCAAACAAGTTATGAAAGGCAACGTGCAAGTTCATATAAATACCTAAAGCACATTTCGTGTTTTCATTGACCTCTCAGAACGCATGAACCAGAGATTGCTCAGATATAAGCACAGGCATGCCTGTTAACTGTTGGCCCTTCCTAACGCCTGATCCCAGGACTTCCAGCTGTTTGTAAGCAGGTTCGAACAATTCAGGAGGAACTGAGAGCTCACATAACTGCGTATGATTTACAGCTCAGTGGAAAGGCCTGCGTGGCACACCCATCTCTCCTTAATACTTTCCTGTAAAGGCGATTCTTAGCTTCGACGATTGAGGCATTTAACGATGCATTGCGGTTTTACAGGCTCTTTGTGTCTTGCACAAACTGTGATTTATGAACTCTTTAATTGTTAGAAAAAAAAATCCAGATCGAGACAAATTATTTTTTCTCCTCTGTGGCAAGAGGAAAGAGTGATCCTTATTAGCTGAGAGACAGAAGACCATACTGTAACTGCACCGTGAGACAAAATCAGCATCAAGCATTAAGCCCACTTTTAGATGGCATTGAGAAATAACATTTACAGCAAGAACAATGGACAGATCCTGGATTTTCCCACTGTCTGGCTGTGTTGTCCTTGGCAAGTCACTTGACACCACCTTGTGCCTCAGATGTACACTGTGAACGAGGCAGCGTGGCACTTCTGAGTAAATAAAGAACGCCACTGTGAACGAGGCAGCGCGGCACTTCTGAGTAAATAAAGGTTTTTTCGTATCAGGCTTTGTTCTGATCAACTAAGTCGTTGTTATTGTGGTCCTCAGACTCTGACAGACTGTGCTGCTAGAAGCCTGCAGGTCCTTGTCATTCAGTGCTACACTTCTAAACAACCAAAAGAAAAGTTCCCCAGCCTTTGAAGTGACATGCTCCTTCCTCTCACAGGAGCAAGGATCTATCAGCTCTGTGTCCGGAGCATGCTATATCAGCATTCCTCTGGCTAGCTGTTTAGGGCTGTTAACCCTAGTGCGTCAACTTTTACTGCTCGTTCTCCAAGGAAAATACTGACCAGAGGAAAGGGCCAAGGGTTGTCCAAGGCTTCAGTAGCTGAAGAGGTGTTTGTTTGTTTCTCTTTAATCAAAATGCATAAAGGGTAAATCGCTTCCCATGGCTTGATTATCAGAGCTATCGAATGCTTGTGGTATCTGCAGAACTACCTGGACATTGTAATGAGTTCCATTTGTCTACAATAACATTTCCCTATCGCTCTGACGGGCACTGAGCCTAACTACACATCTTCTGGCTCCTCTGGAGATTAAAATAATAATAATAATAATAATTTTAAGATGAAATTTGTAGCAGTTGCATGAATCACTTTTAACGGGTCATGCATAGTTCACAGCTTCTTACACAGCATCAACACGAAAAAGTGATCTAGAGAAAGCAGATCTCAAGAATAGCCTAGTGGATCTGAAATCTCTATAGAGGGTAGCCCAGGGAAGGTGCACTGGAGTTTAATAAAAAGCTGTAACGCAAATTCCAGATGGCTGTGCTTTTATCAGTGCATAGGACTTCAATGCAGATAACATTATATTTTCAGCAAAGATTGAAAAATGATTGAAGTTGCTGAACCTTTTCAGGAATCCCTGTTATCCTGACACAAATCAAGAAAGCACGTGTTTTACTACAGTGTGGGTTCAGTGTGTAACTTCAAGTGTGTAAATACTACAAGTTTGAATATGTCTCAAGAGTTATTCAGTCACATAATTGTTTTTAAAAAAGCATTGACTTCTAAAAATGAGCTACGCTTGAGTTCCATGGAGGAACTTACTATTTATCTGTACAGTATTACAAACACTGGTCCAGTATCTGTTATGAAGGTCAAACAGTGAATCATTTTGACTTGAATCTATTATACAGGTGCCCCACTGTGTTTAACTGCTTACTTGTTTATTCAGTTGGTAAAATCACCAGCAAATATTAGCAAATTCAAAGTGACTTTATTCTAGCATTTAATTCTTGGAAACGTTTTGAAATGTTATCTGCCACGTAAAATAATTCAATCAAAGATTCTAAGGTACCTTATATAAAAAGTACTTATTTTAAATTGATTTCACCAGAACTTAAAACGCACAGAGGCAAAGTACTGTATATCAATACCCTTAATACAATATTTCAGAGGAGCTAAACCATCAGTTCCTTTTGGTTTTCCTGCCATTGCAATCTCTCTGTAAACAGCTATCGTGCAATCGTGCAAGTGTTTGAGGAAGCAGAAAGCAAGTTGCAACATGCTGACATTTTATTACTGAGGGTACATTTTATTTTAATTTTGTATAAATGATAGTGCTGTTGAATGATAGGCTAGCTTATGACTGCATGCATTTAAAAAATAAAATAAAAACAGAAATGTAACTTTCTCAAGTCTTTGTCCAAAGTTTACAGTAGCATCTGACAAATCTAAATGCATAATCACAAATTGAATTAGAACTGATAACCGTGACTTTATTTAATCTTATTCTTTACTAAAAAAGTCTACAAGGGTCCAAATTAAATTCCCTTTTTTTTGTCCCTTTTTTTGTCAGCGAATGTGAAACAGTATTTATTTGACACATTTCCAGCAGCGTACAAGTTCACCAGAACTTTCTGAGTGTTTTGGTTTCTATTCTTTTCTGTTTCTGCAGTATTTTCCATGGCCGGGAAAGGTATTACTTGAATTGTATATACTGGTATTTTTATCTCTTAATGAATATGTGCAGAAATACTACCAGCTGTGCACTTAGAAGCCAGCAACTGCGAAGAGCGTCAGTTTTATATTTTGATTTAATGGGCATATTTATTTGAATGCCCCACAGTGAAGCCCTTACTTTTTATTTCTCGTCTGTATTGAAATCTCCTAGCCACCTGAAAGATTCTCAGATTTTCTGCTGCATGAAGTTTATTATTGTCCCTTCCCGGCTTTTATCGCAAACAGGCCTGACAGGCTGTTTATTGAGAAGTTGCTTGGCTCTACAGTGATGATAGACATCACAGGGTGTTGTGCATCTGTAGTTAAAATCACAGGAGAGGGCTGGCTCGGTTTATTAGAAATACGTGTTCTACCTTTCAACCCTGGCTTTTAAATAAAGTTCTTACAGCAAATAACAAACAGTATAGTTCCCTTTGAACATATATATATATATATATATATATATATATATATATATATATATATAGCTTGATCGATCAATTTCAGTAACAAAACATTTTTTAAAGAATTTTCTTACATGTCATATATTATGATGCACAAACATACATATAGTACACACATAGTTCGATGCATATCTCATCTCAAAGATTTGCTTCTATAAACACACAAGGCTTTGCCTAATACACAAAGCAGAACTCCGCTGTGCTGACTGCTCTCAGGTAAAATCCCCTGCAGGTCATTTTATGGTTGTCATCAGTGAGTGTCCCTGCTGTGTCTCAGGTGTGACGTGCTGCTTGTTTAATTGAGTCCGTGGGGTTTAATTAGTGCCATTGCTTAAAACGTCTAGAAGGAATGTCCCTCTGATAAACAGCATGCCAGTCTGGCTCTTTCCACTGCCAGAACGGCTTCTTAGACTGATGACAACACACACAAATACATACAGATTGACGCTATTAACATTTTACAGTGAAAAAAGAGTTCAGGGAATTTTAAACCCTTGAAATGAATCGTGTTATTTATGGTGTATAGAATTAGCACATCACAAACATCATCATCGCCTTTAAAATAAATGATTTACATTTGCAGCTTTTTCTTTTCTTGCATTTACCCATAATTGCCCGACTATGAGGGTAATTGAATTTGATCCCTTAAGTGATATTTAAAATTCCAGAACAATCTCAAATTAGATAAAACTGACAGCTATAAACACAACGCAATACAGAGCACAATGCTGCAGCCATAAAAACACCATAAACTCAGGTTACCCGGGTATCCTGGTATACCCCCAAGCTACCCAACTAATTAACCAGACTGCAATAAACTAGCCACAGAACTCAGATCCAGTGTCACTTTCTCATTTGAAGAGCTTGTTAATTGGCCATTTGAACCAGCCTTGTGATGAATACAATAATACCTGGATTGTAAAACTGTGTGCTTACTGTATGCCTGTATGTAACTGTAACATGCTCCTGCCTTCCTCCTGGGGCACCTTTCTAAACAAGATGTTTGCAGCTCATATGGCTTTTCCAGCCAATACAATGTTAAATAAAGAAATAATAAATACAGTTTTAACCAATGCAACAGGAATTGTGAAGAGAAGCAGTGTAGTGGAGTAACACATTAAATACAATGCATTACTGTAATCATATTGCATTCTTCAATACCTTGTAACTGTAGAGGTTCCTGTTTCAGACAGGTAACTAAATGTGGTAATGCAGTGCATTTGATGTGAAAAAAATAACTTTTAGTTCCATTTGAAAAAAGGACTATGGCTAATGCACAGCACGGAAATCAGAAAGCGCTTCAGCACAGCAAGTCACTCCTCGCATGTCACATGAACATGCTTTCTGTATCGTCATGCACAGCATGGAAATCAGAAAGCGCTTCAGCAGAGCCAGTCTTACCTCGCATGTCACATGAACATGCTTTTTGTATCGTCATGCACAGCACGGAAATCAGAAAGCGCTTCAGCACAGCAAGTCACTCCTCGCATGTCACATGAACATGCTTTTTGTATCGTCTTGCCTGAAAATGGCATCAGAGGAGGGAACGAGTGGGTTCAATAGCTGGATCTTCAAAGAATATTTCGAGCTGCAGCCTGACCAAACCCAAAACTAATATCTCTGTAAAATGTAAACTGTGCCTGACAAGTACCTATTTTGTAACGAGTTACAATGTTGCTCAAGTAACTTGTAACTAATGGATTACTTTTAAAAGTAACTTCCCCAACACTGAAGAGAAGACACCCAAGTTACTCCAAATCTCCAGAAAGGAAAAATTGCAAACTTACCAAACCACAAGAAAACAGTTCATACAGATTATACAGGTAGAGTACGTGGCAGCAAAAGTATTTCTCTGAAGTCCTGTACGTTGGTCATAGTATGCCAATGCATTCATTTCGTTTGATTCAAGATTATCCATTTTTCTTAGCGCTACCACATGACCTTTTGAGCCATAAATATGCATTAGCAGGCACACAGGCAGGAAGTGCACACTGCGTTCTACCAGGTGTAGTTTCAGCCCTTTCTTCAAAGCAGGCACCACAGATATTGCAGCAGGCATCCCTTTGTTAGTAAACCAGTCAACTTGACAGGAGAATGCAGGGGACTTCATGAGTCACTTCATTAATAGAGCAGGTTAAGTGGTCAGCTCTTTAACTACCACATGTTAAGCCAGCCCTGTGACTCTCTACTCATTAGCTAACAATGTCAGTGGCCCGTGTACCGAATGTTGGATCGACTCATTAAATCACCCGGAGGGCGCTTGACCGCATGTGCAGCAAGCATTCCTGTGCAGAGTAAACAGGATGCATTCAGACGGTCAGCATGCCGCTTCAGACCTGCCAGCTTCCCTGAAAAGAAATCAGGAGCTCCACATCCGGGATTTCAGAGCTTTCACCACTCTGTTCAGTCAAGTGTCTCACCAGGAATACGCTTTTCACCAAATCTGGAAGCAGCAGGTTTCTACTGTATTCGTATGCCTTAATCATTTGGGAATTAGTTTCTGACTGGGCACTAATGAAATTACAATTTGTTAATACGGTAGCACTAAAATAATGGCCACAAATCTCAAATGAATCCCGAACGAATGCCTCAGGAATAACACCTGAATGTCTTCTGCACTTCAAATGAGTTCTGAAGTAATTAATTTTGAATTCAGCCTTGTTAATTCATGTGGATTTAATTACCCGTATTCCTTTGTAGCAAATGATATTGATCACATGTATAAGGCATGCATTCATGCATGAATTAACACTTCTCTCAAACCTTTGGTGGGCCAGTAAAAGGGTATGAATCCATCATGAAGAATAAACAGTGAATTCATTAGGAAAGGGAAACCTAAATGTTTTAAATCCAGTCACAATTCATTATGAATTTGCTGCCTATTATTTGAAAGTGTTACTGTTACTAGTTTTCCCTTAGCAAAACAGCCCTTCCCTTCTAAAAGTTTACCATAGTAAAAGCATAACAAAGCTGTAATAAAGCATAGTGAAGGTATGGTAAAGCATAGGAAAGCAATGTAAAGAACAGTGAGGTATGGTAAAGCATATTAATAAACATGGTAAACCAGGGTAAAGTATGGTTAATACATGGTATTATCATGGAAAAAGCATGGTAAAAGTGCAAAAATACCACGCAGGAATACCATGGTAAACTTGTATAAGGTTTAGGTGGGCAAAGGGAAACGAAAGCCCCTTCGTAGGTCTGTCAACTGCACTAAATCTCTTTTCAGTTAAATTATGGCTCTGAATTGCTTCTTGACAGTTTTACAATGTTAAAACTACATGATTTCTTTCTGGTCATTAATGCTTGGTTAATGAATTGCAATTCCTGAAAAAAAAAAAACGGGTCATGCTTTATTTTAAGGGCCATCTATTAACTATTAACAACCAGCAAACACACGTTAATGTACATGATTTCTTTTTCTGTTCATAGTCAGTTAATATATAGGGTGATTCGACAGTAAGCTTACCATCACCACATCAGAGCACTATAGGTTATCAATTCCCAGTTGATCATATATTTGAAATCAGTTCAAATTGCTACTGTAATAATGTTTAGCAAACGAAATCAGGTTTTTATTAGCGGGCTCGTCTGCAATAGTGGTTACAGAGCTTTTAACCTCATCTCACCGTCAGGGAACAGAATCCGTAAAGGCAGAGCATCACACAACACTGCCCGCTAGATTAGTTTACAAAGATCCTCAGGTAGTACCCTGAGCTCAAAATGAACAACATTTGTCAACAGTTAATAAACTAAAAAGTTCCCCTTAAAATAAACGTTAATGAATATTTGTAAATTTGTTTAAATTTATAATTCTATTAGGGAAATAAGCCCTTGGCTTGACAAAGGTTAAAAAAAGAAAGTGTGAAAGTCCACTTTTTCACATTCGGGCGGTCACTGAAGCTACTGGAAGGCCCTGCTGCTCCTGCCTGTGCTGCTGCATGATAATTCTTTCTCTCTCTTTGAATCACCTATCCTTTCACCACAGCACTGCTCATGCAGTTAACTAGACTCAGGGCTCGTGCTTGTTATCTGACAGTCATTAATAATTCTAATTCTGGACTTTGCCTTGCTGTGGCAGTCCCCTCCCCAGGCAACAGTGGACTCAGCATAACGAGAAGTGCTGATTTGAAAGAATCTGCCATAACATGTGAAGGATTAGAAGGAGCAGGGCTGCAGCCAGTGCCACTCTGCACTGGCTTACTGGAAGCCCCTGCGGAATTGCCAGCCCCTGCAGAATTTTTTCTGTAGTCATAATGTATTAGCAAATCCTCTCTTGTCAAGATGTTCTTTTCCACCCAAAGCACATGTATTCCTTGCTTGAAAACGACATAGCTGTTGGTGACCCTTGAAACCGTATTTAGGAACTGTTGAAACTATTAAAACTGCTACACAACTGAGTGCTGAACCAAGAATGGAAAAATTACAGGACACATAATTGAACTCAAGAGTGAAATTACACTAATATATTACCTTTAATTCCACTGGAACAGGGACAAAACTGAGTGCATGAGGCCGATATTGCAGCTAATGCCTTTTTATTTGTCTGAGCTCTCCATCTAAAAATAATAAAGCAAATTGCCAGCAGGTTGAGAAAGCAAAAATACTAAGAGCTGCAGCTAATTTTCACATAACACTAGTTCACACAGCCACCCAGAATTGCTACACTAGTAATTAGTGAAGATAAGAAGCCTCTAGAGCCACTCATACATATTTGTGACAGCTGCTTGTTTTATTTACATCAGTGGCCAAATGTGTCACTATATAGTTAGACTGCAATACCAACTATTAGAGCATACTAAAATTCCATTGTGTGGCCTGCAAAGAAAAACGGGAATAACTGAACCGTGTGCTTAAAGTGGGTCTGTAATTATTCCTGATTTTATTATAAATCTAATTTTAATCACACATACTGGGCTGTTAGTTTTAATCTAAATGTGTAACCTTTGCTTGATCTCCTTCATGGTTCTATTATCATTTTAAGGTCAGGCTTTGTTTTAAATACTTCCAGCAGAAGGACATTATTCTGCCAGTGGAAAGCAGTCTGCTAAATGAACAGCCAGAATGTTTTTACTAAAAGTGTAAACATTTAGAATTAGCCAGGCGCTGCTGTGTAATCCTACAGTTTGAAGACTTGTAAGAAACGTTTGCTTTGGAAAAGCAGGACAGAAATAACGGAGACTGTGAGCTGCGTGCGGGCTGTTTGTTTATCAGTGTTAATGTTTATTTTCTTTCTGAGATTCAAATTCACTTGGGATCATTTCAACTCAAGCTTCAGTGAAAGAGGCTGATGACAGTTTTGTCTAAGCGTTTGTTAACCTAAACGTAACATTTTGTTTTTGTGCTTAGCAATGCTTGCAAGCCTTTTTAACATGTATGGCGGTAATATATTAAATTGTGCTTGCTGCCCTGTACACAATATATATAGATATATACTACTCCCTTCAGCAGGTATTAACACAGTATTAGGAATATACAGGTGATTTAACATGGGGCATATAAATACATGGGATACATAGGGGTGGTCACTATAGACAGGAGATCCAGCAAAACAGGTGATCTTTAATGCAGAGCTTTTAAGGAAAGCAGAAGTATAGCTCTTAATGGCTATCTGAACGTTGGATCAAATGTTCATGGAAAGACTGTATGCTCTGTACTGTACGTCCCCTTAATTAATTTATTTTGGGAACCCGGCACAAATGCTTTCTGGAACAGCACTGTTGCCAGCGATTCTTCCCCCTGGTGATTGTCGAAGAAAAACACAGGTGTTCCCCCTGGCCTTCAGAGAAAGGAAATACCGCACTGATTACACGAACCGAACCACTCTCCTCAGGTCAGATCTGGAGAGTTTTACTAAATCACTGACACTGGTTTGCATGCGTAACAAGATGACTTTTCTTGAAAAGGGCTGCCAGACCGCATGGGGTATAGGAAGCAAGTAACCCCATCGGAAACGATTCTCTGGTTTTAATTTACTATACAAGTGATCCTTATTTCAGCAAAAGAAACTTAGTAGCAGTTTAGGTAAACATTACGGCCTATTTCAACGACTTTCAAAAACTGCTTAGTTTACTCTAACCACTCTTCACATGGTACTGAATCATTGCTCAGTCTTACTCAAAGGATAGCCAGACAAGCACCAAATGCAATGGTCTATGAACAGGACACCAATGGGTTATCTACATCTGTATATTAGTTTTCAGTGCTAGCATTAATGACATTAAAAAACAAACAAACACCACCCCCTTTTATTTATTTTTTTACCCATTTGCCTCTATACAAACGGAATTTGTATAACCTGTATATATGTGAACACAACAGCCCTGTTTTGATATTACATGCTTCACGTGTGCATGTCTTTTATCACAAGATTCGTTTCAGTTCACTGGTTGCCTTCAGATAGAAGTACATTTTATATTGTTAGTCATGGGAAAGAGATACAGTTAGACTGTAACTGTTTACATTGTAAACCAGCTTAAAAAAAAAAAAAAACAGCTGTTCATTTTTTATTGTATTTTTTTAAAGACGTATTTCCAGCAGCTCTTTACCCACAGCAGAGCACATTGTGTTTGTGGTATTTAAATCAATAAATACGAGCACAGCTTTGGCAATGCTTAGAGAAAGTGTGTGTAATCGCTGGTCTCAGGGTGAGAGCAGGGGCTCAGTGTGCAGTGAAGAAGACTGTCACTGGGGAGATCCATTCAAATATACAGGCTGAGACCTGTGATACAGCCGTGGCATGTGCTGCAGTGGCACATTATATGAGTCCTTCATGACAAGCTTTGATAAACGCTATCGAAAAAATGTCTCCACTCACCATATTTTCCATGTGTACCAGATGTCTGGTTTTGAAATGAGTCAATGGCTTTATAACTGCAGAGCAGAGGTGACTGCCAAAATTCTTTCAGTGCTCATTGTCTTCATGGAAAAAATAATGGAGCAGTTGCTGTTGTTTTTTTCTGTTTGTTAGTTTTTAAAAATATTTTTGAAGTCCCGTATTCAGGTGGCCCCTTTCTCTGGTACAGCACAATAACCAGAGTCTTTGTAGGCCCCCTATCCCAGTATCTGCTGCTGGTTTCCAGTATAACAAGTAAAAAACATGTCCTTAATCTATATAAAACCCAGACTTCTGTCATAACAACATACCATATTGCTGTACCCTCCTTTGTACAATAAAACACAGGCTCCTCTCACTTGCTGATATTGCTCCACTGGGAATACAGAGGGATGCTATTATTATTATTATTATTATTATTATTATTATTATTATTATTATTATTATTATTATTATTATTAATATTATTATGTGGGTAGCAATACCTAAGGCCAGACAAAATCATTTTCAAATTTTAAATAAATACAAGAAAAGTGAAAAGGCCAATGCAGAGATGGAAATAAAACTCCTTCTCCAGGTTTTAATACAAGCTTGATTAGCCACAGTGTATAAGGAACAAGCTCAGGTTTGTGTTGTTAGACTCATAGTAAAGCCAGGAATGGCTCATAATGCTATGGGAGTCGTATTTCCATCCCTGCAGTGACTGTTTTGTGCTAAAGCCTGCGTGAAGAGTTTGGGAATCGTTTTTAAATCATTGAATCAGATAGACGTGGTGCTGGATTTAGACAGAAGGACCCGACTTCAACAACTGTTCATGTCCACTTCCGGACGCAGACACGGGGATTAAGAGAGGCTGACCCAGCAAGATCTTACAGAGATTGATTGCACAGATAGGCCTGAGTAAACCAAACCAATATCCCTCCATCCCTGTCAATTAGGCACAATCATCCCTATACACACAATCTCTGCAGGGAAGGACTTCACACAGGATTAGGGTCCTGTTAATCATACTAAGGTTTTGAGCATTCCCTTTGTATTTAAATTGTCAAATCCCATCTTGATGCAGTATTTATTCAAAATGTGTTGAAATCACAATATGACTAAGAGCATGTGCATGTAGGAAATGTAGACACCAATTACAATAGTTAGGATTTCCTGCTAGTAATGCAGGCTTTCAACTGACTGATTAGGAACATCAACAGTCAAGTCAACTTTCTCTAGGCAATTGTTGTGGTTTATGTGAATTGTTATGAGGATGCGAGGGACACAAAACAGGTTGGGCTGATTCTGAGTCATCTCTAAACTGAACTAGAGACAGCTCAGAATTCCTGTTTGAGTAGAACTCTCCAGCATAGTACTGACAGCTTTACTAAGTATCTATTGGAGCAGCAGTCACTGAAAACATTACACAATACAGTATCACATTCATTCACGTATCAGACTCCAAAGGAAATCCAGCTACAGTATCTATCTATTTACATTTAAAAAGCAATGGATAAATCATATAGACAACATTATATATTACCTCCAGTTATATAACTTTACATACTCAACAATTAGATACATTTTAACTACAATTTGGAGATGACACATATCAAGGACATTAACAGAGACTTCTCATTGAATCGTTATAAATGTACCCTCAGTACTCAGTATTATTATTATTTATTTATTAGCAGACGCCCTTATCCAGGGCGACTTACAATTGTTGCAAGATATCACATTATTTTTACATACAATTACCCATTTATACAGTTGGGTTTTTACTGGAGCAATCTAGGTAAAGTACCTTGCTCAAGGGTACAGCAGCAGTGTCCCCCACCTGGGATTGAACCCATGACCCTCCGGTCAAGAGTCCAGAGCCCTAACCACTACTCCACCCAGTAAGAGAGCAACAGGCTTGTTGTCTAGACTAAAGATTTCACTGTTAGATAAGCCAGAACTGGATTTGAAATGTTCCAGCTCACAAAATGTAAAATCATTTTTTTTACTTAGATACATATTAGATTTACCAGCTTGCAATAGATATATAATATTAGTTTGTCAGAATCAAAGAGGTGGGTAGATTTAAACCAATTGAAATCGGTTATTTTAGCCTACGTTACTGCAAGTTCTTAATGGTTTATTTGAAGTTGAGCTAGTCGGTGCATTCACACAGGTTTATTAGTGAACTGCAGTAGTCGCTGAGGACATTTAAGAAAACAGACTGCGCGCCAGTGGAGGATGTAACTGAGAAGACTGGTGCTGGCTCCCCTTCCTGTCAGAATATAAAGATTGATTCACTCCCCCCACCAAAGACATCCTTTCTGAAGGGCAAGCAAACACCCAGACAGATTCAGTGGCACTGTGAGAATGCGTGGCCCTGGCTGGAGGAGACTGCTGAAACAATTCAAAAGAAATCCATCAATGTTCCTCCGCTAATGCTGGGCACCAAGCACATGTCCTTGTTCCACACGGAAAGGTTTCAGAGTCGGGAGGTAAGGAACACTTTGAGCTGCTCGGGATAGTTCAGTGGGTCTCCCTGACCGTTAAGAGGCTTGAGAACGGAAGATTGTCCTTTTACAGCAACGAATGGGAGTTCATTATAGGGTACTTGTGTTACCAAAAATGTTTTTTTTTTTTATAATTATAATGTCTTTACAGAACTATCGATTTATGTTGAAGACAGAGCAAAAAGTCTCTGTTGACGACTCGGATAGTGTAAAATGGGAAATATCTGCAGCAACTTCATTTTGGACATATTTATAGCAACAAATGCTCACGCATGTAAACTATATGATATATAAACTGAATTAAGTAATCATGTCAACTTTGCAGCAAATATATTTTATGGATTTTTAATAAAAGCTAAATCAGTGAATATTTCTTGCCAGCAAACATGTCCTGTTTTAGAGTATGAGAGCTCCCTTGAGCCATGTGAATACCTCTTTGTTAAGACAGTTTCATTCTATACCCTGAGACTCATTACTGATACCCATCACACTGTTTTGAGCAATTTTCTTTAGACATGTCCTGTGAAGACGAGACTCCAAAAAAATTCCTCCCGATATTAATAAACTTGAGTGGCAGCAGCTTCGTAGGAACCCTTCCTAGTATTATTATTGCTGGCAAATTATAATTTCAAGCTGTCTGGAGTATTTTCTCATGCTCTGCATGTCTCACACCACATTGAGGCAGTGTGTATACACTGCCTTCTCCCACCGCTCTCTCCCTGCAAACATAATGAAGCACATTTTAAGACTCAGACTGATGAGAGCGTGAGATAAGGCCCTATTTCATATCCCATCATCTCATCGAAACCCTATCTGGAAGCCTTCATTCCAGTGCCCTCGTTTATCAGGAAGGCTTTTGACTGATACATATTGAAATCTCTGGCCTTGTTGTCAGCATATACCAAAGACTCCATTGTACTTTTTGAATGAAATGTCAGGCAAACATAGACAAGTGAGATACATGAAGAGGGGGAATTCACAGTGAGCTTTGACTAGAGAGAGTTGTTTATTCTTCCAGTATCTAAGCAAACTATGTGTTTTCTGATTTATACAAAACAACAACATAAGTACAAAATGGAAAAAATGACGACCAAAAGGTATCCTTTAATTTATTTAATTGATATAATCTAAATAGTATTTTCAGTTTCTTACAGTTCTATATCCTATTATGTGGCCTGTAGTCTCTATTGTACTTGTTTCTGCTTACATGTAAATCATTATTTAAAACTATTCCCTGAAAAATTCTTTCTGAATGGACTCTCCCAAGGCTGGTTTTCTGAAGTGAGGTGGGGAAGCATATCAGTGTTGCACGGGAACAATGTTTCAGCTATGGGCTTCCTGTGCATAGCGCAGCTTTTATTTACTTCCCTCACCAAAAATTCAGTGGCTGCCTAAACAATTATATCTTTACACGTGTAAAACACCTCGAGCTGCTTATAATGCGGTTTCATTCTTAACGCGGTTTAAATGACTGCACCGCATACTTTCGAATTGGGGGGAGACACAACAATAATCTAGTTGTTACTTTTCCAATGGCAAAAAAACTTGCTACTTAATTTCCTTTGACAGCTACTTATCCATGTGCAGAAAAAACTCCCAGAAACGTGCCAATTACTGCAAACCATCCAAGTAAACAGCAGCAGAATGAAACAGTTACCGTGTAAGAATAAAGCAAGGGTATAAAACGCTTCAACGTGTTCTTATGGACATCTTTGCTGGCATTGTCTAATCTTGCAGGCTTGAATATGCAAAGATGTAAAAACATTACACAGACTCACTGAGATTCAGGCACTGTTTCTGTCAATGTCAGCATATCTAATCAGGTAAAAAAAAAAGACAGCACTGTACCGGTGTTAGAAAACCAAACAGCTGTGGGCTTTCACTTTTCCATTAAATAAAAAGATTCAACCTTGAAGTACATGTTGAGCTCAGGAAAATTATTACCATACCCCCTCCATATGAAAAACCGCTAAACTGGCACAAATCCTACACTGCACATAAATCTTTGTACATTTGGGAATTACTGTTATGGCGTTTTAAACAGTATTTTTCATCGGATAAACTCACATAAACCCTTCAAAAGCAAAATCTCCTCTAGATCTGTGTTAGTCACATTTATTTGACTAAAAGCCACATTGTACTGTAGCCATTCCAAGTAAACATGCACACCCATTAAAAAGCCAACATTACACTAAGGGCAATACGATCCTCTACTGTGTGTAACGTTGTTTAAAAGACGTAATATCTAATAACAAGCTGAGTTTAAGAGTTTAACCTCAGACTGGTGGGATAATATAAACCGAAAATTGAAACGCTGGGATGATTGTGCTCTCTCTCTCTCTCTCTCTCTCTCTCTCTCTCTCTCTCTCTCTCTCTCTCTCTCTCTCTCTCTCTTGCTCTCTCTCATGTGCTTTTCAGGCAGGGCTGCTCAGGATTGTGCCACTTTTTTTTTCTCTTTCCAGATTTTTCAATTATTGTTACTTGGATTAGCCCAGTGGGAAGCTAGCATTCTTTCAATTGACCTTTTTGTTCGACATTCAAACAGCTTCCAGCATCTGCCCTGGCCTGTGAGAAGTGTTCCAAATCAGGTTAGACACCCAAACCAGACATAATGCAGTTTCTTTCAGACCCACTAAAGCTCTGCTAATTTAACATTGTTGCAGCAGTGGGGGTGAGGGGGAGAGTAGCCAGGCAGCCCCAGCACCCCAGGACTCCAGCACCCCACCATCCCAGCACTCCACCATCCCAGCACTCCACCATCCCAGCACCCCAGCACCCCACCACCCCAGCACTCCACCACCCCAGCACTCCACCACCCCAGCACTCCACCACCCCACCATCCCAGCACTCCACCATCCCAGCACTCCACCATCCCAGCACCCCAGCACCCCACCACCCCAGCACTCCACCACCCCACCACCCCAGAACTCCACCACCCCAGCACTCCACCACCCCAGCACTCCACCACCCCACCACCCCAGCACTCCACCACCCCACCACCCCAGCACTCCACCACCCCACCACCCCACCATCCAAGCACTCCACCACCCCAGCACTCCACCACCCCAGCACCCCCACCACCCCACCATCCACCACCCCACCACTCCACCACCCCACCATCCCAGCACTCCACCACCCCAGCTCCCCAGCACGCTGTTGTTGACACACTGGTTTTAAAGGAAATGAATGAAGTGAAGGGCTAACCTCTCCGACCTCAGTGCCTGCCCCCCCCACCCATTCTAGAGGAAGCACACATTCTCTTAAGCCCAAGTGACCTGCTATCAATGCAGTGTAGTCTGAAAAGAAACTGCCTTACAAGGGTAAAAGGCACTGATTTTTATCAGACCTGCCAGATTGTAAAGCCTGGACTGAATGTAGACTCAGAGCCGTGGACCAGGGGGGTTTCACTGACACTCTCTGGCCCTTTCCCTGCCGCTTTGCATTTCTGCAGGTATCAAAGCTGAACCTGAAAATTCTCAAATTATAATGCGAAGTTCAAACAGTCTGAATTCATGAATGGCTGCAGTAATCATTTACATACTCTGAATAAGTACATACTTCATCCTTTAATGTGCAAGGGACATAGGTGTCCCACAAATACAATGCTGCTGACTCTCTTATTTTGGCAATGTGTACGAAACAGGGTTTAAAATGACAGGCTTGGATCCATTTTGTACTTATCAATTCCTTGGGGTAAACCAATGCTTTTTTAAGGTTTTGTCACAATTCAGCTCAAAGACATTGAAGCGGATTGAAGTATTTTACGCCTATAAAACTTCAGTGCAAATACAAGAACCTGGTGCAAAACATTCCTATTGTAACTGGAAACCCACCAATATACCGAACTCGTAATGTGATGTGAAACATGCAGCCGCTGAAGGAGCGCCTTGCGGAAACCAGTCAGAGATGATTAATCTGCTTCAGTAGCAACTGGGGTATCAGTCTCGGAAAAGAAAACAAGTTGACGGAATGTGAAAAAGTTCAACATGTTTTATGTAATGTAAAAGAAAACCATGCAAAATACATGACAAGGGCAGTCTATAAGCTGTGTACTGTATTCATGCGGGACCTGGCTTTCTCTCCGTCTGTCAGTGCAGCATATGTCTAAGAAAAGCAATTCGCTCTGAAATGCTCCTGTACTAGCAGATGCAGAGGGGAGATAAGTAACTGATTAGCGTCTCCACTGCATTCAAATCTCACTTTTTGAGATATTTAATAGCACCCAGGGCATGTTTCTTTATTGTTGGATTCATGTTGTTGTATTGGCTTCTCCCTATAGTCAAGTCAAAAGGGCCATCAGCAGCTCAGACATTAGGCGCTATTTTCAGCTGGGCTGTAGTGATAAGGCATGACTGATTTAACTTAGTAAGGTCAAAGACACTTTCGATACTTACACCTGGTTCATCAGTTCCTTTTACTCCTAAATTTACATTTGATATTGCATGTGCCAAACTTAATTTAAACAGAGGGGCATCTTCAACACAACTTGCAGTAATAATAGAGGAAGTGTAAAATCTACAGCCTTCCGCTCCCAGTAATTCAGTGACTTTAATCAAGTCAGTACAGAGGACCTTAATCAGATTTTTCTGGGTCAGCATAAACAGCGCATATCTGTGGCTGTCTGGCAGTAAAAGATACCTGGGAAGAAGGAATTTTTCAATTTGCCTAATCCTTTGAGCTCTTTTGAAATTAGCTGCCTTTTGTGTCCCCGTAATTAGAAATGTACACACAAACTAGGCATGTATGTCTGGCAAGCAATTTCATTGAGGACTGAAGTCACAGTCTGCTGTTGCAGGGAAACTTAGACACAACCTGTGAACTTGTCATTTCTTTGTTGGGGGATAATGATTTAATTTGTGCGACAAAAAAAAGGCTTTCCTTTTAAGGCAGCCCATTAAGGCTTATTGGACATAAACCGTTTTACAAGAAGTTGCACGTCACAGCCTTTAATGAAACTGTGATTTCATTGATTTACCCAAAACCAATGGAATTCTGTTAGTCACTGCATATAAAGACAAATGACATCTATCGGTAGGGTTCCTAATAGTAAGTGCTATAGAAATCCATGTTTATGAAGAACAAACACATGCATGTTACACAGAAACGGGCAGGCAAACGAGAATGCTAAAAGTCTTTTATGTGACTGCTTTCAAATAAGCTCCTTTCTCACACTATTGATACGTTTTCTCTAATACCTGTATACTCTCTAAAGTAACATGCCACTGCCCTGAGTAATGAGCTCAAGACTGCTTTTCTCATCTACACTAACATAAAACACTAAACAGCGCTGGAGCTGTCTTGTCCCACGGCTCGTTTGTCAGACTAAGAAGACCAGGACAGACTTGAACACACACACACACACACACAGACACGCACACACACAGAAACACTCACATACACACCACATTTTCAAATGTCTCTTTTCACTCTCTAGCATTTCTCATTAAATGAGAACCCTTTCAGCAGCAGGTGAGTGCACAGTCTAATTAACAAGGAATGCATCCAATCACATTGTTTATTTCTCCTTCTGCCTTAATGAAGGGAGCTTGATTAAAATCCAAACCGCAGCCAGCTTGTGTTCCACTGCAGTGCCCTGCGTTGTGACTACAGGACGAATATTGACAAGAAGGTCCAAAACAGAGCTGAGGAGTATTTTACTTGAATTCATCCCACAAAACGGAAGTATTAATGGCACGTGGATTTCTGCATATTTCCACAGGGAATATTACCTTGAATGAGCTTCTTCCTCTGTACATTAACTGTGCAGGTGGCAAAAATATATAAATAGTAGTACAGATAAATCATTGCAGTTTCCTTTCAGCATTACAACTGTAATTTATGGTTGGGTCTGTAAAGTTCTAGATGACAGGACGAATCCAGGCAGGAACTACACTGCCTCTACCAATTACACTTACAGATCCCCTATAGTTCATTAATACTCAACAGCACAGGCTCCGCACAGCTTGCAGGTGCTTTGCATATCAACTGTACGGCAGGACTGTAACATTTGGTTGGGGAATGTTGAGAAGTTGAAGTTAGGCATACTTCCCTGCCCTTTTCTCATTTCTCTGAAGCCCTTTATTAGTCATCTTCCAGCAGGGCTCCTAAGACATATTCTTACGTATTCCCTTCTTTTATCATCGTCCGTTTCCACTCAGCCAGCAGAACACCGGGCTGCTCTTCAGCCCATCTGCAGGGACACACCGTAGGCTTTGGAGCCCCTTGTGTCTGAGAGCACTGTGAGTGCATCGTCAGCTTGCCCCCAGGGAGTTCACGCGTCACTCTTACCCTTACGACTGGCATTATAGCACCCCGCCCCTCATCATTATCTTATAGCCCTAGGAAGTGAGTTTTAACAGGCAGGCCCACGCAGTCCCACATCAGCTGTGTCTTTAGTTCTTCCTAACTGGATAGACAAAACACACGTCATGCGGGTACTCATTCGGAATACATTCCTGTCATATTTTGCTCAATTATAATGCACGAACGACAAAGCAAAGAGCCCTTTGTCTCTTTCACATTGCGATGCACTGCCGGATTAATTATTTGCATAGGGATAGTTTATGTTTAAAAACATGATATCCTTTCTCTTTCGACACTGCGCCCCACCACAGTTCACATTTGTAGATTAATTCTGTGTTTTTTTACGATGAGTCAGAGCTCCCGGTGTAAGTGTTATTGCATCTGCTGCTATGCATGTAAGCCTCATCATCAAACTCTCCTTGGGAATGATGGGAGAGTTTGTTTAAAAAGCAGAACAACAAGCAGTTTGCTATTTATTCCATCAAAAACTGATCATATCACAGTGGAAACTTTAAACAATACAGCAATTAATTAAACATAAAAAAGAAAGTTCCCACACCAAATAAATGCTGATCAGAAAGTATTTCTGCTTCAGGACAGTAAGATAATTGTCAGGGGCCGCTTTGTCATTTTATTTCATTTTTTTTCAACAGAAAACAACCCCATTCTGGAGCGTTCTGTAACATGACTTCTCATCCCCACTGAACACCTGCCTCCACTTAACCCTGCTGGGGCTTTCTGCTTCAGCTAGCCCTTTCAATTGGGTCAGTGGATCAACAGGGGCCCTGGGCTCTCTGGAAACAGTGCCTTTCTTCACAATATCTCACCCGACAGCCTGCCAGTCTCCAGCCCCTTCAGTTTCCCCAAAAAGCCTCCAGCTGGGGGTTTAACAGACAGCCAGGACAAGGACGTTTTGTTTCTGCAAACCAATCCTAGTTCGCTCCCCCCCTCCTCCCTCACCGGTTGTTATGCCAATCAAATGCCTCTGTCAGGTCAAGAGTTATTCACATCATGCTAATAGGAACATGGGGTTGTCTATTCAGGACCCACCACAGGTATCACTGACACTTCTCATAAAAGCTTGGCCTTCACTGCGGCCCAGGCTGCAGAGCAGGCCTACGGGGGTCCCATATTCACTGTCTCTGTTTTATTTATGATTTCCTAAACACAATTTATTACTGCCTCTGTCTTTCTATTACTAACGGCCTCTCAAGACCTTTTTCTTTTGTTAACAGTGCCCCCCTACTTGTCTTGAATACAGTATGGCGTTGTGTAATTGGGTGTTTCATCCAGCCTTTAAGAAGTTAAGGTTTTAATTGCTCAGTATTAGGGCTGCTACAATTAAATCGAAAATCAATTTTTTCGATCGATTCCATTCCTCATTATATACATCAATATAAATACTGGATAATCGATTCAATAATTACATTTTTGTAAGGCGCATAGTTAATAACATTATTTAAGCTTACCACCGAACACCCTGCCTTGCTATTTACAGTATTTCTGCCACAGACAAGCAGTGGGTGTGCTCTTCTTCTCCTGCTCGTGTTAACCAGCATCTGATTTGCTGGTCACATCCTACCAGCGAATCAGTTTGGAAAATGCTTTGTAAGTACACCCCTCTGTGTATACGCTGTAAACAAAAAACAAAAAAAATCACGCGACCTTTGTATCCAGAACAGGACGACAGGCTTGTATTCCTGGCAAACAGCCTGTAAATAAATTGTGCACAGTGAAGAAAACTGACTGTATATAGTTTGTGCTTCTTTGGAGCTTCACAATGAACTATTATATAATGAATTCAATAAATAAAAAATTAAAAAATAAATAAATAAATAAACAATGTGATATTAAATGCAATTTTGGAGTAATGATCAGCTTGACCTATAGCAAGCCTGGATGTTGTGGTAAGTAAATCAATGTATTATTATTATTATTATTATTATTATTATTATTATTATTATTATTATTATTATTATTATTATTATGTTTTAGGCAGGGATTTCCGCATTGTGTGTTTCACAGATAGTGAAGGTTAGGTGGTACAGTTATCAAGATCCAATGTGTGGTGCTGCAGCTGCCACTGAATAAAAAAAAAGACGGTTTTCATAAACTTGTGTTTAGTTTATATAGATTACATTCCAAAGTACTGTAATCTGTTTGGAATAAATATTTTAGTAACACTCCTTTAGTATGTTAAACTTGCTTTAGGACTGTTGGATATGTTGTTGTGTTTTTTTCCTGACGCTAACAAGGCGTCCCTCTCATTCAATTGTTGTGCTCAAGCTTTTACGTAACAGCAATGATATTAAAATAATCACGTCGGGAGAGACGAATGGAGAGAAAATGTATGTGAGCGGTACAATCATGGATATTTATTCGAACAATTATATTTTGTGTGCCCAATTAATCGATTGCTATTTGGAGGCTTAACCGACATCCCTACTAAGTATGCTGGAGAAATCGCGAATTAAGCATTTTTGATTTTGATTACGTTTACGCAACAGTTACGTGAAAAAAGGGAACAGTGAAATGGGTTGTTGTTTATCTACTATGACTTGCTGTAGATAAGTTAGCAAACATTATTAAAAAATATATTTTGGAACCATTCTGGGAGCTGCCATCATTGGACACCTGCCCTTTTCTTGAATGCAGGAGCGTAGCATTAAAGGGGTCAGTCTTAAGGGCAGACCGACCCCATATTATCACACATGTTTCCAGTCTTACAAGTCATATAGTACAGGAAGAAGAGAGCAAGTTAAAGTCTGCTTCCCTAACTCAACAACCAGTATGTAAAGAGAAATTCAGTAATGTGGAAGAAAAAGAAAGAAGGAAAGCCCCCAGATCTTTCCCATGATCTGCTCTTTGATAGGCAGAGTTCTGTAAATAACCTGGACTAGATGCACTATTTCCTGCGAAAAACGCTCTTGTGTCTGAAACTCCACCAGTCATAACATGCCCGGCTAGCGCAGACTATTCAAAAACAAGCAAACGAACAAGCCTGTCATGCTTATTTTAATATTCGTGCTTGTGGAGTGGTTTTGGCTCTTGATCCATTGACACCGAGCGCCAGAGCAATGGAGTACAAAAGAAAACAGAGCTCAGTGGGAAGCTAAGATGCTCGCCTAGCCTTCTTTGCATAGTGCCGAGGAGCTCCATCAGCTCCCTGCTGTTCTCTCTGGGCTTGAGCCACACCCCCCATGGCTCCGTGAACAGGCTCTGCTTTGTGGTTCACATGAACCCCCTTTTCACTGACAGGGAACAATGTCTCACCTCTAATGAAAAACTTCACAGTTTACCAGGGCAAAAAGCCAAGGCTGCAGTGAGTATCTCCTCCCGTCTGTCTGTCTGTCTGTCTGTCTGTCTGTCTGTCTGTCTGTCTGTCTGCCTGTATGCACATATTTTGTAACCTATTGCTAACATCATCCCATTCATTCTAAATGACTTGATCTAATCTGGTCTGGTACCTAAAAAGGTTCATTTGTGGATTACTATTGCGTTTATTATTGAATTTAAAAGCCTTGTTGTATGACAGGCACTTTGAAATAAGAGCAAACACTGCATTTCTTCTAGAAGTAAAATAATAATAATCTTAGACGCCTGTGGAGAGGTTTTGAATATCCCAGCCTCAACTCAAATACAGATTGTTGGCTTTTCTCCCTGGCCCGGATTAAATGGGCTTTACCTTCCTAACGCAGTCTCCAGTACGAAACAGCACTGTAGTCTCATTCCTTCTGGGTTTTCTCTTAATATCTCAAACACAAGGGATAAAACAGTCCACAAGTACATGAGTGTATTACATAAGTCCCTGCAGTGATACAGTAGACTTGCATTCCTCTATCCATTCAGTTAAATCTCTAAAACAAACCAAAAAAATAAATACAAAATAAAACATCACTCAAACATGAGAGCAATCAACAACATGAAGAGAAGCAGTGGGGGAGTAAATAAGTACATGAGTAAATAAATACACAAGCAAACACATAAATAAATAACAGCCTTACAAAACAGAGACTCATTTTAAATTCTACATTGCGTCTATTCTGCTTTGCAGCCTAAATCCAAACCAAAATCACCCTTCGCAGAAATGAACCCAACGTTTTTAAAAGCCTGCATTTACAGTGCATATCGCCGGCTGAGAGCAGGAAGGTAAACAAGGAGCGGGATGAGCAGTGGAGTTTGTCCGTTTTGGGAATGCTCTATTAATGATATTATGTTTTACAGTAAGGAGGCTTCAATAGGGACTGTAAAATAAAATACAAATCGTTTGTAGTATCTTGATGCATTGTAAGCCACTGTAATTGAATACCGAATGTGGTAATATATGTACAACTTCAAATAAACACCAAAGTAAAATATGAAGAATCAAGTCTGCTTTTACACTGAAGGTTTAAATATTCAATCTGTTAAACCAGATTTACAGCCCTAACCACTGAAGTACATTAGTGTTTAACTATGTTCCACAAAGTAATGAACACTGCACCATCCACACCAACTCCAATCCCTTGTGACCTAAAGCTACAGTATTATTTCACATATCTCTGCGTTGAGTAAGACCACTACTAATTGCTCTCACCTGACGCAGAATAAAGGCAATACCTGGTTTTGGGTCTCTTCCAAGACCACCTAAGGTAAGACTGATTTCAGTGTTGAAAGTCATGAAAGCAGATTTCTTTGTCACATTTATTTTTTCTGAATCAAAGGCTTATCGAGTCAGAAGTCTCTCAAACTGAATAAATAAACACAAAAGTGTCAGCAACTGCTTAAACATTAAGCAGTAAAATATAGTATAGTATATATATAATTTTCTATCCAGCGGGCCAGTGAAGTTAATGAAATATTTGTGTCAAGTTCATGGAAGTGCTACAGAACACACCACATCTTGTTCTGTACTCCGTGATGTCCTTTAATCACAAAAATCTGGATAATAAGCTAGGAAAAAATGATCATCCAATCTCGAAGCTTGTCAGTTGTAGCTCAGTCATTCCGGTCATTTTTTTTTCTTCATTTTTAAAATTTTTTTATTTAGTGTGCCCCCAATTTGGAATGTCCAATGAGTTTATCCCCTCACCGCAGCAATTCCCCACACAGCTCAGGAGAACTGAAGGTTCAGTGAGTGTCCTCCGATCCCACGACCAAGCCATCTTCCATCTTCCTACACCCAGGAACTCGAGAGTGGATGGCAGTGAGCTACCAAACTCTGGAGGACAAAGGCCAGCCCTGCAGGTGTCCACCAGTGAGCTCACAAGGGCGCCTGGCCAGTAGGGTTTGTTTGGCGAAACAGTCCCTCCTAGTTTTGCATCCCTCACCAACGGGAGAGCCAGAGCCAATGTGACACTCCCTTCGGAGTCCCCAGCAAAGACCGTCCACTTTGCACAGCCAGGACGTGAACCTGCGCTGCATGACTCACCCTGCGCACCAGGTGGCTGCGCTTCTACCAGGTGAACCACTATGTAGGGCATTGTGTTTCTCTTTCAAGGGTAGTCTGTCCTTTAGGATGACTTTGAAAAGAACTTTCTCTCCCCTTGCTATTAATTATAATACAGGCCAGTTTTTAAATCCCTGGTGTAAACCCAGTGTTTATTTTTGGCAGGTTCCTTAGTTTCACACTTTGGCATGTTCTGCTTCGCTTCATATTTTTTTTTGTTTAGATAAATAGTTTGAAATATATTGTTAAACTTATAATTAAAAAATTATGTCTGCAGTCTTGAATCTTAAACCGCAAAAAATAAAAAAATAAAAAAACAGAAACACAATCGCACTGGTTTTCCATTTAAGGAAAGCAAAAAAAATGAAAACCCAGTGCTCTTTTTAAATTTATCAGCCAATGTATTTGTTTTTTTTTTTTTTAGCAACCTTACATTGGTTCCTTTAGAGGAAACGCAAAATATTAAATTCCACAATCAAAATGGAATTCCTAAACAAAAGCTGGGTGGTCATGCATTGTCAACTGAAAAGCCTCAAACATAATCAACTTCGATCCTCACCTCTGGTAAAGTATTTTTTTTTTTCTCAATGACTTTGTTCAGTTGAGGCATTCAAGCCCCCATTTTGTTTTGCTCTTCACAAACAGACACACATATTATCACACATGTTTAAGCATACCGGAAGAGTTTGAATTGCTTTCTAATAAACAAAGACCCTGTGCCGAGCCATTTCTCTGGAAACCCTTTCCAGCGTGGGCCTCTGAAAAGCCCCCTCAGAATGGACAGGCTCTCTGGCACGTGAGCATCTGAGGTCTTCATCAAACCATGATGCAAACAGCCTGCTCAGCAGTTAATGGACATTGTGAAATCCTGGTGCGTCAACTACAGGGTTAACAAGCCGAAGCGTCAACTACAGGGTCAGTATTCCGCACAGGAAAGAGGACTGAGAGTTTGTAATGACTCTTCAGTGGTGGGGAGAAAGGAGATGCTTCGATAGAGGAACAGGGTTTGGAAGTCTTGTAGCTGCACTGAATGCACCAGAAAGAAAAGCAGGGGCTCGTTAAACAGGGGTAATTAAAAACTGGATCCTACTGAGTGTTTAAATATTTGACGGTTCATTTAATGCAACCAGATTACCTCTGACCAGGTCCTTAATTACTTAATTGAACACCTACATTTAATTAAGAATTAAAGAACCGTTTGGACCTGGGCTCTGCTTAATTCAATAATTAGGGGCTTGGTTTGAACAAAGGTCCTGGCATGGAATGGATTGAAAGAGCCACAAATGAGTACCTAATGTTACCTTTAGGTAGACCTGGTGCTAACTGAGGTCTGCGAAACTAGCTGTAAATGTTTTTGTGAAATCTGACTTCTTTATGTGGAACTGTTCAAAACTTTTTTTTTTATTTATTTAAAGAGGAAATATTAATGAAGAACACCAAACTTTACTGGATCCATAAAACCAGACTTTCTTTAATTATCTAATGAGTTAAATCCCAGTCGTTCTAACAAAAGAATCATTCAAGCTCAATGCCTGCGTTACTGTAACTCACTGAAGCACCGCGGGTACATTGACTCGCAATGTGATTTTACAATATAAAAGTTAGCTTTTACTTAACTGCTTACGTTAAGTAAGTCTGGTGTCTATCACTAGACATAAAAATGAAATATGACTGAAGGGGGATACAGTACAGTGCCTTTAAAAAAATAAAGTACCTATTCAATTAATCATTATCAAGAACATGTCTGCAGCTGCTCCACCATGTCTGAGTAAATCTGTCCAAAAAAAAAAAGTAAAGTCAAAGCTGGAAAAAAAGACGAAGCAGGAAGCAGTGAATGGAGTTATTTATTTAGAAGTATAACCATTTCAACCGCAAAATCATGATTTCAGAAACACAAGATTCAAACAGGTTTTCACTGCTATTGATATAAAAAAGAAATAGAACAGATCCACAGCCTTACACGGTACACCAGGCAATAAAACAACACTAGTGTGGGTTAGCAACTCCATAGGAAATGTACTTGACGTACCAGGGCACCTGGTAACCTGAAATAAGAGGTCACAAGCCAGTGGACACCACAACAGGTACCACCCCCTCACCCAATACAAGTAGATAACAGCTTGAGTAAGCCCCCATCTGTCTTTAGCCGACACAATAGTTCAGTCTCACCGGAGACCTGTTCATTCAGGTTAAATCAGCTCCTAATCCTTCCCTTTGACTTCAACCCTGAAGTGCTAGTGGCTGAGCTGATGAAGCCATACCCAAGGCACTGCTGGAAACTGATCTTGAGCAGCTGCCAGTCCTCAGTCGACCAAAACAATAAAGTGTGTTTAGAAAACAAAACAGAAGCAACCAGAAATGACACCTGGTGTAATCAGGTAACTGTATGGGCTACTACAGCATGTTTACAGCCTGGATGTCTGTATTACCAACAGGACAGCACTGCATATCGCCTGTGAAAGCATAACACATACTGTAAAAGCTCATTCTCTAACCCTGTGGTTACAGTATGTGCTGGACAAAGACAACTAATGATCTGATTCCAGGTGTATGTCACTCGATTCACATTTTCTACCTCTTGTGCGTGTGTGCTTAGGGGTGTGTACTGTAGGCGTGTTTTTTTTTCAGAGTTAAATACTGGCAATGTTGTGTAAATTACTTTTCACTTGATTGCAATGCTAAATATTAAGACACCAGAGCAAGCAAGGGAAGGAGAATACATGAAGCTGCCAGAAGGACACTGTTTGTTAAAATCATACTGTCTTAGAAACTTTAGCACTGATGGAGTGCTGATGGAGTTTCATTTCCTGATGCTTAAACACACAGACTCAGAAGGTACCAATACTTAAATTGCTTTTGATTCTCAGCCAGGTGTAATATGGCTCTGCCAGCAATTAAACCCGTCCAAGGGGAAATTAAATAACTGTCAAATGGAAATATAAAAAGCGCTTTCAATGCAACCAAATATTTCAACAAGGAAATGCAAAAAAAGTGAAATAGTTTTATTTGAAATATTAAGACTCAACATATACTGCATGTAGCCATTGAGAACAGGGACACAGGAACAAATACGAGTAAGGTAATGCAGTGTACCAAGGTGCTGCATGATTTTAAGTAGAACTGCACCCATGGGGGCTCCCGAGTGGCGCATCCAGTAAAGGTGCTATAGCCTGGAGATCGCAGGTTCGAATCCAGGCTATATCAGCAGCCAACCGTGACCGGGAGTTCCTCGGGGGCGGCGCACAATTGGCTGAGTGCTGCCCGGGAAGGGAGGGCTTAAGTCGGCAGGGGAATCCATGGCTCACCCCGCATCAGCGACCCCTGTGGCCGATAGGGCGCCTGTGGTCCTGCATTGGAGCCGCCAGATCTGTGTTGTCCTCCAGCACTATAGGTCTGGTGGCATTGCTGTGGATCTGCAGCGCGAAAAATGACGGCTTGGCAGGAGCACGTTTCGGAGGATGCGTGTTCCAGCCTCCACTTCCCGAGTCGGCGGGGGGATTGCGAGCGGTGAGCCGAGGATACAGATAATAATTGGGCAAACTAAATGGGGGAGAAAACCAGGGGTAAAAAATTGGCGACGACTAAATTTAAAAAAAAAAAAAAAAAACTGCACACACCGATTATTCCATTGTTCGGACTGAGCTCTCCACAGGTGAGGGGCATTGGAGCTAATTTATCATTCCAAGCAAAACGACTGAAGAAACAGCTGCTGGGGTTTGTGTGGATCGCTGTTCTCCAGAGTCTAAGAAAAGCAGTGATCAACACAAACCCAAGTAGCTGTTTCTTCACTTTTTTCCCTCGTTATGGTAAATTAGCCCAACGAACTCCAATGACCCTCACCTGATTGCCAGCACCTGATTTCTTTGTGCTGGCAATCAACCTGAATGATGGAATAATGGGTTTGTGCTGCACTGGTTTTAAGTGGGTTATTTTCAGAATCTGTGCTGCCCCCTTTCATAATCGGCTTACAGGTGGCACTTTCCTCATCAGGTGTATTCCCAGATTCTCAAGTCAGGATAACCAGTAATGACGTCACCCTTCATCACACAGAATCTCCCCTTGCACAGATGCACCACACTGCAACAAAACCACCAACAACTCTAGCACCGTCCGTCTGGAACAATTATTTCCGCTGCTTATTTAGAAATGGAATTCATCATGATCTCTGGCTGTTTGCACTTGGCTAATGATCACAAAGAAAGACAGAAATCAAGCTATTTATTTCTGAATTCCATGGTCACTGTGGTCATAGATTCATTTAATCTGAGCACAGGATTAGACAGAGAAGCAATGGTCTTTGTACTGCTTGCCTGAATGTCTGACCCCTCCCCCCAAAAACAGGATCCCTTCCAAAACGCATGGCTATGCTGCGGCTTGCTCTCTTTTCCTTTCACAAACAGGCTGCTGCCACACTGCCGAGGTCAAAATGCCAACAAGCTCGGTGCACTGCAAACAGTAGTTGTATTGCTTGCTTTTTATCCAGAATGGAGTGGTAAAGCAAACAGAACGGTGTTTAATTGTAAGCCCCTAATGGTAACAATTGGACAAAGGATCAGCCTAAACAAACAGTCATTTCTCCCTACAGCTGAAAGCAACATGCAGACCAGGACTTGTGAAGTAGGAGGACCTTTGGATGTCACAATACCCCCACACTCAGCCTCTGAGCAGAAGGAAAGGGCTGTGTTACTTTGAGAAGGCAAAACGAGGGATCCATCTAGTTATCCATTGTTAAACGTGGCTGCTTTTTTATCCTCTAAAACAAACCATTGCTTTAAAATATGTTATTTAAACTCAATTACAATTTCTCAATGCACAATCTTAGAAAAATGCAGTAGTTATGCCAAGCGTCTCAGGGTTGCGGGACACTCAGGCAACAGTATGATTTTCTATGACTTGAACTGAATTGCTCTTTGACGTACAGAAGCCACTGAAACAGCACAACACTAGACTGCGTTACGAAACAGTTAACAAGATGACAAGCCCGAGTCACAGTATCAATTTAAAGCACTAATTTCATCCAACATGTCTGCTCAGCAGCGAAAGTCTGTGTGCGTTAAACGGCTGAGCTTCAACTAAACCTCTTTAGAGGAACTAATCTTCAAAGACCAAGAAATTCCTGGACTGCAAACTACAACAGGATTAAAGTTTCTATGGATACTGATAGTAATTGCCAACTATAAGAACAATAAGGCAAACATGCAAAACATTTGTCTGTCTAATTAATGTTAAATGAGGAGATAAATAACTGACCTATTGCATACTGCGAAATCGTCTGATTTGGTATATAATTTATTGAATGATTGTCTGAAGCGATCTGCTGTTCTGCTGATGTGCTTCAGCAAAGTCCACTCAGGAACACGGTACACGAAAGAGCTGCTCTGAATGCACAGCTTCTAAGTTTAACAATTTTTATTTTTGGGATTCAATCCAAAATCCAAGAACAGCTGGACGAGGCGGAAAAAAAGGGGGTATTAAACCTGCATGCCCCTAATAACTGTATGCATGCGGAAACTTTCTGTTAAGATTTCACTGCATTTCAGACCAGTCACTAGATGCCCGTTAAATTGAATTTCCTGTGCTCCTCAGCTGTAAAAAAATGCAGCAGTTTGCGATTGCTTTTCAATTATAGTGGAACTGGAAAGGTGTTAAGAACAACGTTATTTCGGAAGTGTGGAATTGCGTCAGTGCTACTGAATGCATTTCAAGATGTTCAGACCCTCGCAAGCTTTTCATAATATTGCTCCAAGCTTCACTTGGTCCCCGGCCGTGACCAAGCACGCTTCTGCAACCTCTACAGGAACTCAGGAGCTCTTTGCAAACACGGAGCAACCACTGATGTGCAGCCATTTTGTGCCAACACTTCACACAACAGCACCATTTTCTTTCAAAGTCCCAAATGATTTTTCATAGAAAGTGCACGCCGTAAAAATAACTTCTTTCACATTAATTGTCATCGGACCAGGTCCAAGAGGAAGCTTCTAGTGCTTTAAATGTGTCACTAAGGAGATTAAAACACATGAAATGAATAATATTTCCATGAGCGTGGCAGTATATATATATATTTTTTTAATTAAGTTGTTATTATTAAGTTTTATTAGAAAGACAAATAATCAATAATACATTAACTTTGAAAGTGCCAACAGATTACAAATCATTAAGCACTTGCCCAGATCAGGTCAACTTTGCATCTGACATCTAACATTGTCTTATTTTTTAAGAGTCAATTAATGCCAAGGTTAACCTGCTGTTTTTAATATGATAAAACAAACTTTAAATTGTTAAGTAACTGATATATTGCCTGTCGCTATCATTGTCTCAAGGGACACAAATTAACAGGACAAAAGCTCTAATGGTTGCTGCCTCAGTATAACTGAACAGAGTGCTGCTGACTGATAAGGTTATTACCATTATTAACACACATCTGAATCTCTCATTGAAGATGGACACGTATGAGCTCTCCTGATGCGTGCCCTAGTACAAAGACACAATTGTGAACGATGTTCCAATTTAAATGAAAATTCCTGAAAGAAAACTGAAAGATTTGCCATGTCACGTTTATTATAGACTTACACAAAAGCGGATTCATTTTTTAATATAAAAAAAGAAAGCACAATGTAAATAAAGTTCCTGTTAAGAAAAAGTAGGTACAAGGCTAGCATTTAAAGTTTATAAATTCCCCGGACATTTGTTATGCTAAAAAACTGAATCTGTTGTTATGAAACTGTTTACAGTTGTTTGCACAAGTTATTATTGACGCCCTGTGAGTACCAGGGTTCAAATCAATTATAAAAACAACACCTTAAGCCTCAAAGCAGGAGCCTTTAAAACTAAAATAGCTGCTAACTCATTTGAAAGCTGAAGGCATTATAAATAGTGATGTGCCTGTACCTTTATGCCTTAAGCTTTGTTTGGACTATAAATACACGTTGGACAGAAATGAAACAGGCCTCTAAGGAACGAAGGAAAGAAACAACAAACTTGAGAATTTCCTCTTTTTTTCCACCTCTCGTTACAGCGTGCCGATCGAATGGCATGTTCTTCTCTGCACGACTCTGCCTTGTGAAAGTCGTGCTTTCCCATATTAAAAGTAAGGTTAAAACAAAACCAAATCTGCGACCACTAACTGTAAATATACTATTTTATTATATCATTAACTGTGGTATATTTGAAGATTTTGGCAAATTGTTGCACTGCGATTATTAAAATCAGGGGTGGCAGGGTAATTATTTTGGTACTTTGAATTTGAGCAGTTTTCTTTTCGTTATTATAACTATGTATTTGTTTGAAGGGAATAATTGCATTATGTTTGAGGAGATCACTTAAAGTTATTTAAAGTGTCAATTTCAAATTGCTCCCTTCTGTAAATGTTTCTTTATTTGTATTATTTTCTTTTTCAGTTTTTGTGTTTGTTTATTTATTTTATTTCTGTCTCTACACCTGCACATCGACTGTCAATGAAAATTAGCTCGTAGCTAAAATCTGGGCAAAATACATCTTATGACATGTCAGAAACATTAGCAAATGTATGTTGTCCCTGTCAGATGAATAATAATAATAATAATAATAATAATAATAATAATAATAATAATAATAATAACAATATTCTCTGTCATTGCAGGCAGGGTCTCCATGCTTGGATTGGAATGTATTTATCAAATCTTTCCCTTAACAAGGATGGGAAGCTTTGAGCTTTGAGCTTTGCTTGACAGTATATACTGTGAAAACTAAAAGCAATCTACTGTATGGGACGAAAGGGTGGAATACAACTGTGTTATTTGAACGTATAGTGGAACGGAACCTCATTTTAAAATCAGACAATGGGTTCCTAAGATACAGCCTTTAATAGTCTAGCGATGTATATGATGGTGCTCTGTATATGGACTGGCACTTTGTAATAAATGCTCATGTAAAGTTCCATCTGTTTTAAGGACTGTCCATGTATATACATGCACCAGCACTTATCCAGGCCTCCAGGAATATGGGGCTCAACAATTCTGATGTGGGGTCTTAAGGAGGATAATACTGTACTAATATTGAAATGTTCCAGTATGGGCTGGCCCGGCTCCTGAACAGTGCTGCAGCCTTCACTTTTTATTTAAGCGGCACAGTACATCTCACAAGCCCCAGGTCTTCTCAACAGAACTAAGCTTTTATTGACATAACAGTTTGTACCCCAGGATGACCACGGGCACACTGGGCACACAAACCCCGGTTCCAGCCCGCCCTCAACAGAAAAGCCTTGTCTGTGATCTCTTTGAACCCAGATCCAGACGCTATGGCCATCTATAAATGCAGCTGTATGAATACAAACTATCCCAGTTACAAAATGCACAGGTTGGGTACAACTCCAATCATTAAAGAAGCAAAGTTAACGAACCTGTCATCTGCATGTCACATTTCAATATCTTGAAGCAATGGAAATGTTCGTTGCTGTTAATTGTTTCCTAAAATATCAGACATGTGGGAGAATTCATAGGGCAGCCTGCTGTATGTTCAGAAGATATATTTGATACATGACTAGTGGGTGCTGTGGTGCATATACCATTAGTATTAATACTCATAAATCTTGTAATACTAATTATTCACATGATAAAAGTCAATGATTGTTTTTTATCAGGCTAATTCAATGATTTGTCAAAATGAAGGCTTCCTTTTGTCAAAGAACAAGTAACACAGGTCAATTCTGTCCCTTTGTATGTTTAGGAAAAGTGAACATTCCAGCCTGTCTGTGAAAGCTTTTAAAGAGCTCCTTATTAACGCTTCAGTAACTGTAGCTAACATTGTAACGTGGATGAGTTTAGTTTGGCCATTGAGATGACAGACTGCAATAACAAGCCTCTGGGGGATTTCTTTTTAATTTAAACTAAAGTGCTTTTAGCAGCAACATTCTGTCGTCATGTAGTCTGTGTGGACACACTTCCATAAGAGTGATTTATAACCGATCATGGTTATATCCTTATGACTGATGCACAGTAAATTACAGTGGAGCACAATTATATATATATATATATATATATATATATATATATATATATATATATATATATATATATATATATATATATATTTATGAATTGCAACTGAGACATTTTAGTCAAAACATTTCTCCCATTTCTCTTTTAATATTTTTGTTAATAATTCTTGTTTCCTTCTCTTTGTTTTAACGTAAATACAATTACCCCTCTGCCCAATTAACAGTACAAAAGGAGGTAGGGGTTAAGTGAAAAGGATAAGGTGGCTACCAGTAATCCAGCTTGGTAGTTGGCCCAATTCATCTTTGAGAACTAACCACAGTTCTTCTGTGGTTTAGGCAGCCTCAGTTGCTTCTCTCTCTTCATGTAATCCCAGACAGACTCGATGATGTTGAGATCAGGGCTCGGGGCCATACCATCACTCCAGGACTCCTTGTTCTTCTTTACGCTGAAGATAGTTCTTAATGACTTTCCTGTATGTTTGGGGTCGTTGTCATGCTGCAGAATAAATTTGGGCCAATCAGATGCCTCCCTGATGGTATTGCATGATGGATAAGTATCTGCCTGTACTTCTCAGCATTGAGGAGACCATTAATTCTGACCAAATCCTCAACTCCATTTGCAGAAATGCAGCCCCAAACTTACAAGGAACCTCCACCATGCTTCACTGTTGCCTGCAGACACTCATTCGTACAGCTCTCCAGCCCTTCGGTAACAAACTGCTTCTGCTACAGCCAAATATTTCAAATTTTGACTCATCAGTCCAGAGCACCTGCTGCCATTTTTCTGCACCCCAGTTCCTGTGTTTTCGTGCATAGTTGAGTCGCTTAGCCTTGTTTCCACGTCGAGGTATGGCTTTTGGCACAAGTCTTCCATGAAGGCCACTTCTGACCAGACTCTCCAGACAGTAGATGGGTGTACCAGGGTCCCACTGTTTTCTGCCAGTTCTGAGCTGATGGCACTGCTGGACATCTTCGATTGCGAAGTAAGCATGATGTGTCTTTCATCTGCTGCAGTAAGTTTCCTTGGCAGACCACTGCGTCTACGGTCCTCAACTTTGCCCGTGTCTTTGTGCTTCTCAAAAGAGCTTGGACACACATCTGAAACCCTGTCTGCCTTGAAATTTCTGCCTGGGAGAGACCTTGCTGATGCAGTATAACTACCTATGTGTCTTGTTGCTATGCTCAGTCTTGCCATGGTGTATGACTTCTTGACAGTAAACTGTCTTCAGCAACCTCACTTCTGTTAGCTGAGTTTGGCTGTTCCTCACCAGTTTTATTACTCCTACACGCTGTTTCTGTTTCTGTTAATGATTGTCTTATCAACCTACAGTAACTGTAGCTAACATTGTAACGTGGATGAGTTTAGTTTGGCCATTGAGATGACAGACTGCAATAACAAGCCTCTGGGGATTTCTTTTTAATTTAAACTAAAGTGCTTTTAGCAGCAACATTCTGTCGTCATGTAGTCTGTGTGGACACACTTCCATAAGAGTGATTTATAACCGATCATGGTTATATCCTTATGACTGATGCACAGTAAATTACAGTGGAGCACAATTATATATATATATATATATATATATATATATATATATATATATATATATATATATATATATATATATATATATTTATGAATTGCAACTGAGACATTTTAGTCAAAACATTTCTCCCATTTCTCTTTTAATATTTTTGTTAATAATTCTTGTTTCCTTCTCTTTGTTTTAACGTAAATACAATTACCCCCTCTGCCCAATTAACAGTACAAAAAGGAGGTAGGGGTTAAGTGAAAAGGATAAGGTGGCTACCAGTAATCCAGCTTGTGCTTTTCACCGGACAAAGAAGACTGTTAAGTGGATACATACGAATCTGCTTTTGTTGTTGCCCTGCAAAGGAGAGCTTTAAGGCAAGCATCCATCAGATGAGAGGACTAATTCATTTCAGCATATACCCAATATCCTCTCAGATGAGAATCTTTCAGGAAGTGCTTAAACCTGCTTGCACATCCAAAAAAGCCTCAAAACACCTTCCCTGAGGGGAGACATTGGATACTAGTCTTTAGAATCTGACAGAAAATGTCCTTTTGAGTTCCTAGAAATGCATATGTGAACCCAACACACGCTACAGACCCTGGAACAAAATACAGTCTGGGATCTTTACAGCAAGCTTATTCATTCAAACTCAATGCATTATTTAACATGTCATTTTTTAAAAGGTGTTACATTTTACTTAAAGACTTGCCAGGGATTCTTAAAAGGTGAAATATTGTAGCTAAATAAGCCTTTATTTTAGTGTCTTTGGTTGAGAGCATGGAAGACAAACTAGACTAGAATTTTTATAAATTCAATGCTTTAACGTAACTGCAATACCATGTATATTTTGTTCTAAAGCAGCATAATCTATAAAAAAAACTAATCAAATTATACAATATTTAACTGTGTATCATATATTATTATTATTATTATTATTATTATTATTATTATTATTATTATTAATAAAAGGTAGATGAGCATTATTTAAAGGTGCAGTATACTCATACCATTCTAGACAGAAGCAGGCACACACATTATATACATTTAAAGCTAATGCAGTAATAATTCTTAACATATATTGAGTGTGTTATTTATTATAAACGCATGGAAATCTGCACCCACACATCTCATTAAATGAAACAATAACGATCAAAACAATAACTTCCATCGTAGTTGCATAAGTATTAAATGATCGTGTAAATGAGTTATACTGCGCAAATGACACATCAGCACATCTCTCAGTATGTGTGTTGTAGGAAAACACAGCTTGTGTTAAATGTAACACAAACTGTGTTGTTCTTAATCCAGAGTGTTTTATTTAATCAAGCACTCTCAATTTAACACCTGGGTGTTTAAGAGTATACTGTTCATCTGAACAACCAGGCGTGTTTCACATTGCAATGTGGATAATAATCATTATATATATATAAATAGGGAGAAGTAAGAAAATTCGAAAAAAGAACTATTTATTATACATTCACTTTACGTATTGCAATTAGGACTTCTTGGGGTTTTTTTTTAAGAAAAAAGAGCGTAATTTATGAGAGAAAGTCACACTGCTTAGTTCTTACAGAATGTATTCAAAGTGGATCCACACAGCAGCTCCGCATCATATCGAATAGGTAGCCTGTAATAGAAAGAGTTCTGTGGAGAGAGGGGTGCGATGCTGAGCGCTTTCCAAGATCGTTTTTATTAGAGCCCCGTTGTCTTTATAAATACAGTAACACATGCAGGCTGCACTTCATTTTGGGTTAGGTGGAACAGAACCGTTCGCGCAGAATACGACTGACACACGGGCAGCGCCATTCCAATTTTGCTGTCCTCAAAAAAATGTTAATTTATTGTGTGCACTAAAATAATTGTTATTTTATTTATTTTAATCAAAATGCAAACTGTGCCTGTTTTGTCATAGTTTAGGGTATGTGATTTCTTGGTTGTAAAACTTTTCAGTAAAACTTTTGAGAAACTTTTAGTAAACTAGTCTCTACATCACCCAACCAGACGATAAGCTCTCCACTGCGCATTACGAGACGTCGGCAGTTATTCCTCATTTAAAATAAAACGTCAACATTACCATAACCATTCGCGTCTAAAGATAAAACACTGCAGACAAAGCACTTCTTAAAGCGCTCGACAGTGACCTTAACAGAAACCAGATTACTAAACATCCAACTGGACACTTTTATATCAGCGCCGAAAAAATAAAAACAAAGTTCTGACAGCATCGTCAAATACTGTACTCTGCCAACACTTAACTTATGACATAGATATCATTTAAATTGCAAACTTTTCTTTAATGACTTTACAACTCGGAATATCTAAAATGCATATTGTTGAAGATTGCTCTCTCTATTGTTATATACGCCGATCAAACAGGAGTATAAAAACTACCCAACGACTGCACTCTTACCAGTTCCGCTGTGCGTTCCAAGCACGACCCCTAATAACAAGAAAACCCGCAGAAAGTGGAACTGACATCCCCGCTGAAGTTTTCCTGTTGCCCGTGTCTGGTACATTCCTCTAAATTTGCTGTGCCTGTACAAGGCTGGTGGTCTTTACATCCACTGTAAATAACCTCTCCCAACTTTGCAAAGGAATAAATTCAAATAAAGCGTGCCCAGAGAGTCTTCTCAAATAAATGTATTAAGGCAGCTCGCTGCTAAAAACTGGCGTCTGGGGTTTGGAGCCAAAGACTTTCCTTGCTGCTGCTGCTTTGAGTTGGAGCTGTTCTGCTTTCCTCCTTCCCTTTGCTCTACTTCCAAAAAACCCAAATCCACCAGCGTTAGGCAAACCAGATGGCTCTGATTAGCGCCTGCAATGCGTCGCCCCCTGCTGCCCAAATGCAAAACTGCATGCGTGCAATTCATCATCTGCTGTACGAGTCCTGCAGTGGCGAAGTTGCAACCACTGCCAGCGCGTGAAAGGAAGGGCGAGACGATCGTTTAATTACTTTCACGAAAGGGATTCTTCACTTACAAATAATCAGTCTGGCCGACAAACGATTTCCTGAACAGTCATTTAGTTTTCCCATTAAAACCAGTTTGTACGTTGCTGTTTCTGCGTTTTATATGATCCCTATCTGGAAATTATTACAACTGTGTAGAAGCATCCATGACCTCTAATCGCGAGTGTAATGTATTATTAAAACGCACGAACGTGCTTGTTTAGTTCTAACACTGCAACACACACTCCTGTCAGTTCAACGTAATTGATATTGCTCTTCAAAATAAATCACAGATTATTGTGTGTGTGTGACTTGAGAGACAATGGTTGTGTTGTTTTCTCTCCATTAACACCAGTAGGCTGCAGAGACTTGATTGACAGGTCGGCTCTGTGTTCGGAGCTTTGCATACAGTACTGCAAAGTGGAATTTGAGAAGAAAGCATCCCAGGACAGGAATATTACTACTACAACTTGATGTTGTTTTTTTTTCGTTTAAAATGCTCATTAAACTCATGAATTTACACTGGTATGTAAATATTCATGTTTGTGAATGTATGGCAGGGTACCACTGAACTTATGAGATCGATTGCTCATTAAAATCCTCAGCATATTTTTAAAGAGGTGACAGTTATGTATCTAGGGATACCAAGCTATTTGCAGTAGCAAATAGTCTGAGTGAAGTTATATATACAAAAAAAAAGTGCTTGATGTCCCTGCCATACAGAGGCTTACAATGTGTATATATGTTTGCATAAAGGAGGAAGCTTGAAAACATACACATCTTTACAAAAGCAATGTGTGATTTTGAACATACTCCTTAAAACACTGTGTGTTGAAGAAAGCTCGGGCGATTGTGATTTACTTTAATTACATGTTTAACTACATATGTTTCTATTAAGTGTTTATTTGCTCTGTGTGGAAAGGCAGCGCACGGGATCTCCAAGGTGCGCGCGAGGGCACTCAGTGATATCAGACGGTGCGCTGGTGTTTAAACAAACTGAAATGATACCCGATACAATCCACACTACCGTATGGTGCTAACTTACTTTTGTTCATGTTTAGTTCTTAAAGAGGTGTTTTACAAAGTAGAGGACATCCCCACAACGTCGTTTTTTCAGGAGTTACTATCTTTGTGGGGACATTTTCTCAAATTGTGTCCGCACATTGACAGTAATACCTGCCCACACAGACACACACGCGCACACACACCTTAAAAGCTTGGCAGCTGCTTTGTAAACGGGTTCCCCTCTCTGTCTGCAAACCCTCTCTCCCATTAACAAATCGCCCTAAACGCACGTGACAACATACCACTGTAAAAAGGGTTAGCTCCTGTTCGTTATATCAGCAGCCCTGGTCTCTGTAGAAAACTGAAACCCGTTTGAGAAGAGCTTCCAAGGGTTCAAACAGCTGTCAAATTGTCAAAGGGGTCGTTATCAGCAATTAAGGTTTTACAGGAAAACACTGAGGACTGCAATGCTTTACCACCCTTTGCCCAGTGTGACGATAATTAACATGTGACAGCCAAGCAAGCTATTCAGATGCCTGCTGTAAAACCCACCTTGTTTGGAAGGATATAAACATTACCCTTTCTTAAAAAAACAACTTGATTTCATACTTCAGTGTATCTAGGTATGTGTGTATGTATGTGTGTGTATGTATCTATGTATCAACATGGTAACTAAAAAGTGCACAGCGCTGTCAGTTATCTGTCTCCATACATAGGCGTGAATCATAAGCTAATGTAATCATTTAAAGGGGAATATAAATGCAGAATGTGCTGCAGTGTTTTTTGCATGATTGTTACACTAACAGATACGACAGCAGCAGTAAGTTATAGAATAGCCCTTGTGCTAGGCCTGGTTCCAGAGAAATATCCGAATACGCTCAACTGCACAACAAACACATTTGTCTTGTTTATTATTCCTTCAAGCTGTCCACCAGCAAAGCCATGGATTAGCCGCGCCCGCAAATGGTGGGCCATTTGTTGCAGTGCAAACATAATTAAGCCTGATTATTGTTACAAACTGCAACAGATGTTAAAAGCACACCCAAGAATAAAGATACAGTACTCTCTATTTCTTACATTGCCTGCAAGAGCTTGCTTTTTGAGTGGCTGCGACTTCTCAATGAGGAAAAGGTTCAGATTTTAAAATCCATGAAACTGGAAGACCAAGAGAAATGGTGCCTTGCAAAATACATACATACATACATACATACATACATACATACATACATACATACATACATACATACATACATACCTACATCTATTCACAATTCACAGAATCATATGGGTCCAGATGCAAGCTGAACCTCAATCAGTAGATCCAAGGGCATCAGAGATCTGCAATGGGACCTGACACTTTGTTTTTACTACAGTAGTTTTGGTCTTTCATATGGTAAGCATAAAAAGAGCTTAGCATAAGAATCCTCCTGATGTTCAGAATCAATCTTCATACACTGACTAGCATATAGTGTTCTGGTCTTCATCTTGGAAATTTGCATTGGTAACATTCCCTGGGCATGTTTATTGTGCAGTGCTGAAATCTCCCATGCATTTCTTTCATTTGAGGCTTGGGTAACAACTAATTGTAAACACATGTCAAGGCTGAAAAAAATAACAGCGTTTCAGAGGGAACAGACAGAAGACTGGATTTGTTGGTGTTGCATAAAGGTGACCAGCATTCCTTTACTTCAGAGCGAGTGTCGCCTGTGTTTTATCTTCTGAATGTCTGAACACTCTCTGTTCCTCGCAGGTTTCTGAAACCCCTGGGACTTTATTGGTCTCATAAACCAGGGCCCTCACAGGGAAGGTACAAGTCAAAGGGTCTGGATTTCATTACTCCAGTCTTACAGCCAGGCAAAGGGAAAAAGTGCAAAGTAGCTGGGTCACAGTTTGATATGTGAGATCAGTCAGCTTTTTTTTCTGGGGTTTATGGCCCTGTATTGAAATATGAGACTCCATAACAGCCTTTTCTTTAAGAGGCTAATGCTAGGCGATACATTGAGCAGCTATCCCAGTGCAGTTCAATTTGTTTTGCTTTTCCATTATGATTATGGAGGAGGTTGGTGTTTCGTGACCTCGTGATTGTGAATCGTCTTTGTTAGTCATCAGTGGAGTGCTGTGCTTTAACACAGCACTGCTGTGATGCCTTATAGAAGGATCCAGCAAGATCAGAGCTGATCACTGTGGGTCAGAACTGCTTTTCATCTCTCTTCTAAAAAACAGCAGATCTGCCTTGAAAATGATGACGTCTCTCCTAAGTACCGCTGGCACTATGAGTTAAAAAGCATGTTCAAGGGAGATTTCGACTTAGAGTTTTATCAGTTAAATTGGCTACATGAGATATGTGTTGCATTGAAGCCCCCTTTAAGGTGGTATTGTGCGTCTTTGCTTTTAAGGGGATTTATTATACCACCCCCTGGTGGTTGAAACTTGAAATTTGCAGCTTGCTTGTTGTTGCTCTTATTTGCCTTCACTATATACCGGGTAAGTTAAAGACAATCAAGCATAAAAATATCTGCAGGAAAGCCAAGCATATCAAAATAAATTAAACATCTGCACTGATTAGTCTCATCACTGGCGCATAGGAAACCAAATAACAAAATTAAAAAATCTATAACACTCCCGCACACTGTATTTTGCCAAATATCACTTTTTCTATTCTTTAAAAGAAAATAGAAATTAATGTTTCGGTTGCAAGACCTTCTTCAGAGCATAAAATGAAGAGAGGTATTGAAGTCATGAGCTTTAGACATCAGTAGTGGAATGTCTCTAATTTAATTACTGCAGAATGCACCCTATTAGATATCCTTTTAATGCTTTGGGGTAAGAGACGCAACCACACAATGATATAATAACCAACCTCGGTCATAGTCCGTCAGTCAAAACAGATCTATTGACGTTGGGGTTGTGCCTAAGCATTCCTGGAGATGAGCTGAAAGAAGGCACGTCATGATTCTATTGAGCAGAAATGTTTTTGATTACAATTCATTATTAAGCTGTATCACTTCTTGGAGGTGAGGCGCCCATTCATCTGCCTTGTCTTCTGTTCCCTGACCTTTTTGTGAGGTTTGCAATGATTTTGTGGGTTTTGAAAAACTTTTACTTTTACTTCTTGTGCACAGCTGTCTATGGTCCTCAAAACCAAAATAAACTTGATCTTGAATCCCTGTTCAGTCGATGATGATTAGTTATAACACAGGACAGTAATGTTTCATTAATTAAAAAGTGAAGCCCCCTCTGTTTGTTTGGGCAGGCTGTAACTATAGCAGCTACACTACTGCAACTCCCTCCTGGCTGGCCTCCCTGCGTCCGCCACCCATCCGCTCCAGCTCATCCAGAACTCCGTTGCTCGCCTGGTGTTCTCTCTGCCTCGCTTCTCCCACGCAACTCCACTGCTCCGCTCACTCCACTGGCTCGCGATCACCGCTCGCATCCAGTTCAAGACTCTTGTACTCGCCTACAGATGCCTTGACCAGACTGCACCCAGCTACCTCCAGACCCTCATCTCTCCCTACACCCCCACTCGACCTCTCCGCTCCTCCTGCACTAGAAGACTGGCTGTACCTCCTCTATGCTCCCCTGCCTCCAGAGCCCGCTCCTTCTCCACCCTCGCCCCGCAGTGGTGGAATGACCTTCCCTCAGATGTCAGGACTGCCCAGTCCATGACCACCTTCCGGCGCCTCCTCAAGACTCACCTCTTCAGACAGCACCTGTAGAACTTTATCACTCTTCCTTAATGTGCTTTACTTGCACTTATCTGCTCCCTATTTTACTGCATTTAATCCTGTACTTTATAGAGTACTGTACTATAATCTGCCACTAGTGTTATTCAATCTGTAGTATTTTGCATTTAATCGTATCCTGATGTAACTATCACTGACACTGTTATCAGCTCCGATATTGAATCGTATTTTGTCATATACTTGTACTTACTAGAACTGAAGTCATTGTGTTTTATCTTGCTCTTAATTGTATTAATACTTGTACTGTGATTCTTGAAATGTACTTTTTGTTTACGATTGTAAGTTGCCCTGGGTAATGGCGTCTGCTAAGAAATAAATAATAAAAATAATAATAATACTGTAGCTCCTGGGGATTCTTCAGTCATTACAGTGGAAGCACAGCAGGAATCTCAAACCAGGGTACTGAACCGGAACATGATAAACAGCCACCTATTCCTCTCTTAACATTTTATTAGTGTTGAAATAAACCCTTTATATAAGTTAATGCCTTGCGATATGAAGTAAAGGGTCAAGAAAGAGTTAACAATATGGCATTATTATCGAAGATGCGATTTACCTAAATAAAATAAGATTTGTAGTTATGTCTTATTATTATAGCACAATGGGAGTACAGTACTGTACTACCATGGCACAATCTTAACCAACTTAAAAAAAATTAAGCAATGTCATTAGTATGATTCGTGAATAATATGGTTAAAGATAACTAAATGTTGTGGCTCCCGAGTGGCGCATCCAGTAAAGGCGCTCTGCGTGGAGTGCAGGATGCGTTCCAAAGCCTGGATGTCTCCGGTTCGAGTCCAGGCTATTTCCTTGCCGATCGACGACTGAAGCTCCCAGGAGGCAGCGCTCAATTGGCTGAGCAGGGAGGGCTTGGTCATCCAGGGTGTGCTTGGCTCACCACGCACCAGTGACCCCTGTGGACTGGCCGGTCGCCTGAGGGCTTGCCTGTAAGATGCCTAGGGCTGCGTTGTCCTCCGATGCTGTAGCTCTTGGTGGCTGCATGGTGAGTCTGCAGTGTGTAAAGAAGCTGACAGCACACTCTTCAGAGGACAGTGTGTGTTCATCTTCGCCCCTCCCAAGTCAGCAGTGGGCTGAGCCTAAAAATAATTGGACATTACTAAATTGGGGAGAAAACAATAAAAATAATTGACGACCATTAAATAAAAAAGAACTAAATTTACAAAACCTGTAATGGCTCAGCATGTCCATGTAAGAGTTCTACCTTAGCTTTTCTTTCCAAGTTGTGCACCATACCAGTGTGTTCTTCCTTTTAAAAGACCACGATTTTAAAGTGACACTCTCTATTTCACAGCAGACCAGTCTTCACACCCCAGTCCAGAATGTTAAACTGGACCCTGGAGAATTTCACGCTGACTCCTGCACTGTGCAAGGGTGGCAATCAATCACACTTGAGCTCAATGCAAGGTAATCTAAGAATGGAGTTTGTCACGGTATGGATTGAGGGGTTCACTGCCTGCTCTGTAGATCAGTAACCCAAGTCTCCCACCTGAAGAAAAACATTTAAAAACGCTTATTCAGCACCTACTGTATGTCATTGGACAGCTTTAATCTCTTAGATTTGTTTGCTTTTCCTTCATTTTCATTTTGTGAGAAACAATACACTATAGTGCATACCTATATTACTACCTATATACAATTTATTACATTTTAATTGAGGTACACCAACTCACACATACAATAATTCCCTTATTAATGATCAAACCAGACCTGAAACATCCCTTTTTTCTAAATCATTACAATAGGGCCTTTCCTAGTGTTTTGGCAACGCAGTCAAACAGGGATGGCTTTCAAACCACAGTAAATGATCTGGGCTGGTGTTCATATTTTTCAGCAGGCAAGTATGTGGATGTCTCTGCCAGCTGAATTTGACAGATGGCCTTGCTGTGTGGGCTTGGTAAACTCGGGTCATGAACGAAAAACAAGAGCAAGCTTTAAACACGTCACTGATCAGATATCTTGAGCTATTATGAGGGATTCAATATGTACACACACACGCTGAAAGATCTCTGGTGTTTGCTGTATTTTGAGACATGATTGAGATCTACTTTTACCAAGGAAAAAACTCTCTACCACCTATCCATGCCCACTGGAGGTCAGAAAACAATCCTTGCAACTTGATTTCAAAGAACACGAACCCGAACCCAACTCAAAAAAAAAAGCCTCTGCCTAACCCATCACCCTCATATTTCGAAGGTTTTGAAGATGTAATTAGGTCCTAAATCATGCCTGGGATACTGGGATGGTCGCCAGCTTGTTAAACCCTAGTGGGAAGAGCTAATATTTCAGAGTTTCAGACGTGCTCAAAGGCAAACAGAGGTTAACAGTGCAGCTGATGTTTACTATTAATGTTCACTCTGTATTTTCTTCTAGCGTTCGTAATGTCTGCCTGTAATGATAGTCAATTAAGACATCAACTAAATCCAAAAAAGTAGACAGCAAGGGGAACATGCTGGACTGAACAGGATGCCTCATACCTAAACTGTTTTGCTTGTATTACTGTTGCTTTGAGATTTTTAGGGTATGTTTTGATTGGGGGAGATTTCCGAGAGAAGACTGTGACTGCACACTGTCGTTACACACAGCACACAGAGCAGTGTTACAATAGGTAGACAAGCAGGGCTGTATTGCTGTATAAGATAAAACTGTACATTAGAGATTGCTGTACAAAACTGCGGAATAACTGGACATTCGAGAAGATAAACTGAAGGAGAGGCATTGCAGACTCATGTATAGCTGTCATGTTAAAATAAAGTGGTCAGTTAATTCTTTAATTAACTCCTATTTTTTTAAAGGAGAAAAAAAACATGTTAATGTTACACAATGTAAAACCAAACACCCTGAGAGTGCTTAAGAAAGCTTGAAATATATAGCTTAGTTGTTTGGTTCTAGTTATGCAAAATGAACAGGTGTTTTATCTCTTTCAAAAAAAAACAGCCATTAATTAAAGACTGAAGTAAACCCTTTGGAATTGTTAGGTACTTAGGTACTTAACAGCAGATTTGAATGGCTTGCAGATCAATGATCATTAGTGATATGCAGATTTGAATAGTGATATTGTCCTGCCAGTCTTCACATTAGTTAAATAATGTTTACAGCCACTGCTTTGTGGCACATGTGACCTCTATGGACATCTGGACCAAGCAATTAACACTGGAGGTATAAACTTACAGAGAAAGCATGAACAACATGAAATGAACTACAAAACTACAGCACAATGATCCACTGCAGTGGGCTTACACTCTTGTGTGTGTGTGCAACATTATCTCATGACTGGAGTGCAGTTGTGTGCCTTTAACTTTAAAGACGATAAGATTCAGCTTTGTTTCTAAAGATTGGAATGCGCTTTTGATACAGTCTTGGATGATGACATAATGCAGAAAAAAGGGGTTAACAAGCCATCCAATGAAAATCTGCTTGGGAAGAAGTATAACGACACCTGCAACAAGCACATTGAAATCTGTAAACGAAAGGTACATTTTACCATAAAATTAGTAAAAGCTCTATAACAGGATTGCATAACCTGCACAATGCATAAGCCAGGTGTGATATTGTGTTATAATGGGGCCCCTTTGCCATCAGTACCGCTGCTTGATAATACCCACTCATTTGAGAAAAAAGAAAAGGGTTTAAGGTTTGTGATGGGCTGTTGCTGCAATAAGAGTTAAAAGGTTCTTGCGTTCACCTCAAACCATAAATACATACAGAATGGCTTGATCTGACACGGAAACTTGAATTTACCCAACAAGTGGTTGTGATTTATACCACTGTGATTGAGGACTCACAGACGGTAATGTCCTCTTAGGAAAGTATTGCACGCACAGTACAGTCAGAATCTATAAGTGTTGAGAGATCTAGCATCAAACCACTTGTTTGTATTCAACACTGCAGAGTGAATGTCATCCTCGCATTCATTAAAACCCAACGACAGATTGACCGGGCAAATCGCACTGCTCCAAATGAGGCTGTGCTGCTTTGCTCCTGATGCTGCTCAGCCGTCTGCTTGGTTTAGATTTAAACGCACTTTCATTTCCCATCATTGTACTTGTTATAGAAACAAAACACTCCATAAGCATTCAGGGTGCGCAGTGGTTTATTTCACTTTTGCCAATGGCCTGTGGGAATAGCTACAATATCTCTTTGTGGAATAGCTACAATACTCCATGAACTTTCATTGATGAACTTTCTATTTCTGTACCACAAGGTGCCTTGCAGAGACTGGTATGGAGGTACTGTGGGTAGGGTTGCCACCTGTAGCTGTTTTCCATGGATCGTCCCGGTTTTGAGGAAGGTGTTCCAGGAATGCAGTATCCCTTCCCAGGACACACTGAATGCCAGGCCCGTGAATTGAGCACAAGCGTTATTATTATTATTATTATTATTATTATTATTATTATTATTATTATTATTATTATTGCAAGGACACTATTTATGATCCTGGACTACTTACTTCATCAGTTTCAACCTCAGCTTTAATGAGCACCAGAACCTTGCAGCACATGGTCCATGCGAAATGCTATTTAAATGTTTTCACAGAACTGTCACTTAACCACAAAAACACTAAAAAAGAAAAGACATGTAAAACACTATGATAAAATAACCCCCATCGCTGTGATTTATGAAGGTTTGTTTGTATAAAGTATCCCTCTTTGCCAATTTCAACTCTTTTTTTCATTTAAAAGCAAGTCAATGGGACAGATTACATCTGATATTAAACATTTGGAAGCAATTACAAGTAAATGAGTTAACAAGCTTAAAGTACTCACAACATGTGCTTTATTTTTTGATGGATATCTTTTTTATTTTCCCAGCTCATAAAAAGTCATCAATTAAAACTTTGAAGGTAAAGATTTGCAAAGCTTGTATTTCAGTAGAGCCGTTTCAACTAACAATTCAAGATTTCCTAGATGAGGCACAGTCATTATTTCTAAGGAGTTTTGTGCTAATCATTTCATAGAGACATAATCAAAGGACAGAGCACAAGGAGGTTAAGTCACTTGCTCAGGGTCAGTAGGATTTGAACTGTGAACCTACTTTCTTTAACCACTGGACCACTAAGCTCTAATTTGTTGAGAATACAAAGCTTTGTGCACTAATTAATTTTACACCTTCCCTTTGAAGTGTATGCATTCCTAAACACGTATTTTTTAAAGAATATTTTTGTAAGCATATTTTGCCATGTAGATTTATCACAATAAGGCTACTTTAATGATTCTGTCAACCACGAAGGGAGGATTCATTTCAAAAGTTCAAGAACAACCACAAAAACATACATTGTTTAGCGGAACACGATACCTTTATAGAGCTAACTGAGACCACACCATTCCATTAGCAAGTGATAACCCAAAATACATAGGAGAGCAATTCTTATGACCTGATGGAGCGATCTGTGTGGTCTCGAAGATTTCCTACAGATTTGTCAGTCAACACTATAAAGTAATCAAGATGATTTTTCGACCAAGCACTGATACATTTCACTGTGAGTAATAATAGCTGCTAGTTTGCTATGTTTCAAGAGTAGAATTCCACTGATACACTGTTTTTTCAATAGATTTGCTTTGGTGGTGTTAATCAAGGTAACAGTGAGAGATCTGAAGATCTGATACTGTTTGTTAGATAAACTATGATTTAAAACCAATGGCATTCAAGACCTCAAAAGTCTCTTCTTTAAGTGTAACTGGACATTTAAAGGAATAATACAATACAAAGCAAAACATTTAGCAAAATATAAACCACTACCCTTTGCAGTATAATCTGTAAGAAGAGAGCTCGGAGCATTCTTCAGTGTAAAATAAGGGACAGTTAGTAAAAACAACCAAAAAGTATTATGATGATATTATTATGCTGAGATGATGAATATAACACGGTTTTCAGAACATTAACGATTGTAAATAGAGAAATGGAGGAATGGCAAATCAATCATATTTTAATGTACTGTAATTTGTTTTGCTTGCAAACCAGTCCAACATCTTGTTTGGTTTATTTTGTTTTGAGATTAGCTCTGAGGCTTAGCCAGGCCAATTTAGCATGAAAAAAGAGACTTGGCAAGTTCAATCCACTCCTTTAACAACAGCACGGGATCTCAAGGTTTTGTTTGTAATTCCTTCCATGTTTTATATATATATATATATATATATATATATATATATATATATATATATGATTTAATGTTTTATATCAGCTTGTTAATCTTAATAATGTATTAAATTGTTTTATATTTAAAAAGGATGAATTGCAAAACAAGGGCAGGCCTATGATTTACTAAACTTTTGCTCCAAAGCAAAACTTGCACCATGTTTCTTTAAAAAAAGATATACTGATGCACAATGAAACGCAACAGTCTAAGTTTTACATCAATAGTTCATTGGGCACATACATAATGTTATTATAGGCTGTGTGGTCCAGTGGTAAAAGAAAAGGGCTTGTAACCAGGAGATCCCTGGTTCAAATCCCACCTCAGCCACTGACTCATTGTGTGACCCTGAGCAAGTCACTTAACCTCCTTGTGCTCCGTCTTTTGGGTGAGACATTGTTGTAAGTGACTCTGCAGCTGATGCATAGTTCACACACCCTAGACTCTGTAAGTCGCCTTGGATAAAGGCGTCTGCTAAATAAACAAATAATAATAATTTACATTTTAAATAGTGAGCAGATAGGTGTGTTGATTGTTTGAGTAGTATTGTTCCTTCAGATAACAAAATTAGGAAACCTTACTGCTCAGCAATTCATTGATGAAGTCCTTGAGGCAACAGTTTTTCCGTTCCTGCAAGCCAATCCGGAAGTGTTGATTTTCCAGCAGGACAATGCAAGGCCACACAGTGCTAGGATTACAATTGCACGACTTCAAGAAAACAATGTCGAGGTCTTGCCGTGGCCAGCTTTTTCACCTGACCTGAGTCCAATAGAACATCTGTGGGACCAAATCGCCAGTGCCATCCACAGGAGACAACCGCAACCAGCCAACCTTCGCCAGCTAGCTGCAGCTGCACAGGAAGAGTGGCGAAACATCCCACAGCAGTCTATCCAGAGGCTGATCAGGTATGTGCGTCAACGCTGCCATGATTGTGTTAATGATCAGGGAGGTCATACCCGATACTAACTTTGTAATGTTTTCATTTTGACAGTGTGTCACGTTTCATACTGAAAATATATCATGCTTCTTTGATCTGTATTTTTGTTTACATTTTCTATGATTTTGTTTGATATCTATTTTTAAAATATTTGATTAAATCCATTAGACCTGAGTGTTGCATCAGTATATATTATTTTTAGGAAACATGAATGTGTGATTTAATTTGTTGAGAGAATTAGTAAAGATGAGAGAAATTAATTTCAGATATTCTTTAGTTATGAAAAGCAAATTATGTTGGTAATGTAAAAAAAAGGTGAAATTCTTTTGACTCAAAAAGCATTAATTGGAGATGAATTAAATTTTTTGTAATCCAGCTGGATTGACTTTTAAAAAAATGCAAAAAAGCCAAAAGTAAAGCACTTATAATACCAAGGGGCTCATCAACTTTGGATTACGGGAAAAAAAAATGATGAAAAAGAACTTTCTTTTCAACTTGAATCAAATGAAAACAAGGAGTGCATTATGACTACAAACACAAGATTTATATTCATAGCAGGTGGGGTGAGTATTACTTTCAGGAGGACACTGCTGATTCAACATTCCTCACTTGTTGAGATTGGGTAAAATGCTGTGCCTAATATTGAGGTGCAACAGACTTGATATTGAGTCCCGGGCAGATCAAGTCCTTTGTGTTCTTTCCAGCTAGGCAAAGCATGCAAACACGCTGCCCCTTTGGGGTGTAGTGTGTCTTCCATTGCTGTGCCAAGCTGGTACTTCGATGTATTCTGTCTGTCATTATCTTCAATTACACCCATATGCAGGAAATGCATATCTTCAATCAACAGAAAGCTTGTGTGTGGCTTCCGCCTGTATTACATTGCACTTATCTGTAAAGAAAGCAAATTCTGATTATGCAACTTTGATATTTCTATTCACATCCTTGTTGTTCCAACCATGCCATGTGCACCCAAGTGGAAGTGCAGTAATTGAATAGACCGGTGTGTCAGTATGGGGTAGCAGACACACACTTGATATTATAAGATGTCCTGCAGTGATTGATCTACCACAAATGATGGAATGCATCATGGTATCATATTTAGCATATGATACCATGATGCATTTGAAATATGAGGGTGGTATCATATCACATAAGCCAAAGTGAACTAGTTATTTTGTATTTTAAATTATGTCTTCTGCATTTATATTAGGCTGATACTGTAGATGCAACATATTCAATAACACTCATTCATTTTGTATCTTAAAATAATCCTTTTGGAATCCAGCTTGAATGCAAAAACCAAAGTAATACTGAATGAATATTGAATCTACAATAAATAATAATAGTGAATGTTTTTTATCCACCCCATCCAAGGCCATGGATGAATCCTCAGTTATCACAAGATGCATTTCTGTCTGAGAATTGCAAAGTTTTCTCATGAATACTGCTCTGTCATAGAACAGTGGCTCCAAACTCAACATTCGTTACAGGAACTTGTTTCAGTCAATCCTAAATTAGTTAATTGGTTCAATTCTGTATCCCGAGGGCAGAGTTGGAAACCACTGTCTCACAAGGTTTCATAGCTTGTACAAAATAACTCCCAGTTCTATACTAGCAAAGTCAATGCGGTAAATGAACATTTCACTGTGATTGCTTGACACAGTGACAGCCAATGAAAATAAGGCCTGTAAGCCATTACAGGCAATACAGAAGCATGCTTTTATATACTTTCTCAAAGTCGAGAAGCTGAGCAACGCCGAGAGGTCCTGCTGCTTCCTCTGGGCTGCGTTTCATCTTGGAGCATGAAGGAACAATTTCAAGAACCAGCCCTAACTGCTAGATACCCCTCTTTGAAGTGTCATTGCAGGGTCGTTACCCCCTTCCCTGCAGTATTTCCACTAGACAAAAGAGGATTTATATGGCAGGCCAATCAACAAGTGGGGCATTTCCGAACAAAAGGTACAAAATGAACCAGTGGAGTTCCAGTGAATTCGAACAGCAATACAAAGGGTCTGGTCTTCTCCAGGCAAGGAGAGATACTGACACATGACTAGGGCCTGTCAATATTTAACTCAAATTCTTTTTACTGGCTTAAGGTTGTTGATAATGTCCAGGAACGCTAAGCTGTAGATTCCAAAGAATCCTCAGTGGGTTCCTACAGTAGGTTGACTCTGACATGTATTCCAATATACTATACTGTATAAAAGGAACAGTAAACAATGAATTTATTGTAAGAAAAAGCCTGCTATGTACCAAATGGCTCTTTCCTCTAATTTGTAGGGTACAAATGCCACCGTTTATTGTAAAAGTAAAGGAATGGTGACCAGAGTTAATAGCTTTTCTACTGTATATAGAGGCTGGTGTTCTGCAAAGGATATACTGTAAATACTACAGCTAAATGTGCACACGCTTTTCTGTGAAAAAAAGGGGACTAACTTATTGAATCATAATCTTTCCATAGTTTGGATTTCATCATCCATGGGGTCTGTTCAATGTAAAGAGTGAGGATAATGTCATCTTTTGGCAACTTCTTGTCAGATTTGTTCTTCAGCAACTGTCCCTTTTGGACGTGGTTCTCAGGGAAACCTTCGAGACAAGTCTGCTGAAGGAATTAGTCTAGACCCTGAAGCTGTACATCCTTTTTGTTTAAAAAAGAAAGAAGAAAAAAAAAAGATGTCCAATTCTGTCTGCCTTCTCTACAAACCCCCCCATCATTTTGCCTAGCAGAAATCAGTCAAGTTACTTTATAGGTGAACTACTTGGCAGCAGGAAGGATACTGCTGTTCTAATCCAAGGTGCCCAGGGTTCGGTGTCTGCATATTTCTTAAAGAATAAATAAAACCAGACTGAAGTAGTGGAACCTACTGAGATGTCACCAAAAGTGAAGAAAAGCAGAGTCTGGTGCTTGCTTCTTAAAATTCATTTATAGCATCATGGCTAGTGTAATAAAACTAGCAGAAGTACTTTTCAAACGCAGTGTGCTGAGGGCTGTGTCTGGTTGGTACATTTTACTGCTGTCACTCAGACGCAATTCACATTTCTTCAAATGTTTTAAGGGCTTTACTTGATGGAGGAGTTAAGCTATCTTAACATGCATTACTTATTTTTGTATTGGAAGATTTTAAAATATATATATACAGTTATGATAATAGCTCTTCCTTTGTGTTTTAAAGCTGATCTTGTCGAGCTAGATGACAATAGGGACAGACTGCTCGGAGGTACTTTGCAGGTCTCCAGTGCTGGATCCTGGAGCAGAGAGATCAGACAAAAACTCCAGCAGGAAAGAAAGATTTGTCTCTGCCAAGAGAGAACGAGATGAAGGCAGGAATGAAAACAATTAAGCAGTTTCTAAATCAGCACAGAGCTCACTGTGCACTACCTGCCCCTCACACTGCAGGTCTCTGCAGGAAAACACCCTCTGCCCCTCAACCTGCAACAACTCCTCCCTGAGTTTCCTAGTCACTCCTGCTCGTACAGCCCGTCTCGCTTCACTTAGTCTGGACTGTCTCGGTGCTAATCTATTACTCTGGTGTAGCAACCTGAAAAGTTATGAACTAAACAAACCTCATTATATAGAAAAAATGTAAAAGCACCATACATTTCAATAACATAAAACAACTGGGAAAATCTTAAATTGTTTTTCAAATAATTTTTTATTCAATTTGCCTTTTTTTACATTTACCCAATATGCACATATACATCTCTTGACTTTGTTTAGTTTACTTTGAGTTTATGTGATAACAGTGGGGCCGGATCGGCCAGTTCTTTCATGAAGCTCAGAAACCTTCAGGGCGATGGTGACAAGGGGAGCCAGCATAACCTGGAAAAGAGGCAGGAATAAGATCGCTCTCTCGTCGTTTGGAAACATCACTTATACAACCGATAATCCTTTTGAAATTACAACATGCACTTTTAATTGTAGCCACATGAAGGAGCTTTTTCTTTTCCATAAAAAAAATCTAATGTTAAAATAAATAAATAACATAAAACTATTTGAGCTCTTAAAATGACATATTTCAACACAGCTGTGTGCTTTATGCTGCATGTCCCAAACTCACCTGTGGATCCTGGTATATTTTCTGCAGGTCCTTCTCATAGCTGTCAATGTACAGCCTGATCGTCGCTCCAGCACTGCCCGTCCCACTGAGTCGGAAGATGATTCGGGAGCCATCGGAGAAAACGATTCTCAGACCCTGCCAACACCCAATTGGAGAAGATCATCACCATACACCGCAGGATATTATATTAAAACTGTTTCAAATAAACCGTCAAATAAATGAACTGTATTAGAACACACTACCTCAGGCTTTCCTTACCTGATTTCTAGAGATGCTGCCATCCACAGGATCGCTGTATTGAAAGTCATCGGATTTCTCCACAGTGTACGTCTTGTCCCCCACCGAGAACTTCTGCCCAATGAAGGCCCGGTCCAGAATCACTGCCTCCAGGTCCTTCATCATCTTACTGGCAGCGTCAGAGTCCACTTCTTCATAGTCGTACCTGGAAGATGGGAAGACGTGTGAGAAGCCTTTAATGCAAACACAAGGATTAACAGGCAGAGGCTGGGAGCGAAGAAGCTGTTACATATGCATGCTGTACTACAGGGATTGTTTCTAGGGTGGGCATCAATTTAGGATTCACGTTGATCACTCCAAATACATACCTGTCACTTTTTTTTATTTTTTTTTTAATACTTAGTCGTTGCCAATTATTTTTATTATTTTCTCCCAATCTGGAATGGCCAATTATTTTATTATGCTCAACTCACCGATACCACCCCTGCGCTGACTCGGCAGGGCGAAGACGAACACATGCTGTCCTCCAAAGCGTGTGCCATCAGCTGACCGCTTTTTTTCGCACTGCGGACTCACCATGCAGCCACCCAAGAGCTACAGCGTCGGAGGACAACACAGCTCTCGGGCAGCTTACAGGCAAGCCCGCAGGCGCCGGCCAGACTACAGGGGTGGCTGGTGCGCAGTGAGCCGAGGACACCCTGGCCGACCTAACCCTCCCTCCCCGAGGCGGTGCTCGGCCAATTGGCGCCGCCCCTGGGAGCTCCCGTCCTCGGTCGGCAAAGGAATGGCCTGGACACGAACTCTACGCGAGTGCTTTTACTGGATGCGCCACTCGGGAGCCCAATAGGGTAAAACTTTAAGGAACCGAATCAATTAGTCAAAGGTTTCAGGCTCAGCTGATAATTACGTTACTTTACACTGACGAAGGGCTATCCCAAGCACTTGTCTACTTGTTTAAAAAAAAAAGGGGCCTATAGTGGTCTGTAAATATAAGGGATAACATTACAGCACTTTTCAGGTTGGCCACCAGTGGGTGCTGTACTTGTGCACTATATTAGATATAGTGGATATAAAAAATTTAAAAAGCAGATTACAAAATAATTCTTAACCTATAAAAACAGTTCTGATTTGGTCATACTCAACATCCCAAAGGTGACAGCTTGTGCACCCTGAAAACGTGCTTGTTTCCTCTTTCTTATAGCAGGCAACACAGCTCCATCTCGGGACGGATCTGCATAGCGAGTCGCTATGTAAACTGCAGTGGCTGTTCGGTAGTTTTCTTCTCTTACCTGGTGAAGAAATTGCGACCAAACTTCTGCCAGTGTTCCTTCATGATGTCTTCCACGCTCTGCTTGCGCGTGGCGAGGATGGAGAGCCACGCCAGCACTGCCCACAGGCCGTCCTTCTCGCGGATGTGATCAGAACCTAACAGACCAGACAGAACAAACAAAAAGCTCTGTGCATTCTGCCAGCTTCAGAGCTGTGATAGGCTGACAAAACCCTCAGCGTGGACGCCAGTTTGAAAGCCAGAGTGAAGAACCGAGCTGTGCATTGGAGGAGGAACTGCAAGAAATGTAGGAGCTGGGTGACAGATGGGGTGAAATAGGAGATGCTTGTCATTGAAGGAATATAGAAGATAAAGTAATATATCCCCTTTAGTCATGAATTTTTAATGTCATTTTTAAAACAGTTTGGGGGAACTTTATGGAGTTCGAGAAGTTGCCCTGCCATAACTTTGAAAAAAGCATACGTGCATTACAAAATAGATACATAGATAGGAAACTTACCATGGGAATATAAGATAAATATTAAATAGTATTGTGCAATTGTATCCCTCCCCCCACCTCATATTTAATAAAAGTCAAAATAATAACAAAAAATGATTTGTGGGGTTACATTTTTAATTTTTAGAAACACAAAAATTCTGTTTTTTTTGGTATTTAATTCTATTAACTTGCCTCTGTTCTTGATGAACGTTCACTTGTAATAAACAGAGTCTCCTCACCTGTGCCAAAGCTTTCTTCTCCACACAGGGACAGTTTGTTGGCATCCATTAAATTCCCAAAGAACTTCCAACCGGTTGGAGTCTCATACATGGAGATTTTTGTCGCTTTTGCAACGCTGCAAAGAAATTGAGCAACATGTTGAACGAGACCATTGTGTATTTTATGGCAAAAATATTGGTATTATAATGTACTCCTAGGCAAAATATGTTTAAATAAAATGGTGTATGATTACAGAGGACTATTAGCTCCTCCCTGCCTTTGCAGCAAACTCTTACACCTGTCAGTGGTACAGGCCCAGTCCCACATATGTAAGTACTGTTACTGAGGGTCCTGATGCAGTTTTATTTAACCCCAGTGTGAGGTGTGACGTCTCTATAACTGCAGAGAGCTGCTCCTCTGGCTCAGTGACCTGCGTCACAGGACACCCGCCCTTAAACCTTGAACAGAAAGAATCAGTAATCTCTCATCTACATTGTGATACGCTCATACACGACTGAGCGGACAGGATACTCCTGGAGAGGGTCCAGTCTATGATTAGACTTGCTGGAAGGGGTTTTCCGTATCGAAGGAATTGCGATCGTGTTTCAGGCTTTATAAAACTGTCGCCTGGTCAGAGTTTCGTGATCATCACTGAAGAAAAGAGAGGTCTGTATTCTCTGTAAACTAAAACGTGACTTTATGTACCTTTAACCTACTAATCTATTTTTTCAACACAACATTACATGTGTTCTTTTGTCACACTTACTTATCCAGGGCTCCACTGGTTGGCATGCTCCGTGCAAACCCTCGCACCCCTGTGTGCTGGAAGTACGGAATACTGAAGATATTAGCAGCAATGACAGCCACGGAATCAGAGGGGTTCACAAAGAATCCATGCTTTCCCAGAACCATATTACGATCCTGGTGAAGAAGAAAGAAATGAAATGAATCTCAGGTCACAACAAGCCACGCAATGCCTTATCTATTTTACTGCTTAGGTCGGTAACCACCTGCAACTTGCATTGAGCCTGTTATTTCAAATAATCATCATCTGTGGAGCATAAATCCCATGATACAGAAACGAGAGACAGTTGTTGGAGAGATGAATTATCACAACTGGGAAGTGACTGATTACCTTTCCTTGTCGAGGGGTTATTTATACAGTCTATTTCAAGTCAAGGGGGTTTGTTAAAACGGAAGTTAATATTTATTTTAAACGTACACCTCTTGAGAATGCAACAGTCTTCCTCCCATGATATTAATAAATGCGGATGGATACGGTTACTGTATTACCAATACTGTTGCAGCTGTAAATGATACAGTTAAAACATGCTTCTGCTTGCTATTTCTTTAAATGACTGCTGCTATTCTTACACCGTCCCCATCAAAAGCAGCTCCAAAGTCGTACTCTCCCCCCTTCATGGTCTCCACCAGGTCAGCAGCGTAGGTCAGGTTGGGGTCGGGATGGTGACCCCCGAAGTCCTCCAGGGGTACACAGTTCACCGCAGAGTTTGCTGGGGCCCCCAGCTCCTCGCACAGAATTTTCTTCACGTAAGGACCCACGACTGGGTAAAGAGAAGCAGAACAGGTAAGCATAGGAAGGAGGACAGGGATGGAATAAAACCCACAGACTGAAGCCATTAGGAGGTGTCACATAACAAAATATGATTCGAGCATTAGGAGCATTAGGGACAAGCTGTCCAGTTTACTAAAAACTTCCTTGGGAATTTTAGCTTAATTCTAATCAGGCGGCTCAAATGTTCCCCAAAATACACAAAGCCCAAGCTGTACTCTGCACTGAATTTTGTGCTTTTCTAAGTTGTATTCTATATATCAGTGGTTCTCAACTTGTAACTACTCCATTCCAGTACCTTATTCATTTAAACTTTAACTCTTTAATATGACCAATACATTTAAATAAGCGAATTCTTAATAAATGAACATATTTCTGACGATCTCGGAGAGAATTAATAACATTTCCAACCATGTTTATATGGTTTCTAGAAATGTTAATTCTCAGTACTTACATTTCACAGGTATTAACACTGATAAGAAAGTTAAGAAGGCAGTTCAATATTACAGTGTAGCAATTTAAAAGCTGATCAAAGGCATGTAACTCTTCCTGGTTTCAGGGTCAAAAGGTGAACACTTCAAAGAAATGTCTGACCTTTGCAACTACAGCACCAGTATAACTTTCACTCTCACAAAGCTTGTTAGGTCTCCTGTGTTAGTAATGCTAACAGCCTAGAACAACAAATGGGCTTCAATAATGACTTGAGCCATTTCAATTCAATTCTTGACAACTATGTAATTGAGAGACATTACTGCTGCTGACTGGCTCTCCAACTGCATGAATCCTGGTTCATGTCTCCTCCTTCACACTGCAGGGATTCAGATATGCTCTTGGAATGTGTGAAGCAAAGCAATAGTAACTGTTAGTCACTGAAGACGTCTGATGTTAAAGGGGGTATACACTAGGACATACTCAACGAAGCACAGGGTAAAACATCCTGCAAATAAGTTCCTTACCTCCATGCATGGCATCTAACCGGATCTGCAGTTGTTTTTGGCCTGAGAGCAGCTCTTTCAAGGCAGCAAAGTCAAAGATGTTCCTCAGCATGTTTGCGTAAGACTCTACTGAGTCCACGATCTCAACTGAAAACAAGCACAAAGCCACAAGGCAGCATGTGAACATCAGCTAGACCACCATTCAGATTCTTCATTCGAAAAGCCCCTGGCACTGTGCTCTGACCCAGACGTTGAATGAAAGTTGTACAAACATGTTTTCAATTAACAGTCTTCTTGAATGTTAGCACAAGGACGAAGCAGTTTTGCGATTGGAGGGTTGTGTTCGGTGCATGCCGTTCTGCGCCTGGGAACTTGATTGAAAAGCCTGTACAAAAGGGAAACAAACTCTGGGCACAAAGTGAGCAGCTCATTCCAAATCTTCCTGTGGTGCACGCATGCCATAGGTATGGAAAAACATGATAATATCAAATTAGACTGGATATCAACATTTACCAAGTTAAACAATACTGAACCAACACTAACTTAAGCTTTGCCAAGTCAAATGGATTCAATTAAGCCCGTTGTTTTTCATATAAATTTGACCCCGACGGGAAAAAGGATACCTGGATCAAAGAGACCTAACTGGGAACACAATTCCAACTGAATACTGTAGTTTCTTTCATGTGTGCACATCAGAAACGGTACTGAAAACATATTTCATGCCAAACATTCCCTTTATCGCCTCTTGGACCTATCAATTTAAATGAGCACAAGTGATTCAACATGTGCTGCATGGTAGCATCTCTATTTGACCTCATTGTTGCAGGTCTTTATTCAAAATATGAAAAATCCATCATTTTATACCAAAAGAACCTGCTGTTTAAATCAAGCAGATTTAGAAATGTTAAAACAGTTTGGGTTAACTCTATGGATTTCGAGAAGTCACCCTGCCAAAACTGTGAAAAAACACAACCATCTATGTATTATACAATAGATACATAGATAGGAAACTAAACATGGTACAGCCCTACACGCAGTGACTGAATTATATATATATATATATATATATATATATATATATATATATATATATATACACACACACACACACACATATGCACAGAAATCAACCTCGTTGGTCGCAGCAGACAGATTGTCATTAATTCAGGTTTGACAAGATAGGAGGACTTCAGCCTATTAATCAAAGGAGTAAAGAAGCATTCAGGTATAAAAAATGAAAAGCTGTATAAATGTCATCCCTCACTTACCTGTGAATGGCTTAAATTTGTTTTCTAGGTCAAACTGCTGCTTCCCAATGGTGGTCAGGTCTACTTTCAGGTCGGGGCAAATGGCATACTCCTCAAGAGTTTTGCTAATTTGAAATATCTTGTCTGTAACAGCCTCAGGAGCTGGCCCTAAAGGGATTAAATACAGTGTCATTACTCTTAAATAAGCATATCAACACCTCAATCCTAGATTATTATTATTATTATTTATTTCTTAGCAGACGCCCTTATCCAGGGCGACTTACAATTGTTACAAGATATCACATTATTTTTTACATACAATTACCCATTTATACAGTTGGGTTTTTACTGGAGCAATCTAGGTAAAGTACCTTGCTCAAGGGTACAGCAGCAGTGTCCCCCACCTGGGATTGAACCCACAACCCTCCAGTTAAGAGTCCAGAGCCCTAACCACTACTCCACACTGCTGCCCATGCATACATACATACATACATACATACATACATACATACATACATACATACATACATACATACATACATACATACATACATACATACATACATACATACATACATACATTAATATGTCCTTTAAAAACACTGAAGAGTCATTTTCCAAATCCTTGCAGTACTGAATACACATTCTACTGTATAAGCGTAATTATATTGATGGAACAGCTTTTCTGATTCTAAAATAACGAGGTCTGGGTCATTGACATGGACCTAGTGTGAATAGCAGTGCTGCTTGTTGGATGTGTTTCAGTCACTTGAACATTGTCACCTCCATTGGCAGTATTGAATTTGATGCCGAAGTCTCCGTTGGGGCCACCGGGGTTGTGGCTGGCTGTTAGGATGATGCCCCCGATGGCTTTGATTTTCCTGATGATGCAGGACACAGCCGGGGTGGAGAGGATTCCATTTTGTCCGATTACCAAACGACCGATCTAAAAATGAGATCAAAGCTACCGTCAAGACAATGTCTCATATATAGATGGCTGAACAACAAAAATGAACAGCTACGGCCAACTGTCAATGAGGACAGAAGGGAAACACACACTTTTATATAAAGAATATGGATGTGTGTACACTACATACAAAACATTATATCTGAACCTCTACAATATTGACTGTTATAGTATAAATGTCTAAACCATTTTTTTCTTAAATAATATATACACAACATAGCGGGAAATATATAGATCTGTAAAATATAGTTTGTAATATGCCGTTTGTGAACATGACATGTATCATTAGTTCTAGGTTTAGCGTATTAGACCTAAAATGAGTTTACAACTGCAATGTTGAAAAGGAAGTGGGAGATATGATTACTTAAGTACAGTACTGTCAAACAGAATTTCACACACAGCTTACGGCTAGTTCCATTCTCTGAAACAAAAATGTTATAATCCCCAAAAACCCAAAACTGTGATATCCGATCTTCACTCTTGTTTAATACAGTGCAACATCTAAAGCACTTATCAGTACTTCTCTAATGCATTCGAGTCAAGAGATCTGCAACAAATGCTAGTAATCTTTGGCTATATTAGATCAAACGTCGCTTGTTGATACATATTGCTATTTGAATGAAATACATATCAAACAAAAACATGCAAGATATCTGTGTACAAGAAGTAACAAGAACAAACATTACATTATTTCCAAAAGACAGTCAAACTTCACGGTGCAGAGAATAACACGGAATGAATCAAACTGCTATGCAGTCTTCTGCTATAAAACATGAATTATATTTATTTTGACGCCATCAACAAAAGGGGCATTTAGTTAACTGGCATTCTTCACAGCGGTTAGGCACGTAAATGAATCAGTAGATCGTAGTGTTACTACTGAACTTGTCAATCTTCCCAAATAAGTGCTTAGTGCCTCTGGAAATCAAACACTGTGTCATGGGGATCGAAGCACACAAATGATTTGCCATTTACAGTGCTCAGCGAATCACCACATTCTTCACACTTCATTCCTTACTCTTCTCACTGGGGAAAAAAAGACCTCTTATTGAAAACGTCTGGCTCTGTATATTCCTGCAGATTCACTTTATTTACTTATATTTTTTCTGAATAACAAAGTGGTGACTTATATAGATTTGAATTTAACAGTATAAATAAATAAAAGATATACAGAAGTATATAGTATTCATGAACAGCCTCAAACTTCATTTGACTAACAGGGAGAGTTTTAATACAATCTAATCTGATTTAAAAAAATTTAAAAAGTCAGGTTCAGTTCTTTCAAAACTGAATCATCATCATTGTTTTGGAGATATCCAGATTCTATTAGCTATTTCCCTAAATATCCTTTTGATTGTCATTACAATAAAAAGTTAATTGTTAAAAATGTATTTGGTATACATGGATAGCGAAACTGAAATAAATCCCTTCACACTTCAAACGGTCAAGGGAATAAATGTTTCCTTCTGCTGGCCACTCTGGATCTCTTTTAGCACTGAAGTAAAGCTTTTTGCATTTACATCCAAAAGGTCAATAAAAGGTACAGCGTGCATGTTTTTAAAAGAATGCAACTCTCTAGTAATTCAGAAATATAACGTACTGTAGGTTATACTGACCCCATTCGCTCCTGCCATTTGCACTACAATTTCTACTGCAGTCTTATTAAAATACCGGCCATCGCCTCCAACAACCACAGTGGATCCTTGCCGATCTCTCAAATCAATAGAAAAAAATATACTCTGAACAAAATTCTGCAGGTAGTTTGTCTTGGTCTCATAAACGTAGGTCTTCTTCCTTAATCCACTAGTTCCTGGCTTCTGGTCGTTGTATGGAACAGTTGGTAAAGTCAGGACTGGCAAGGGGCTATCATCCATTGTTGGCAAAACCATAACAAAATGAAATTTTAATTGAAACTTTGGTTTGAGAAGATAGAGTGCATGAAGACTAACGGCTGATCCAGTATTCCGAAGTTCAGATGAAGTAGTTAAGTGCCCAAAAATAACTCCCTGGACTTTGGGTTGGAGGCAGATTTTGTAACTGAAGAAGCTTCCCTGCACTTGTCCACAGAGATCACTGTCAAAGGGAGCTAATACTGTGCATCGTTCAGGAAAGAGCCACTCGTTCTCCCACACAATCCTTCAGAATAGAGGAAAACACACATTCATCCTTGTCTGGTGTGAAAACGCAGTTATCTGTGAGCAGCTATCCCAGGGCACAGCGAGCCAGGCTGGAGCCCTGCACTGATTTATAGCGCCGGATCTGGGCCAGCTGAAACATTTCAGGCATTGGGGGCAGACTCTCATTCTACAAGCATCGGTTGTTAGTGATAACTCCTAGATTAAACAGGACTGTCCTCTGATTGCTCTGCTTATAAAAGCAAAAGGGGAAAAAAAGGGTAAGTTACTTTATATTGCACCAATTATCAATAATGCATCAGAAAAATTTAGCTTTGTAGCCAGCTGAATAGTATATTGTGAGAAACACGACTCCAAACTGTATCTGTGGGTCATGTAAGAGTCAAGAATATTATGAAAACAATACAAAATGTTTCACTCCACATCTATACCTGTTCAGTGAGTATAACATTATATATATATATATATATATATATATATATATATATATATATATATATATATATATATATATATATATATATATATATATATATATATAAAATAAACTGATTTGAAACTACACATTTAAAAAAAAAAAGTTTTACTTTTTCTAACTTCAAAAAAAAAGCTTTTGCAGATTGTTAGGGTTGAAGGTATAATACATAGTAATGAAACAAAAATTACTGTGACATCCTTCACATTTTTTGTATTGTGCCCCACAGATTATAAATTGTGCTTGAAACATTCTTTTTGGAGCTACTGAAGGCATAATCAAGGGTACCCTCTAGAGGAAGAACCAAGCACTGCAAAGTAAACACTAACAGGGTTTTATATACATCTCCAGATAGAAAATCTGTAAGAAATCAATCACATCCTTTCCTCTCTCTAATCATACAGGCTTTCATACTGGGGAAAAAAGCATAGTTTGTTAGGGAAGGGTTTGGGGTGTGACCACTCACGTCACAGACAGGGAGAATCTGCATCACTGTTTCTGTGTCACTCTAGCTTGGTTTGTTGATCTTGGCTTGGTCATGACATTTTATTAATCAGAGCCTAAACTACATCTTGATGACAGCCTAAACCGGATTCTTAACTTAGTAGGGTTATATTTAAATTATGCTATTCTCAATATCTTGTGCTGAAGAATGTCCTAACCAGGCTTCCCTTTAACTGATAAGCACATGGCTTGCTATACTGGCTCACAAGGGTCATTCCTAAACAATCTCATGTTAATGAAACAGTGAGGCAGACTTGTCCTGCCACCCCTGTAAATGAGATCTATGGATAAGAAACTGTATGTAAAACTCTACAGTGATATATGTATGTATGGGCAATTGTAGTATAATACGTATTAGGGAATGATTTGACTGTGTTTGTGAATCCTTTCTGGACCTTTTTCTATAAAGCAGAGGACTTCGAGCACATTATTGTGTTTTTTTTTTTTTAAAAAAAGCAGGTTTGTTACACTTTTACTTTGAAAATGACTCATGGCTTTGTGATGTCTGTGATGTAGGTTGTAGCTGGATATCTTAAAAAAAAAACAAAAAAACAGCCGTACCTAAGATGACAACTATATGTATTACAATGGCCCTTAACGTCATTAATAACTATATACTCAGAATGAATGGGCTGCAAAGTTGTCCAGTGACCCCACAGTGAAAAATGTTATTATATTATGGCCGGGCCTATCGTTGTGTCGGTGTTACAGGCTTACCCTCACCCAGCCTAATTCTCACCCAGTATTCTGTCCAGAGAGGGTGAACATTAGCCCAGGCCAATTCTCACTTAGTCAGCAAGCTTTTGGGATTGTGGTATGCTTACAAAGATAATAAGCAGGTGAAAATAGACTCACTCTCTGAAGCGCTGAAGAAAAAACTCCAAAAAGCTTTTAAAGCAAAAACATAAAGTTATTTTTATTTACACATCAGAGGAGACATTTTGGTTCATGCTGATACTTGTGCAACTGTCATACAAATCAGGCAAGACTGGATGATGTTTCTGGCTTTTCCTTTGCAACTGGGTGGCTTGCACATTAAAACCTACACCTTCATGTGCTCTTGTTATTCATAAACAGTAAGATTAAACAAAGTATTACCTGCTCTATGAATAATATTACTGATCTTATGTTACTGATCTTATCTCATGTCCTTGCAAATCACTATAGGTGAAACTAATCATCAACTTCAGAGATGCATCAGTGAACACAAAAGCGCCATCTGAAAATGTGACCCCAATTCTCTCATAGTGAGACATTTCCAAGCTGCTAATCAAACGGCCGTGAGTTTTTGTGCAATGGAAAGAACATCATAGGTGCATAGGGGTGCTAATCTTGAGCAAAGACTTCTACAATGTGAATGGGTTTAATATCTTAAAACTATGTCGCCTGATGGTTTAAATGAAGAAATAGGGTTGTCCTGTTTACTGTGAGCACGCTTGCCTGTTAATTTAGAGGTACACCGGGGGTGCGGATTAGCCGGCCTGAACTCCACTGCCAACAGACGTGTTGCTGAGCACGACTCCGGGGACTCCTAAGCAATGCCAGCCCCGCTGCTGACCTTCAGACAGGGATCTTTTTGCAGCGTCTACAGAGACACGCCCCTTTTTTATTTGGTAACTAAGGAAACGAGACCGGGCCGTGCACACTTAATGTAAGCCTCAGCGGATAATTATAGTATTTACCTGAGTTTTAAGTATCATACACTATTTTCTTCCAGTGATTTAAAAGATACTTACCTACTATATATATATATATATATATATATATATATATATATATATATATATATATATATATATACACACACACACACACCAGATCTGTGAAACTAGCTGTTTAAGTAATTTCATGTAGTAGAATAGTTTCTTAAAACGTGTAACTATCAGTACCGACCTGTACCATTTAAATACAGCACTGTGTATATCCACGTATATCCGGCAATTCACACGGTGAGCTAAACTTCACTAACACTTGAGCAAGCATTGGTTAAAATGACAAAGGTAATGATAACAGTCGACTTTGCAGTATGATTTACAAAAAGATAATATCTCTTCTTCTTCTGTTGTCTTGAGTTAAGCAACATCGACAGCACGTAAAATGTGTGTATATATATATATATATATATATATATATATATATATATATATATATATATACACACACACACACACACACACACACACAATATTCACTTAACTTAGGCATATCACTATGCCACTTGTTTATTTACACAGAATATCTGTACGGACTAAGAAATAAACATTTTGGAATATACACTAAGTAAATGAATGCATTTAATCCTACATGTGAAACCATATTCAACAATACAAAATGCAACATGGACCGTCGGCAGGTTTTATCTAATTGACATACGCGTCATTTATTATTATAATTCATGTAAACATCGTACAACGTAATGGACGAAGAAACAAACACAAATTAATTCTTACCCCGTTTGCTGCAGAGATCTGGATGATGAGTTGAATCGCCTCTTTCATAAAAAATCTTCCATCGCCTCCCACAACGAGAGCGCCTTCCTGTCTCTCTGCAGGGTCGGCAGCAGAAATTATACTCTGGATGAAATTTTCAGCATAATGTTGATTTTGTTGGAAAACAATAACTCTTTTCCTCAAACCGCTGGTTCCTGGTTTCTGGTCGGTGTAAGCCTTAGTTTTGACAGTAACTATTTTCGGCATTTTCTCCCCTAAAGCTTGCCCTACGTGTTCCGTGTATTGGTTGATGGGATTAGTGATGATGATGAGGAACTACACCGCACACACTCTCCTCTGCTCCTACGGCAACGCCTACTTGCAGATTTAAAGCGACAGGACAAGGTTCTGAAAGTGCATTGCTGCACTGTGTGCATAGGCGTGCTGTTGTAAAGGCGTGCTACTGCAGGCTAAGAAACCGTGTATTCATATAAAAAAGAATGAAGTGATTAGTCTACAGCAGCTTTCAGGTTTACATTGACCATCCTTTCCAGAGCACCACGTATTTATTCACATGTAACATCTGAAAAAATATATAATAATGAAATGAATGTAAAGAAATAGATCTAAAGACTTAGACTTTTCAAGCATTGTAAATAGATAGATAGATAGATAGATAGATAGATAGATAGATAGATACACACCTTACAGTGATAAGTGAACAGTAAAATGGCACACTTTTGTGACCATTGCTCTCACACCCCAAATCAGCCTGACAGAAGTAACTGTCATGCGAAAATATTTACACTGTTGTCGCTTACTAAATCCAAAGAAATGGCCAAGAGTTTATTTTTTAATGTGTATTATGTATGAAACATACTGATCACTAATTCTTTATATTGAAGGACCAGGACACCATGACCACCTAATGTTCAATGTCATTTTTACTAGATCCACATGGTCTGAAGTCTGTAGCAAGTGATTTTAAACGATATCTAAATGCTCTGGAGGTTTGCCTTACCAACCGTGTAAGACTGTTCTTTCATTTGCACTTTTGGGTGGCATTAGTGGGTCTTGGTTCATAGAAATTTTGGATACAGTATAAAAAAATGACAAGATGGCAGAATAATGTAAAAGTTAGTTTAGAACACATTTTTTGCATGATTGTATGTAAATCTATTACAGCACTAAGCAAATCTAGCATGTTGTAGTGAATTGAACAGCCACAGTCAACTTGCACTGTGCAACTGAAGTGTGCTGGCAGATAGATTGCACTTCCCTAGTAAAAGTTTACCATGTATATTTCATTGCAGTTTCCTTATGCTTTTCCCATGGTTATACTATGCATTTACCACAGTTTGCCATGTTTATTAATATTCTTTACCATGCTTTATTACACTTTACTATGCTTTTACTATAGCAAACTGTCAAATTTGGCCAGTTCTAACATTTTTTTAAACTATTAGGCTGTGCGGTCCAGTAGTTAAAGAAAAGGGCTGGTAACCAGGAGGTCCCCGGTTCAAATCCCACCTCAGCCACTGACTCATTGTGTGACCCTGAGCAAGTCACTTAACCTCCTTGTGCTCCGTCTTTCGGGTGAGGCGTAGTTGTAAGTGACTCTGCAGCTGATGCATACTTCACACACCCTAGTCTCTGTAAGTTGCCTTGGATAAAGGCGTCTGCTAAATAAACAAATAATAATATTGTGAAAGGTTACATTTACTAAACTTTATTTGCCTGTTGCATCATATACTGCTGTAACAGTGTCCAGCTCTGAGCAAAGACAAAGTTAATCGTTACAAGTATATTTGCTTTATCTTAATTATTATTGTTTTTAAGTTGTACTGAAGTCTGGCTGACATGAATTCTATCTTTAAAGGAGGTAAGGAATACTGTATAGCAAAAAGACTATGACAATAAATGTAGATATGCCACTTAAAGCACAGAAAAAAAATATAAAACTTGAATCAATCATTCTTGCTTTGAAGCCTGTCCTGAAAGACATTCTAGGTCCCAGTACCAAAACAAATTATAATTTATGATGAAAATGGGAACATACAAGAATGAGAATGCTATTAATTCTTTCATAGTTTATAAATGCTGAATACTTTACACAAATACATTAGTCAAAGAAGTTAAATACATAGTTATATATATTTTTAAATAAATCTACATTGATAAGTAATTTATGTTTCTATAAACATATGTAGCAAAGTAATCGGCTTCTCGTTTAGCATCTGACATTTTGTGGCCTGGTTTACAGTTACAGTAGAGAAAGTCAAAGAGCAAGAGAATTGCTTGAGGGGTATAAATAGCAGGGCAGGGCTACTTTCTGCAGTCACAGCCAAGGTCAAAGCATTACGAGACCTGTCTGCAATGCATACAAATGCAGCTGGCTGCCAACTAGCACACAGACAGTGGTAGGGCTCTTTTAATAGCAGCAGGGAGAGATGTATTGGTGGTGAAATACCTAGATAGGACAACTGCTGTACCTGCAAATAATTGAAATTGTTTTTCCTGCGAGCCACCTTTAAATATCAAGATGAGCGCTGGGATCGTATAGGAATTTAGATAATTATCTACAGTGCTTGCGGTCTCCAGTGTTCAAATCAAAACAAAAAACATTCATTGTAATGTCCGGGATTAAAAATACGCCTTCAATGTGTTTTTCTACAGATTTTAATACAAACATTTTTAAAAACATAGGATATACACATTTTACATGATGCATTTACTTTATGTAATGGCTAAAAAAAAATAAATAAACAAAGACAGCAATACTACTGTAACCCCACCAGAAGAAGCTATTGGTGACAAAAAAAAAAACAATACGGGTGATTATATATTAAAACGTATGGCAGGTCAGCAATCAGTAGTATTAAAATATTCATGGAAGGACAGTGCAATTTGGTTGGTAGTATCAGGGGACCATAGGAAGTGTAGATCTGGCGTTCCAAGTATAAAGGACGTCACAAATGCACCTTGTTGTATTAGGCAACATGTCATATTTGCTGCATATGGTGTCCTAGTGCTACTCCTAATTTCACCATCTGTCCATGAACACTTTTGCACTTGAGCAGTATAAAAAGTTTACACACAGCATGATTAATAGAAAATTAAAAATAAAAAAATCCACACACACACAAACACATCTTTCTCATTTATGTTTTCATAATTTCAAATCACCTGATCATCAGGTTCTTTGTTTTAAGGCTTACATCATAACTGACAAAAGGCACTCAATCAACACTGTGATAAGTATATATAACGTTACCTCCGAAAAATCATCCTACATCTCCTCGGATGCTATTTATCACAACTGTTTACTCCAGTGTGCAAAAAAACAAACAGAAAGCAGCTTTGTGCTTGACACAGTTAATGTTATAAGCAATGAACTGTATGAATACTTTTTGCTGATGCTGAATTTTGGTTCTTGAATGGTAATATACAATGTGATATACCAGTAGTACATACACTTCTAATTCTTATGTTATTGTTACATGTTTCCATTATGTCATGTTAAAACTCTCTACTCAATGTCAGAAATAAATTGCATCCTTTTGTAATCTGTTTCTTTACATATATATATATATATATATATATATATATATATATATATATATATATGAATTTAGAAGAAAAAATGCTGGAGTAGTTTAAGGCATAAGGCTTTCCACACAGTTATAAGTCCATTCTTGCCTTTCATTAACAGGCATGACATGTTGACAGACCTGAAAAAGGGAAAAGAAATAGCATTGTTAGAAAAAAAAGCCTAGTCCACAGCAGCACCATCTACGTATAAATGATTTAATGTACATTTCATAGGAGTGGAGTGTCACTATACATGCCTCATGTCTCAAATAAATGAAGGTGGGATACTGGGGTAAATTTGGTTGTTCAATTAAATGCGTAAAACTGAAATTCAGAGTTCAGTGAACATGTCTGTCATATTTTTACTACCATTGACCTATGCTTGCTATTTTGAGCTTAACATGCCTCAGGATGTTTCACTTCTCAAACAGTAGGAGCTCATTTGCACTGACCTTTAACAAACATCAAGTAGGGCTGATATGCAGCGTTAGAAAATGTTCCACAGTAATAACCAACTCAATACCTAAACTCAGAGACCCTACCATGTTAGTTCTTGGGGGCACTTCTACAGCAAACACAGTGATGCCTCTACTGCTGACACAGTTCTTACTCTGCTCGTTGTTTACATGGACAGTCACTTTGTTATTGGACTGGAAAAGAAAAAACAAGTAGTATATCAGTGAAACACACGACACTGCCAGGGCTACAAAATCAGACATGAGGATCACGAAAAAACAAACTACCATACATCACCTTCACCTACTATATAATACACATGCACACTGAAAATGTAACTTAGACAGATTTATATACGCTCGCAGGTTCTGATGTGCTCAATTACTTGTGTTAAACAGAAACCTGTTATATGGTAAACTCAAATACGTATTTTTATATCCCCACAAAAGTTATTTGCACATCAGCTCTTGTGCTAATATTAGCATATAGCAACAACTGGTTTCACTGACCCAGATTAGCACTGACCTAGGACTACCTTACCTAAATTAAGATTAGATAGTGCTAATCAGGGTCTGTGAAACCAGCCGGAAGTGTGTGGCAGGAACACATGTTTTGCATTAAATCTAATACTTTTTTTGGTGGTGTATTACTAAACAGAATAGTCATAAGTAATCGCAGCAGGAAAAAAAGTGGTTTTCATTTGTAGTTAGGGTTATGATTTTTAATTTACATGAATCATTATAAGAGGCTGATTAGTTAGTTCCTATGTTCTTATAAAAAAAGAAATCTCAGCGCCCAAGTGCTCTCTTGAAGAAATCTTGATAGACACGGTTGTAGACATTGCTAGGCTGACTAGTGTACACTTTGCCATGGGTATATTTTTCTTCAGATGAAGCACTGACCTGGACATTTACCAAGAATGTTACTTCATTTCCTGTCTTTTTAACCCCACAGGCTACCCCAGTACTATCATCTAACGGTGGCTGTTACATCTTCCTTGGTTTCAATCTGAAAGTCTCGGATTCTAATATCTTGATTAAATTGACAAAGGCATTTCATAGCCATGAAACCCGGCAAGTGAATCAGCCTGGGGCTCTGAACTGGTTAAGGTTGCAAGGCTCACAATGTGCTTTGTTTGATTAGAAGACACTTCATAAAGTATAACTTTATACAAATTGTATTTGGCTCCTTGAGCTTCAGTTCCAGGGATTTTAAAACTGCAATTATACAAACTAACCACATCATTTTTGACATCTGCAGTAACGTCATGCAGTGGATTCCCTCCACTACGGGATTGAGAAGAAGGTGGTTAAGACAGCTGGTCCTAGTAGAAGGCGCTGGTCCTAGAGGGAGACCTTCAGATTGTCCTCAGACTGCAAGGGATGGTCACAGAGTGGTCTGAATAGTGAGCTGGTCTTTATAAGGAACTGGTCACCAGAGAGAGTCCATTGTACTGTTTTGGGGGAAGGAAAGAGATTGAGGTTTTCCAATGCCATACCTTATTTGCAATGACTGCTGTGATTCTGGCGTCACTCTTGTAAGTGTAGATGATCACGTTGTCGTTCCCCTTCATCACCTTGGCCTCCCCCTTGTTGATCACTGATTTGTACATGGCTGTGCTGAGGGCCTTGCTGCCTGACTCAAGACTAACAGCTTTCATCTTGGGCTTGCATTCCTCACAGTAGACATCGACCACAAAAGGGCAAGCCTGTGTCAATAAAAGTAAGAATGATTATTATTATTATTATTATTAGGTACAAATGTTACTTGATGGGTATTTCAGTTAAGCAAGTGAGTAAGTAGGTTCTTTAAAGGGGGACCACTGTCTCAGAGTGCACAAGATGCAGCCTGTAGATATAGCTTCTATGTGGTCTTTCCTTTTAAGGCCCTGGATTTTAAGTCAGTTATGTGCAGACTCCTCTAAGAAACTGAGTCAGTCATTCAGCTTGGTGACAGGTCAACCTTTTTGCTTATCCAAACTGTACTGTGTCATGCAAGGATTTGAAATCCTAATGAAAGTGAATGGCAGAAAGATTCCGCGTGTCACATTAGAGAAGACATACAGATTACTAAAATCACATTCCATTTAGTGTGTTAATATTTGCCATTTCTTTCAAATGTGTTCGAAAACAGCTATTTACAAATAATGTTCTCTTTCACATTTAACATTCCTGCTTTAAGGCGTGTCTGTTTCCCCAGCCCATTTAACGTTATAATTTCGCTGTCATTACCTCCACCATTTCCAGAGCCCTGTTGTACCCCATTGACTCCAGAGTGACCCAGAGGTCTCGGGGATCCCCTTCCCGGTCGTTTGCTTCCATCAAGTTGAGCTCCATGAATCCCTGTCTTGTCAGCTCGTTCTTCTTCGTATCAAAATTTTCTGTATGAAATAAGCCTAATGTCTCATTAACTGTGAAGCATCACAGACTCATTAAGCCATTACTGTATGTGGACATGGGCTTCTTACAGAACACAAGCCTGCCCCTCTCCTTGAGGGTATCTGTGCCACACCGCTGACAATCACAGATTAATGCAGATCTGTAACCAGTAATGCAAAATTAGAAAACGGTTGTACCTTTGCACACAGCCCAAGCTTCTTCATCGCATTTCTCTCCACTTGTCCTTTGTTCAAAGAAATTGTACTCTTCCAGGCTTAGGAGGCCATTCCCATCCAAATCTATTACTTCAAAAATATCTGAGAGAGTTGATCTATATTGTTGAAGACAAACAATATTTAACATTTGACAAATGGACAAACAAAAGCCATCACTTAGGAATAAATTATTCAGTATGATACTATAATTATAAACGCATGTTACAACACTGTCAATGGGATGCAAGACATCCATTCCTTAATGATTAATTACTGTCTGTATCATCACATCTGTAACCATTCTTTAGCAATTTTTGCAGAATTGAATATGGAAGCACCTGCAAACCAAAATATTTCAGACCAGATGCATGTTTTATACAATACAGAATACATTTTAGGGATTCCATTTCCAGATTACTTAGTTATTTTAGCAACAACCCATTAAAAAGAAATAATGTGATGCAGACATTTGGAACCAATCTATGGGGGAAAAAAAACAACTGAACATAACAGTAATGAGACGCACCTGAACTCTTTAGTAAGCGCCAGTTCTCCATTGTCACCCCTATATACCAGCTGGGCTTGCTTATTAATAATCTTCCTCTTCCTCTTTAATCTGCAGCCAGTGGTAAACGGTATTAGGTAATAAACTCCAGAACTGAGCTCTCCTTTCCATCCAAACTTCTGTCATCAAAAAGAAACAATTAGCACAGACCACATTGCTTTGAAATAGTATACAAATGAAACCTAATCGTCCAATGACATAATCCAGTCCGGTCAAAGCTCCTAGCTATGTCAAACAGACAGATCAGCATAGCTATGCAAATAACTATTTAGCTTTGCCTGTACTGCTCTAAATAATGATGCAGCTTGAAGAAAATAATTGGGTCAAGAAGACTTTATTAGTTCGCATTTAATGTAGTAATCCAATTTATGTATAAAAAAACAGATCAGGCCATTCACTATAAAACATTTAGCTCCTTAACTTTAATAAATTTTATTAAGCAAATAGCACCATCTGGTGGACAAAGTTGTAATTATGTTAAAAAAAAAAAAATAGAATATGTTCATAGAATTCATATAATGCACCGTGTTTTAAATAGAAATAATACCTCTTTGTCCCTTAACTCTGTAAAGCACACGAGTTCTGGGTCTTCTGGTCTTTCATTTTCACGCACAATGTAAAGTGCCGTGTCAACCGACATCCAGGAGGAAGTCTTATCTAAACACAAAGCAACATTACTTAAAATAGATGCAGTATAAGATCATGTACGTTACTACAAAAAAAACAAAGCCTGCTGTTGAAAAAACAAATGGTCTTATATTAATAACAGAGGTGACTGAAGGTTAAACAATATACACTGGTATAGACAGTGCATAATAATACACCTTCTGCTTGGCTGAGATTCAGGGGCTTAATGGTGAGATACACAGTGGATGTCTGAGGGATGTGAAGCCTGTATTGAAGACTCATGATCCCACCATCCTCCTCAAGAAAGAAGCAGCCCTTTAAACTTTTATGGTGCCAGTCCTGTTCAAAAAAGAAAACAATTTTAAAATGCAAACCAGCAACACTTGGCAACTGGGTCAATGCAAATAAAATCTACTTTCACTTACAACCAACAGTGATAACATTAACCACTGTGGCAGTGTGGCAATACACCTCACGCAACATATAAACACAAAACACACACAGGGGCGGGCACACTGCCAAAGACAGTTACGCAGTGAAATGATGATACTTACCACTCAGAATAAAGCAGAAATAAATGTGACAAATCAAATGTAAAGTTAGCTTTAAAAAAGCACAGCTATTAACCAAGGACTTGGCCTGTATCTGAAGATGACTTGAATATTTACAGGAAGACCACACGCTGTCACTGCAACAATAAGGGGCTGCTGTACCAAACAAACACATAATGAATCATTTACTGACAATTTACACTGGCCAAACACACTATGCTGTTTTACATGTTTTTAATATAATTTACAGAGGCAGATGGAAGTTCTACTAATCAAGTGGACAAACATTTAAGCTAAAGATGTATTACCTGAATAGACTTGGGCTCAGCCAGATTCACACTTTTTGCATTGCTGGCTCCCATAGTGATGGTAGATGATACCGATGCCCTCCGGCTTCGAGCTGAGGAAGGACGGGATGAAGGTCTGCTATCAGCTGTGTGAAACAGAACAGAAACACTGAACTCACATACATGATTATTCATCTTAGAAAGTATTATTTGCTTTAGAAAGCATTGAGGTATAACACGCTTGTGCATGCAAACCTCACACTCATTAACTTGCACATTACAGCCTTTTTCTGTCCCAATGGTAGCTTTTCCAAAATGTAGCTGGTATTTTATCCAACACTGTTGATGGAAAACAGCTAGTCGAGAATGAAGCCCTTTGGCTGGTGGTGCAGTTAAGCAGTATATGTAGGGATATCAAAATTAATATATATAAAAAAAATGAAATAGTAAATATGCTTGAAAGCAAAAGATCCAGCCACATAGGTTATCATTTTATTTTGTTCAGATAATGTATACATCAGTAATTGTTAGTAATCAATATGCTAATGAGAGCTATCATTTGATCATCCAGACACTCCTTTGCTTTATCAACAACCAATTTTTAAATCCTTCGAATAGATCTGGAATTCCTCACAATCAATAACAAATTCCAAGTCACTTAAGGAAACGTTTAAATTAAAATGAAGTTCTGCTACAAATCACTTCGCTTTATCTCTTTTTAATCAGAATGTTGCTTTTCTAACTGTCGTTTGAGCTATCCAGCTGCTATTTATATTACTGTCTTCCTTTGATGTGCTTTTATAAGGAGCAAAGCAGTGGGTAACGTACTCTTACTAAGATTCATATTTTGCATACATATGGATTTATTTTTATTTTTAACAGAAGTGTGTAGCACGGCATAGCGAGGTTCAAAGAGATCTGTACCTTTCCTTGGTGTTGTCTCCAGATCAGTTTTCTGGGGTGTTCCTGCTGATGGAATAACAGCTTGTGTCAAAGAATTCTTTGGTGCTCTCTCTGATTCGCTGCCAAACTGCTGGCGTCTCATTCTGGTGTCTGCCTCCAGCTTCTCCAAGGCAGCTTTCTGACACTGATCAGCAGTTGAAGTGAACAATTTACAAAACTAAAAAAAAAAAAAAAAAAGAATTGGACAAACAATGAAAGTTTGAAATACATCCGCTTTTACAGAGAGGTCTCATTTTACACACATTTTTTTTTTTGTCTTGTTTTGTACAACTAAAACATACATCCTGTCTATGGAACTGTGTACCATCCCCTATAGTTAAAAATGAGTTGTAATACTCCTTAACCAAAGCATGGTTAATTACAACACTTACCCAAACTGTGTCCACTTTTCAAAACCCAGTAACATAAAACAAGGAACAATGACTATTTTTTAAAAACAAAACGGTACACGCCTAGTTATGACATGACAAATGCGTAAGTAAATGAAGCTTGTAATACCTCATGGTAGTCCAGTTTTCCATCTTGGTTAGTATCAGCTAGAGCAATAACGTCTTTCACCTCTTCAGGAGTCATCTTCTCACCTTTCTGAAAAATGTAAAATATAGAATACCATTATTAAAATTACTAACACATACAGAGCAGATTCAAAATGAATACACAAAATGCTACTTAATGACGTGTCTTGTTACGCAGCAGTGACACCTGGGGAGCAGTTGAATTTCAATCCCTGCCTGTGGTTATTAATTCTGTATATCACAATACCTTTGATCAGGTCGGATCCCAGATGTTACATGTTACTGATGGAAACAGCAGACCATTTGAATGCTACCACCCTAACACCTGTATACCTGCATGTCTGTATATGCAGCAATGTGTAATTCAAGTCTAATTCATGATGAGACCTGTAGCACAGGTCACTCTTTTTCTACCACCGACTGGGACAATCATCAGCCTTGTCTCTGAGAAAAATGACTGATTTTCCCATGTCATTTCAATTATGATTGACTGTTCATATCTGTTAATGGAAACAACCATCCATATTACAGTATTAAGAAAATGTCTGACTGAACAGTTATTAAAATCCACAAATTTACATTAAAAAAATGTAAGAGAGTACTCACTTTAGTAAGCACTTTGTAAAGTTCATTGCGTGTTATATAACCATCACCATTTAGGTCAATTTTTTGGAAGGCTTTGATCAGCTCTGTTTTCTCAGTGGGTTTTTCTTTCTTCAGTATCTCACAAAAATCATCAAAGCTAAGCTTGCTGGTCCGCGGAGTCCAGAACCTACTGAGTCTCTTTTGAGAAGGATTTCTTCCAGCTTGCTGGAGCACTGGAAATGAACAGGAAAGTGACATGTTTTTCAACCTCCTGAATTCTTATTCTAGATTTTTTCACTGCTTTTTGTCTTTGTAAATTTTAGTTTGCAGCCTCAGCACAACCTGTGTAAGTTAAGATGTCAACCTTTTAAAATGCTTTTCTTTCATATGAACTGTTACAGTGCCTGAAGTCTTTATAATGCTGGCGTAGTGACCTACAGTACTGGTAAGTCATCGGGATTTCAAATTCACAGTCTCTGTGATACAAACCGAAGCGGATTCCATTGTAAATGGGGGTTAGGTGTTACTTCAGCAATACAGATAGTTAACCCTCTGTCTAAGAGGTGAGAGCAGACATTACCCTGGCTGAGTAGCAGATCGGCAGGTCGTTTGCAGTCATTTACAAATCTGGCAGTTACTGTAGTTAGTGAAAAGAATGGGGATTGCTGTGTATAAGTCATGCATATGGAGTTCTTTTTTTCTGATCTGCCTGTGCTTAATACGAGTTACTAAACAGTGACTAAGCCAGGCCAACAAACAAAAAAATATGCACAGTAAAAATGTCATGTTGTTCTTGACTTGCATATGAAATGGCATTACAGTACTCTGATTCGAATTTGAATAAAAGCAACACTCAATACCCTAACACTGAGTTGTAAGTGAAACTCAGTTTAACACAAAGAGCCATTCGTTCGCCACATAAATAAGACTCTACAAAACGTTTTGTTACCCAAACAGAGCTGCTCTTTGGAAGTAATGTTTTCCAAGCTAGATCTAAACACAGAAAGGTATGCCGCTCTGCAGTTCCTGTAGAAAAGCTCTTCCTCAGCGACCTGAGATTTCTGCGATGATGACGTTTCCAACTGCTGCCTCTGGATTGAAGCACCGCTTCCGGAATAGCCTGCCATTCTGAAAAATAAAACAATACCTACATACGTTAAAAAAAACTCAAAACTAAAAAAAACACCCTGAACGTGCTTTTATAAATAAAATATAAATATTAAGCACATTACATTAACCCCCCCCCCCCAACACAAAAAACACGTAGGGGTTATATTGTATATATATAATTTTTTTTAATTAATTAACTAGAAATAAAAATATATAACTAATTTCATAAATGTCATAATCACAATTTGTTCATTTCAAATCAAAGGTTTGCAGAATGTCGTAAAAAAAAAACATAACTTGTTATTAATGATAATTCCTTGAGAAAGTGGTGTGATCGTGATAATATTTTATTCGATGACAGATATAAACACCAGATAGAATACTATTGTCTTAATTGCATTCAAACACTATCCATACCTGATATCACTTTACGTCTGTCTGCCTGTTAAGAATACATTTAAGAAATGCATCTAGCCAGAGTCGCCCCGTTGCCATGTAAACACCCGAGAAACTCAACGAATATTCCTTACGGAAGGAAACTCGGCAATGACATTTGAGTTCCTATACGCAAACCATGCAAACATCTTTTTCAAGCGATGAAAATGCATTTTTCATTTGTTCATGTATTTGTGATCAGATTGGGTTGCTGTATGTATTTTCTTAAAGTGGTTTACCTCGTTATTACTATGATACTTATTAAATAGCACTACATCAGATGGGTTTGTTTCGTGAACACTCTCCCTCACCGAATCAAAATAGGTACCAGTACACAGCACTACCTAATATTAATAGTACAGATATACGTGAATGGACTGCCCTACATCATTACTGTATTGCACTTAATTACAGATGATGTAGCGGATTAACTAGAAAGTATTTTGTTTTACCCTTTTCTCTGAAAATATTATAGATATAATTAATTAATAAGCATACCTAATTCATATAAACACACATATTTTTGTTACACATATAAATTTATTTAAATAATAATAATAATAATAATAATAATAATAATAATAATAATAATAATAATAATAATAATAATAATAATAATACCAGTATTTGCTGTTCTGTCTCTCAGTCACAGCTCAGTAATGTGTGGGTGACCTCACCTCGAGTCAATCAATCGTCAGACATCAGACCTCTCGACCTCACCTCTCCTCGAGTCAGTCGTCAGACATCAGACCTCTCGACCTCACCTCTCCTCGAGTCAGTCGTCAGACATCAGACCTCTCGACCTCACCTCTCCTCGAGTCAGTCGTCAGACATCAGACCTCTCGACCTCACCTCTCCTCGAGTCAGTCGTCAGACATCAGACCTCTCGACCTCACCTCTCCTCGAGTCAGTCGTCAGACATCAGACCTCTCGACCTCACCTCTCCTCGAGTCAGTCGTCAGACATCAGACCTCTCGACCTCACCTCTCCTCGAGTCAGTCGTCAGACATCAGACCTCTCGACCTCACCTCTCCTCGAGTCAGTCGTCAGACATCAGACCTCTCGACCTCACCTCTCCTCGAGTCAGTCGTCAGACATCAGACCTCTCGACCTCACCTCTCCTCGAGTCAGTCGTCAGACATCAGACCTCTCGACCTCACCTCTCCTCGAGTCAGTCGTCAGACATCAGACCTCTCGACCTCACCTCTCCTCGAGTCAGTCGCCAGACATCAGACCTCTCGACCTCACCTCTCCTCGAGTCAGTCGTCAGACATCAGACCTCTCGACCTCACCTCTCCTCGAGTCAGTCGTCAGACATCAGACCTCTCGACCTCACCTCTCCTCGAGTCAGTCGTCAGACATCAGACCTCTTGACCTCACCTCGCCTCGAGTTTTTGTTTTTGGGGGAGTGATGGGGATCCAAACGAATTCAAATAATTAAATTGCACAAAGCATTTTTAAAACGCTTCAAATATACCTATAAATGGTAAAGAAAGGTAAAAGCGCATGCACCAATCAGCAGCTACACTGACATCTGTGTCATCCAATGGAAGCACCGAAAGTTTTTTTTTTTTTGCTCTTGTTTGATTGGGTGATTCAGACGACTCCGTTCAATCCCTTACTCTCCCCGAAAAAAAAAAACTCCAAGAGGATTAATACCTTCATGCCTGACGACTGACTCGAGGAGTGGTGATAGAGGAAGTTACTGGTGTGTTAGATTTGAGTGGGGATGCCTGATGCTTGACTCCAGTAAGGCTGATGTCTGAGGATGTCCTAAAATGGACACCGTAGAACGGACACGTAACACTCTGGAGCGCTCTGCTGTGACGTGTCACTGACGCCCCAGCAGCTGGGGGCTGTTGTTGTACTTCCGGGTTCCTCGACCTTGTTGTTTACTCACACAAACTCGGATATTAAGCGAACTAACCGCCTCGCACAGCTCTGAGTTTCCAAAGCCAAACTACTTTTAAAAGCTGGGTTTGTAATTTTATTAATACAGCACTGGTACAGTAACTGAAATCCTGTTGCATTTTCTACGTGCTACCATGGTGAGTACTCATTTTGTTTTATTAACAGCTTTACCACCAGTGAATGGTTCTTATGTTTATACAATGTTGCCTTGAACTTATTTATGTATTACAGTAATATATTAGTTTATGTTTTTCGTAGCAAGCTAGTACCGCTTAAAAATACTAGAGTCGTAGCCATGTTTGGACGTTTTCAGAATCACAGTTACACGAGGTGGTATTGCTGTTTTTCTTTCGTTATTTAAAAGATACGGATAATGTAAAGTATATTTGTGGGTGGGGGCATTGATTTATTGATTAACATGTATTAGAATGTGTTCATAGTTGTTTCTGGGTAAATTTATAATCTTAATCTTAATGACATTAGAAGATCGTAAGATCATTCCACGCTTAAATAGTAATACTAATAGTTTTCGTTTTCTTGGATATTCCAAATGCTGCGTGTTTTGCGTTTTTTTAAAAATGTATTATTATTATCATTGTACCTTTACTGTATCTCTGTCCGTTAAGTTTAACGAACCAAGTCACCCTGGCATGTTAACCGGGTGATCGTGTAGGAATCCAGGCAGGACGTGTTGACGCTGGAGTGTGAAGCAGTGAAATTGAATATGTAGATCGTGATGTTAATGATATTCAAATGGGAGGTAAACAGAACCGGGGTGCGTGGAAATATATTGCAGCAGTGAATCAACGTTATCTAAATGAATTGAGTAGGGAGTCTGGACTGTGTCACTGGTGGATGTGTACTTGTGAGCACTGAAAGGATGTGGGTCTGCTTCATGATGCTTTTACATTTTACAGTCATCCAGAACTATAAACGCCCAATAGTGCTGAATAAAGCAACGGTAAAATAAACTGAAATTCAATGACAAATGTTTCGACTTCAAGTTTTTTTTTCAGTGGTCTTAGGTTTGCTATTTTATTGTACTTTCGTATTATCACAGTCATACAGATCAAAGTTTGTTTCACTGTCTTCATGTAATTTAAACGCATCACTAACGTTCAGTTGTGAAGATTTTAAGAACTTTTAAGTGTAGATTAAGATGTTTATCACTGAACTTAGTGTTACCAGTTTATTTCAGCATTTCAAAATGTAGCACTATTGAGTGTTTTAGTTATGGATAAAAAGTGAAAGTATAAAAACAAAACACATTTTCCTGGTCCTGTGTCGCCCCCTGCAGGAGGAGGCCTCCCCTGCGTCCCTCACTGACCTCTGCCTGAGCTTCCTGAGCTCCAATCTGGACCAGTTCTGCTGGGAGCGGCCCGATGGCTCGCTGAGCCTCCGAGAGACCGTCGTCTTCCCACAGGAGCTTGCCGACCAGCTGCTGCGCAAGATGGCCACGGAGGGTAAGGGGCTTCCAGAAAGGGTGTCCACAAAACACAGCCCTTTCTATCTGAAATCAACATAGACTGCAGGCTGATAATGCAGGTACTCCACTGTCTACAGCAAGTTGGAGATGATGGTGCAGCATAGCAGCAGTCTAGGGATGTTAGATACCATTTCATTTCCTAAATTTCCCAGAAATTCAGGATTTGGCACGTTTAAACATTTAAACTTTTAACACGTTAACATTTAAATTAAAGCCATCACGAGAAGCCCTCCCAAATATTAGTGTATTTAGAAAGGATAGGTATCCATTCCTGCAAGTGTGTGTATAAATCAACCCTGTGCTTCATCATGTGTTTGCCTACATCCCTACAGCAGACTCACAGTAAACTAACAGTAATCTCACAGCTGTTAATCTCACAGCACTTCCAGCAGTCTCCCACTCTTATCTCCTCCCCTCTCGTCTCTAGGGATGCTGAATGACAGCACGGTGGGGATATTCCGCAGCTGCCAGTACCTGCGGCTGCGGCGTGCGTGTATCTGCAAGGCGCGCATCTCCTCTGAGGCGTTCCACAAGGCATTCTGCCAGCACCGGTTGCTGGAGCTGGACGCCTCAGGGGTGAATGCGGACGTGGCCATCACAGACATCATCCAGGGGCTGTCCTCCAACAAATGGAACCAGGAGTCCCTGCAGCGGCTGGTACTGAACGGGCTCACTCTGTCCCTGGAGGATCCCTACGAGCGCTGCTTTAGCCGTCTGGCTGGCCTGCGCGCCCTCGCTATCGCCAACGTGGACTTCTACACGGAGGACCTGTCAGAGGTGTGCTCCCTGCCGCGGCTCGAGAGCCTGGACATCTCCAACACCTGTGTGACCGATCTGGCCCCCCTGCTGTCCTGCCGGGAGCGCCTGCGCTCGCTCACCATGCACCACCTCAAGTGCCTCAAGATGAGCACCTCACAGCTGCTGGATGTGCTGAGCCAGCTGGCTGGGCTGCAGCACCTGGACATATCGGACGACAAGCAGTTCACCTCGGACATCGCCGGGCACCTGCTGGAACAGCCCGGTATCCTGCCCCAGCTGTGCTCACTGGACGTCTCCGGCCGCAAGCAGGTCACCGACAAGGCGGTCAAGGCTTTCGTCCAGCAGAGACCCGGAATGCACTTCATTGGGCTGCTGGCCACCGGCGCTGGGTTCTGTGATTTCCTCTCCGGGGAAGGAAGCCTGAAGGTGTGGTGTGGGTTTGGGGTGTGATCTTGGAGAAGAGGGAGGCAGAATTGTGCTCTTTAGGAGGATAAATGTTGGTTTCACAGACCCTGATTAAAACCAATACCGTAAGATAACAGTATGTAGTCCAAAATTCTGTGAAACAAACTGTTAAACTTAAGAGTTTCTTAAAAGTTTTAATAAGTCATTGTTTGCAACTTCACTTACAAGTTTCTTAGGTATACAGAAGGATGCATTTGCATGTATAAACTATGTTGTGTGGGCCCATCTGTCCGTAGATGGATGATAATTAGCTATTTATTTATAGCAGATTGCAATCCAAAAAGGTGGTGGTTTTAGGTTAGCCCAAGCTTTGGAATCAGAGGGGCACCCTTGTCTTCAAGATGTTCCATCTCAAGGATCTATACATAACTGAAATGGAAACTAACCTTAATGGAAGTGAATACATATATTTCACAATGATAGGTTTGTGTTTCTGTGTGTGTGTGTGTGTGTGTGTGTGTGTGTGTGTGTGTGTGTGTGTGTGAGGATCTGTGTGTAAAGCAGACCTGTGTCTCATCCTCTGTTTGCTCACAGGTGTCTGGGGAGGCGAATGAAGCGCAGATCTGTGAAGCTCTCCGGCGCTACAGCGAGCGAGCGTTCTTTGTCAGGGAAGCCCTCTTCCATCTCTTCAGCCTCACACACGTCATGGAGAAAGTTCCACCAGACATCCTAAAGGTGCGCGGAGAGCTCCAGAGTGGGGGAGATACAGGCTGTGCTGGGGGCTGAGTCTTTCTGTAGTGACTGTGATGGGAGCTGTCTGTGTCTGTAGCTGACTGTGTCTTTCAGTTAATAATTTGCTGACAACTGACTGCAGGGTTATAAACTCAAAAGTAGCTCTGCATCCCGTCCTGGTTTGAGTCAGGAGTTTGAGCAAATCAGACCCCTTTTAAAATAATTGTTTCTCCCCAATAGCTGCATGAACAGCTCCTACAACTCAGTTCAGAGCCGATCAGGACCTGTTAGGACACATTTCTGACACCTGCTAATTTCAATAACACCTGAAAAATACCAGTACTGGGTACAGGACTAGTGTGAGTTTCTAACCCTGAATATGCAGTACCCTGGCTGTGTCTTTGTGTGTTGATAATGTGCTGAGAATTCACTGTGTCTCTGTCTATATGTAGTGACGATGTGTCTCTGTGTTTCAGCTGGTTGTCACTGGGATGAAGACCCACCCTCTGAACCTGCACGTGCAGTTGGCTGCTAGTGCCTGTGTATTCAACCTGACTAAGCAGGACCTGGCTGTGGGGATGCCAGTGCGACTGCTGGGCCAAGTCACCCATCTGCTGCTCGAGGCCATGAAGAACTTCCCCAACCACCAGCAGGTACCTACTCCTCTGCAGAGCTCTCCACACTCCCAGTCCCCACTCTCACCAGCAGGTACCTACTCCTCTGCAGAGCTCTCCACACTCCCAGTCCTCACTGTCACCAGCAGGTACCTACTCCTCTGTAGAGCTCCCCACACTACCAGTCCTGTGTCCGAGTGCCAATGCATGTTGTGTGAAAAATAATGTGCATAACTTTGCAACGGCACAGTAAAATAGCTTATCTTTCTGTTTCGTTTCCAGCTCCAGAAGAACTGCCTCCTCTCACTCTGCAGTGACAGGATTCTGCAGGAGGTTCCCTTCAACAGGTTAGTGGTTGTTGTGTACAGGGGAAGCTACTGCTGTAGCCCAGGTCCTGTGTTTGAAGCCCAAGCCTCGTGTCATTTGCACAATAATCCCAGGTGCATCTGGTATGGCACCAGCCAAAGACAACACCAGTTAGGTTTAAAAAAAAAAAAAAAAAAAAAAGTTATATGGTGCAAACATGCAAACGCAGCCTGATGGTAAATGCCTTATGTGTATGGCTCAGGCCTCTACATTTTGAGTTGATGACCCTTGCCCCTGTGCCCATGCAGACTGTGCATGGTTTGAACACGTTTGGAGCCTGCAGCTGCTCTAGTTAAACCGCTCTACAAGCAGGTACATCACATTAAGCTTGAGATTTTAATGACAGTCTGCTGTTCGTCACACAAGTAAAAGTTTCCAACCCGAGATACATGATCCATAACTATTAAACACTCAATAGTGCTACATTTAGAAATACTAAAAGAAACTTAACAAGTTCAATGATAAACATTTTGACTTGGAAGATTTTTAATGGCTTCAACAAGTATTTCTAAGTTTTCACCCCTGCTGACCTGTCCCTGGCTGTTGGCTGCAGGTTCGAGGCTGCCAAGCTGGTGATGCAGTGGCTGTGTAACTACGAGGACCAGAACATGCAGAGGATGGCCGTGGCAATCATCTCCATCCTGGCAGCTAAGGTGAGTGGTGGAGGAATTACTCATCGAGGCTGGTGCCAGGGTTATAGAGAGGCCGTGAAACCCAGGGATACAGCTCCATTCATGGTTATGGTGACATTGGCTTTTGTTTGTGGAATTCCTGGATTCATTTGGCAGTTCCTCTCCAAGGGCTCCATGGAAAGGTATTGCGCTCAGTTTATAAGCTTCAGGTTTGAGCTAGTCTCAACTACGATTGGAGCTGATCCCAGATATAACAGAAACTACAGCCTTATAAAAGTTTACAACAGTAAAAACATGCATGTGACAAGGCATAGTAAAGCATGGGTAAGCATTGTAAAGAGGTATGGTAAAGCATATTGACAAACCATAGTGAACCATGATGATAAATGCATAGTAAAACCATAGGAAAATCATACAAAAACTGCAAAAATTTACCATGGTAAACTTTTATAAGGGAAGCTGCTGTCCTGTCCCCTATATAAAGAGTATCCTGACTCTGATCCCCATTGTGTTTCCTCAGCTCTCCACAGAGCAGACCGCCCAGCTGGGAGCAGAGCTCTTTATTGTCCGGGTAAGTCCTTTTGCTTTTATTTAAACGCATGCTTTCCTGACGCATTTCCAGAGCAGTGGGGAATACCAGTAGCAGTAGTTTAAACTTTGTCTGCTTGTCTTAGTTTCTTCTAGTTTTAGCTTGGTGCAAAGTTTACCCTCTGTGGTGCTTTATGTTTGAACATAACATATCAGATGCTGTTGGGTTGAAAGGGCTATTTCACTTGTTAAATATCAGTGTGCATGGGGGAGGAGTTGTGCAAACTCTAAGGGTGTTTGATTCTGTTTAATCAACTAAAGCTTGTATTAAATACATTTAAACATATTTGTAAAAATGATGACCAATAACAAGAAGCATGCCAATAGAGTTTAAAACAAATGCCTGAAATATGAATGTGTGCATGGAATAAATACTGAATATTAAATCGTCTTGCACTGTATAGTAACTACTATGTCAAGACTAAGACCAATACATGTATTTCACACACATCTTTCTGAAAACGTTTAGACATTCAAACTATTAGATAACTCTGCCCCCTTTTACCCCCTCCCCTCTGCAGCAACTCCTGCACATTGTGAAGCAGAAGACGAGCCAGGGCCTGGTGGACACCACGCTGAAGTTTACGCTGAGCGCGCTGTGGAACCTGACGGACGAGTCGCCCACCACCTGCCGCCACTTCATTGAGAACCAGGGGCTGGAGCTCTTCATGAAGGTGCTGGAGGTGAGGCGTCCCAGACATGCAGACACACTGCCTGCCGAACTGAGCGACCCCTGAACCCCCCCGGGGCATGACTGCACAGCACACCAGTGTTAACGACTCAGAAAAAATGAATGTTACCAATAGCTTTCCAGCCCAATATTCACAGTGCCACTAAAGTACTTCTTATGAAGAAATACAGTAGAAGCTCGCTTAAAGGCCAGACCGCATTTAAGGACATCTGTTGTGAAGATGTTGACCGGCTGGTTTGTGTGTGTCTATTGTAATCTTTTTACTTTCTTTTTTTCTCTCAACAGTCTTTCCCTTCTGAATCCTCCATACAGCAGAAGGTGCTGGGTCTGTTGGTGAGTGTCTGTCTGTACTTGTATTTTTTATATTAAGCTGAAAGGAAGTGAAAGCAACTGTGTGCCCACCTGCTCTGAATTAAAGCCAGCAGTCCAAGCGCATGTTGTCTCAAGTGATCTAGTCTTGCACTGGCTTTAATTGTGGATATAGAGCTGCAGATTCATTTGTAAAGGTATCAGTCAAAGCTCTATGTCTGGTACAGAGTGAGTTCCAGAACCTGTCATCCCTTTTACAATGTCATCCATGTAGCTAAGAAACATTTAATAGTGATAAATACTAAAAGAAACTGCAAGTTGAAAGACTTTTTGTCGAAACGTTTCTCATTTCTTTTATAATGGCAGGAACATGAAACTCTTTTTCTTTCTCTCCCAATTCATGAATATTAGGAAAAAAAGGCTCGATTTTCTAAGCTATTTATTCAGAATCTTCATTAGTGCAAAACACAAAAGAAGAAAGCAAGTAAGAAACAACTAGTTGCAAGCCCCAAAAGGAAATTTCTTTTTCATTTGTTTGTATCTGGATTGGGGACTTTTACCTGGAGCCCTAAGTGTCATAGTTGTGAAGTGTTTGTGCTGGCTGCAACAGCTCCCCCTTGTGTCCCCAGAACAACATTGCGGAGGTGAAGGAGCTGCATGCAGAGCTGATGTGGAAGAGCTTCGTTGAGCACATCAGCGTGCTTCTCCACAGCAGTGAGGTGGAGGTGAGCTACTTCGCTGCAGGGATCATCGCGCACCTCATGTCCCGCGGAGAGGAGGCCTGGACACTGAGCACCACCCTGCGCACGTCCCTGCTGCAGCAGCTCGTACGTAGTGCTTCTCTCATTCCTGGGGGTCTCTATAACACTAGGGTCTCACTGGGACACTTCCACAGCAGGGCTGTTCTGTTATGTTTAATTTCATAAAGGATTAAACACGTTTCAACACTAACATATTTGGGATGTTTGTTAGCTTCCTTAAAGTCCGCCATCATAACTTTAAAAGCTATAAATGATTACAACATGTATTTGTGTAGAAGCCTGTATATGTATACAGTATTGAATTGCGAGTGAAGAGATATTGAATATGGAATACCTAGTTAAGCTTAGTAACGCAGTTCTAACCCTGCTGTGATTGCTTTGCAGCACTCTACGATCCTCAAGTGGCCCACACCCGAGTGTGAGATGGTGGCATACAGGTAAGACAGAGGCACTGTGGCCCTAGTCTGTGAACACACAGGGAGGGGCAGACACCCTCCGATACAGACACACACACAGGGAGGGGCAGACACCCTCCGATACAGACACACACACAGGGAGGGGCAGACACCCTCCGATACAGACACACACACACACAGGGAGGGACAGACACCCTCCGATACAGACACACACACAGGGAGGGGCAGACACCCTCCGATACACACACACACACACACACAGGGAGGGGACAGACACCCTCTAATACAGACACACACACACACACACACACACACAGAGAGGGGACAGACACCCTCTAATACAGACACACACATAGGGAGGGACAGACACCCTCTGATACAGACACACACACACACAGGGAGGGACAGACACCCTCTGATACAGACACACACACACACACACACACACACGGGAGGGACAGACACCCTCTGATACAGACACACACACACAGGGAGGGACAGACACCCTCTGATACAGACACACACGCACACACACACAGGGAGGGACAGACCCCCTCTGATACACACACACACACACACGCACACACACACAGGGAGGGACAGACCCCTCTGATACACACACACACACACACACACACACAGGGAGGGACAGACCCCTCTGATACACACACACACACACAGGGAGGGACAGACACCCTCTGATACACACACACACACACACACACACACGGAGAGGGACAGACACCCTCTGATACACACACACACACACACACAGGGAGAGGCAGACACCCTCTGATACAGACACACACACACACAGGGAGGGACAGACACCTTCTGATACAGACACACACACACAAAAGGAGGGACAGACACCCTCTGATACAGTCACACACACACAGGGAGGGGCAGACACCCTCTGATACAGACACACACACACACACACACACACACACACACACAGGGAGAGGCAGACACCCTCTGATACAGACAGACGAACAACGCACATTGTTTTTTAATAATGAAGACGGTAGTTGATTGAACAGCCTGAATATAATACCCTGAGCTGAGAGCAGCGCCTGGACCAGACTGCTGAAAGGTCTGGGCGGCAGGTCTTGTGGTATGCTCCTGATTCATTAAAATATTCAGATGAAGAGCCATTCAGGTGCATTTTAATTGTAAAATATTGACAAAATGTTCCACAATATTCTTGTATTTCCACCCCTGTAGGTGCTGTAGTGGGGTTTGTATTAGAATCAGATTCATTGCTTAATACAATGCCTGATAAAAATGCACACGGCGGATTGGTTTTTTCATCTCAGTGATTCGTTATTCTGTTTCACTGTTTCTCTAGGTCGTTTAACCCTTTCTTCCCCCTGCTCAAGTGCTTCAGCACCCCGGGAGTGCAGCTCTGGGCTGCCTGGGCTGTGCAGCACGTATGCAGTAAAAATGGTAAAGTATCATTATTACATGAATTCACTTCTTTTTCTGGGGAAAGTAACCCTTTAGTTTATAACAGCAGACTCACACCATACATTTATAGTCGACTATGGCACACCCCTCTGGCTCTAATCACAACTTTCTCAGTACTAGCTAACTTGTTATATATGTGTACTGTGTATTCTTTAAACAAAGTGTGTTCTGACCCTCCCTCTCCACGCAGCGTCCCGGTACTGCAGCATGCTGATCGAGGAGGGGGGGATGCAGCACCTGTACCAGGTGAAGGAGAACCCCCAGACTCACCCTGACGTGCAACGCGTGTCGTCTAGCATCCTGGAGAGCCTGGAGAGGCACCTGGCACGCACCGGGCAGACAGTGCCCCCCTACAGACCCGGCTGTGCATGACAGGCATGGTGAGTCATGGTGAGTTTCTATAGAAAAAGTTTAGATACAACGCAGTGACGTCCACATAAAAGTAAAGCACAAAAGAAGCAGGTATAAAGTATTGTGTCCTTGAGAGCCAATGGGGTACAGCATTGCAACTGGGTCATTCTCTGCTAGTGTAACTTACAAACACAGTCCTAATTTTCTCTGCAAAGGAATGATTTTTTTCAAGAAGTAAGATCAATGACAACAAACAGATTTAGAGAAAATGTTTTGAAAATTGTCCTCTCTCTCACCTCCCAGATGAAAACTTTCACTTAGCCAGGCTGAATGCCAGAACAATCCCTGACCCCGATTCTGTGAACTGTGCTGGATATTCGATGTGTGTTACTAAGAGAAGCTCCATTCCTGTGTGCATAGGGAGGATCCGCGCCAGTCCTTTCCTCTCGAGCCAGGAGTGGGGAAAGAGCAGGATCACTGGAGGAAACTACTACTAATGACTTTCACACATTCATGCACCCATGCAGGCAAGCAGGGAGGCAGGTGGACATTTATACTGTGTATGTAAATACTAGCTCTTTCTCATATTTTATGGATTGGGAGAAAAAGCAAAAAAAAAGTTTTAAGTGCCAAGTTTTTTTATTTATTCTTTTTTGCATTTTAATTTGCCGTTTGAAAGGATTTTTTTTGGTTTGTTTCCTTGTTCTTTCTAGAAACGAACTGCAAAACATTCAGTTTTAGTTTAAAGGGTTTGTACAGTATTTCTCCTGGTTTTGAGCAGTGCCATCCATCTGTGTGTGTGTGTTCAGTGTTGGGCTGCATATTCTATCATGACCTTCATATTTGGCCCTGCTGTTTAAACATCTCTTTTCCAAGGAGGTTTTTCTTTCCATGATATTGATTGCACAGTTAGCATGTAGAAGCAGCAGGAGCGAGCACGCAGAGTCAGTGGCTGGGCTGGGAGCTACTGGGACCTGTATTGTGTTACCATTGCTGTTCTTAGATGCATGCTGAAATCTGAGCTGGGTTGATAATTGCCTTGTTGAACCCACTGTTAATAAAACAATCAACCCCAGTCTCCATCACAGTACTGTACATAGCTGTTATAAACTAGAAAGTAGAGTGCGTGTGAGTATTAGGATGTTGATGGGCAGCCGCCACACAGGTGCTGAGCTGCAAGTGTTACCATTCAACCACTAGTGTTTGGGTGGAGCGCATATATAATTCATTTCACATTATTATATTGTTGTGCATGGAAATTATATGATGATTTTATATATATATATATATATATAAAATATATATCTGCTGACCTTTGGGACAACCAGTTGGAAAGAGGGGTGAACAATCATTCAGCAGTGTTCCTAATGAGAATGATTTCCAGAACAGCATCTGTATTAAAGACTCTTGTTGTTAATGCTTTAGGACAGTTTTTGTTAAACTAGCATTAATTCCACTCTGACTGCTCCCCTCATGACTGTGTAGTGGAACTTTCTGAACACTGCTTTAATAAGTCTGATTTCATTCGGGGTGCATTACCTTCACCAGCCCTTGTCTGCATTCTTGTTGGTATTGGAGACCCCAATGCTCTGTGCAGGAGAGTATTCGCTCACTGGTATGCACTAGCGTTAGTAATGTTGTGTTTGCAACAATTGTGTACATATTATTATTTATATTACGTAGGTATAAGCTAAAGCAGAATCAAGCACAGATAGTCACATATATTATGACTTTACAAAGTATTTAAAATAAGAAGGTGTGGGGATAGGGGAGCAGTTCAAGGACTGGCACTGACACTAATCAAGAGAGGTAAATTAGTGTTAAAGACAACAAATGAACAAATAAACTATCGGATTAAGAGTGATGATAAATTCAGTGTTTACTTTTGAGTCATTATTTTTTAAATAAAAGAACAAGAATGCTGTCTTATTTTATTTTACCAAAACCAATTACTTGCAAGAAGAAAACAAAACACTACATTCCATTAACACTGGAATAATACTGGTTAATAATCCACATAGAAATAAACACTTTCCCAGGGAAATATATATGGATATTATTTTAATTTAAAAAATGTTTATACAGGAGGGGAAATCCACACCTGAAAGACAAATTCTCTCAATCAAATACATAAGGAAATAAAGAATAAAGAAATAACACAAGGTGGCAGTGTAGTATCTGAGGTTTATGCAACAAACACATCGTGTAGTAAGTTGCTGTGGCCCTTTAATTATTAAGGAAGTGGAAATGAGAATGTCAAGTTTAGGCAGTGGAAATCCCACCTGCTAGGCAGCGCTGGAGGAGGATCGCTGGATTTGTTGGCAGGCACACCTAGGTACTGCCGATCTACAGCGTACCGGACTACCTGACAGGCATGTGTTATCACGGGGCTCTGAAGTCTAATTACTATGCATATAGTACAAAAAACTCACTATCGAGATATGCATTGATTGTTAAAGACACGGGGAAAACAAATCATTAGTAGGCTGTATATAGGCTTGATTATTTCATGTGCTGTAATTTAAAAGTGCCCAGTGTGGATACATTCTACCACAGTCTCATTAACTGTCACGTTTCCAGTGATTCACTTCACATTACACTCCTGTTCACTGGTCAGTTTGGCTATAACTTTGCTCGATACTTTCTTGGGTCATTGCAGTTGCACTCTTACATTATTTGTCCAGTAGGGGTGCGCTCACTCCATTTCAGTGCAAGCAGCCTTACCTGTCCTGCACACGTGTTTGTCTTTCTCACGGGAGTGTTCCATTAGGAAGCTAGATAACACTGCCAACGCTGACTAAAGATAAGAACGTGGATTGTAAGCATGACTTGGCACTCGTTTAACATACAGATAAACGCGCAGGACATTGATTCAGTTAACTGATGAGATTGTTCTGCTGATGAGTATGAGCAAAACAAACACATCTAACAGCTGTTAAAAAAAAAAAAACAGAGGTGTGGTGCTTGTGCTTTTTGGATAGGTGTGTCCACTCTTATACAAGCGTACCATAGAGTAAAAAGTACAATAAAGCATGGTAAAGCACAGAGAGTAACTCGTATTAAAAAACGTTAAACAAACCCTTATATACGTTTTTCATAGTTAAAGCGCAGCAAAGTGTAATAAAGCACAGTTAAAACACAGGTAAGCTTTGTAAAGCCCAGAGAGGTATGGTAAAGCATATTTAAAAAAAAAAAAACACATACACATTACAAACCATAGTAAGCTATGGTAAATGCATAGTATAACGAAGGGAAAAACATGAACAAAGTTAAAAATACTGTGGTAAATCCATAGTAAAGCAAGGGGAAACTGCATAATAATTACCATGGAGATTTACAGTGCTGAACTTTTGTAAGGGAGCTCTGGCAAGTCTAGATGGATCCAGACAGGAGAGGGTGGCTGAGTGACAGACCTCTCCTGCCAGTAGAGCTGACCTGTAAAAGGATCAAGTCCAGACACGCTAAAAGAAAACACGCCGAGGCTGCAAACACCCAGCATGCACTGCTTTCCCCAGGGTCGGCTTGTTATCAGCATCAGCAAACTCTGCAGTGGCAGCCTGGAGGGTTCTGAGGAAAGGAATTAACCCCTTGAAACCCACAGCCTTCCCCAGCCTCTGGTGAATGAGTGAACCAGACATGCACCACAAAAGAAAAGGTGACTGTTTCTATAACGCTCAAATACAGAGACAAATCACTGTACATTAATACAATGCTGTGTTATGAGCACTGAAGTCAATTCATATATACAGTACTGTGCAAAAGTTTTAGGCAGTTGTGAAAAAATGCTGTAAAGTAAGAATGCTTTCAAAAATAGACATGTTAATAGATTATATTTATCAATTAACTAAATGCAAAGTGAGTGAACAGAAGAAAAATCTAAATCAAATCCATATTTGGTGTGACCACCCTTTGCCTTCAAAACAGCATCAATTCTTCTAGGTACACTTGCAGAAAGTCAGGGATTTTGTAGGCATATAGTCAGGTGTATGATTAAACAATTATACCAAACAGGTGCTAATGATCATCAATTCAATATGTAGGTTGAAACACAATCATTAACTGAAACAGAAACAGCTGTGTAGGAGGAATAAAACTGGGTGAGGAACAGCCAAACTCAGCTAACAAGGTGAGGTTGCTGAAGACAGTTTACTGTCAAAAGTCATACACCATGGCAAGACTGAGCACAGCAACAAGACACAAGGTAGTTATACTGCATCAGCAAGGTCTCTCCTAGGCAGAAATTTCAAGGCAGACAGGGGTTTCCAGATGTGCTGTCCAAGCTCTTTTGAAGAAGCATAAAGAAACGGGCAACGTTGAGGACCGTGAGATGCAGTGGTCGGCCAAGGAAACTTACTGCAGCAGATGAAAGACACATCATGCTTACTTCCTTCGCAATCGGAAGATGTCCAGCAGTGCCATCAGCTCAGAATTGGCAGAAAACAGTGGGACCCTGGTACACCCATCTACTGTCCGGAGAAGTCTGGTCAGAAGTGGCCTTCATGGAAGACTTGCGCCAAAAAGCCATACCTCTGACGTGGAAACAAGGCCAAGCGACTCAACTATGCACGAAAACACAGGAACTGGGGTGCAGAAAAATGGCAGCAGGTGCTCTGGACTGATGAGTCAAAATTTGAAATATTTGGCTGTAGCAGAAGGCAGTTTGTTCGCCAAGGGCTGGAGAGCGTACACAAATGAGTGTCTGCAGGCAACAGTGAAGCATGGTGGAGGTTCCTTGCAAGTTTGGGGCTGCATTTCTGCAAATGGAGTTGGGGATTTGGTCAGAATTAATGGTCTCCTCAATGCTGAGAAGTACAGGCAGATACTTATCCATCATGCAATACCATCAGGGAGGCATCTGATTGGCCCCAAATTTATTCTGCAGCATGACAACGACCCCAAACATACAGCGAAAGTCATTAAGAACTATCTTCAGCGTGAAGAAGAACAAGGAGTCCTGGAAGTGATGGTATGGCCCCCACAGAGCCCTGATCTCAACATCATCGAGTCTGTCTGGGATTACATGAAGAGAGAGAAGCAACTGAGGCTGCCTAAATCCACAGAAGAACTGTGGTTAGTTCTCCAAGGTGTTTGGGCCAACCTACCTGCCGAGTTCCTTCAAAAACTGTGTGCAAGTGTACCTAGAAGAATTGATGCTTGATGCTGTTTTGAAGGCAAAGGGTGGTCACACCAAATATGGATTTGATTTAGATTTTTCTTCTGTTCACTCACTTTCCATTTAGTTAATTGATAAATATAATCTATTAACATGTCTATTTTTGAAAGCATTCTTACTTTACAGCATTTTTTCACACCTGCCTAAAACTTTTGCACAGTACTGTATATATATACACACATGACAAAATCTTTCAAAACTACTAATGTCTCTTCATCTTAAAGTGGAAACTGAGGGTAATGAAAGTTCGTCTAACAGGTCAGATGCAGATTTTTTTGTTACAGAACTTAAAAACACAGAACCAAGTTTATTTTCTTTAATTATTGAGAAATTATGCCTATGAGTATGACATATTTTTTATTCTATTTTTATAGCGTTTACAACTGTTTCACACATAGTTTTGTGCTGCATTTGTGTTTGAGGTGTCAACACTAAAAAGCTCTTTAAAAGTCAAAATGAGACATCTCCACCCTGCCTCAGCTCCGCTCCGGCTGGTGTGCAGTCTCCTCGGGAGCCCTGCTGAATATGTCCTGGATGGAGAGCTCCCTCTCGCTGTCGGGGATGCCTCGGTGCCGGATGTAGCGAGCCTTGCCTGCCTCGGCCAGCGCCTCGCTGAAGCTGGGCAGGGTGTACAGCGTCCGGAGGGAGCCGTCGGGGGCCAGGGCGTCCAGGTCCAAGCGAGAGGGGTCCGCAGGGGGACACGGGGAGGGAGACGCTGCGCCGTGGAGCAGGACTGCACTTCATCCCCCGCCGGAATCCTCGGACCACCACCCTCCCCTGCCGTTGCCACGGAGACCGGCTCCGCCCCCTTCCCCCACGCCCGATGAACTCGTTGATTCGTGCCTGCAGAGTGTGAGAGAGGCCTGCTGGGATAGCCTGTCCTCCACCCCGCAAAGGAGTGAGTTTCTGAGACCTAGGAGAGAATGCACACAGCAGAGTGTTAGACAGTCCCAGAGTAAGCTGATCCAGCCCGGAGGAGAAGGTCAAGCCCCTTTTAGTTAAGAGGCACCCAGTGGAAAGGAGAGCGCAGTGCCAGCTCTCTAACTTCAAGCTGCGTTAATATTTAACTGACACCAGAGAGGGAGAGAGAGGGGGATAGGGAGTGGGGGCAGATGAGGGAGAAGGACAGACAGGGTAGGGAGATGGAGAAGGGGTAGGGAGAGAGAGAAGGAGAGATGGAGGAGATAGGAAGAGTGAGAGGGAGAGGGAGAAGGGTCTATTGGACCGACATCGAACTGGAAATATTTACAGCATACCAAACATCAAGCTAAATGAGAGTTTTTAGAAAGTTCCATTTTAGCAACACAGTATCTGACCCAATGAGCCAGAAAAGCACTGAAACACAAACCTGAGATTGGCTTGCTTCCCAGAGCTCTGTATCCGAACCCCTGCTACATGCACACGCACAGACACTGACACGGGTAAATAATTCAGTGAACAACTTCAATAGAATTGCAGGTAAAGGAGCTGCTCAAGATCTTTGATGGCACAAGCCCATAAGGAATATAATGTTTGTGACTGTTAAAGCTCAGCTCTGAACCTGCCTGGTGCTGTCCACTCCACCATCACTGCAAAACTCCCTTTAACTGTGGGCTGATTGGGTGTCTGACTCGGCAAGAAAGGATTCCAGCACACATAACGGGGAGATGTAGTGAGAGTGCTTTACAGAGCTCTAGGAAAGGGGTTAACAAAAACCCTACTCTACACGCCGGTTATACACTGGAAGAGAGGTATGGGACACACACAGAAGAGCCCAGGTGGTGTAGAACTGTGTTTATCCTCCTGCACACATGCACCCTCCTCACCTGAGTCCATCGGGCTTGCTGGTAGCCCCGTCAGGGATGATGGGTAGGAAGGCCCTCTTGGGCGCCCCTGGGGGACGGTGTGCTCTCTCGTAGTCGGAGCAGATTGCCCCAGAGCTGCGGCAGGAGCTCCCTGGGGAGATAAACCCAGAGCGAACATCATGACATCACCCCTGAATCCACAACCGCACTGCTGGACAATGCATTCCATTTCCAGAAGCTCAAGTCATGCTTAACGTGCAGAGGCCACTGAAAGCTGTTCAGTCCGGTTCACAGTACCTATGCTTTATTACACTTTGCTATGCTTTTACAATGCTAAACCTTTATAAAGGAATCGGGATCAGCATGCATCAGTGACTTGTGCAGTACTGTGTGTGTGAGTGCAGCCTCCTCACCCTGCCTCATGCCGCTCAGGTCCCTCTGGATGCGCCTCTGCTCGCGCGCCATGGTGTTGACGTGGTAGAGCCGCACCCCATCCAGCCGGTGCAGTCTGCTGAGGAGCCTAGCCTCCACCCGCTTCAGCATCCCTGTCCTCCGCCTCGGAGCGCCGTGACATCTCTGCCTCTGAGAACAGCACCCGGGAACGCTGCATCCTTAGAGCTGAGAGACTGGGAGGCAGTGTGGTCTAGGTGTTAGAGCGGAGGGACTGAGAGGCAGTGTGGTCTAGAGGTTAGAGCTGAGGGACTGGGAGGCAGGGAGTGTGGTTTAGGGGTTAGAGCTGAGACACTGGGAGGCAGTGTGGTCTAGGGGTTAGAGTTGAGGGACTGGGAGGCAGGGAGTGTGGTTTAGGGGTTAGAGCTGAGACACTGGGAGGCAGTGTGGTCTAGGGGTTAGAGTTGAGGGACTGGGAGGTAGGGAGTGTGGTTTAGGGGTTAGAGCTGAGTCACTGGATACCAGTATTGATTTCTGAAGTTGTTGCTAGGATCAGCTCTATTATTGGGGATTAGACGATGTAATCAGGCCATCATAATGATTCTGCACATTAACCATGACTGAGCACTAACCCTTATCAACAGGCCCTTGTTTGCACAGTAAGCTGATTTTACAAATTGATATTGTAATGAAAGCGTGCAAATGCGCCAAAGGACGATATTTACACAACGTTGTTGTTTTAGTAACTTAATGAAGTCTAACTGCACTAGATAATTATACTGCATAGCCGAAGCACAGAGTCTCCTATAATGGTGTTCCAGACTTTTCATTTCAAAGTATGGAACCTTAAATTCCCTTTTTAATTGCCTCCAAGAATATTTTAAATATTAAAATGAGGTCACACAAAATATCCCTAGAAAGTGTAGGAGTGGTTACTGTAGTAGGTTTAACCGTCTCTAAATCTGCTTCTAGCATTGAAACAAACACACACAAGGGCAGCTGTACCTTACAAGGAACATATTTTGTTACCATGGTTATAAAATACTATCTCCAGCAGTCGTGTCACTGCTAGGTGTCAGGGAAGGAGGGTGGTTGCACAGAAATCCACACTGTGACCCAGAGAAGCTCAACAGCAACAGGTTTTACACCAGTCCAAACACTCTCGCAGTTATTTTGGGGAAAAAAAGAAAACTGCTGCCAATTATTTGCCTTGCATTTTTCTAACCTAAACTGAAAAAAAGCATGTTGTTCATGATAAATTCAGTGGAGAACGTAACATATCCTGTGTATTAAGAGACCAGTCTGTTTTTTGATGTTCAGGTTGCACTCTGTGGTTTTACCTGGGAAGTGCGAATGGAGATGCACGGCTGGTTTCACAGACCTGATTACTAATCTTGGATTACTTTACCTAAAAAAAAATAAAAAAAAAACATGAGTTAGTCCAAGATTAGTGCTAATCTAGCTCTGTGAAACCAGCCAATGGACCTCACTGGGTTCTGATCTCCGTTGAATTGAATTGAATGTATTTGCTGCTGGATTTAAGAGGTCTATTTTAATGATTAGAACTATATTAATCCTTCCTCTCACCCCCCTAAACACCCCCCCCCCAAAAAAAAAAAAAGTGGAAAGAGGTGGTGGTGTTCAGTTCAGCCACTGCTGATATAATTAAAATAGACCCAACATAGACCTAACAAATTTTACCCTTCCCCTGTATAATCCTCTTTTTCATATGCACGTTTGCAGCGCATAGATGATCAATTACCTCATAGTTATTGTGGTAGAACTGAAGTCTGAATTCTGATATTAATTACAAGCATACAAACCATCTACCGCTTGTGAAATAACAGTGAAAAATCGAATTCAAATCAGATGTGATCTTGCATTCCTCAGGAAATCACAGTCTCCGCTCTAACGCAGCTAAACTTAAAGACGCCCACGCAGCAGCCACGTAGAATTGAATACAACAAAACAAAAACAAAAAATAAGCAAAACTGACCTTTTTATGAATCTGTTTCAGGACAGAAAACTTCACTGTGGTATAGTCCTGTGCAGGTGGACATGTGATAATAACGCGGTCTGAACGGCTGGTATTTCTCGTTAGCCGAACACTTCCCTCTCTGCGCTGCACAATCTCCTCTCACCGCATTCTGCCTTGATTGATTAGGTAATAACACTTGCTTTGAAGATGTGTTAACGCCCCAAGATATAATAGCACAATTCTAAAATCCAGCGCCTTATTTCCATGAGTCCGATGCGCTAAACTCCACATTTATTACACATGAAAGAGTCAGAACAAAGTTACAGCGCTTTATAATACAGCACCGGCAAAGTTTATGCCTTCAGGCTGTTGTTAGTGACGTCTTTGCAAGTCTGTAGCCACCAGAAGCGACTGTGTCTCCGTGTGGGGGCTGACCCGTCTAAAATAAATCGCTGTGATTCTGTGTGACTCACCACCTCTTTCTCTCTCTGGCAAAGTGTGGGTCGGTTCTTCACATAATAGGAGGGGCTACAGCTCTGAAATCGTCAAGATTTTATTTGGACAATGACATATATTATTATGGGTTTAAGCTGCCGAATCAAACATGTTTCTCCTGGTAGCAGTACATTACAGTACTACAGCAATAAATGGCAGGTCAGTAATATATAGTGGACATGGAATTATTATTATTTTTTTATACAGTAGGCCCCTACCGTGCATGTTATCTGCAGGGGTAATTTTACTTGTCTGTTCCAATGATTGAATGTGTGTTTGGTCTGGCCAGTGTCTTCACTGTCTAGCTTTATATATTTGATGAAATGTAGTTTTCCCAATCACTCAGCTATAATCACTAGAAGACAATGCCTCCCTCTCAGTCCTCAGCTCTGACCACTAGGCCCCACTGTCTCCCAGTCCCTCAGCTCTGACCACTAGGCCCCACTGTCTCCCAGTCCCTCAGCTCTGACCACTAGGCTCCACTGTCTCCCAGTCCCTCAGCTCTGACCACTGGGCCCCACTGTCTCCCAGTCCCTCAGCTCTGACCACTAGGCCCCACTGTCTCCCAGTCCCTCAGCTCTGACCACTAGGCCCCACTGTCTCCCAGTCCCTCAGCTCTTACCACTAGGCTCCACTGTCTCCCAGTCCCTCAGCTCTGACCACAGGAGGAATTCTGAACTAATCCTTCCTCTTGTGATAGAGCTGGCATGAGCCCATTTCAGACTCAGCCCCGGGCTGTGTCTCACGTTCACTGGGCCCTGTTGCTAGGCAAAAAAAAGGGACAAAGAAATGTGACCCACCAGCTTAAAGGGTTGCCATGGAGACCAAACTTTTGTTCCCCAAGATGCTGAATGCTCCAGACAATGGCTGAGCGGTCATGTGATTACTTGCAATTCCCAGACTAAGGGGCCTCACCACGGAGGATGATCTTAAGATGAACCTTTTATACAAGTTTCCAAGTTTTAGATTTTTCTTTTATTTGAATGCAGGGCTTATGTGAGGTCCACTAGCCCCATTTTACATTATATCTGCCCATATATACAGGATGCACCTCACAATCTGCACAGCATTCACCTTCCAAACCACACACTGCCCATATATACAGGATGCACCTCACAATCTGCACTGCATTCACCTTCCAAACCACACACTGCCCATATATACAGGATGCACCTCACAATCTGCACGGCATTCACCTTCCAAACCACACACTGCCCATATATACAGGATGCACCTAACAATCTGCACATCATTCACCTTCTAAACCACACACTACATTGTGTTTTTTATTCCAAAGGTAATCTGCAATGGCAATACAGTTCCTGCCCTGCTTTATCATGGCTATCTTTAACAACAGCATATCGGCTAACAAGGTACGACCTGCTACATTGACAGCAGCCCTATTAGATGGTATTTTCTGACTTTTTTTCCCAATCACTGTTACTACTGTACACACTCCCTGCCTCTTTCTTTAAGAAGCTCATCTCATTCTCCACTGACCTCTGCTCCTCACAATGGAACCTCTCCAGTAACACACTCCCTGCCTCTCTTTCTTCAAGAAAGACCCCGGGGCTGTAAGCACTATAAACAAGCCCACAACACACACAATCTGTGAGGAAGCCTGAAGTCACAGTCCCTTCACTTAGCAGGTGTTTCATTCTATCCATACTAATTGGGCTGCAGCTCATTCCTCATCCAAACAAAACCAGTGTCCTTGGAGTCTCAGAGCAGCTGTGTGGCGGAGTGTCCCGCCCCTATGTATTATTATTTGTATTTTTGTTTGCGGCGCGGGTAAAAGCGCCGCGTCTTTTATTACTTATAATTTAAAACCCCGTGAGGATGATTGACTGATCAGCTACTGATTATTTAACTAGCTGACAGTCATGCATCCTTACCAAACGCATGCAGACTCTGGCCGAGGGGTAATAAGATAATTAACAACTAGTTAACCCCTCGGCCAGAGTATAAGAACCTGCAGCTGCCCGTGCTGCGGAGTGGAGTGTACAGAGGAGAGTACGGGAGAGAGCGAGAGCGAGGAAACATAACGACATTTAAAAACGACTGCTAAACAAGTCTTTGTTTATTCGTTTGGCCCTTGTGCCTTTTTGTTTTGTGTTTTGTTCATTGTTTAAATCTTTTGTTTTTGTTTATTTGATTAATTAAATACGCTGAATGCAGTAGCATTCAGCTTCACCCGCCCATCCATTGTTTTGGTTTCTGTACTTCCTGGTCCGTGACGTCACCACACCTCACCACTGCGAGCCAGACTGTCACAAGCTGTCAATCTCTGGATCCCCATAAACCCAGAGCAGTCCCAGTCAGGGAGATATCATTTATTCATGAAAACTAAAAGCCATCGTAACCTCTGGATAGAGGCATTTCCATAGTTACAGAAAGGAAAACCGCAGCTGGCACAGTGACCATGTCTGTAACCCGCCCCTGCTGAATGCAGACCTGCTACTGTAGGCTGTGGGGGAGCACAATACGCTGGTAATCAATCTTGTCTGCACCATGATGCAGACTGCAGGGCCACCTGAGGCTCAGGTTACTCTAACCTACATAGAGCTGCTGCTGTGGTTCGGGCCACTCTGTGCACAGATGGAGATCAGTAGGACTCAGAGTAACTGAGTGTGTGTCTGCCGTGTGTAGGGTGTCTCACTGTATCAGAGATGTCATGCCAGAGGTGGTGGCTGCTCAGATTGTATGTCTCTTATAGTAACAATGTAACGGGCAGTGTTGTGATGCAACCCTGCTATGGATTCTGACCCCTTTAGGTGAGATGAGGAGGTTAGCAGCTCTCTAACCACATGCAGAGGAGTCTGGCTCTTTTGCACTGTGGTTAATGGATTTGAAGGATTAATGGGATTCAAGTGCATACAGGTTCAGAAACACTGATTCCTCTGAATCAGGTAAACTCTGTGGATTCAGTACAGAAGGACTGATTGCTTGTGCACTCAGACTCAGGTGTAGATGATAGGGGTGTTCTCATCTGGGGCACGCTGCGTTGTCTCATAAGGACTCAGTCACATCATTCTGGCCTGATCTGTCCTTGCTGCTGGAGTGGCTACTTCAGTTTGAATCCTGATATCACTGTGCCCTCTGCTGGCGAATTCCACACCATGCCCACTGTGTAGTTTCAGAATATCTTGCATTGCAAACATCATAGAGAAGTAGTTCGAAACTGTCCTAGTTTTCGAGTTGGACCCTCCTAACAATCTCCCTCTCGCTCTGTTAGGGCTGGAACCAGGTCTACATGCTTATGGGTTGGTTCTTTACAGTGCAGTTCTATGATCCTGATTTCCTGCATGGCTATATGTGATATTTCATAACAGAAAAGTACCTTGGTGACCCCCCACCTCCACCTCTTACTGAAGGATACTCCAGATCAATCATAATGTTATTGCAATGCCACCAGTATCGACCAGGGGTGCACACATCTTGTTCTCAATGTCCGGAGTCAGCCAGGTTTTATTGGCATCATTAAATAATGAACTGATTGAGACCTTGATGGAAAGACGACCGTATAACTGACTAAGAGAGAGTACCGCAGTGCCGGATCAGGGTCCTCCCCAGACTCCACTCCCTGATCCAAAGGAGTTGAGCTGCTCTTTTCAACCCTATATGCTTCATTGACTCAAGGACTAACCTTATTGGTTGAACAGCATTACTAGACTATTCTGATGAAATGTAATCCAAACCATTCATGCACACCTTGCTCTAAATATGCATGTTTTGCTTTATATTTTATGTCTGGCTGCATTCCCCTCACTGTTTCACTGGGGTGTGGAACTTTTTTCGACAGTATGTGAAACCCACCCCATCTCAGGGCAAATTCTCGGGCAGGGCAGTCATTTCACACGTCCCTGGTTATTACAGCAGCAGCAGGTCCACCCCAACTGCCCAGCTGCAGTCTCTGGGAGTGTAGTGAAGCTCAGGCACCATGGAGGCTGTGCGGCCGGGCAGTGCAGTGAGGAGGGAGCCCCACACCTGCCCTGTGTGCTTCAGAGGATTTTACCAGCATTGCTGCCTGCCCTGCACCCTGCCCTGCCGGCACACATTCTGTCACGAGTGTCTGCTGCACCCGAGCTTGGCGCCGGGGGGGCGAGTTCGCTGTCCCCTGTGCCGGAGCCTCTCCTGGACACACGACACCTTGATCAGAAAGACCGCCGGGCACCTGCGGGGGGAACCAGTGAGACTACAGCCTCTGGAAGAGGTGGAAGAGGAGGGAGGGACACTGTCCTCAGACCCCAGCCAGCACAGCCCCAGCCCCAGCCCTGGAGAGATCCCAAGCGCTCCCCTCCTGGTTTCAGCTCTGAGCCTCGCTGTGGGGCACCAGAACTCTCCAGACCTGCGCTGCCCCCTCTGCTCCCAGCACCTCCACCTCACCCCCGGCTGGCCGCGCACACTGGACTGCACTCACACGCTCTGCGAGGGCTGCCTGACTCGCCTCCTCTCCTCCTCCCCCGGCCGCTGGGTCCGTTTCCTCTACTGCCCCGTCTGCAGCGGACAATCAGCTGTGTTCTTGCAGAGCCGCGCCCCGCCGCCACCCCTAGGCGTCTGGGATCACATCCTTCCCCCCTCCTCTCCAGGACTGGACCCCGCACGCATCGACGCTCCCGGGAACAGTACCAGACCGGAGCCGGGTGCACGGGGAGATTCCCAGGACACCGCGGAGAGTCCGTGCTGCAGGTCCACAGCTTCCTGTGTGCTGCTATAGTGGAGCTGCTTTTCATACCCCGCAAGGGATGCACATCCCCCTGCCAGGGGCTATAGTGGAGACTGTGATGAACTTGCCTAGGACCACAGCAAGAATACTCTTTAGCAAGTTCACTTGTGCATTTCACAGTGGAGCTCATCAAGGATGAGCACAGAGCTCCAAGCGTGTGCTAAACACATCATTGAACGAATTCGGTTTTATCATTAATTATTACTATGGAACTTCTGCACTGACTGGCTGGCGCCGTAACCCGCTGAGTTGACTACACACTCGATTCATTATTGAATCGATTAAAGAAACTGGATTCACTTCATCACCCGTGCAATCCAGTAACTGCAAAAAAATACATTGCAATGCTCCGCCAAATCAAACGGACCATGAACATTCAAAGTACGTGAAGAAATTGTGTGAAATGACTTTACATAACTAATTCCAAACCTAAATGAATACGCAATTCTTAAAGGCATAGCCCGCAATTGAATACATCTATATCGGTGCTTACTAATACTGCAAAGGAGAGTAAAACAAATGATATATTATAAAGGGTGTCCCATAAATGTACCATAGGGGAAATGTTAGCATTGGTTGACTCGCTTTTGAACTAATTCAAATGTGTCGTACTGTATGATGGCTGATTTCTGACACCCGTATATTATTGGCTGCAGGCCGGGTATGTTCTATAGGCAAACCCGATCCTGAAGTCCCGTCCCATAGGTATGACTGGAAGAGTTTATATTTCATACCATTAATAAGAGCACTGTTGCAACAAAGTTTTGCTCTGGAAGTGCCGACTTTGCCCAGATGGAATGAAGGTATTTTCTGTTTGGTTCGCATTGTGCATAAGCAGGGACCCTGGATACCGTATTAAACAGCTGTCACAGTACATGATAATCAAACGATGGAGTTTAACGCACAGTGGACTGGTTAATAAGTTACTTGATATGCATTCAGAATGGAAAGATACACCTAAGGGCAGTCGTTCGGCATCATCATTTAGAAGCCTACTGTGCGTGAAAGAAACATAGCAATATAGTTTGTGATTGTATATGGTTTCCTTTTATTATTATTATTATTATTATTATTATTATTATTATTATTATTATTATTATATATTTTAAGTGCATTTCACAAGTTGCAAATTGAATAGTCGTCATTCGATTATTAAAGGTCTTGTGCACTGCAGTATAGGTAACAAGCTCAGGCGCGTGGTATTTAGGCTCATTGTGTAACCTGGACTGCGACAAACTGTTATGCAATGGGAGTCTTATTCCCACCCTTTTGTAATTCTTTTACGTTTTTTGTTGTTGTTGTTGTTTTTGTTGTTGCAATTGAGCTTTCTTGGGCAAAAGAAAAACTCCACTGTCTCTATCCCTATGCTACATTGCAATAAGCTACAATGCTTTTACAGTAAAAGTGCATTATAATATCGGTACTCTGCAGAATGGTTTCTTCGTCCAAACTACTAGAGCGAAACACCGGCACAACACTGACACACTTACACGAAAAGTTTATACGCTTTAAATAAATGAGCTGGCACATCCTATACCCTGTGTCAAAACTGATACAGTAGCTATGCTTTTTTCCAAGGTGGCATAAATACACCTGATCCCCTGTCACTTCCTCACTTTCATTCTGCTGAGACATTTGCCGGCAGGTATATTCTCCCTCTCTCTCTCTCTCTCTCTCTCTCTCTCTCTCTCTCTCTCTCTCTCTCTCTCGTTCACACACACACAAAGACAGAACACCCATCTAGACTCTGAAACGTATCATCTCTCTCTCTCTCTCTCTCTCTCTCTCTCTCTCTCTCTCTCTCTCTCTCTCTCTCTCTCTCTCTCTCTCTCACACACACACATATCCTGGAGAACGCTGCGCCTTAACTCCGTCTCGATCAGTTACAGTCTCCCCGGCTGGAGCGACTGCAGATTCCAGGCCATAGGACAACAACAGCCTTCAAACTGCAAATATAGATATGAAAAGAACAGAAAACCGGGAGGCCACGTAAAAGAAGCATTTTTCGATAGTGAACTCCTGCTTTGAAGTTCAATGAAGAACAAGTATGCGGGGCGGTGCATCTCCATTGCCCTGCTGCTGGAGTTAATGAAGCGATCAGCATCATCATGTTTCTTCCTATTCCAGTCCCCGGCGCGAACACCTTACTGCGGAATTGCCTTGTCATCTTTACCGTGCTGGTGGCGTTGGCTGCGGCTATGACTAGCTGGTGCCCGGTCAGCTGCATCTGTAACGACCAGCTAGTGGTCCACTGCTCCGGACAAGGACTGGCCGATGTGCCCCTGGACTTACCCCTGGCCACAAGGCAGCTGCTTCTCTCGGACAACAAGATCACGGAGCTGCCGACGGTGCAGCTCAATTACCTGTCCGACTTAGTATACCTGGACTGCAGTAATAACTCGCTGTACCACCTCTCCAAGACGACTTTCATCAACCTGAAGAAGCTCGCCTACTTGGATCTCTCTTTTAACAAGCTGGTGCAAGTGGACGACCGGATGTTCGTCGCCCTGGCTAGCTTGGTGGTCCTCCGGCTGACGGATAACCCCGGGCTGGACCAGATGCACGTTGACGCCTTCGCGGAGAACTCGGCTCTGCAGGTGCTGGACATAAGCAGGAATAACCTGACCCTGCTGAACATCACGACCCTGATCACCCTGCCCGCCCTCAGGTCGATCGGGGTCAGCGGGAACCCCTGGGAGTGCGAGTGCTCTAACGAGGACCTGTGCCTCTGGATGCAGGTAGAAGACTACAAATTCCAAGGTGAGCGCCTGAACATTTAGACCTGCAGTCAATGATCACAGATTATTACACGGAAGCACTGTATAGGCCTATCAGACCAGACCTTTTTCATGTGCTTCAGCTTTCTGTCTCAGTCATATTATATTTTAGACATGCGGTCAGTTCTATAAACGCCTAAAATATTCAGTTTAGGTCCGGTACATCACTTAAGGGATACTTTTACCTTATTCAATGCATTGACCTCTGCAACACGTCAGAGAAAAAACACTAAGCTGTAATTGTTCACGTCTATGGGGGGAAATGCCAAAATGCATATTTCTGAATAATAAATGTTGCACAGAAGGGTGCTAACTTTGGACATGTTCCTGGTTTTATGTATACGTTGTAATAACTGCAGCAAACCTCCTTAATCTAATCTCCTAAATTGTGTGCTCTTAGTTTGGTGAGTTTCTTTACTATAACAAATATTTGAAGGCACTGTAAGAGAGCTGCCCTCTTCTCAGTGCTGATCCACGTCTACCAGAGACACCCCAAAGCTCTCTGAGACAGACATAGAGGGTCCCTTTCACACGTGTCCTGTCTACCTTCTTGAATGAAACTGTGACTAAGCATGTCCTCAGAAAGGGACACTCTCTCCAGTGCAGAAAACATCTGAATTGAAGGATGCGCACGATTGTGTTGAATATTCAAAGGTGTTTATTATTGAAGGTTGAGAAAAATCATTAGGAATGAACTGTAACACAGCAAGGGACAATAATACGGGGCTCTGGAGCTAATTCAGGGTAGGGCTGGATTCAAATAGAGACTTTGATTATTGCACAGTTTGGACTTGTGAAAGTGATTCAAAAGTCTGCTTTCATTTCTTTGCTTTAATTGAGTCCACCCATACAAGGATATATACAGCACTGCTATAGGGTTTAAAACAGTAAGTCAGTCCTCTGATAAGAAGTATAGCATCATTTTTATTTAAAAAGATCTCGCCAGGATAGTTGTCTATAGTAATCTACAGTGCCTGCGTTGACAGGATAAAGTCAGCTGGGATGAGATACAGACACTCTCCACACGTTGCCTTCGTGAGTCTAGGTCCTTGAGGTCTCACACTGAGGGTCTGCAGGCTGGTCCAGTGAGCAGAGCGCCTGTATACTCTCCCTGGAAAGCCAATGGCTTCGATGCCTAGAGAAAGCATTATGTAGAGGAATGTGGTGATGGAACAATTTGAGATGCCCGGAGTTAAAAATTCATGGGGTTGGTAATTGCAGCCCTTGAGGAAAGAAGGCTGAATCACATACTGAGAAAACACTGAGAGAGCCATAAGCCATAAGCCATGTGTCGAGAGACGAGGCCTAGCTGCCCTAGCTGCCACTGGGGGATAGAGCTAAGAAACTTGGACCTAAAAGTTTCGAACTAGTCAGATCTCAGAAAAATGCAGTAGGGTCTGGTCAGTACAGAGCCCCCTGTCTTTGTGAATCTCTTGTCTGAGTCACTATCAGGGTTGTATGGAGTTCTCTCTGCATGTCTGTCTTCCCTCTTGTCCTGTTGTTTCCGGTGTGTTCCAGACGACGAGAGCACGCTGTGCCGGGGGCCGGCTCCGCTGAGCGGGATGAGGCTCTCAGAGCTGGGGTTGAAGCTGCGGGTCGATTGCCACCAGGGCCTGGACAGCTGGGACTACCTGTTCCTGCTCACTGTGGGCTTCCTCATCTTCTCCGGGGGCACGGTGTCGGCCTGGGTGATGGGCGTGGTCATGTTGCTGTATGAGCGCTGGGAGAACAAGCAGGAGAACGAGGAGGGGGATGAAGAGGAGGGGTCCGGCGGGGAGAAGCAGGGTAACGGGGACCTCAACAAACCCATCCAGCAGGTCTGAGTGGGGCTCCCCCTCCCGCAGGTCTGAGTGGGGCTCCCCCTCCCCCCATGAGGACTATCAGAACATGCAATAACATTCATTTATTGAATCAGGAGGGGACTCTTGAGACACAGGGACAGTCTCTTCACACATTCGTCATTTTGAAAAGGAAAGCGTTGCACTAGGCAGGGGAAGTGGATGTCCTGTATAGGAGCTGCTATGTCTCGCTCCCAGAGCCTGACTGATGCACTTATACCTCGATGTGCAGAGAGGAGGGGTGATGTATACGCCCTGTTCATTTCCCTTTGCACTGAGATCATGGGACCAATCATGGGTTGGGCCACTCCATCTCACAGAGGGTGTGGGAGGTACCATCAAAGGGGTAAGAGTGTGCATAAAGTATAGAACTAGTGGCACAGAGATTAAAAAGGAACAGCTCACCCCAATAGGATTTGCAAGGTTCTCCCAGACAGCTCCACTTCCTACTTCCTGTACAATCAGTGGCACAGAATCAAATGCAATAAAAGCTGCATGTCAGTTTCAGTTTCAGTCATGATAGGTAAGACAGTTGATCTGACAGGCTTTTTTCTGGCCCAGCCGCACTATGCACCTTGCTCTGCACTCTCGGGTGCTTCCCTTCATTAAAAGCCCAGTAAGAAAATGTAGTTGTTTAATTAATTGGTGTATAAGTTTTTACTACATGCCAACTTTGTACATTTCTTAATAAATGTGAGCAGAATCAGTCTGAAGTGCTGTTGCTCACTGCTCTTTCTTGGGTTTGGTTTGCCTCAGGATCAGGGCTGATGGAACCCTTATTAACTGTGTATTGGGCTTGGAATCCTTTCAATCATTTACCATCAATGACTATGCTATTGTCACCTGTTACCATCACTTTTCATGTTTTATTTCACTAATCTTTTCTTATCGACAGCTCTGATGTGTGTTGTTAATTTGTGCCCTTATAAAAGTTTACCGCAGTAAATTTGCACAGTCTTTTTGCAGTTTTCTCATGCTTTTCCCATGGTTATACAATGCAATGTTTCTTCATATTCTTTACCATACCCCTCTGGGCTTTACAATGCTTACCTACAGTATGCTTTACCGTGTTTTTACTATTCTTTAGTACACTTTGCTATGCTTTTACTATGGTAACATTTTACACTGGTGAATGCAGGCAGGCATTCTATTCTTCCCAGAATAGTGTGCTGAGCTGGAGAGGTCCTCTGTGTGTCAGATTTCATATTACACCCCCCCCGCTGCCTGTCGCCGGGGTGCAAGCGGTTCAGGTAGAGGCCTTGCGGTCTCGCGGGACTGAAACCTGAGCACTGGCCTCGCTTAGCCACCATGTGGCCCTCGGAGCCACCACAACCCCACGGGGCGGACCATTAATATTAACAGAGGGGAGAAACTCTATGAGGGTTGTTAATACTGCAGCAGGCCTTGTGTGGGGTAACTGGGAGGAATAGTTTTTTTAATGTTGGGGCTCTCAGGATTATCGTTTCACTGTGGGGTGGGAGAGCACCAGGGCAGAGGCACGCCCTCCATTAGCAGAATGAGGATCCTGATTGGGTTTCTCAGTGAAACTCAAAACAGCAGCAGAGCAGAGCATCGAAACCCTGCAGAATGCTTACCCTGGCTGACATGCACTGAGTTTAATTGGCAGTTTTACCATCAATTACCTTTTATTGCCTTGGAACATACAACTTTAACATGCCTGTACAACTTTGTTTTGTAACATAAGAGACTTCATTAACCCCTTAATCTCCAGAACCAAACAGACCAAACAAACCAAGTCATTTTGTTCTTGTCTTATTTAGAACAGATTTTTGATGGGGTGCAGCAGCTAGTTTCATCCAGACGAACGTGCCAGTGCACATACGTTGGGGGGCGTACGCTGCTGGAGACGTAGGAAAGGGCGTTAAGCTGGAGGACACAAACATTATTTCCAGGGCTGTGGCTTCAAAGTTAAAGCTGTGACTGTGATGAGGTAGGGGGCTTTTACCTTTACTTCTTAAACACAATCTTTGGAAGCTATGAGAGATGTCACAAGACAGGACAAGCTGTGTGTGTTTTGGTTTTATAGCAGGATGTTTGTCTTTGGTTTCTCTGATTTAAAAGAGGAGTATAAGCCTAGAGCCTTCAGCTGATGCAATGCTTTTGTTTGGACTAGACCTAGTCTGAACAACCAAGGTACCCGACCCCGACCCAGACGCAGACTCAGACTCAGACTGCCCCTCCTTCCTCCACAGCCCTGAGAGGAGCAGTGGGGGAGCCCAGCCCAGCGACAGCCCCTCCCTCCTCTACAGCCCTGAGAGGAGCAGTGGGGGAGCCCAAACCAGCGACAGCCCCTCCCTCCTCCACAGCCCTGAGAGGAGCAGTGGGGGAGCCCAGCCCAGCGACAACCCCTCCCTCCTCTACAGCCCTGAGAGGAGCAGTGGGGGAGCCCAGCCCAGCGACAACCCCTCCCTCCTCTACAGCCCTGAGAGGAGCAGTGGGGGAGCCCAAACCAGCGACAGCCCCTCCCTCCTCCACAGCCCTGAGAGGAGCAGTGGGGGAGCCCAAACCAGCGACAGCCCCTCCCTCCTCCACAGCCCTGAGAGGAGCAGTGGGGAGCCCAGCCCAGCGACAACCCCTCCCTCCTCTACAGCCCTGAGAGGAGCAGTGGGGAGCCCAGCCCAGCGACAGCCCTCCCTCCTCCACAGCCCTGAGAGGAGCAGTGGGGAGCCCAGCCCAGCGACAGCCCTCCCTCCTCCACAGCCCTGAGAGGAGCAGTGGGGAGCCCAGCCCAGCGACAGCCCCTCCCTCCTCCACAGCCCTGAGAGGAGCAGTGGGGGAGCCCAAACCAGCGACAGCCCCTCCCTCCTCCACAGCCCTGAGAGGAGCAGTGGGGGAGCCCAGCCCAGCGACAGCCCCTCCCTCCTCCACAGCCCTGAGAGGAGCAGTGGGGGAGCCCAGCCCAGCGACAGCCCCTCCCTCCTCCACAGCCCTGAGAGGAGCAGTGGGGGAGCCCAGCCCAGCGACAGCCCCTCCCTCCTCCACAGCCCTGAGAGGAGCAGTGGGGGAGCCCAGCCCAGCGACAGCCCAGACGCTGCAGAGAACCTGTGGGAAACACACATTAACCGGGCTTATGAAAGACAAAAGTGCAACCTGAGCCGGGATCAGCCTCTCCATGCACTGTGCAGAGAGACTCCCCACATGCAAACACTGGGATCCTGCTTAAAACAAGGGCACATGCATTATAGAGAAGGGCATCTAATTCATCGAGGCTACTCAAGCACAGCACAGGAGGCTCCCCTTCGTGCACCTTTCACAGCTTTGATAACAAGATCGAGCTAGAGCTGCGCCGCTGGTATTATACTCAGACACTTACAACCTCACAGTGTCACTGTGTGCCAAGTAAAAAACTGCTTGAGTTGAGAAAGCACATTTCAGAAATTCAGCTTTTAGATCCATACCTCCCCCCAGTGGTCGAGAGTGGAACAGTTTTGCTGGTATGGTGGGTATTGGTAAGCACTGCAAGGTCAATCACGACCTAAGAGAAACAGCAGTAGAGGCTGACAGAGAAAGCACATGCTGTTGATTGTAGTTTGCTAAGCCAACTTGCTGGGCAAACAAATCTGAAATCTGCCCCACAGATGTAAAATGAATGAATTATATTTACAATTCTAAATCTTATGTCTGAAATAACCACTTTTAAACAGTATTTTGACACTAGCTGTATGATAAGGGCATTAAAAAAGGGGGGGTGGGGTAATATTTATTAAAGGCATGTTGGGAACATCAATAGACATTTAGCAAAGAATTCAAAGGCTCCATTCACCAAACTTTAAGGTCTATTTTAAGGAATATATTTTTAAAATATTGCAGTTCATTAAACCTTTTTGAACTGTTTTAGAGAGGTTTTATCAGTTTACTTTTATTTTCCCCAGCACTGTTTAACAGAACAGAATATTTATAAAAACAGTCCCCTTTTTCATTCCTCAAACCTGTCCTTAACATTTTGTGAATAGAACTCATGGAATATATTTAAGGACTGTTTAAATAGAGTTTAGAAACATTCTCTTAGGTTAAACGGAGCTATGAAAAACGTGAACAAACGGAGAAATAGTTGAAAAGAAATCTGCAAACTCAGTTTAATTAAATGAATTAAAACAGGCCTTAAAAACCAAACGCTCTTAAACAGTTTTGTAGGGCCCGCCCATGTCTTAGAAGTTAGCAAATTATTATGAAGGACTAAAACATACATTACACACATTATTTTAATCCATTTTGTATTGTTAAGTCACATAACATATTTAAAACAAAAAAAACAACGGACTGGAACAAAGTTCAGAATCCTGTCCCATCCAGGGAAGGGCATTCATGAATTAATTTCCAACCTGCCTAAGGCTTAGGATTCTGGTTTGGATCTAGAGTTGACACGTGTCCCTGTTTTCCCTGAATCGTCACGGTTTTGAGGAACATATCCCGGGAATTCAATATGCATTACCAGGACAATAACTGCCAGTACCATTAATTGAGCTTTATAAATCAAGGTACAATATTGTTGTAATAAACCCACAATATGAATTGGTTGTCAGTACTATACTGCAGTACTATAGTAATATTATCAAAGCTTCCTATTAGATAAATATAGGATTTGGGGATTGGGGGCCGCTGGTGGTCAGTGAGATGGTTTCAGGGGTGCTGTAGACCATACCACAATGTGTCTCCTGAAATGACCCAGTCATCAAGGATCAGTTCATTTACATGAACGCTGCTGTTAGGGGTTCGGGGTTATTTTCAATTTATTCAATATTTTCAATGCAACATTTACGCCAGTTTATTCCTGCGCTAATAGTATGTACCACGAAAGCGGGTGATTGTAAGGAGAAAAAAATAGGGCCTAATATGCAATTATATGAATTCACTTTATAATTAGAACATCATATTAAAGCAAAATAAATGCATGTAGAATGCCTATCCCTGGTTACCCTGGGATTACACCTCAATTGGCTGATGCAATGCAGATAGATTGTCTGATTATATAAATGCTTTAAAATCCAGCCGTGGTTTGCACCTTTTTTTCCCCTTTGTTTGAAGATTGAGTTACTATTGTTAAAAAGAATGTTCATTGCAATTAAGTGAAATACTGCTTGCAATGATGCCCGCTCCTGCAATACAGTGACGCGCCCCCGCGTCTTTGTGACGTGACACGCCCCTGTACGGACTTTAAAGACGTCACTATAAAAACAACCCACTAAGGCGCCTCCTCTAATTCAAGTCGTTGCTCTGCGTTTAGAAGATACGAAAATACGAAACAGGTGAGTGCAGAAATGGAAGGTATTTTTCTATTAATAAATACGTATTTAAATGAATAACGGTAAAAGTTCTTGAGGTTTAATGGGGGCGCAGACTGTTGGACGATTTTTTTTTTTTAAAGCGTAACCATTTATACTACTGTGTTATCTGGTATTGACCTTGGTGTATCACTATTATAGACAGGTTACAGCAGTAAAAAATAAATTGAGGACAAAGTTTATATGTCGCCGTCGGATGTTTTCCGGTTATTACTGTGGGGACAAAGTGAATAAGCACACAAATGGTAGTTTCTACTTTTTTCACAATATTTGGTTTAGCGAAGTACAGTAGTGCATTTTCATTTGCATTTTGTATCGTTTTGCTACTAATTCTATTTAGCGCTTGTTTTCATAGCGCTCTGGTGTATTTGTTTTTACCTGGGTCAATATAACTTTGATTTCTACTTTGTAATAATTGTCCAGCGCGGTGCACTCTGGACCCCTTTCAGTCCGGAAGCTTGCTCCCATGCGTACGGTGTAAAGTTCGATGAGAAAGATAAGTGTTCATGGATAGGTGTATACCGACCAGCCGAGAATTCAAATACTGAGCTTTAAATTCAAATCAGCCGAGCACAAACCCCAAATGGAGAGAATGCGACAGGCTGACATTTTGTCACTAGCAGGAACAGAAAAGCTGCTCAACCATCCTTGTCCAATGCATTCCATCGCCTCACTGTTTCTCACAAACTTGATAAGTATCTTAACAGCAAATTAAGAATAAAAAAGGTCTGGTGTACATCGGATAATGACAAAACTGTAAATCTTAATCTAAGCCAGTGCAATTATATTAGGGGGGTGGAGTGTCCTCATGTGGATCGTTTTGAAAGTTCCATTCTGTTACACACACACACACACACACACACACACACACACACACACACACACACACACACACACACGGTGGAATAGCCCCACCCCATATCACAATACAAGTCCAGAGATTCTACTATGTGCTGCTTTATTTACAAGTATCAAGATAAGACTATCATTGTTTAGCAGTTTGATCAGGCCACTGTGCATGCAGGACTGGATCAAACTGCTGCTGCTGCTGCTGATAAGAGTATTCTTTCCACCCTCTGATTTGCAGTGTTTTGTATGCAGCTTTAGCTTGCTGTTTCGGTGTTTACATTTTTCAAAGTGGAAGCACTGTCTACAGCAGTCTGACCCAGAAACACTGTTTTGAAGAGCTGGACTAGCACAGACTTGAAGAAAGAAAAAAAAGGTTTATTTTTAAACATTTACTTATTTTGGCATCAGAACCTAAGAAAAGTTATGAACAAGGGGAGGCCATGCTTGGCTAGTACCTGTTAGATAATAGAGCCCACAGTATTGTTAGCCCTGAAGGATCCCAGTGACTAACATGGCTCAGTAACCCGTTCCATACAACCTGCCACTCTCTGCTGCTCTCTGCCTTTGTCTTTCCCCACATCATTCACAACCGTCATCTGGTCCCATCTCTTGCACTGATGCAGCCCGCAGGTGTGTGAGGACATTCCATTTTTACTAAAATAGGTGAATGACTGCAATGATGAACAGTATTACATATTTGCTCTTGTCTGAGGAGGGATGGGTGTCATTGCATGAGTCTAGTGACTTGCATGCATTCCTGGCTGGCTTGAAACTTGACACTTCATGCAAGTTGTTGCTCAATAGAGACATTATCTATGGTAGGCGTCAACCCAGCTTAACATTGCCTATTGACAAGCCCAAAGTAAACACTCTCTAACAAAAGCCAACGACAACACCTTTATTCTCCTAGTGTGTGTGTGTGTTTAATATATATTATGGGGTCAATGTTAAGTCTTCAATTAAAACAGGAGTGAAATTAACTAATGCAACAATCAGTAATGTAAGCTTGGTACATTTTCTGCACAGATTTGACCTAACCACCCATGACCGTGTGCTCACTCAGGATTTTCTCTCTCTCTCTCTCTCTCGCTCTCTCACCCAGTTGCTGTAACCATGGTGGTTCTCTCCAAAGAATATGGCTACGTGGTGCTGACTGGCTCGGCCAGCTTCGTCATGGTGATGCACCTGGCCATGAATGTCGGCAAAGCGCGCAAGAAGTACAATGTGCCAGTGAGTGAACACACCTGGGACAGGGGGGTGGGGAGGGGTTAATCCTCATGAACTTCAGATCTGAAGCGCAGATCCCACTAGTGACTAGAGTGGCTCAAACTGCTGGCCAGTGGTAGGTGAACTACTAGTGTCAACCAAGGTTTTAATGTTTTTCATTTTCTTACTCCAGTACCCCAAGATGTACCTTGAGGACGGGGAGAACAGCAACATCTTCAACTGCATTCAACGAGCGCACCAGAACACGTATGTATCCTGCACAGCCCATTGCTTTACCATGCACTGCAAGGTTTCAGTTTCTCACAAATCAGTGTGTGTGACTGTGCTTTGTCCCCAGGCTCGAGGTCTATGCTCCTTTCCTGTTCTTCCTGACGATCGGAGGAATCCAGCATCCTGTAAGTAGCTGTACAATACAATGGGTTTTTATATAGCGCCTTTCACAAGAGTGAGTTGACGATTGAGCTTTTTAAAGCTGACTTCGCAACTTATGTTAATGTTAGTTAAGATGGTGCAAGAAAGATTCTAAAATGACAATTTTTCAATAGACAACACATCATTTGGTACAGTGATTGTTCTACATAACACAGAATTTGCTTCTGCAGCTGGTGCATGCCTGGGAGATTTGAATATGTTTTCTGTTTTAAAAAATGTCCTGATTGACACTACCAACTGAGAACCCAGATTACAAACTGGTTGTCTGGGCTGTTTCACTTGTTTCTGAATTCCGAGTTGATACGAAGATAAAGCAAATAACTAAGTGATAAACAGGCAGTTTTACAGTACCGGTATGTTCTTGCAAGGCTTGTGTTCCTCTTGGTCGATCTGTCCGTGCTTCCTTAACCCTTGCACCTCTTGTTTGTTTAGCGAGTGGCTAGTTTTCTGGGGATGACCTGGGTGATCGGCAGAGAGGTGTATGCCTACGGGTACTACAGTGGAGGTGAGTGATCCCTGTTTGAAGTGACTTTTGTAATGAACTAAAATGCAGTGCTGTTCCGCATTTCTCTGGATGCAGTTCAGCAACCTCACAAATCACTCCTGTAATGTGTCCATTTACCACGGAGAATGCAAGGTATCTATTTGCACGAGGTACTGGGTTATGCTAACAGGTCTTGCTCTATTCCTTGCCTGCAGATCCCAAGAAGAGGATGAGAGGCGCTTTCTCGTCGGTAGCTCTCTTTGGGCTCATGGGGACGGCTCTGTGCTTCGCAAAGAATCTCCTGGGCTGGTCGCCGTCTTGCTGTCACTGAGCAGCCAGCTGGGGGGGGGGGGGGGGGGGAGAGTCTTGCTGACTAGGCTTTTTGATTTATTGGAGATCTCCATGGCACATGTGCAAAGTGATGCCAGTCAGACAAATGAACCAGATTAAAACACAAACGCAACAGATTGTATGCAAAAGTCAAGCACCAAGTCCTCCAAGATTTATACACTACGAATAGAATTCCTGATCTCATTTATCTTACCCTTGACCACCACAAGTGTGTTTGGTTTCTTAAGTACCCTAATTGGGCATGTTGGAGCGCTCCAATGGGAGGGGGTTGAGTGTCAATGCCAGTGGGGTTGAGGCTCATTTACTTGCTGGAGTTTTATTGTATTAAAATCTAATTTTATAAAATGAAACCTGTGGCTGTTTAAAGTGGCATCCTTACTGTTTTTCGCTTCTTGTGTTTTTCTGTGTTCTGTTAATGGCTATGCAGGTCTAACTGGAGAGACTAGGAAAGAAGCTGCTCCTCCACACAGCCTCTTGTGGTTTGAGAAGTGTGCTGTTCTCTCCTCCAGGGATTGCACACATCTCAATGTAAAATTACTCTTAAACCTGAAGTTCTTTTTTCAGTACAGCTAGAGCAGAGTCTTACATGTGCACTAGTGTGGTTTCAATGATAATGGCAGCTGCACACAACATTTTGTCATTACATTTGTTGAATGGTTAGAAAGGACTAGAATTCATACACATTCAAAATTGTACTTTACTATTTTTTTTTTCCTTTCAGAAATGTAGAAGTCTGAGTACTCCAAAATATGTATTTTATTTATTTTTTTATTTTATTCCCCCCCCCAGATCCATGTGCTACTGTTGTATTGGCTTAATTTCAGTTTAGCTGAATAACTTAAATATGACATCAAGCTTCAATGTATCTTCTACTGCAGCTGGTAATAGTGGGTGGTACATACTATCCACCATTAAAGTAATTGCAGAAAACAAGACATCAGCACACGTTTTACAGTTGATAGCTTTATTGTCTATATTCTGAAATATGTATCATTCCATTATGTACCATGAAACCCCTCAGCCACTGTATATACTTAGTCATTTTCCACACCCATACCTAAACCCTCCACATTACAAAGTGCTGAAATGACCCATCTCAAATACATCCACAAATGCATGTTTGTAGAGTTCAGTCAGGGTTTTAAACAGCAGAAAATATTACAGCAGTAGCAGCATACTAATAACGTCTGTTAATTTCTTGGGGCCCAAGCCCAACATTAAACAGAAAGTTTGTGAAACTCTGCCCTAAAGTCTACATTGATGAAGGAAGCTATGTATAAATCAGTGAATCAAATTGGCAACCTGAACTGCACTGATGCATCGGGAAACACCAATCGCGTGCATGATACCAGACCGCACACAGCGGCAACAGATGCAGAGCAGATTCAAGTGCAGTATTCTACAGACAGACTGGAATTCCTCTCTAAAAGTAAATCCTACAAGTGCAGGAAAAAAAGACCATATTTATCAGCTTGGTCCCACTGAACCCGTTATTGCTCCTTACGTGGCCTGATTCAGTTTCTCTGAGTAGCGCTCCTCCACTGGCACAATGTCCCGATAGCTCCAGTCCTGCCAGCGCAGGTTCTGGGGGGTCCCTCTGCACCAGCCCCTCGGCCCCCACCCCAGGGAACACCAGCAAAGCGCGGATCACAAACCAGCCTCCGTATCGAGGGTGCATGCACACACCGTACCACAAGATTACGTGTACTATCTCAAGGCTGAAACTCTTGAAATAACCAGGTGCCAGGAGTTTCAGGCCCCTGATAAATCTGCTCTGAATGAACTGATCCCACTTCTCATCACAGCATCACCTGAGACTGTAGGTTTACTAACAGTTGTTCATGCAGATATAAGGGAAGAAACAATGCATTTAATATCAAATGCCTGGATCTTGATCCTTACATAATATAATAAACTGAAACCCAGGACTGGGTGCATCCCAGCTTTATTTTGTAACCATGTCTTGTGGAACCATCTTGACAAACACAAAGTATTATTGAAGCACACCTTGTCTCCCCACCGGTCTGCAGTGATGTCTTTCCTCTGGTAATACGCTGCTCCTGCCACGTGAGCTGCCGTCTGGGCCAGAAAGCGGGGCCGGCGTTCTGGGCAGCATCTCATAGTCGTAGTTCACCTCCACCTTCTGTGCAGGGGAACTCTGAGGGGAGAGAGAGAGAATGGTGCAGGGCGGTCGGGTAGGTGGGGCTGGCTATTGGAACGCACCATCTCGCCTTGTCCGTGTAATGTGTACACAAAACAAAGAGCTCACCGACAACCTCTGAAGCTTTACTCTGTGTGCTTCAGAAGAAGGACTACAAAAATGTGAGTGTGTACTATATGTAAGGGATTGCTCTACCTTGCAACATGACGGAAGCTTCCATACGATTCACATTATCTTCGGTGGCAAGTGCATTTGCAGTGTTATTAAAACGTACTTAAACACCAGTACAGTGACATTTGTATATTCAATTCAAGGAATAGCTGGTCTCACTAAAAGCCTTCTTAATAACATTGAATTGCAAACCAGGTTTTAAAGCATTCATCTCTCTCTCTATATATACATTATACGCTAAGATAGTGCCATACCCACGTGGAACAATGTTTACGTTAGGAAGCAACGTGAACATTTTGGGGGGTCAAATCAATGTGTAGTGTACCGTTCCTTTCAGCAAACTTGCACACTAAACGCCTATTCTGAAATGGAGGGCTGTGCTAACTCTACACACCGTCCATACAATTCTACCTTAAAGGGTTGAACTTTGAAACCAAAAGGAGACAGACACGCCTCTCAAACTCTTCCACAATGACACTGTCCACCCAGCACCGCGCGGAACTCTGGGGGCTGTAGGACTTTATTTACTTTACACTACAACTCCCAGAATACCGCCGATCTAGTGCAAGCGTGGGGACGTCGAGGAGACGTAACCAGTCTGCGCTTGTTGTTATTTTTTTAAAGCCTTAAAGCGGTACGTTTAGTGATTTTGTCGTGTAAGTAAAGCGATTATTTTTTACTACATTGGAAAGAGATGCGAAGCAGCAATGCGGAGGGTTTCTTAGTTAAAATTTCGGGTGGGATGTAAAATATTCTAGATTAGGGAGTCCTGCATCGTGTTATTGAACTCATCATCGGTTCAGTTGGTAGTTAGGAGTAATGCTGGTTTATAAACGTGTGTTGTGTTTAGTTGGTTTTGCTAAATGTGCTTCCCATACGTCCTTTTATAACGATCTGAATTCTGACTGTTTTGTTCATACTTACATGCATTGTACATGCAAACGAATGTAGTTCCTCAAAAAAAGAATGAAATTACTTCAGTGATGTTGTGATGTATTCTACCACTCTGGGCTTTACAATGCTTCCACTATACTTAATTACACTTTCCTGTGCTTTTAACTTGTATGCTGGCTGTAACAGTACTTATCACAGTTGTGTAATATATTGTACAGTTTCATTTAAGTTTGTAAATCTCTTAGCACAGTAGGGCTTGATGCATTGCAGATTTATATCTATCCCTACTGTATTAATTAACTACATGAATCGCATTTCACTGTTCCCTGTGGTTTTGTTGTCATTGTGGCCAACTGTATCGCTTCAACACAGTTCAGTGTACTTATTAGACCATTTAAACTAGTGAAATGAGAACACATCCATACTGTACATTAACATACAAATACTATAACATACTGTACAATTAAACAACAATGTTACAACATTCACTGAGATCCGGGGCCAGTGACTGCGCTCAACAGATTTTACTTTTTTCATTTTTTTTTTTTTTTTCATTGTTTGTTTTAGGTAATCAAGTGATATTATAACCCCATTACACTGGTTAGTTTATGCACACTTCAGTTTAGATTCTAACAGTACATATTGCATGTTTTAGTTATTTTTTTCCCCCTTGTATTCCACCACCTCCCCACTGCAGACGACATTCACAGATACACATGTCTTTGCCCTGTGCTGCTGAATTGTGTTGCTGTGTGTGTAATAAGTGGCTGTCTCTAGGGAGAGTGACTCTGTTGTCCTGGTATCCATGGAGAACATGTGATAAATCCTATCACTACCCCCCCTTTTTATGCGTGCAAGTCATCAGTGTTTTATGTTCATATATAAGTTGCCTTCTTGCTGCTTTTAGAAGTTCCATTTGCCCTCCTGATCGCAGTACACAGTACAGGGTTATCTGATGTTGCATTGCAAACAGTCAGGCTTGACCTGCAAGGTAGCGATCTGGTTGAACAGTCTCACTTTGTTGAGCTTGCAGCACATGGGTCAGTGTTGGATGTAATTTACAACACGCTGTCTGACTTCTCATTAGCATGGATTGGTACAGCTCAGGCAGCCCTTTAGGGCCATGCCTCTGGAGTTCAGAATAGTAAATCCATATGTTAGTCAGTGCAAAGTCATCATTCACGCTATAAATAAACGTGTGTGTGTGTGCTTGTGTGTGCTATCTTATTCAATGTCTCATGCAGGCTTAGTGTAATGAGGAGGCTGTGTGGTCCAGTGGTTAAAGAAAAGGGCATGTAACCAGGAGGTCCCCGGTTCAAATCCCACCTCAGCCACTGACTCATCGTGTGACCCTGAGCAAGTCACTTCACCTCCTTGTGCTCCGTCTTCGGGTGAGACGTAGTTGTAAGTGATTCTGCAGCTGATGCATAGTTCACACACCCTAGTCTCTGTAAGTCGCCTTGGATAAAGGCGTCTGCTAAATAAACAAATAGCTAATAGCTAATGTTAACCAGTCTGCTGTTTCTATTGACATTGACAAAGTTTAAATTACAGCTCTGCCTGCCTCCCTCCCACAACCACAGATGAACTGGGACACACAGCTGAGCTCCATCCTCTCCACCACTGACAGCAGTATGGCTCGAATCCGGGTGAGTAGCAGGCTGTAATAGCCAGGCTGGCACACGTCCTCCTCACAGCCAGATCTTCAACAGTTGTGCTTTTCCCTACGAAACGTTATAGCTGCACAATGTACAGAGTTTAACCGCAGCACAGTGTGTGCGTAGAGGTGTGCTGAGATGGGAACAGAGAGGCTTTTGTTGAGAGTGTGCGTCCCTGGAGTGTCATAGAAGGGAATCTAGCTGCCTAAACCCAGTACAGTAAGTGCAAGAGATTGCAGGAATAGCTCCTGGACATCATTAAATGCGAACAATATGTGATCTCTAATATGGGTCAGTAAGGCAGTCCATTTCAATGTGCATGTAGAAAACACAGAGTTTCAACTCTGTTCCGTGATTTAAGTTGTTTTGCAGTAAATTCTTGTGCCATAGCTCTATGTTGTGATTGCTCTGTATCAACAGCAGGGGGCACTGTCTAACACAGTATTGACCTGCCCACCTGAGTAATACACTGTAAGATTTTGCTGCTGGAGAAATCAGATAGTCAATGCTCTTTGATTGTCTACTTTATTACAAGAATCTTAATCTTTTAAACACTTTGCCAGTAAGGCAACTTTTAAACTAGATAGCTGCCTCAGTGAGTGAGTAACATTATAAATACCTTGTTCTCTGAATTCACTCTATATGTATTAACCCTGTATTGACTGGTGTTGCTTTCAGATGACATGTTAGTTTAATCATCTTCTCTTTTTGCAGGAGAGATTGAATACGGCAGGAAGCTTCTCGAAAGGTAATTTATTGGGCCACTTGCCCCACGCTCTTCACATGCTAGTACTGGATATTAGGGTATCATATTATTTTCTACACCTTCTGATGCTTTTACCAGGCTAAGCTTTTATAATGAAAACAAAACCTTTAAAATCAACTCTAATATATTGAAGCACCAGATTTCGGACTAGAGGGCATTATCTTCTTGTAGTTGACTGAAAGTAAGACTGTGCTGTACAGACCATGTGAACTAACAAGATAATGCCCTTTAGTCAGGGTTTTAGAAACTGTAACCAGTGCCTTTATTGCTGTTTTAAACATGTACATCTTTAAATTACAGATTTAATTACCTTTTCAAAGTGCTTTCTCTTTGTTTTTTAAGCAAGCCGTTCTAGGTGAATGTTCCACAACCTGAGCAAGTGCTTGCGAATGAAAATGAACAATCCTTTTCTCCTGGGCGCTCTGCGTCTCATTTCCATGTGCTTGTGTTGCACTCAGATGAGTTGGGTGACTCGCTGCACATGAAGAGCTTGCTGTATCAGGAGCCCTCCCCCTCCCCCTCGTACCTGGAGCCCCTGCCCCCCAGGATGGAGAGGGGGGATCTCACAGGGGTGCACACGCAGCTGCAGTCCCAGTCACGGGTGAGGGCAACATACTGCACAGTACCGCTGGCTGCGTGTCTTACAACTCTTTATATATCACATTGGAAAATGTTTTCCTGTAGAAAGGCCCTTCACTAATTCCATGTTTTCAATATTGCACTGTTTTATGATGTGTGAGTCAGATAACGAAAAAAAAAGAGAGCGCACAAAATACATTGCAATACAATACGATACCATACCTATACAGTAGAAAGAGGTAGTAGGTTTGAGGTTTTAGGGCGCTAGTGGTAAACCCCCTGACACAGACTGCTTTTAAAATACAGTGAAACCTGCTTTAACACCAGCGCATGCACTGGCATAGAGACACCTCTCTAAGCAGAGTGCAGCTGCTGCTCACACAGGCTCTAACGCAGACATGACTTGCAGTACACTTTAGTGATCACGCACTGCCCTTCACAGCATGCTTGTGTTTGCTTGCCTCTCAGTCAAGGCGGGTTGGTTCATTTGAAGCCTGGCAGCCCCAGATACAGCAGAGGAGTGGGAACCCCACCAGCACTGCCTGTAATCACCCCAGCTTTTGAAACCTGGCGCTCATTGTGGCTGCCTGCCCCTGGGCTCTGTTAGACATGTAGAGCGTGCCGCTGTCGGGGTGGGGCGGGGCGTAGTATATAACAAGGCTTTACTAAAGCGACTTCTTTTTCAAGGCTGCCCCAAATGCATCAGACTCTGCTCCTAAAGGGAACTTTAGTTCCTATGCCAATAATCAAAATGACAGAGACTAAGAAAAAGCACTCCGCTCAGCACGACAGGCTGGTTTACAGAGACCCGGTCAAACTATTTCATGAGTTTTAGATGGGTTGTATTAGTGCTGATAGTTCGGTTTTGTTCAGGGACACATTGACAGCATGTGAAAGGTAGCTCTGATACACAGAGCCTGTTCATCGTGTTGTTCCTCCTCTCCTCTCCTCTCCTCTCCTCTCCTCTCCTCTCCTCTCATCTCCCTCCAGGCGATCGAGTCCCTCACTCAGACGGTTCTGAGGCTGGAGAAGGACTGGGAGCTGCAGCAGCACTGCATACAGACACTAGAGGGTCAGACCCCACGACTTCTATTTATCTCTTTCATTGTGTTTGCTTAGCTCAATTTAGAAATACTCAAAAAAATGTAATAAGTTCAACGACTGGCAGTCTTTCTCCATGTCTTCAGTATTGAAATAAGATGGAAATAAGATTCCTATTGCATAGCATTTTCACCCATTCTGGTTTTTAATACGAGTTTGATTAGCCCTGGTGTATAGGTAAGAAGCTCAGGTGTGTCTTATTAAACTCACAGTGAAATGGAATGGATCAAACTGTTGTGCAAAAGGTATTGGATCATACCCTGATGGTAGATGTGCGCTCCAGCCTCCCAGGTGGTAAAGCATGGCGGATCTCCTAATGGTGTGGGGCTGATGTTGCAATTCATCAGTTAACCCTGCAGGATGTGTGAGTGGCGCTAGTCACAGCGGATCACGTAGGCACGGAAGAAGCCAAACTCAAAAACGAAGCTAAGACCATTGCATATGCTCAGCTTCGCTTTGCTCTCCTGGGGTTGCAGAGGAGGTGCACAGGTTGCGGTCTCGCGGGGAGGAGGAGCAGCGCAGGAGCCCGGAGCGGCAGCTGGAGAGGAGAGTGGAGGAGTGGAAGAGGGGGGTGACCAGCGAGCTGTACAGCCTGAGAGCTCAGCTACAGAGAGAGGCAGAGAGAGCCGGCAGCCAGGGGCAGCAGGAGATACAGGACAGGTGAACCAAACAAAATTCAGAGCAGAGATGTTCAACGGTGGTCACCAGAGCCAGCGAAGGCTCATTGAGCTCCACGTTATCTTCTGGTTCTATAAGGTCATCAGTATGGCTGTTTTAGCCCAAATGATTGGACAGCTGATTTAGACCAAGGGGTGGTTGCAAGGTCACAAAAAAATGTAAACAATTAGTCTTTCAAAACCCTCCCTAAGCTACCAGCTGCTCTGCCCATGCCAACCAGACCCAGCCACATCTCGACAAGAATGAACTTGTGTGCCGAGGATCACACCCTGGATAACCGCAACATACAAGCTTTTCTTTCTTTCCCTTTGTTCTTTTTAGCAAGAAGCTGCTGCGCGAGGAGTGTGAGACGCTGAGGAGAGAGGTTGAGCACATTAAACTGCAGCTGAGTAAGTGACCCTCCACCTGTATCCGCTCACACCCACCCACAGAGGGCAGCTTCCTCATTAGAACGCTGCTTTCAGAGCGCGCAGCTTAATGCCTCCAATACCTGTCGAGAACACTTTACAGAGCTGTTTAATTAGCAGCGTGGGGGGAACTGATGGAAGGGGAGTCATGCACTGCGGATGTGTTTTCTATCACACACACACACACACACACACACACAGTGCAGCACTCTGACCCAGAATAGGTGCTCCCTTGTGCCTCAGATGCGAAGAAGGTTTGAATGAGAAAACATCTAACAAGGCAACTGAAAAGAGGCTCCTTCCAGGTGTCAGACACTTCATCCATGCTTATTTCAACAAGAAGACCGTTTCCTTTTGATGCTTAGTTTGGTTTGTCAGCCATTCATTTGCAGCGTTAGTCACACTTTAACTGTTTAATTGCTGAACAGCTTTCTTCTTTGAAGTTTTTCCTGCCATTATCCTCAGGGTGCTTTTCTTTGTTAGTATTTGGATAGCCACAGGAGGTCCAATAGACACTTTTCAAAGAGAGTGGGCTGGCAACTTTCACCCTTGTTGCAGTCAAATTATTCATCAAGAATAATGAGTAAACATCAGTGTGATTGCCTGGGGTGTGTAATCTCAGCTGTGTTCCAGGTGCAGCAGTCTTTGAACCGCCTGCACTGTTCACTGCAGGAGCATGTCATTCCTGATCATAGCTGTGTGCTGCATGTTAGTGTCCATGCTTCCTTTCAGATTGCTGTTAACAATGAAGGTCTGCTACTGGGCTGTAGTTCTGTGCACCAGGGCCCAGTTGGTCTGTTTTGATAATATAAACAGCATTGAATAAATACCTCCACTCTTCAGCTCTGTAGTAACCTTACTGTTGTTTACTTACTGCAGGTCTGTGATACAGCAGGGTTACAACCTTAAGGTTCAGTACTACTAAGATCCAACGATCCATCAAAAATGCTCTACAGTTCAAACAAACATTTTGATGAGGAGTCTTGATCAATGTATTTCTGTAAGTTTTTGTGTGCTGTTTAGATCATAGATTGCTATATTCTGTATAGGCCATATGTTATTATATAAGTTAGGGGGATGCATCAAAGCCTTTTGCTCTCAGTGTTGCTCTCAGTCCAGTGAAGTGTTTCAAAGCTCTTTGAATGTCCTGACCCTCACTTTGCTTTCCCAAGGGAGGCAGGAGGAAGAGCTTTTGAACAAGATTTTTGAAACCAGGGAGATGAAACGATCGCAGGAGAGGAACAGCAAGGTAAGTGTCCTGTAGGGATGACTCGCGTCCAGCTGACGGTGGGGGGGAAAGGGTTTTTAATAGCAAGATGTGCTTCAAATAAATCCATGCAATAAAGTGGGAACAAAACTGGGCTATAAAAGCCCCACCCCTAGCCGTTGTACATGGCTATAAATGGATAACATGTTGGCATACCACAGCACTTGTGAGATGGCTTGATCTTTAAAATCTTTTGCATATATTTAAAGAGGAGATGATTAGCTCTTCAGGGATACCAAGACAGTTAGTAAGTAATGTGTCTGAGTGGGGTACAGGGGGGCGCTGGTGGGTTAGACCTTAAGACCTTAAGACATTTTCTAAACTTGCAGCTCCAGTAAGTATCTTCAATATTGGAGCAATATAATACAGAACCATTTGTAATGGTTGCAAACACCATAAAATAGTAAGGTGTGTGTGTGTGTGTGTGTGTGTATATATATATATATATATATATATATATATATATATATATATATATATATATATATATATATATATATATATATAGGACATGGCAATAGCAGCAGTGGGGCAGGGGGTGTCCAAACCTAACCCCTTTTCCACCAGGCTGCTTTCTCTCTTTTCTCTCAGACCCTGGAAGGGCTGACACATGGGTATCGGTCTCACTCCGTAGACCTGAATAAAGTGCTCTCCAGTCACCACTACACTGAGCAGGAGTTCAAACACATCAGGTACAGCTGGGGAGGGACAGCACTCGCAATTTTATCCCCAACGTTTTTAAGTACAGCTGTGTTCTAATTTAACATTTTTTAAAGAACTGTCTGTGCCACTTTGTGTGTGTCTGTGTGATTGTGACAGACGCAGCTTCTTTGAGGTTTAAACTTAATTCACAGTTCTCTGCCTCTCTAATGCAATTACTGGTATTATGAATGGTAGCTTTTTCCTGGTAAGCACTTCAGTCTTTTTATTGCTTTTAGCCAGCTTCCTGTCTAGCCCTCTCTGTGTGACCTCAGCGGTCTCCGCTCTGACGGTTTACTCTTCAGAAAGGCAGCACTGTAGCCCTCTCAATCTATGAATTAAAAGACAAGAGCCTCTGTTCATCTACGAGTTAAAACACAAGAGCCTATGCACAACTACGAGTTAAATCACGAGAGCCTCTGTTCAGCCTTTTCAAAGAAAATAAGAGCTGGCGTAGTTTGTGCCGTGTTGCCAGCCCCCCTGTGTGCCAGGGTTTTGCTCTCGCAGATTTACCCAACAATAAAGGCTGTGTTAGTTACACCCCCTCCTCACAGGACCCTCCTAGTGCACTGCTTGGGGGTGGGGGGTCTCTTTCCATTCCCAAGGTCTATGTTGCTTTGTTTATGTTGTGAAGCAGGGCACAGTATAATCACACACACAAAGTCTACATTGGTTGGGCTCCTTTTTGGAATGTATTTTTTTTATTTCCAGCCTGGTCTTCAAAAGTTCATCTGCTGCAGTTGTTCAGGTGTCAATTTTGTGCTTTTTCACCCAATCACATTATTTTGTGCAGAGAAGGACGGAACACTTTCCTGACAAACCACGGGGGTCACTAGTCTGCACAGTTTCCCACAGCAATGTTACCCTTTTTTGGAAAATGGAACTAGACCCCTCTGCCGCTCAGACCACTAGACCACACTGCCTCCCAGTCCCTCAGCTCAGACCTCTAGACCACACTGCCTCCCAGTCCCTCAGCTCAGACCTCTAGACCACACTGCCTCCCAGTCCCTCAGCTCAGATCACTAGACCACACTGCCTCCCAGTCCCTCAGCTCAGACCACTAGACCACACTGCCTCCCAGTCAGCTCAGACCACTAGACCACACTGCCTCCCAGTCCCTCAGCTCAGACCACTAGACCACACTGTCTCTCAGTCCCTCAGCTCAGATCACTAGACCACACTGCCTCCCAGTCCCTCAGCTCAGACCACTAGACCACACTGCCTCTCAGTCCCTCAGCTCAGACCTCTAGACCACACTGCCTCCCAGTCAGCTCAGACCACTAGACCACACAGCCTCCCAGTCCTTCAGCTCAGACCACTAGACCCCTCTGCCTCCCAGTCAGCTCAGATCACTAGACCACACTGCCTCCCAGTCCCTCAGCTCAGATCACTAGACCACACTGCCTCTCAGTCCCTCAGCTCAGACCTCCAGACCACACTGTCTCTCAGTCCCTCAGCTCAGACCTCCAGACCACACTGTCTCTCAGTCCCTCAGCTCAGATCACTAGACCACACTGCCTCCCAGTCCCTCAGCTTAGACCTCTAGACCACACTGCCTCAGTCCCTCAGCTCAGATCACTAGACCACACTGCCTCCCAGTCCCTCAGCTCAGATCACTAGACCACACTGCCTCTCAGTCCCTCAGCTCAGACCTCCAGACCACACTGTCTCTCAGTCCCTCAGCTCAGATCACTAGACCACACTGCCTCCCAGTCCCTCAGCTCAGACCACTAGACCACACTGCCTCTGTCCCTCAGCTCAGACCTCCAGACCACACTGTCTCTCAGTCCCTCAGCTCAGACCTCCAGACCACACTGCCTCTCAGTCCCTCAGCTCAGACCACTAGACCACACTGCCTCTCAGTCCCTCAGCTCAGACCTCTAGACCACACTGCCTCCCAGTCAGCTCAGACCACTAGACCACACAGCCTCCCAGTCCTTCAGCTCAGACCACTAGACCCCTCTGCCTCCCAGTCAGCTCAGATCACTAGACCACACTGCCTCCCAGTCCCTCAGCTTAGACCTCTAGACCACACTGCCTCAGTCCCTCAGCTCAGATCACTAGACCACACTGCCTCCCAGTCCCTCAGCTCAGATCACTAGACCACACTGCCTCTCAGTCTCTCAGCTCAGACCACTAGACCACACAGCCTCCCAGTCCCTCAGCTCAGACCTCTAGACCACACTGCCTCTCAGTCCCTCAGCTCAGATCACTAGACCATGCCCTATGCACTTGCCCAGCTCTCCCCTCTGAAGCTCCAGTGTGCTGCTTTGTGTTCACAGATCATCAGTCATGGATCTGAAGGAAGAAGTGAGAAGCCTGAAGCAGAGTGTCGGCAGACTGGATCAGAGCAGCACGCTGACAGCGAGGACGGGTAAGACAAAGAGCCGGGCACTTCTCTGGATCGGGGTCCCAAGTTTCTTACTCTTGAGGAAAAGCTCAGGACGCTATTCTGATTGAATGTGTAGATCATGTGTGAATAGATCACCTGGAAGCTTTTCCTACATGGTAGCTTAAGAAATCAGTTATATCTATACAAGTCAGCTGGATAATAAATGGAAACAAATAACGTTTTGACTGTATTGTAATTCATTGACCAAATCGACCTATAATAAATGATGGATGTTATTTTTACCATGCTGCTGCTGTGCTCGGCGTCTCTCCCTCCCGCAGGACTCAGTAGCAGCCGTGTTCAAGGCAGCCACAGGACCAGGCGAGCGGGGGAGCCTCACCCTGAGCAGCTAGACCGGGACTCCGACCTGGAGCTCAGCCCCAGCCCCAGCCCCAGTCTGGGGGACATCAGCTCTGATGACCTGTCCTCCCTCCCGGACCTGCACAGCCGAGCGCGCCGCACAGCAGGTACAGCACCACACGGCTGCAGCTTTTTCATTAAGCCCACGTTGGTTATATAAAATTCTGTCTCCCACTCCCTCGGTTCTAACCACTAGACTCATGGAGATGAGGGATCTGTTTATTCCTTGGTGTAAATTACTTCAAACCCCTGCACAAGTTACAAAACTAGAAATTTTTGGAAAGGTTTTTTTTTTTTCACAATCTTTTATGTCATTTACACTTTTGAGTGAAACAGTTTTCCACTTAATCTAGCCTAATATATATATATATATATATATATATATATATATATATATATATATATATTTTTTAACCTTGTAAATAACTTTAAAAGAAACCTGTTTAGCTGGCTAATTAATGGGTAGCTCATTATTAAAAGACAAATATTTATTTATGTGTTTAGTGTTTTTTGGGTTGTTTTTTTTTGCCAAGGTGGCCAGTTTACAGTAGCAATGGCCAATTCGTGAGGGTTTGCAGTGAGGCAAGCTATCCCCAGTGGATTTGTCTCCCCAGCCTTGCAGGAATGTAAAGGTCAATGCAGCGCTCCCTGTGGGCCCCCCAGAGAAGATCTTGAACTTGCTGTGAGCGGGATTAAAACCGTGCTGGCATGACTCGCACTGCGTTCCAAGCGCCAGTGCTTTCACTAGATGCTCCCTTGAAAACCTATAAATGGTGTATTTTCAAAACGTATACTGGCATATATTTTTTGATAATTGCCTTGGATTTTCAACTTAATTAGGGCTGCAATACTGTTTACATTAAGATCAGTCATTGATCGGCTCACAGGACTGCCAAACCCACCTTTGATGTGCGTCCAAACGCTGTCTGTGTACGAACAGCTAGGCAGTGTGGGTGAGAGCTTGCCTTCATTCCCCCCAGGGGCCTTCTCAAAGCTTACTCAGCTCTGCAATTAGAGCAATCACTAAATGACTACCTGTGCTAACTAGTGGCAGTAAGTGGGTTTTGGCTTCCCCTTTTTCCCTTCTTTTTTTAATGAAACCTTGACAGTAAACCATTGTGTGGAGTGGACATGAACACTTAGTTTTGGGTCCTTTAAACGACAGCTCCATCATTTTCTATAACCTTTGCAGCCCCTGTATATATCGAAATTAGTGTTGGCTTTTTATTAGAAGTCCTACATGGTATTTTATTTTATATTTTACATTAAAACAGTCTGAAGATTAAATTGTCCTAAGTGAGGTCTTTCATTATGAAAACATGTTAATGTTGCTTGTGAAGACTGTGTTTATTAGAACATGTTTTGTTATCCTTTAGCAAAGCTAGACACAGCTATACATATAGGAGGCTGTGTGGTCCAGTGGTTAAAGAAAAGGGCTTGTAACCAGGAGGTCCTCGGTTCAAATCCCACCTCAGCCACTGACTCATTGTGTGACCCTGAGCAAGTCACTTAACCTCGTGCTCCGTCTTTCGGGTGAGATGTAATTGTAAGTGACTCTGCAGCTGATGCATAGTTCACACACCCTAGTCTCTGTAAGTTGCCTTGGATAAAGGCATCTGCTAAATAAACAAATAATATACAGTGTTTGAAGGTTTTCCTGAGTTTTAAGAACACACAATTATAAAAAGGAATGTTTTATTGGCTCTTCGTGGAGTTTTACTGCTTACCCCAGCGCTGCCCTAGGCTTGTTAAGCTGTGTGTTTCCTGCCTGTAAAACTCCTGTGCCAATTCAAACAGACAGCTAGCTTTCTTTATTCTCTTCTCTGAGAAATTCAGACTGGTGATGCAACAGCTGCTCTAAAACGGTGACAGGGCCTGACGGTTCTTTGACAAATATTAGAAAAATCGAACCAGCACTGCTTGAAATGTAGCATGTAATAATGTTAGTTAAATATTTTTTTTTAAATAGTTGCCTAAAATTCTGTTGGATTTTATTCCAGAGTCCAAGTATGCCACCGGAGTAAGCTCTGAGCTGGAAGGAAGTGACATTGGTGAAACAGAAAGCGACCTGGAAGATGACAGTGATGTTGCCAGCTTTGCTGTCCACCCGGACAAGTTATCACCTGTGAACTTAACCTGTGACCTTTAGCCTCCCATTGACATGGCTTGAGTCTCAGAGGACAATGTGGAGCGGCTTCACGGCTCCATGCAGCAGGACTGATGTTCCAGCTCGAAGGATCTGTCTACTCTGACTGGGGGGAGGGGTCTGTGTTGGTGCTTGTGAGGGAGGTGGTCCAGGCACCGCCCCTCATGACTGCTCCTGCGTCCTGTCTGTGCTCACAGAGAGCCGGGGTGGGGGATGGCACAGCCTTATTTTGGGGTATTTTCACAGCAAAACATAGGATAGAGATTAAAGGCAGCACACACACTGAGTCACTTCAGAAACAGTCCCTGGAATAGATAGTCCATTGTGTCCCTTGTCATGCAGCTTTTTATTTGAGCTGCTGGCATGTTCTGTTCTGTTTTAGTTGTTTTGCTTTTTTTCCTGGAAGCGGTACCCAATGAAAACTAAAATAAAAACAGAAGCACAGCCACGTGGTGTTTGCTTGTTTATTTTTGTGCTCCACTCCCTTCCTTTCCCTCGATTCAGCAGGTTTTGAAACTCAAAAACACTCGGAACGCGGCTCGCCCTCACTGCCGTACGATCATGAGTGCTGTGTGTGTTTTTTGTAAATTAAGTGAATTGCAATCGCATGGTTTAAACAAATGTTCAATGGGCATTATTCAGGTAGTGTAGATAACGTCTAGCGGGACATCATCCTAACTTATACAGCTAGTTTTACAAACCCCAATTAGCACTAAACTTCAACGTAGGTAGTCCAATATTAATATGAGTCTGTGAAACCAGTTGATAATTTTCTGGCACATCTGCTAACATACCCTGGGTAGTTTTCTCTGGGAAATAATGCTTGCATTTAAAATGGTAAGAGTGCATTGTCTCTGTTAAACTCTGCACAGCTGTGCAAGCGCACCACTCTCTTTCTTATGGTTTATATCATTAGAAACTTTCCCTCTGAACTTTGCAGCCGAGTCCTCGAGACACTCAACCCATCCACTGTCTCTGACTGCTTCTTCCTCCACGCCGTGGGTGCAGAGCTTCATCTAAAACAACCTGGATTCTCTTCATGTCCTGCAGAAGTTAAGATTGTTGTCCTGGCATGAGTTAGATTTGTTTGCTGTTTCTTTTATAAAACTGTAATTAAAATAACAATGTAACTTTATATTACTTGCAAACCAACAAACGAACAGTTGTCCATTAACTGTGCAGGTGGTCTCTATTAGACCTGGCAGCAAATCCAATAAGCGATACTTAATCAGATTCAGATGGCTTTAAATGAATAAACAGCAGCGTATACAGTTTCTGCACTGCCACTGAATATTGTCAGTCCCATCTGTAGCACAGTGTGTGCTATTTCCTCATCATTGCTCACCACCATGATACATACTGTATATTCATGCAAATAGACAGATGGGCTCATACTTGGGGAGACGCTGTCTTCGAAGAACATAGTTAATCCTTTGCTCTTATACAATATACAAGCCTATGGGTCTGTCTGAGTACATCCCCCCTACAGGCGAAGGAATGTGTACATGCAAGGCTAACGATGCTTCTAAACCTGCTTTACTATAAACCGCTATAGTAAATTGAGACAGTAACATTGATAAAGCATTGCCAAGGCTTTATTTTTTATGTTTTTTCTTTAGTTGTTATTGCTTTTCTTGCATTCTCTTATTAATATTTGTAAATGTTTTTATTCACGTGAAGCGCTTTGTGGCAATTTTTATTGTGAAAGGCGCTATATGAAAAATAAAGAAGAATATTATTTTTTCTGGTAGAATTGTGCTTAACCGCACTTCTATTACGTAAGCGCATTTGCGAGAATATACATTACCGGTATATAAATAAACTGTATTTGAACACCATCAAGCAAATTATTCAAAAGGTCTCTGAGCAAATAAAGGAGAGTTTGAAAAGAAACACTCACAAACACTGCAAAACAGGAACTTATTTCACAATGAATGACAAAACAAAGCACTTTGGAACTTTAGTGCACAATAGTCTTTCTCACACAATCCAATTTTAACCCTTTCATGCATGGCGACCTTCTGTGGGGACCGATACAAAAAACATCTTCTGGTCTTTATTTTAGGACATATGGGAGGAGGAAATGCATGCTACTTCATTTCCCCCCCATATAAAGCAACAATAAAAATATATTGTATTTATGTATTATTTACTCCTTCAGAACTGCTTCTCTAAATAAGTGTCCCAGGACGTCACACAGCGAGCAGGGCCACCTACACCCTGAATAAACGTCATGGATTGGGGTTGCATGTCCTGCCAGCACATTCGGGAGGTGGGTCTTGTTTTGCTGCACTGAGCGGGTGAGAGTGTTAGGAGAGAGAGAAGGGACAAGGGAGACAGACGCTCGCACACGCACACACACACACACACACACACACACACACTGAACCAGGGCACTTACACTCTCCGTTTGGCTTGGTGTATGTGTGTGCGCTGAAAGATGGGATTGTTCTTGAATTGCGATCTTCTAAATCGTTTAAATGCTTCTGTTTAGCCCTGTTGGCTAACTCGGATTGAAGGACCTGGACAGGCTGCATTGACAACAGTGGATGTTCTCCTGCCCCACCCCTCTCTCGCAGTTTGGCGCAGTGGTTACAGAATTAAGCCATACATTCTACACGTGAGAATTTAGACGCTGATGTGCAGGTGAGTAAAGCAGTAGAATGATTAAACCAAAAACCCAGGTATAAAAAAAAAACTCAATAGATTTGGCACAGACACCTGTGCAAATAATGTAGCTGGACAGACCTGGGATTGCAGAGAGGAATTCAGTTTGATTCCTATGGCACAGCATTGAGAGTGATCTGGAATCCAGATTAATTAATATGGAGTTACAATACAGCCTCAATTGGACAGTCATTAAAAAGGGGGAAAAAAAGCAAAACGGAATTGTTTGCCAGTTTTAATTTTATTTAATCCTGTAACCCATTCTTAATGGTTTCTTTGGGCTTACAGTACAAGGCAGGAAACTGCAATTCAAAGTGCATTACTTTTACAATACATAAACAAACAAAAAGGAAACTATAAAGTGCAGTCCCCCCGAATCTCTGAGCAAGAGCAGGCACAATTTACAGCAAAAGATAAACATTTCTCAAATGCAAAAGTACAATCTTGAGGAGGAAGGAGGCTTCATCATGAGAAGATCGAACCAAAGAGATTGTTTCAAAGATCTAAACAAAACGGAGCAGACCTCAGGACCTCCATCTCTTCAATAGGAGGAGTGAAGAAAGAAACTTTTAAAAAGTAAAGCACACTTCATCTAGAGAACAGAATCCCCCCTCCAGCCCCAAACTGCATGGCAAATCAACTCAAATAGTGGCTCAACTTGAATGGGAGTTTGCTTGCCTCCACACCCTCTGCTTCAGCACAGCAAACAGGCCGCCTATTCTTTTTCTATAAACCCCTTTCCTAATCTCCGATCCTGTCTGATCGTGCATCTCTGCACCCCAGGCTATGAACGCCCCGGTCGAAGGAGGGGGGAAGGGATGAACTCTGTCCTCTGCACTCAGGAGCGATGATGACAATCTTGGGCCTGAGCTCAAAGCTCAAACTAACAGAACCTGGACTTGAGCATCTGATGCTAACTGGGGTGGTGTGTGTGTGTGGGGGGGTTAGGGTGAGGGAGGGTGGGCATTGGGGGAGCTCATTCATAAAAGTTGGAGTGCTTAACAACTTTCAAAACCTTCTATACAGAATTTATTCTTGGCCTGCTAACTTCTGTTTCTGATACCCCCAACCTGGTCTTGAAATCGCCTGCAGGGTCAGCATTGCCAGTAATAGACGTGCATCACCCAAACACAATATCCATGCCAACTGACAGGGTGTTCATTGTCTACGTGTCCTTTTTGCAGTCTGTTATTAGTGCAGGAAACAAAAACTCTCCTCTATTCAAGCAAAACCACAATTTTGCATTAAAATGAGAAAATAAAAACACACATCAAAAAATATTCTGCTCCTTTTATACCTCCTCCCTGTTTTAATGCACACAGAAATGAACGACCTACAGCTAAAACTTCTCTACAAAAGAAGATCTTCAAAGTGAATGGGTTTTAAAAAATCTAATTTCCTGGGGAGAGGGTTGATTTGCAAGGACTTTCCGAGCAGACATGGAGCAAGTGACGAAACCAACATCCTTGAGAAAAAGCACTGCATTTTCTTATTAATCTTACAGAAAAGAAAGAACAAAGTTTTGCAGGGAAGAGAAAGAAAAAAAAGATCCAAGTCCTTACAATCTTCAGCACGGAGACTTTGCTCCCAAAAATCGTTAAAAAAAAAATAAAAGGCAGGCACAGAGAAGCATCTTAGAAAGAAAAGTGCAACAACCAACAGCCAATACAAAATAACCGCACACAGCCCTTTCCCAGGCCTGTTCCAGCACCCGACAGCTTTTTAAAGAACTAAACTCTCAAAACACCTGCACAGGCTTTACCTCGAAAAAACAAAATGGCACACGTTTGTTGGCAATATCTCACAGGGTCAGTCTGGAACACTTTTAGGTGCAGGTTGAAGGGTGCTTCTAGCAAACACTAAACCATGCGCCTCAACACTGCCCTGCCCTGGAGGGAGCTCTTCCAAAGGGGGAGAGAGGGGGTTCTCCAGTCCCCGCCACAGTGCTTGCTTCACTCTTACACCCCAAAAAAACGGTCTGAACACAGCAAGGGCTGGGGAAGGCAGAACATCCTATTCCATCGCAGCCCCGGCCATCCCCTACATTCGTTCATTTAAAAACCTTTAATAAGCAGCTCTTTTTTCAATGGCGCTTTACCAAAACAGAACGATGCAGGAGAGAGCAGATATGAGGCGGTTCTTCAGAGCAGGGTAGTGATGGCAGTGTCGTGAGGGGTGCACTTTGGCAGAAGGTCCAGGGCACCTCCTAGGGTCCTGGTCAGGACAGGCAGGTCTTTTAAAATCCCTGCAGTGCACCGTTTATTTTGTGCATACAGTCGGCTGAGGCTAGCCTGAAAATACGGGCCGTGCTATAAGAAAACAAGCTTGTTCATCGTCATACGAAGCACTTCTTTTTTCCTACATGACTAATCGTGTGCAATCTGGAAAGGGCGGCGTGTCGCGGTGGAGGTGGGGACGGGTCAGTAGCTGTAGAGGGACAGGGGGGTGTCCTCCATCATGTCATCCTGCAAGGCAAACACAGGGATTAGGAGCAGCCGTACTGCACTCTGTTGTGTGATTTTGCTCTTTAAAATCTCAACTTCTTCTTCTTCTTCTTCTTCTTCTTCTTCTTCTTCTTCTTCTTCTTCTTCTTCTTCTTCTTCTTCTTCTTCTTCTTCTTCTTCTTCTTCTTCTTCTTCTTCTTCTTCTTCTTCTTAGATGCCCTTATCCTTATGTACAATTGTTACAAGGTATCGCATTATTTTTACATACAATTACCCATTTATACAGTCGGGTTTTTACTGGAGCAATCTAGGTAAAGTACCTTGTTCAAGGGTACAGCAGCAGTGTCTGCCACCTGAGATTGAACCCACGACCCTCCGGTCAAGAGTCCAGAGCCCTAACCACTAGTCCACAATGGAATGTGGTTTGGCTTTCTGCCCTGCCTGGGAAACTATGGCACATTCCTCCAGAATTTATCAGGGCTGCAGGCACAACGGAGAGCTTTCCAGGCAGCAGTTCTGTCTGTTACTGAAACTCCAGCTACCCCTTGGAGTGCTGTAGCTTTGAGATTTTGAATTGCTGGTTGCTTGGAAACCGCATAGGAGAGAGACAGTGGATGCGTATTGCTTGAAAAGGGAGCTGGGAGACAAAGTTTCCCCAGGGACTCCACCTCACAGCAGCTGTGCGAGATCCCAATCGCTGTGTCTCCAACACGAACAGATACCAAACAACCATACGCTTTAAAACAGACACTTCCTCTTTAAAATGCATTACAGTCCATATCAATCTATAATAACTTTTTAAAAGTTTTGTCAAGGCACTAAAGTTTTTGAACTAAATCTCCCACAGCTTGGGCTCTCACCATGGGCAGGTCTTGGAGGCGCCGGAACTCTGGTCGGATGCGGCGCTGCTGGAACCTGAGGTAGAGGAGGGTGGAAACCAGGCCGAGCACGATGATGAAGAGGGAGATGAGACCAGCCACTAGGGGCTGCATGGATGTGCTGGCAGGGCTCTGAGCAGACACTACTGGTGGGGGTGGGGAGAGAGAGAGAGAGAGAGATGTTTTAGGACAGCACATCTCGGTTTCTTATAAACAGTCAATTGCATTCTTGCTGAAATATTTAAAATACATCAAAACAGATCGCTAGGTTAAAACTGCAGCTCACCGATCGTCAGACATTAAGGAACACGCACCATTTATACTGCCAAAGCACCCCCATATTTAACTGGTTTTCCTATTATAGTGTCTAAAACACAGTTCAATCAATTTTATTGTCATTTTACAAACGGCTTAAGAATTCTTAATTCTGAATGAAAGAAAAACTCAAACTAGAAAATATCTGGTTTTGTGAAAAAGTGTCTCACCGCTCTGGTCGTCTCCAATATCGAAGACCGGGGGCGAGACCTGGTTCAGTTTGGCGGGGGGTGCGGGGGTGCTGGTGGAGGCCCCAAGGGTGTGGGGGCGGCTGGTCTCTCGTGCTGGGGGCTGTGGGAGGCAGGGTGGGGAGGGTGGGGGCTGCTGAACTGGGGAAGCTGGGATCTCCGCTGGGCTCTCTGAAGTCTTTGGAGACTCTGCTCCAAGCGTCATGTTAGCGGGGGTTGCTGACTGAGGGGGATATTCCGGGCTGCCTGTGGAAGCTGGAAACAAACATTTATGAAATCAGTCTGCTTGTATTACATGCTGTCCACAGACTAAACATATTACCAGAACAGACCATGAAGTTAAACTTTTTAAATCCCAACTTCAAAACCATTCAATCTAAATTACTAAGGCGAAATGTACTTCAGCACTGGTATACTATCAGAAATTATTTAAGTTTTACCTATAAACATGAAACATGTATACAGATCTAGGAATGAGAACTCCTCTCACCACAACAGACCAGCAAACTAATCTAAAGTGAAGTTACTCAGCACTGAAAGAGTTAAGAGTGCCAACACTGTTTTAACGCACCATACTATTCATTTAACTGCATGCGGAAACTTTGACAAACAGACAGACAAAGACAGAACAGCGTCTGTTGGGCTGGAAAGGGTTTAAAATGAGAAGCACAGGACTTCCTGTTGCTATTTCAGTCAGTGGAACTGCCTGGCCAGCGAGACAAATGAGAGTCAGATTCCCGAGGGGGCTGCTGCTGCTCTGTGTATCGTCGCACTGAAATATCCAAATCTGCTCAGTCTGCAACCAAATTCCTGGCCTGTGACAGAGCCAGCTCCGTCACCCCACCGTGCCCTTGGGGAGGGGAGAGGGGGCTGCGACAGCAGCATCTGATCTGGGCTGGCTTTGGGAGGGACTGGTCACCAGTGCTTCACACAGCTCATTCCTACAGCAGACTGCACCTCATCCAGTGTGCAGTGTGCAGAATTCAAGAGCATCTGAACTCAGGCCTGAAACAGAGTAGCAGGCACAGCTTACACCGTAGTGTGGGTCTGAGAGCTGGACCTAGGAAGGTGAAGTGGACCATCTTATGCTTCAGCACCACCCCTGCTGTAATCACTCCTCCCCTACCCTCTACCCCCTCAACACCGTTGTATCCCTTGCCTCCAACCCCTGTTCATCCCTGCCCTGTAATGACACTGAATAGTCGTATTACCTTCCGATTCCTGGGAGGGTGTTAATGTTGTGGCCGGCTCTTGTGTTGATTCTGCTGCACGATCCAAGCTCGTGTTCCCCTCTGTCCCGTTAGCCCTGGGGCTGAGCTCAGGCAGCGCGGGGAGGGTCTCGTTGGTTCTGAGCTCAGGCAGCGCGGGGAGGGTCTCGTTGGTTCTGAGCTCAGGCAGCGCGGGGAGGGTCTCGTTGGTTCTGAGCTCAGGCAGCGCGGGGAGGGTCTCGTTGGTTCTGAGCTCAGGCAGCGCGGGGAGGGTCTCGTTGGTTCTGAGCTCAGGCAGCGCGGGGAGGGTCTCGTTGGTTCTGAGCTCAGGCAGCGCGGGGAGGGTCTCGTTGGTTCTGAGCTCAGGCAGCTCGGGGAGGGTCTCGTTGGTTCTGAGCTCAGGCAGCTGGGAGGGTCTCGTTGGTTCTGAGCTCAGGCAGCAGGGGAGGGTCTCGTTGGTTCTGGGGATGTAGTGCTGCTGTTGGCGATGTCCCGGTGCTGGCCTGTCTCTCGATATCGCTGGCTGGGCTGGCCGGTGTGTCTGTGCTCTGTACGGTGGTTGATGGTCTCTCTGCTGGAAGGGTCGTGTGTGCTGCAGCTGGAGGCAGCGGGGGACTTGTAGAGATCAGTCCCTCCGCAATCGTGCTCTCCACTGATGGGCTGGTCGTCAGGGCTGACGTGACATCTGGAGAGATTGAGGCTTCAGGTGAAAAAAAAAAAGACAAGGGAAGCCCGCTTTAGTTACTCAGACATTTTGCATACTGTACAGATTCAGATTTCAATTTAGTGCAAACAAAATAGTAGATTAAATAGTGAGTTTTCAGTTTATCAATTAGTTGTTTTCTTCTTCACTAGTATTTCTAGTGATTGACGAGTATCCTGTTGGATCCTGACTGTCCTTGGAAATAGAGCTGTTTGCTGTTTTTATCTATCTATCTATCTATCTATCTATCTATCTATCTATCTATCTATCTATCGCATATAATATAATTAAGCGTTTGTGTCCTCGTAATGTTTCAAAACCACCAGGAAAGACGTGACTGCTTTATATAACTGTGGCCAAGCAGTGACAGAATCTGGCGTTGTGGATAAAGAAGCCTCTCTCACTAATAGAGAGGGAGTGTGCCAGTTAAGAAAATAAGACAGTCCAAATACTGTTGGTATCCTGGAAGTGGACCATTATCCCAGTGATTGGACTACAACCACCACGGTCAGCACCAGTACAATATCCACTAAACAGCTTTTTTTATTCTTTTTTGTAAACAAAATAAAATAAAGCAACACAATTAAGTGCAATGATTCTGCTCCTCCAGCCAACCACAGGCCAGACGGGTTGCCTGGCAACTGGCTGCTACTCCAGGCCTCAACCTGGACGCGATGTACCAGAGCTGCTGAAAGACATGACCTTTAGCAACACGGCTGCTATTTAGAGTTCTGAAGTCTCTGGCTGTTTATATAAGTCATGAAAACAAAAAACCCTCCCTCCCCAAATCAGGGCAGTAAACTCGCTTGTAAGAAACCCTCCCTCCCTGAATCAGGGCAGTAAACTCGCTTGTAAGAAACCCTCCCTCCCTGAATCAGGGCAGTAAACTCGCTTGTAAGAAACCCTCCCTCCCTGAATCAGGGCAGTAAACTCGCTTGTAAGAAACCCTCCCTCCCTGAATCAGGGCAAACGAAACCCTCCCCCTGAATCAGGGCAGTAAATCCATCAGGCAGTAAACAAGAAACCCTCCTCCAATCAGGGCAGTAAACGCTGTAAGAAACCCTCCTCCAATCAGGGCAAACGAAATCAGGGCAGTAAACTCGCTTGTAGAAACCCTCCTCCTGAATCAGGGCAGTAAACTCGCAAGAACCCTCCCTGAATCAGGGCAGTAAACTCGCTTGTAAGAAACCCTCCCTCCCTGAATCAGGGCAGTAAACTCGCTTGTAAGAAACCCTCCCTCCCTGAATCAGGGCAGTAAACTCGCTTGTAAGAAACCCTCCCTCCCTGAATCAGGGCAGTAAATTCGCTTGTAAGAAACACAACACCCGTCTTGAGAGGGTATCCTTCAAAAACATTTCGAACCAAACAGGAGGAATACTACTATTGTTGCATAGAATCAGAGCAAAGTAGCACATATCAGGATTTCCATTCAGTCAGCACCCATGCACAGTTTGCTAGTCACTTATTTTCTTTTTTTAAATACAGTATAATCAAATATAAAATACACCGAAATCTCAGGTAGGCAACTAGTACTGAAGACCAGCATAAAGAAACACCATAAAGTGATAATATATACACAAATATATATGTTATTTAAATATATATGAGATATTTAAATATATAATTAACATGAGGTTCCCTTGCACCCAAGTAAAAAGTGACCAAGTCACAAGACACTGTTTGCAAGTTCCCTCATTGCCCAGGCCCAGACGAGAGTGGGTGCAACATGTCTTCAGACCTTCCTCCCTGAAGAGCTGTCAGTGTTCATTCACAGGCTTGTCTCTCTTCCCCATCAGTGATTTTCACACTGTATAAAACACTCAATAAATATCCCAGATCCTGATCTGGAGACAGAACTCAAGTGAGGATGCAGCCCAATTAAGACTTTCCACAAACGAACGTCAGCACCGAAACTACCAATTATCCTGAAGAGCACTTCCATGTCGTAGCTCTAGCTGTGAACTGATCTCACAATATAATGAAGTGTGAATGCTAAATATAAAAATAATTTCCGACAGCGGCTCGCACCTGGAATTTGTGACGCAACTGAATCCGCCCGCTAAGAGCTTACAAGGAAGAGGCTCAGGTTTATACCAAGAACCTTCAGAATACAAACAACCAATAGATTCAAATGGCAAATACATTGCCAATCCTGACCTTTATCCTGAATGCAACTCCTTTGACAAGCCAGGTAAAATATTAGAAATAGGACTAACAGGAACAGATCAGTATGGCTCTTTGGATAAAACCCTGAATTTCTGTAAACTGGCTTTCGAGGGTCAGTGTGGCTCTGGAGTCTCCATTTCAATACAGTGCTCCCTCGTTATTTCCGATTCAACAATTCAGAAATTTGGTTAATTCTCTGCAAGACCATGTTGGCAGTAAATTCTACAAGTTCTATATTTTACTGTATAAGGCCCTTCAAAAAACAGCCAGATATTTAAAACAGTGAATTCATGATGTGCGAGTCAGACAGCTTAATAAAGAAGGAGCGCTCTGCTATAGAGAAAATAAGCAAAACTGTATGTCAGTCCTAGTCCTCAATAGCACTAAATCTGACAGTGTGTGCGTTATGTATAAAAACAGCAAGAGGAGGATGTGTTGAAGGGGCAGACTGGCAGAGCGTCACAGACAGATAACACATCCCCTGCTGTGATACAATAAACAAGAACCTGCCCATCCGCCACAAGTCATCTCTGCTGTGAACTGGCATGAAGCACCTAGCAGCACGCTGAACCGTGCCCAAGTCAACGTGACTCATCCACTCCAAAGACAAACTGGATCGGGGAGCCGAGCTGCAGCAAGACAGCAATGATCTCCACACACGGGGAGCTTTCCCTCGCCATCGGAAAACTTTAACAAACGGATAAGATAAAGGTGGGAATGTTAGTAATGACAGGTAGGTAGAAGGGTCCTTAAAAGCCTTGGGTATTACTACTTCAAAGCCCGTTGATATATCTGTGCAAGGGGAGGCAACCTTGGCGATTCCAGCCCATTGCACTGCAAGAAATATTTACATGATCTTCAGCAGGGCCACAGAAACAATAAAGGAACTGGCTATAACAAAGCCCTGCAATGGAAAGGACTGGAGCAGAGGAGCCAATCCCTGCACAACTATTTGCTTACAACAGGATGCATGCTAGAAAGTTGTACCAAGTTGCTCCGTCTCTAGTAACCAGTGGTGTATAGGGGGTGTTTACACAGTCTGAAGTCACTACAAACTGTGCCAGTTCTTAAACAATGTGAGAATCATTCTAGATATTCTAGAAAATGCTCTCAGTTGAACAGATTTAAAAATGACTAACAATCTGAAAATAAAACCCAGATGTATGAATGTGTCTGACGTGAGAGAGAGCCCGGGCTTGAACCAAGACAACTCCAAAACCAGAAAGAAGGAGTTGGGCTCCCCCTCCAGAGACTGCACTTTCACTGCAACCGAGGGGAGCTGCAGAGTGCACTTCGACTGCTGTATAGCTGTACAATGTCGAACATGACCAGTACCACTCACAGTGCTGTCTGAACCCATTTCATTGATGCTCTTCCATGCAAACAGATCTCTGCTGTGGCATCTATGGCCATGCCAAGCCCTAACTGCTAGCTGGCGTAACTTAAACTGACCTCACACTGCTCTTTCATCTTATCACAAGCAGAGAGCGATCCTGCAGGTACTTGTGGAATGCGGCAGCTCCATGTTGCTCCTCCCTCTTTAGGATGTGGCATCAGAGACTGGCCGCCCCCTGACCCGAGACACACCCACATTCACGAGTTCCTGTGTCATCGAAACACCACGTTACTGTGAGAATATAAATATGATTATATCCTGGGATCAAAACTGTACCTCACACGAGCCCCAGGCTCCTTGTCATCCTTCTTCTGTGCTGCTGACCCAGCTCTTCTCATCACTGTGCAGTTGACATTTTTATTTCCGATAACACTGTACAGCACAATGAAACGGCCCTCCACAGAATAGGTGCAGCACTGTCCGGGACAGCCCGGAACTAGATTAGAGGTGAGGTGTGGAGGAGATCCTGCTCTGCATCCCAGATTATCCCTGCACTGACTGCCTGCTCCCTCTTCATCTGGGAAGCACGACTGGGAGGAGGAGATCCTTGTTAAAGAACAATAAACCACCTACACAGAACAGAACCATAAACAAACACACTGAACAAGACCAACGTCCTAGGGGGGGTGCTGCTGAACAAGACCAGAGTCTTGGGGGGCTGGGGTGCTGCTGAACAAAACCAGCATCCTAGGGGGGTGCTGCCACATTGGTACAGTACTCCGACGATGAAATCCTAGGAAACTAAAAGCACAAACATGACGTGATATCCAAGACTGATCAGTCTACCTATCAAACATGATTCAAGCCAGGTGATCACAGGAAAGGAGGTGCAAGAATCTCAAGCCAGAATTAATAATAAAAAAAATAATAATAATAATAAAAATAATAATAATATTCTCTGAAAGGATCCAGATGAGAAGATAATAAAAAAAGTTATCAACGTCTCCTCCACCTTATCTGTTTACCATTATCTGCTGTCTGAACATTTCAGCTTGTTATTCATATTATTTCATGTGCACAACAGCATCAGACTGCTCATCGATTAGCGCATGGCCTCAATCGCTCAGTTAGCTTAGCTAGAAACACTTCTCCTTGAGCAGAATGACCACGTGCTTGCTCTGCTGCACTTTTAAAGTGCTGCTGGCATCAGTCTAATTCAGTTAAACTGCAGTCGTTTCTATGCAGTGTGTGTAATTATAGCTCTCCCAGGTAAGGCTTCTCGGGGTGTCCATGATTATTTGTTGCTGCCATCAAGCATGGCTGGGGCTGCTTCTGTTAACAGTCGATATCAGGTTACAAAGAAAGCAAGTCTTCAGCATTGACTCAGTAAGCACCCTGCTGCCAATGTAGCACAGACCCGAAGCCACTGCGCCCCAGCGCTCTGGATCCTCGGACAGCGTGAAAGAGCACTAACCAGCCCTGGAATCACGCCCCAGCACTCTGGATCCTTGGGGCAATGTGAAAGAGCACTAACCAGCCCTGGAATCACGCCCCCAGGACTCTGGATCCTCGGGGCAGCGTGAAAGAGCACTAACCAGCCCTGGAACCACGCCCCAGCACTCTGGATCCTCGGGGCAATGTGAAAGAGCACTAACCAGCCCTGGAATCACGCATCAGGAACAGAATTCTGCCAGCTTTCATAAACACTGGACTGCCAACTCAATCAGCCTTCAACACGATAACAATATTGGAATTGTGATGGCCAGATGGCTTAATCTGTGAAATGTTGCTGACAGTCTGGTGTTACTGCACAGCACACTGACACACACATACACACCCCCTCAGATCAGCAGACTGTGATTTGATGCCAAACACTTTCCTCTGTGATACTGGACCACTGGCAGCCTGCTGGAGCTAAAGCAGCAGGTTCCCAGGGCATGTCATGTGGATTCCGCCAGTGGAACTCTGCACCATGTTTACTGATAGATTAGTACAGGTGCCGACTTGCAGCTCCCACGTCCAAACAGTGTTTCAAAATCCCAATGAATATTCAAAACATGCACACTGTAATATCACTCTCTGCTTATGAATCACCACAGTGAAACGTCCAGGACACACTATAATGGGAGTCAATGTAGACATGCTCCTGATAATCACTTTGGTCATTATCACTCCGGTCATTCACAGCCTTCTACCTGGTTTTACACCCCAGTTGATGTCACTGAAGATACAAACCCAAAAGATTTCAAAGTTCACATGCAAGTAAGTTGCTGTAATGTGTGGAAAAGCAATGACATACAAGGTAGCACAATATAGCATAGAGAACACAGCAACGTGTACAGCTGAGTTATACATGCGTTAGACTACACTGTAATCAATGCGATACCAAGTATTACTGTACATTCAGATGTCCACAGCAGAGCTAGCATGCTATGTTTTTTAATGCTTACTTTGGGAGGTTTTTAGTGAACTCCTGATCATGTCACTGTGCTTATTGGCAGCATTTTATTTCAGTCCCTTTGAAGTGACATTAAAAGGGTTTGACTTCCCCAAAATGTGTACTAAGCACCGAGCAATGAATAATATAGCCCTGTAGTGGAGAATATATCTCTCAATCAGGGGTAAGCTCTTCCGCATTATAGAATGCCTGTTACTTATTAATCATATTATTTCACACAGTATGAAATATAAATCACACCCATACTTCATTCCAATGAAGCTGAACGAGGAGGCTCTACAGCACAGTAGCTGCCACGGCTTCCTTTATTTCACTGCTTTTATTTCCCCAGACTCTAATAATTGCATCATATTTTCTGTAATGATTGACCCTGCTGGAAAAGAGAAATGCCTCATGTGGGCTTGCAAGAAAAAGCTGTTAAATAATGCATTAGGGTCTTTAAAAAAAAAAAAAAAAGGATTTCAAACGTTTTTACACTGTGAACATTACTGTCAAACATGAAATCACAAGGGTTTCCAAAGAGGCCGTGCAAAATAAAGCTTTAACTTCTCTGTTTTAATAGTTTTGCTGCTAACGGACTGCTTTAGGCTGCACCAAACAAACAGCTTCATCAAGCCCAGTTTATCTAGAAGTCTCTCCTGGGGGGCTGCAGTCTCCTATGCACTTCTATAAGATTTATTTTTAATGCTTAAGTTGCAACACGTTATTCATTTTATGACATGCAGAATTGAGACGCCATGGTAGATGGCAGTGCTGGGAGGGGGCTGGCTGCATGCGCTGAACGAGCCACGAGCGAAACGGCAGTACTGTTTCTTAGGCACTGGCTCAGCCGGAGCTCCACTTAAACAGCTCCTGATAATGCAGGCTGCTCATTCGCCAGTGTGCTCCCCACTGACTTAATGCACACTGACACAGCAGCCATGCCTCCCTGATAAACATTTACCACACTAAACGTGCCTGTTGTACTGTGCGTTTACCATGGTTTGCCATGTTTACCATAAGCTTCCTTACCTCTCTGTGCTTTACAATGCTCAAGTACTTTGGTGCATTTTTGAAGGACAAGGGGAAATCTGAGAGCTGTCCCAGTGTATACAGACTCTGTCAGTGAGGATGAGGCTCAGGTTAGCGGAAAGTGTCAGATCTGACTCAATATTGAGGTACATGTTACTCCCCCTGATCCTGAGCGTTGGCACCATTCACATTAACCAAGCCAAACCCAGGATGCAGTGCACGCGATGTGCTTCATGTTGCAACAGCTGCTGTCACTGCCTCCGCACTGCTTTACCCTGCTGCTCGGAAACAGTGGTGTTTAATGTGGGCCTGGGCGATAATGACATTTCCGGTTATTAACTATTGTCGGCTAAAAATGAACATGATACCGGTACTTAAGATCATCCTACAACATGTTTTCACACCTCCTAACTTCCAGCTATAAGACTTTCATTAGTCTTCCACGGTGCCGAGTCCCTCCTTCCCTCCCCTCCCTCTTGCTTAAGGGACGCAGTTTTTGTAATTCGATTTGAAAAAGCATGGGCGCTGGAGGCATGGCAACACAGCCTTAATCAATACAGGTTAGCATGTACTGTACGTACGGAGCATTATCAGTAAACTATTCATTATGTACTGGGATTGAGTAGAACCACTATAGTTTCCTATAATATACTATAGTGTGTACTGCCACATAGTATTGGAAACTTTTTTTTTTTTAGACAGTACTAGATTTTTTTGCCATATGGGAATGGTAGAGGAGCTTACATGCGGATCAAGGCAGTATTCATTTATTTTTGATTGGTTTTGTTTGGGTGGGGTTGACAGCTGCACAAATAAAAACAATAAGAAACAAAAGTAAACTAATCCCTGAAAACATACACTGTTCTAGAACAACACCCGCGTCAAAAAATGCATTTTAAAGCTAATTTAAATACATTTAAAAACGTGTCTTCAGCCTCATGGTACGCTAAAGGAATCAGAGCCGCCGGAGAATGATCGATACAGTGGGAGTCTCTTATGCAACTAAACGTTAGCTTACACAGTACCGCAAAGCGACGCACTGAAAGCCTTGCTTACAAACAGATGCTCGCTTACCCAAAATATATAACGTATGACCACAAAAGGAAATGTGCAGATGGAGCCAGTTTTTTTTTTTCTACAACAGCTAAGCCATCGAATCATAAATACAGCTGAAAGAACCGAACAACATAATTACTACATGCTAAAGTTATGTTGGGGGATGTAACAGATTGGGTTTCAGAAAGTGGACCAAATAATAATTATTCGAATAATTCCACAGCAACGTAGCGCGATAGGCACGCGGTGTAACTTCAGCATGAATCAATACAGCAAATCAGTATTTTAAAGTTCGAGAAACAGTTTACATTTGAAATTGACATGGCCCCAAACGGGTATAAACAAACCAAAAAATGCAATACAGAATAACTACCGATATAGTCAGGCGAGAAACACAACAAAACAACATAATAATATCCTTACCTTGATTTGCAGAAACATCACCATAGCAGAACACGGCCGCTAAAAGCCAGATTAACACGGAAGGCGGTATTCTTTCCATTACTTTTTTATGTATATAAATTATGTATGTTTTTTTTTAAATTTTTTTTATTGGAGCTGCAGACTGGTAGTCCGAGTCAGGAGCTATTAATATCCGTGGGATCAGGGTGCAGAAGCAGAGTGATCACTGTGTGGCATTTCATATGGATAGCGCCAACGGGAGAGTTTAGATAATCTTTCACTGCGAGCGAGTCCAAACTGCCACGTGGGTCTGTGTGCACAAACTAAGTATCTCAAGAGACGAAACCAAACAGATGTGCAGTTTCCAATGTACTTCGGACAAACGCCGCTGGTACTGTGGGCGATATAGCCTAGGACTGCTACACAGCTGTTCTCAAAGTGAAAAAAAACTCGCACAGACGCTGATGATACACCCGCATCCTCTTTTCAATCAGGGATTGCAATATTTTAATTGAACAAAAGAGTTAACGAGCCCTCCCTTATAAACAGGCACGCCCAGTGGAAAAGCTGATTGGTCGTCAGAATTCTAGGACGTTAATGCCACGCCCATATCACCTCTGTTCTCAGTCTGAAAGCAACGCTACGGGGGCGGGGTTTATAAAATCACAGCGTGCGAGCGAGTGGGAGTGGGAGCGCTGGAAGAGTGCTGTGTGCTGTCTCTGTGGGTAACCTGCACAATTGCTGTAACGTGCTATATATACCCTACTGTAACAATAATAAACGTGTTATTGTTTTGGAAGATTCCTGTTGCCGCTGTTTGTTCCTTCATCGCAAATTCATTACAATACGGTAGAAACATGTACATTAATACAAGTGAAAAGAAAACGATTTGGCTCCATGAAGAGCAAGAACGCATCTAACAGTAAACTGTACAGTGAAACATAGCACTGTACACTTTACTGTAAAATACTGTAGAGTGAATAAACCAAATGCGTGAATTATCGAATCTTGAAATAACGAGGGACCACTGCATTAAACTTTGTAAACAGCTGAAATGCAAATACTTTGCAAACTATTACGAACAATGCAAACATAATTACAGTGTGCAGCGGACAGCGCTACCAAATCGGGTGAGGTTACAAAAACAAAAGTTGTTTATTTACGTCAGAAGTCGTGTCCTGGTGCTAGATACAGTGCATGAAAGAGGAATGACTCCAGGCACCGCCAAAACCACGTCCTCCTCAACTTCACCGACTTTCCGTGACGAGCAAGCTTCCAGACTGACAACATTCTACAGTGGCGCGGTCTGTACACTAGGTGTCACTGCTGCCGTTCTGCAGACTGTAGGAAGCGTGCCCATGTTACATGCTGTTGAAAGGAGTGGCACCAGAACAGCAAGATCTATGAAGAGTACAGACAGTGTGTTATTAAAAGGAAAACAACTACGCTAGATGTTCTTAGTGAAGATAGTATACACAGAGCAGTACGCCACACTAAATGAGTATATAACTTGTATATGGTCTTTGCAACCATCCTCAGTGGTTATTGGTTCTGTTTCTGCAATATCAATATCGGAGCGACAGAACCACTCTAAACGATCGCAAACACCATACAGATGAAGGGGAATTGCATTTTATTTATTAGACATTTTTGTAACCACCAATCCAGTGTTAGACAGGGTCAAACGAAAACCACTGGTCATGCTGAAACACCGAAATCAGAGTTTTCTATGTGTAATGATCGTACACACCACTAGAGATTGTATTACTAAGCTTGAGTACTGCAATACAGTACCTGCAAGCAAAAGCTGTCATCCAATACATTACCAGCAAGCGTCGCTGCCTGATTTCGAATACCTTGAAGGCGAACCCCTCCAAGAAACTACAACCCCCAGAATGCAACGCCATACTGTCTATAAATGTTCCTGCTTAAAATGACTATACAATTCAACAAAACAAATAATGTAGACTATATCCCGAGACTCAAAGGCCTTTTTAACATTGTGTATACATTTTTATACTATATACATTTTATCCTGGCAACGTTTTGTTACACATCTTTTATTTTATTTCGGTTTTTTTTCCCCTGAAATTTTTGGGCAGCTTGTCTTGAGGCTGTCACTTTGTGTAGCTACCGCAGCTTCACCGGTGCAGCGCAGAAATAACACGGGAGAGATTGGCTTGTTTCTTTTTTGTTGTACAGTTTACTGTATATTTATGTAATCAACGGTCGTGTAAAAACGGATTCATTTCTAAGCAACGTTTTCGTACAATACATTTGCAGCTCAGTTATTTTTCTTTTAAAGCACGCTGGTAGAGAGGTATTAAAATAATTCGCGTTGCATGCACATTTTTAGAATAAACTGGCTTGCGCATCCAATCAGTTCGTACCATCCTATAGCAAGCAGCTAACGAAAGGGGACAGAGATCGAAGATCGGCTTCTAAGAAAGGAGGCGTCGCTTAGGAGGGAAGGAGCTCTCAGAATTATTATTTTCATTGAAACAGAGTCGGGCTGAGCTGGACCGTTTCAACTGCAAACGAGAGGGAGACAATAAAGTCTGATATATTGCAGCAAATTGTACAGGCTGTCTCTGTGCGGTCCGTGTTACTACGTGCTGAGCAGTACAGTTAGGTGAAGCTGCATTTCTCTGCACTGAATAATCCTCCGCATCGCATCCCGAAAAACAATGGATCAGGGGAGAGGAAGTCAGAGTCCGGACAGCCTCGACTTCACAGTGGAGAATGTGGAAAAGGTAAGAGAACGCAGTTTTTAATTTGAGTGTATTTGTTTATTTTTGTAATTTCACCAGCCAGAGCAGGTGGTACGTTTACAGAACCAGACCGAGATATCCAAGGGATTAGTTCATTTTATTTATTTTTTTATTGTGTGCGTGTTAGTAATATGGACGTTGAAATTGCTTCACCATGTATGTGGAATGCGGAATTCTGTTGTACAGTCTGTTGGTGGAGTGAGTGTGAGAGAAACACACCGGAGTCCAGCAGCAACAGCAAGAAGCAGTATTTTCTTATTTTCTTTAGTTTCTCTAGTTCATCTGATTGATAACCTGCTATGGAGACTCCCCAGAGTGTATCAGTCCACACAGATCTGTAGAGGACAAAGCTGAAGATCCCATAATAACCTCTAGAGATGAATCAGCACTCTGCTCTTCAGTGCTTGACTTGGTGTCTGTGCAGGATGCAGGATACAATTTGGAATTTGTGTATTGCTATTATTACCATTAATTACTTCCATTCCACAGCTAATGAAGAATGATTAACAAATGATTTGAGTACTGCACTCTTGTGGGCTGGCTGACTCCCTTTCCCTACCTGTCAATAGTGCTGCCATGCCTGCAGGACTGGCAATAGCACGCGTCCTCACCTGTCAATAGAGCCATGCCTGCAGTTAACCGCCTTGCCCCTGCCCTCAGCAAGCACGTTAATGCCACTTTTCCGTCTGCCACTGAGATTGGCTTGAAAGCCATTTGAAGTGGGACTTGTTCGTTTCTATCAGCAGCATGGTGAGATCCGAGTGCCCAGTATGAAGAACGCGAGGGGCGGGGTTTCAGTCTTCAGCTGGAGAAATACCATATTGTGTCAGAACACGAGGGCTGTGAATACATTCTACAATTGGAGGCTGGAGTATTAATGTGTAGCCAGCAGAGGAATGCAGGAGGCCTGTTTGCTATGGGGTTGAAAACATTGTGCAGAAAAATGCACTGGTCATTATGCTACAGCAGGATAATTACTTCCTAAAACAGCCCCTAGGCTTGATAATATGCACATTCAGTTACCATTTTACAAAACCTTTATTAAACTGGGACCTCACTGAAATGCAGCTTCTGTGTCTCAATGAGATATATTCGAGTTCAATCTTTTGCACTTGGACATTCTGCATTGTGACATTTCTTCAATTGAAGTGGGTGATGTAATGATTACCAGTTGCAGGTTTCGTTCCCCAGTGTCTCATTATATATCAGCTGCTTTTGACCTTGGATTACCAGCCGTTTTCACAATGCTGATGTGCATCATTAGTGTGGGGTGTATGCCATCCATCCATGCTGTATATTCACGCAGCTACAAAATGCAATGCATGCATACAGTACTGTAAGAAATCAGTTTGCAGGGTATTAGCATTATACAGACTCCTCTACCAACAGCCCGGACACACAGGTTTGTAGAATAGCTCTAACTGCTCTGCGTCAGCCATCCTAATACATGTACACATTTTTACTGTCCCCTGTGTTTTGTAATATAAATATGATTACAATGAAGTCATGTGATAAATGTTTGCAAAGCGCATGATGACTTGATTGCCTTGTCAGGTGCTGGCCACTATCTCCAGCAGTGTTGTTTACCTGCTCGCTGTAACTGCAGGGTTTTTAAATGTCAGGGAGACTGGCTGTGATGTCAGCGCAGTGTGCTGCAGAGCATGTCATGTCATGCTGTGCCCTGCACCTTGCTTCAGCTCCCTTTACTGTCACTACAGCTAGAAATCACGTCTAATGTCGCATAGCAGTTTGAGCCGATCCAGGTTTTGTTGGGAGCCTTAATTGTGAGCATCGGTAACGAGGCCACTGAACTGAAGATGCATGGTGTGCCTTATTAAAATAGATCCAAAAGGTGGAAGAGCCCAAACTGCTGTGCTGTACTTTGTAGTTTTGCAGAACAACTCAAACTAAAAGTAACCCTAAGCCCCTTTCGCAGTGGCTGCCCGGGCCACAATCCCACGCAGTGTGAAACCACGTACCTGCGTTGACAATGACCCACCTCATGTCGACCCTGCTGCTTCAAAAGCAGTGTGAAATCAGGTAGCGACCCAGGTAGAGCGTGGCAATATAAAAGGGGCTCTAGTGACTCGGGTTCGACTTATTCATGCTGTGATGAGAAGTGCGATCAGGTAATTCAGAGCAGATTTACCAGGAGCCAGATTCCTATAATACTACTACAACTACTACTACTAATTTCAATAATATAGCTGAACAAGTTCTGAAAGCCAGGACTAGTATGATTTTCTAACCCTGGTATAGCATTTATTTTTTGGGGGGTTTGGTTGTTAGAAAGAGACAGTAAAGCTACGCTTTGGGGCAGCAGCTTGCAGAAAGGGAGGGCAGGGTTAAGTCATCTCTGCAGGGGGTTGCTTGTTTAGGTGCTGCAGGTACTGTCTATGGCTTGCTGTCTGGTTGCCTTGTTGTCAGGTGGTTGCTAGGGCTGAGGGGCTCTGGAGATACAGTCTGCTGGTCCCTGAGGAATGGGGAGGGGCAATGATATTTAATTTGATTTAAAACAAGCCATGCACAGCTTTGTGAATTCAGTTTAGCTTTCATCATAGCAGTATTTGGTATATAAAAAACACTGCCTCTAGGCATAGGAGACATTCAACCCAGCAATGACTGCTTTTAAGTTCATTTGAGAAAACATGTACTGTGTGTTACTTCCCTGGAACTCAGTAGCTGACTAGCAATTAATAAAAATAATATTATGAAAGCCTGTTAAATAATATCCACATGGCTTGCTTGCTTGCTTAACTAATTATTTCACTTAGCGGGTTATTGTGCCCTATTAAAATATGTACGTTTTCATTAAAACACTGTTATTAATGGCAGTCACTGAAATAATACATGCATGCAATTGAGTCTTGTTTTATAAGGTGGTATAAAACAATGTGCTTTTCAAAACAGTATGTTAGTACAGACCACAGGTTGCACAGGTGTGTAGCAAAGGTACCATGTGCTGTAGCGGTGAGGTGATTCAGTAGGTGCATCTTTACTGTTGGTATCATGTGCTGTAGTGGTGAGGTGATTCAGTAGGTGCATCTTTGCTGTTGGTACCATGTGCTGTAGCGGTGGGGTGATTCAGTAGGTGCATCTTTGCTGTTGGTATCATGTGCTGTAGTGGTGGGGTGATTCAGTAGGTGCATCTTTGCTGTAGGTATCATGTGCTGTAGTGGTGGGGTGATTCAGTAGGTGCATCTTTGCTGTAGGTATCATGTGCTGTAGTGGTGGGGTGATTCAGTAGGTGCATCTTTGCTGTAGGTATCATGTGCTGTAGTGGTGGGGTGATTCAGTAGGTGCATCTTTGCTGTTGGTATCATGTGCTGTAGCGGTGGGGTGATTCAGTAGGTGCATCTTTGCTGTTGGTATCATGTGCTGTAGCGGTGGGGTGATTCAGTAGGTGCATCTTTGCTGTTGGTATCATGTGCTGTAGCGGTGGTGTGATTCAGTAGATGCATCTTTGCTGTTATTTTTGTAGCTCGGTGTGTGAATCCTGCCTCAGTGTATTCTATTGATCGTCTTCCTGGGCTGTGGTTTGCTGTCATCACTAGGAGCTACTGTAACGTTATCTGGAGGGCAGCGTTCTGTTTTTCAATGCAGGCTGTCTGAAGGAAGCCAGTACAGCCGACTGCTTGTCTAGTTATTGGGAGGGAGGGGGATGGGGGGGGTGCTGAGGAAAGGGGAGATCATTGGCAGCATTACATAGCTGCTTCAGCCACTGTTTATAATGGGGCTGCAGTGCAGAGAGTCTATTTACTTCTGCAAATGAATAGTAGTTAAGAATAGTGGTTAAGAGGCATAAACAATATGTGGCTTCCTGATTGCTAGCCTGCGCTGTCCTTTGTAAATGATGCTGCCCGATTTGGAAACAGATACTAGACAGGAGGGAGGGTTTGGGATAACTGGGTACAGGACGGCTTGAGATCCACAGTGAAGCCTCAGACCGAGCAAGACTAATTCATTAAAGTGGTTGTAGCTTATAAAATCACTTCATGAGTGGAGCCTGTTGTGTGCTTTCATTCAGGTAACGCTTGCCCTTCCTCTTTCATTTCACCTGGAGAGTAAAATGGTCTCGACCGCTTCCTTTCCTGTCATTAACCAGCCAGCTAGTGACGGACATGCTTTCAGACAGGAACACCCCGAAGACACTGCTAGGATCTGAAACCGTAGCAGGCTTGGATGCAATAGAAATGGAGAGCGCTCTCTAACCCAGTGTAGTACCAGGTATCACGTTTGCTGTACTGCATTTGTTATACTTGACCTCCCTGAAAGAGAGTGGCATCGCGTGACCCCTTCCTGCTTGCTCAGGGGGGTCGGTAACATTTCAATAAAGGTCACAGCTGCATTGTTTGGGGAGTTAGTAAATGTTTATACAGCCCAAGGAGGGGCGTACTTATTGGATGCTTTATTACAATACACTGCAATGCTTTTACAATGGGAATTTATTTCATAAGGACACACTCAAAGCGCTCCTCTGAATATCTGTGGATGCAGTAACTGGCAGGGCTTCCCTCCGGCCGGGGGTCACCTGGGTGCCATGCAAAGCCAGCATAGCGTACGCATGATGTGCGTCCCCACTGGAGACAGGACCGGGCATTGTGTATTGTTTACTGGAGCTTTACAACACATGGATTGTGGAGTAGGAGAACAGCAAACAAACACATAGTCTGCATCATGGTCAGACCGCTGGGACCCAATCAGAATACAAGCGCCAGACAAACCTGAGGCTCGTTTTACTAGAACTGACGCTGTACTGAAGCTTTCTTGTACATGGTATGCATGCCAGTTTCAGATGGTGAATTTTAAGCAATTTAAATCTTCGTCTTTGGGACTACTGTACCATCCCCAAGTTTAGTGTATAACTTTTCAGGCTTAATTTTGGACTCCTCTTTTAGTAGGATTCCTGTTTGTCAGAGAGTGAAGTTGGACACTTTAGTTGGGCTGCATCCTAGACAGTATTGCTATCTCAGCAACATCAGAGAATAACCTTCACATCTGCAAGCTAGATAGGTGCTCGGTATATAATCATTTTACTTTGAGTTTAATTTGACATTCCTGAGCTTGTTACTGTACACTGGGGCTAGTCAAGCTTGTATTAAAACCCGGAGTGGGTGAAACTGCTATGCAATAGGAGTCTTATTTCCATCCCTGTAACTAAAGGAATGTTGGCTAGTGGATCCCTGTTATTTATTTCAACTGACACTTAAATATTTTAATTCTGCATTGCTTCCCGGTGGACTGGACACATGCTGTACATACAGCCTACCAGCAACGTGTGTCGTGGGATTAGTACAGTAAACCAGAGCTATACAACGGATGGCTCTTGAGCCATTTATACGGCTCATTGAACTCTGTAAAGCGGCTCTTTGTGAAGTATTCCATTTAAGGCTTTTAATGGGTTTGGAAAGACTGCCAGGCAATCAATGATCTGAGGTAGAAGTGCAGTGAAAACGCTGCGCAAGCAACATTTAACGAGCAAGAAACTACTGGAGATGTGTCCGAGTGTAGTTAATGATGGTTTTTGTTTGCTTAGTGATGTTGTGTTGTGTGGCTCTACAGTATAAGCACTCTCTGGTGATTGGCATGGCTTTATTTAGCTGAAAATGTCAGGCATCTCTGCAGTAGATCAGGTTTGAAAGACTGTAATTGGATTGGTGTTCTGTGTCCTACATTAGTGTCAGTATGCCTGCTGGTGTCACTCGCTTCTTGGTCTCTTGGCTGGCAGTGATTCGATTGCCTGGGATGTGCGTATCTGTTTTTGTTGCCTCGAATCTGATCTGAGGCCAAACGGACAGTCCTGCCATAGGGAAGCCACACTTTCCATACACTAATGTCCTCATTTTTAATACAAATTAAAGCTTCGCTCTTACAGGTCGGCCTAAATGTTAAAGTTAGCAACAATGATGGTCCCATGTGTGTGATCATGGTGGGGTGAGTGGTCAAACTGGGGAATAAAAAAAATAAATAAATAAATAATTGCTGCACACACTGCGTCTGGACCTAGAAAGCTCACCACTCACCTTTCTGCCCCTCCCCTTCCTCCCTTTGTGTCTCTGCAGGCCTTGCACCAGCTGTACTACGACCCCAACATAGAGAACAAGAACCTGGCTCAGAAGTGGCTGATGCAGGCCCAGGTGTCCCCGCAGGCCTGGCAGTTCAGCTGGGTCCTGCTCAGCCCGGATAAGGTGCCGGAGATCCAGTACTTCGGCGCCAGCGCTCTGCACACCAAGATCTCCCGCTACTGGAACGACATCCCTGCAGAGCAGTACGAGAGCCTCAAGAGCCAGCTCTTCAGCCAGATCGCGGCCAGCCTCTGGGTCCAAGATCGTGCTGACCCGGCTGTGCGTGGCCCTGGCCTCGCTGGCGCTCAACATGATGCCCGAAGCCTGGCCGGCGGCTGTCAGCGACATGGTCAAGATGTTCCAGACAGAGAGCTGTGACGTGGACGGACGGGCCCGCTGCCTGGCTCTGCTGGAGCTGCTGACCGTGCTGCCCGAGGAGTTCCAGACCAGCCGGCTGCCACAGTACCGCAAGGGGCAGGTCCGCAACGCCCTGGGGCAGGAGTCCGGGGCCGTCTTCCCCCTCCTGCAGCAGCTCCTCCAGCAGCAGGACTCGCCAAGCTTCATCAAGCAGAAGGTGCTCAAATGCTTCTCCAGCTGGGTGCAGCTGGACGTGCCGCTGTCGGACTGCGAGAGCCTGATGCAGGTGGCGTTCTCATCGCTCCAGGACCCCGAGCTCTTCGACACGGCTGTGGAGGCCATCGTCAACGCCATCTCCCAGCCCGACTCGCAGAGGTAAGAGACTCTCCCCGGGGCACTGCCAAGCCTTCGCCTGGCTTTTTAATTAGCCCCAATCCATCTGCAGTGTAACAGAGAGTTTGAATGGAGAGTGATTATAAATACAGCTGCGGGGAGTGATCGCATGCCTCCCAGAGCCGGCTCCAGTGCATGCTGCAGCTCAGTGTGTGTCTGACCAGGCCCCTCACAGCACAGGTGGGTGTAGTGCGAACACGGCGCAATCACCGTTCAGCTCTTTAAAACCCTCCCGCAGCACAGGGCAGCCTCCCTTGACGATGCAGACATCAAACTCATCTCGGTTACTTGTGGGATTGAATCCATGGCAATTGCTTTTTACATTTTTTTTTTTTTGCTAAGAATCCCCTGCAGAGATTTAGAACTGTGTTTTCAGAGTCAATAAGCTGTGAAACTTTACGAAGGTAGAGAGGTGGTGGTAGAGAGAGCGTCCGGGAACCTACGGTAGAGAGATGGTGGGTTTCAGGGGAGCAGAGTTTTGACTGGGTGAGAAGCAGGGTTGGAGTCAATTCCTGTTTTTCAATTCCAATTCCCAATTTCATTTCCCGCTCCCTTTTAATCGATTCCATCACATCATTTATTAAAAACAGCAATTAGCAGTATTCTGTTAAAATGAGCTTCTAACAGTGACAACAAATTACTTACATTTGAAGTCCCTGTTAGTCAATTAAATTAGCTTCAGATGAAAGCAGTTGAACAATCACAACAATTATTACGTCTCTAAAATATCAATTCCAATTCCAGGTCCTTTGAAGACATTGGAAATAGAATTGGAATTGGAATTGGGAATTGATTTGGAAATGGAATTGGAATTGATCCTAGCCCTCGTTACCTCGCTCTGGTTCTGCAGTTCTGACAGCGCTGGGTTAGGGTTGGAGCTGGGGTTTATCTCTGCAGTTCTGACAGCGCTGGGTTAGGGTTGGAGCTGGGGTTTATCTCTGCAGTTCTGACAGCGCTGGGTTAGGGTTGGAGCTGGGGTTTATCTCTGCAGTTCTGACAGCGCTGGGTTAGGGTTGGAGCTGGGGTTTATCTCTGCAGTTCTGACAGCCCTGGGTTAGGGTTGGAGCTGGGGTTTATCTCTGCAGTTCTGACAGCGCTGGGTTAGGGTTGGAGCTGGGGTTTATCTCTACAGTTCTGACAGCGCTGGGTTAGGGTTGGAGCTGGGGTTTATCGCTGCAGTTCTGACAGCGCTGGGTTAGGGTTGGAGCTGGGGTTTATCTCTGCAGTTCTGACAGCGCTGGGTTAGGGTTGGAGCTGGGGTTTTTCTCTGCAGTTCTGACAGCCCTGGGTTAGGGTTGGAGCTGGGGTTTATCTCTGCAGTTCTGACAGCGCTGGGTTAGGGTTGGAGCTGGGGTTTATCTCTGCAGTTCTGACAGCCCTGGGTTAGGGTTGGAGCTGGGGTTTATCTCTGCAGTTCTGACAGCGCTGGGTTAGGGTTGGAGCTGGGGTTTATCGCTGCAGTTCTGACAGCGCTGGGTTAGGGTTGGAGCTGGGGTTTATCGCTGCAGTTCTGACAGCGCTGGGTTAGGGTTGGAGCTGGGGTTTATCTCTGCAGTTCTGACAGCGCTGGGTTAGGGTTGGAGCTGGGGTTTATCTCTGCAGTTCTGACAGCGCTGGGTTAGAGTTGGAGCTGGGGTTTATCTCTGCAGTTCTGACAGCGCTGGGTTAGGGTTGGAGCTGGGGTTTATCTCTGCAGTTCTGACAGCGCTGGGTTAGGGTTGGAGCTGGGGTTTATCTCTGCAGTTCTGACAGCGCTGTGTTACGCTGGGCAGGAGTAGTGTGCTGCCTACTTACTTGCGTTGAAAACTGATTATTATTCCCATCTTCCGCTTGTCATCCAATGTCTGTGTGAGAATGCTCTGCAGCAGTAAGGGATAATTACGAGGCTTGTGGGTTTTAACAGGCAATTTAGACATGGAGACTTATTGCATCTCTAGAAGCAGCTTGCAGTGCAAGTTTTGGATCGCTCTCTGCTGACATTACGTGCGGATGGGAAGTGTTGATTATAAAAGGGTAGATATACACAACCTACAGTGCAACTGCAATGGCTTATGCTGCTATTAATCAGAAACCTTCCAGTGTCAGTTTGAACCGATTTCAGATGACGATCTACAAATATGTGAATTTGAAACTGTCACTGCAAGAACAATACATTGGCAAACAGCTTGCTCTAGAGCTGGTTTATCCTCCATACGGCTTCTCTTTAGATAGAGCTCCAAATAGGGCAGTATCCATTAAAATGCAATTTGATTGAAGATAGTTCCTAAGAACGAAAGAAACATTCCATCTGGTAACTTGTTTAACATTAGAAATATTGGGAACTAGAAAGGTCATCAGATGCACATCAAGTTAATACAGTTGCATAGGGGAGGAAAAAAAGAGCTTGCTTAGCTGGACATTAAGGTGTGCTTATAACAAACAAACATGAATTCAAAAATAAAAAAACAATCCCTGGGCATGGAGCCAGACAGAGATCCAGGAGGCCAAACGCAACTCTCAGCGTTGAGCGTGGAGGTGGCCCAGCGTGCTCTGCTGCGTTTCTATGGAGACAGGGCAGATTCGAGAAACCGCAGAGGAATTCAGTTTCCAAAACGATTTACATACTCCATATCAGCGCCCAGGGGGTATAAGGGACACGAGCGAGTCGACTGCATGCAGCTCTCCTCCAGTGTGATCTCACAGCTTCTCCAGTAAACCTGCTCCAGCCACAGCTCACCTGGTCTGTCCGGGTCCCTGCGGGCTTGCCTGTAAGCTGCCCAGAGCTGCGTTGTCCTCCGATGCTGTAGCTCTGAGGTGGCTGCATGGTGAGTCTGTAGTGTGTAAAGAAGCGGGCGGCTGACGACACACGCTTCGGAGGACAGCGTGTGTTCATCTTCGCCCCTCCTGAGTCAACGGGTGGTAGAGGTGAGCTGAGCCGAAAAATATAAATTGGGAGAAAAAAATAAAAATAATTGGCAACTACTAAATATTTAAACAACACATGGGGATGTATAACGCTATATTTTTCAGAACCCGCTACTTACTCTAAGTTTGGTCTACGTAGCTAGAGTACAATAAGGTGTGATTATTATTATCATTGTTTTTTCTTTCATTTCACAACCGCTTCTCAAGAGTGAAGCCACTCTCTCTGGTTTTTAAAACGGAAGGAGGGGGGAGGAGGTTCACCTGAAACTATCGAGGCTTTGGTGGGTTTTCATATTAGGTGACTGTAGGGGTCAACGAAGGTTAAACAAACATTGTGAGCATTCTTGAGAAGAGTACACAGTCCTGAGCACAGCTAAAGAGAGATGATTTACTCCTCAAGACAAGGAATTGATAAACGGGGGTACATTTTGATCTTATGTGTGTTCTGTGTCTGGAACAACATTGTAACTCATGCCAAGAAATGTATAGTGTTTAGGTATTGTTAGGAAAACAGAGTGTAAGCAGAGTTCACAAAGTTCAGCTTTGCACACACGCAGTTAGGTAAGATACATAAGACAGGCACCTGAGAGTGCGAGTGAGAAAAGCTACCTGAATCCTCACCTGATGACAGACCATCGCCAGAACATTAGGTAACCAATCATTATCTGGTTTCTGTTTATAACTAGGTGGCACATTTGTTGTGTTTGCCAATTAAATGTTTAAGCTATCTTTGTGTAGCCTTTGAATATTGGAATCAATACATAGAAACGGCTGCAAGGAATTGTTTGCTGAGTTCTGTTAGAAGCTGCCGGGATGGATAAGACACAGTTCAAACACCTGCCCAGGGAGTCGAGAGTGTACAGCTAATAACCACCCTGTCTGAAAGGTCAGATCTCACTTTGGAGGAAGAAAAAAATGCCTGGAATAAAAGGGCAGCTTAAGACTCATTTTGAAGCTTTATTAAAAACATAAACACCAGTTTAATTCTCTGCTACTGTACGTCAAGAAGAGAAATGCCTGGATTAGCGTCTCTGTTCTGCAAACTGGAAGTACGTTGTAACTGACAGTTCAGATTGCTGGGGAGCTGTAAAAAGCTTTTATGGGATGAATGTGCATCATTTAGAAATGCATTGTACTCTTTGTGTAGGCTACATGTCGGCTGTCGGAGTAGGCAGGCTACTGTAATACAGATTTGAAATAGTAATTCACCATCCGTACTGTGTGTGCAATACTCATCATCTGCTCAGTCTTTGTTCGTTTCACGCAGCAGCCAGAGCAATTAAACCCACTGTGGCAGCACCTCGGTATAAGGACCTTCCAGTGCAAGGGAGACCACATTCTGGGGTTTTAAAATTGTACATCCTAAATGGTGTGGCAATGGTTTCCAACCCTGGTCCTGGAGAGCCCCTGTCCTATAGGTGCCTTTACATCATCAGTGGCTAAAGATCTGAGAACTCGGTTGAAAGTTAAACCAGCAGACCCAGTAGCTCTGCATGACCGGGATTAGAGACCCCTGCTGTAGAGTCTGCATTTATCTAAGATGGTGCTGCTACATCTGACACTACGGCAACTGCTGCTTTGTAGTGAAATACTAGAACGACTGTCTCATGTAGAGTAACAGCTTCCCTCTGGGCTTCTCGTTGCTGTGCCTTATTGGTGTTCCTATACTAGCCAGGTGGTATACAGGTACAGTGCATATAATCTAGCTTGGTAGCCCCCATAGTATTACCAGTGCTGCGTTTCTTCACTACACAGTGAACTCGATGGGGAACTGCCTTGATTTTGCACCAATGCCAATCAAACCCTGTCATACACATCTGGCCTCCTTTATACCATTTGCATTGGATTTGGGTACAATTGATGTTTCTCTGAATATTTGACATGTTTCGGGTGCTGTGGGATTATTACGCGACACTCTGTATCAGTGGATTAATATAATATTCATTGGAAGTGTTTTTACTCCACAGCAGTTCTTAATAGTTACTTGTTAGCTGAAAGAAAATGACTGGCTGTCACTGGTAATTTGTCTCTAATTTTAGCGTGCTGTAACATCATTATCGAGCATCTTCCACAGCGTGCATTTAATTAAATCTCTTCATTTATTTTGTACCCAAAAATGACAGCTTTGATTTCTGCAGAGCGCTGAAGGGGGGTTTTGGGGGCGGGGGCGTGCATGATTTTAATACCTTCTGATGTAAACCTGATTTAGAAAAGAAAGGGATATCACTGGTGTTCTACATCGCGGTACAAAGTAGAGACATGCATTGGGGCAGAGGTTCAAAAAGATATGTTGATAACCTATTCATCTCACGAAGCCCCCTGAGGGCCCCTGCTTTACATAAATCCGAACTGCTTCTCGCTTGCCAGTATGATTTCATAATTCACAGGCTGTTGGGTTCAGGTGCCTGCCTGCCTTCATCCAAGCCTCATAGCAGCTGTTCAGTGGTGTTTTTGCCATAAAACCGTTACACTCACCTTTTTACCAGCCCTCCTTCTCTGTTTTATAAATTACTGCACCATGTACAGTGTTTGTGTATAAGATGGCATAATTGTAGAATGTTAATTTAATATTGAAAAGACTGTGAAGAAACAGTGAATCCGAAGTAAATTTGGCTTACAGTACACAAAAACTAGCGCCTGTATTTGACAGCGGGTTAAAAATTCAAAATGTTTAATGCTTGGCTAACGTTTGAACAGCTGCTTTTTACCCTTGATCCTCACAGACTATGATTATGGTGCAGCACTATCATTATGATACTGTATGAGCATTAGAGATGATGCTTTCAAATTTCATTTCTTGCTGCTGATGAGCTGACAAGACAGAAATGGTTGTCTTGGAGAACCTCTTGAGCGGAGCCTGATTATTAGCGCTAACGAAATAAACCTTTCCTCTGTACCTGTGTTCAATCACCTTGAAACTCTCTTCCATTAAGAACCCTTGGCTGCTCTTTGTAATAAATCAGGCCATTCTGCACCTGTTTAACACTGATCGCCATGACAACGCGGTGCCTGTATTACAATCCAATCTCATTTCCATTATCCAGAAGATTGTTGCTTGTCTGAAACCTGCTCTTTCCTCTGTGGCTCGCATTAGCATGGAGAGCGACCCCAGGGAAATTCAATCACACACCCTTCAGATCCTCACTGCAGTCACTTCATTCAATTCATTGGGGACTTCAGTCCTTCCAGGCAGGGTGGGGGGCAGCTGTCTTTAGAGTGGGGGTCCCTGGCCATTACAACTGCAAGTATCATCCCTTCCAAAAGCAAAGCATAGTTTCCCATAGTAAAAGCATAGCAAAGTGTAACAAAAGCATAGTAAAATATAGGCAAGCATTGTAAATCCCAGAGGGGAATGGCAAAGCATTGTTCACTATGGTTAATATGTAGTATAACCATGGGAAAAAAACTGCAAAATGGCCATGCAGATTTAACATGGTAAACCTTATGTCTTTCTTACTATGAAGAGAAGGGAGAAATTAGAACTGTTCATAAAATGAAACTCGGTTTGTACCCCAGAGACCAGAATGTTGTGCCCGTGACAGTGGCTAACATGGTCTGGAATAGCGAGGGAAACTAAAGCCATGGCAGTTACTACACTGTGTTCTCAATCTCCACAAGACAGTGTTGTTTTGAGAGTGTGAGGTCCTTGTGTCGTTCAATGGATTGGCGATCATCTCCCTGACTCCCTCTCTCCCAACAGCTGCTCAAGTGACTGTCCTTTAGGGTTTGAATAGGGATTGAGGCATTGTGCACATCTGGAGTCACAGGGACTAGGGACAGGGACAGGGACTAACCAGCCTGAAAACACAGCTGTGCATGTCAAGGGTAGAGAAGGATAACTCTTTCAAACTCCTGCACAGAGAGAGAGAAGGACTAGAAGGCGTGCAGCAAATGGACGTGTGGGATCGTTTTCCAGGTCATTCAAGAAATGAGTGAAAAGCATTTGATCTTCAGTGACCAGATTCCTGTAAGGCGTGTAAACAGCAGCCCTGGGACTTGAACTCTCGTGTGTCTAGTCATCTCAAGCCGAGTACAGCAGCAGTGTTTATGGGGTCTAGTCAGAGCAAGTTTTTTATAATGGCAGCACGACAGAAGCCCCAGAAGAGTAAGAGTCTCTGAGGACGTCTCTATTCTGTATTGTTAGGCTGATATGATTGACGTGTAATTGACTGTATTTCTCCTGAGTCTCTGTTTGTAGACTGTAGTCTCTCTGCCCTACACTGTCCTGTCCTGTTCTGTCCTGTCTGTAGTTTAGCTTTACTTGCCCAACACTTTGCATGCTAATGATATTCTACAGGGCGGGTCTATTTTAGGCACAGTGGCAGCAGCACCATGCAATGTGTTGTGTGAAATAAATCTGCGAACGACTCAATCAGCAACATCACATTATTCATAGCAACTAATAATGTCTTTGAAGTGGGATCAAATGAGATGAAGCGGCTTGCAATGAAAACAAAGCTAACCCCGCCAGTTGGAAAATTGCTATGAGAAATGAGATTAAACTCCTAACCCTCTTTTGTGACTAGGATCCATTGTTTCAAATGATCCCTTTTTTAAAGTACATTTGTCTGTTTGTTGAAACCTGCTTATTTGGTTTTATTTATCGTGCGAGCAGTGCAGGTGGTTTGTACCTTTTATTCCCTTATTTTCTAAGCGTTTCTTCTTTAAGTGTTTCATTAACTCCTGTGTTTTTGAAAGGAGATTCTCTGTTGCACAATGAGACACACACTTCCTGAGGGTCCTTACGTTCACAAAGCATTAGCAGCACTGAAGGCTGATGTTAAAAAGCTGCAAATTAAACAACTCAGGAGGTCCATTGAAAGAGCTCCTGCATGCACCTTGGCTGTTTACTGACAGTTCTGCAACATTAGCAGTTTGCCTTTCATTTTACAATCAACCAGAGTGCTGCAGACTTAGCAAGGGTGTCATTACAATACAGTGTGCTTCTATACAAGGGGGTGTTTACAATATAGTGTGCTTCTATACAAGGGGGTGTTTACAATACAGTGTGCTTCTATACAAGGGGGTGTTTACAATACAATGTGCTTCTATACAAGGGGGTCATTACAATGGGGTCATTACAATGCTGTGTGCTTCTGTACAAGGGGGTCATTACAATGCTGTGTGCTTCTGTACAAGGGGGTCATTACAATGCTGTGTGCTTCTATACAAGGGGGTCATTACAATGCTGTGTGCTTCTGTACAAGGGGGTCATTACAATGCTGTGTGCTTCTGTACAAGGGGTCATTACAATGCTATGTGCTTCTATACAAGGGGTCATTACAATGCTGTGTGCTTCTGTACAAGGGGTCATTACAATGCTGTGTGCTTCTGTACAAGGGGTCATTACAATGCTGTGTGCTTCTGTACAAGGGGTCATTACAATGCTGTGTGCTTCTATACAAGGGGTCATTACAATGCTGTGTGCTTCTGTACAAGGGGTCATTACAATGCTGTGTGCTTCTGTACAAGGGGTCATTACAATGCTGTGTGCTTCTATACAAGGGGTCATTACAATGCTGTGTGCTTCTGTACAAGGGGTCATTACAATGCTGTGTGCTTCTGTACAAGGGGTCATTACAATGCTGTGTGCTTCTGTACAAGGGGTCATTACAATGCTGTGTGCTTCTGTACAAGGGGTCATTACAATGCTGTGTGCTTCTATACAAGGGGTCATTACAATGCTGTGTGCTTCTGTACAAGGGGTCATTACAATGCTGTGTGCTTCTGTACAAGGGGTCATTACAATGCTGTGTGCTTCTGTACAAGGGGTCATTACAATGCTGTGTGCTTCTATACAAGGGGTCATTACAATGCTGTGTGCTTCTGTACAAGGGGTCATTACAATGCTGTGTGCTTCTGTACAAGGGGTCATTACAATGCTGTGTGCTTCTGTACAAGGGGGTCATTACAATGCTGTGTGCTTCTGTACAAGGGGTCATTACAATGCTGTGTGCTTCTATACAAGGGGTCATTACAATGCTGTGTGCTTCTGTACAAGGGGGTCATTACAATGCTGTGTGCTTCTGTACAAGGGGGTCATTACAATGCTGTGTGCTTCTGTACAAGGGGGTCATTACAATGCTGTGTGCTTCTATACAAGGGGGTCATTACAATGCTGTGTGCTTCTGTACAAGGGGGTCATTACAATGCTGTGTGCTTCTGTACAAGGGGGTCATTACAATGCTGTGTGCTTCTGTACAAGGGGGTCATTACAATGCTGTGTGCTTCTGTACAAGGGGGTCATTACAATGCTGTGTGCTTCTATACAAGGGGGTCATTACAATGCTGTGTGCTTCTGTACAAGGGGGTCATTACAATGCTGTGTGCTTCTGTACAAGGGGGTCATTACAATGCTGTGTGCTTCTGTACAAGGGGGTCATTACAATGCTGTGTGCTTCTATACAAGGGGGTCATTACAATGCTGTGTGCTTCTGTACAAAGGGGTCATTACAATGCTGTGTGCTTCTGTACAAGGGGGTCATTACAATGCTGTGTGCTTCTGTACAAGGGGGTCATTACAATGCTGTGTGCTTCTGCACAATTGGGTCATTACAATGCTGTGTGCTTCTGCACAATGGGGTCATTACAATACAATGTGCTTCTATACAAGGGGGTCATTACAATGCTGTGTGCTTCTGTACAAGGGGGTCATTACAATGCTGTGTGCTTCTGCACAATGGGGTCATTACAATGCTGTGTGCTTCTGCACAATGGGGTCATTACAATGCTGTGTGCTTCTGCACAATGGGGTCATTACAATGCTGTGTGCTTCTGCACAAGGGGGTCATTACAATGCTGTGTGCTTCTGCACAATGGGGTCATTACAATGCTGTGTGCTTCTGCACAAGGGGGTCATTACAATGCTGTGTGCTTCTGCACAATTGGGTCATTACAATGCTGTGTGCTTCTGCACAATGGGGTCATTACAATGCTGTGTGCTTCTGTACAAGGGGGTCATTACAATGCTGTGTGCTTCTGTACAAGGGGGTCATTACAATGCTGTGTGCTTATATATATTGCTCTTTATGCAGAGCATTCCAAGGTACTTTTACAATTAAAAAAAATTAAAAAATGTAAAGCCAGCTTAAATTTCCAGTCAGCTCAAAAAATAAGCCAACGCAATTGGCTTTGTGAACGCAGCTCCTTCAATTATATGAGTTTGTCTTCAGTTCTTGTTGTTTTGTAAAATCAACACAAAAACTGCAGTTGAAGTCTGGAATAAACACTTTGATAATATACCTCAAAGTATCTTATTGCATCATCTCTCCTATGAATAGGGACATGTCAAGGTATGTATGGGACAAGGCTGTTACAGAAAGGTGGAGCTAAAATCTCTTGTTTGAGTGAGGAAAAAAAAAAAGAGGAAGTTCGTTCTACCAATGTAGCAGAAATACAGCATCTGAAACATCTTATTGATTTGAGTAATAACAAGGGTTTAATAGTCAAAGTTACAATTGATTTTATTCCCTGTACACATACTGCAGCCTGCAGGGTTGATGTCAGAGGAAGGGGTTACTGTGTAGAGGAGATGGCTGTATTTAAAAGTTTTTTTTTAAAGCAGAGCAGTGCTGATGTTTTTTGGTAATAAGAGGAATATCATCGTAGTGTATGATTTATTCTCTTTTTTTGTTTGATCATAGCAACGTGTCTTAGGGGGTTTAATTTGCACATAATGCAATGAAAAACAAGCTGATTAGTAATGGCCAGTATTAAGGCTGACTACACTTGTGTTTCACAAAGGTCGAATCAGTCAGGATCACTTTTTAAAGTGTTTCCCATGGCAGAGCTACCCATGTGCTCTGAAGCTGAGGAGAAGCATCTGGTATTTTCTGATGAGTCCCGTGTTGTGTGATAGTGACTTAAACTGGGCTGTGTGCTCAGTGGCGTTTGACTGTACGTTGATGCCCTGTGCCCTGTGATTGTCCAGTAACGCCCTGTTCTGTCGCCCCCTCTTGGCAGGTATGTGAACACTCTTCTCAAGCTGATTCCGCAGGTCCTGCATCTCCAGGAGCAGCTCCGGCAGGCGGTGCAAAGCGGAGACATGGAGACATCGCACGGGATCTGCCGCATCGCTGTGGCGCTCGGGGAGAACCACTCCAGGTAGCGCTCCCCTCTTTGTAATGGAGATTATTAATCCCGACCTGTAAAGTATGAGAAATCGGATGATCGTCGTTCAGGGTTTGTCAAAATTCCAGTGCATCTTATCATGTAATGTAGTTGTCAACCCATGCACTGAACAGATATCCCACTTTTTATATTTAATAGCAGCTGATGAGTACAGAGGTGTGTGTGTGTGTTTGTTTGTTTTTTTAGTAAATTATTTGTCATTTAATAAATTAATACATTGCTTGTAGGGTGTTTGCTTTGCAGTCCTTTCAGCCAAGCTGCACATGATCTCTTAAAACCATAAGAGACTCCCTATGCACAATGTATTCTCAATCAAAGCAGTAACAAAGCCCCTGTTTTAAAGCCCATCTCTGCAGTATTGCGAGCAGTTTTGCCTCATGTTATCGGTAGTGCATGGCTGTACTGAGTGCTGGTGTTGATTTCTCCTGCTCTGCCTCACTCTGTCTGTCCGTCTTTGTGTTGCAGAGCGCTGCTGGAGCAGGTGGACCACTGGCAGAGCTTCCTGGCGCTCGTCAACATGATCATGTTCTGCACAGGCATCCCGGGGCACTACCCTGTCAACGAGACCACCAGCTCCCTCACACTCACCTTCTGGTACTCTCTGCAGGTAGGAGCAAGGCTGTGGGACACTCTCATATATATAGATGTAGCTATGAACATATGTTAGACTGCATACTCTAATGTAATCAAGAATTGTCGAGTACATCGTGCTTGACAGACAATTTACTAGAGGCACGGGGACCAGGGCAACAGGGAGACGAGGGCAGCAGCAGGTTGTTCTGCGAGAGCCAGGCTAGATGAATAAACAGACAATCACTGCGAGCAGCTGTGACAATTTCAGGAGCTTCTCCCTGCAGACTGTGTTTCAAGATAAGCCAGAGCTTGCAAGTGGAATTTGAACTGCAATTTAGTCAAACTGATTAGGTGCAAGAATAAACTGCTGCTATAATATGCTGTTGTGCGATTTTCTCTGGCAGTTTTTATTATTCCTATTATTGTAAGTTTATACATTGGCCTTGTTTGTGTCCCGAGCAGGATTCCAATCCGGGCCTGAAGGAAGGCAAGGCTAGGGGATTAAACTGCTGCTTCTCCCATCGTTGTTTATCTTCTACTCTGAAATATAAATGATGTTTAATAGAGGTTGCTGTTCCTCTTCGATCTCGCAGCACAGCGATTTTCTCATTGCCTACCTGAGTGAGTCAGCCAGCCAGTCAGTCAGTCTCCAGACTCGAGTCTCGAAGAGACAGCACAGTAATATGGACTTGATGAAATCTACCGGGTATCTCACAGGCTCTAAATGAGCATATCGAAAAAGGTCTGTGCTGTTTCTAGCATGGAGGGTATTTATAATGAATTCAGCTTGATGTAGCTGTGCAGTGTTCATATAAAGGCATGCCTGCAAAAACAAAATACAAAAATAACACTACAACGTTCTAATTCTACCTGACATTTCCAGCGTTCTGATATTTATGTTAATGGCTGGAGTTCTAGAGCTTGCATTATTAATGACAGAGAATCTTCAGAGACACGTCTCTCTGATGTTTTGCTACCTTTTTGTTTTGCGCTGGCAATTTTATTCTGTTATTAAGAGATTTAGACAATAGAGAGCTTTTCAATGCTGTGTGTGTTGGGGGTGGGGTAGGAAAATGGGTTTTGTTTTTATATTTCAATTTCTCTCCTACTTGTTCATTTCATTTCCAGTATGAGCCCCCCCCCCTCTTCCTCTGGAGCTGTGAATTGGTGCTTGCTGCAGAGGAAAGGAATAATGAAATTAGGAGGCAGTCATGTGTTTGTGTCTGTGTCTCTCTCTCTCTCTCTCTCTGTATGTGTGGGTATAGCAGTGTACCAATTTGTGTGTATATATATATATGTATATATATATATATATATATATATATATATATATATATATATATATATATATATATATATATATATATACACATAGGATACTGAAGAAGAAGACTGTAAGATTTAAGCTTATTTTAATTTTTTTTTTTATTTTACTCCACAAGCATCCAGTTGATTGTAGTCTGTGCTACTGTAGGTGAACTGTATACCTTTTAAGATAAAAGCAGCACCTTCGAATAATATAAATCATTCAGTAAGAAACCATTAATGGAATGTGTGTTTTTTTTAATGGAAGTATGTCCTGTGTGCTTGAGTAAATCCTCTCCCTCCTGTAAGTGGTTGCTGAGCACGCTGGTGTGCTGTAGTGCAGTCCCTGGGTGGTGTGTTTGCTGAGAGGGAGCTCAGTTCATGAAGCTTCTGGAACATGTTCACGCCTTCCACAATCATTGTGAGGCTACAGGTTAACCCCACAATAACTGTTAACGTAATCTATAATGATATACTATGGTTAACCATTGAGAGATCATGCGTGGTATACGACATCAAGGCCAAACCATCATACACATTTTCCTTGCCAGACCATGGAGTTTCAGAACATGAATGACGATGAAACTTTCCTGTTCAAGAAGGGATTGAAAATATTTATTGGTGTTCACTGGAGCAAAGGAAATGGAATGATGAGATGAGGGGGCAGCAGTGTGTGTGTGTGCGTGTGTGTGCGTCAGACCATGGGCGTGCTTCACAGTTGTTGTTCTGTCCTCCTGTTCAACAATGGTACTATGGTGTACTGAATGTCTGGTCCAGCACTGACCAACAAGGAGCAGCTGTGTCCAGACTCCTTGCAGAGCATGGCACAGGGTGTGTAATCAAACTCAGCCCTGTGATCTCATCTTCACAGCCAGACACAGCAGCTTCAGCTGGGGAGAGAAGCCCTTTTAAAAAAAAAACATGCTTCTTAATTGTTTTTTCTTTCGAGCGCACATCAAAGACAGCACTCCCTCTCACAGTAGCAATTTTAAAAACGCTTTCGTGTTGCAGCCGATTCAGAATGCCATTGACGGGTCAGAAAAGACTGGATGTTGAAAGGGTTTGCAACATTAATTCACAAACAGATTGATTATTTCTCCACACCAGGATATGCAACAGTTTAAAAAGCACCTGGTCTACAGTGCCTTCCTGAGCAGCTATCGAGACGATACCATCACAGAAACGCAATGTAGTTCAGTCCTCAGAGATGGTAATAAGACTCCCATTGAATAGCAGTTGGATCTATTCCAGGCTTTAGCAACCATGTGTAGATAATAACAAACTCAGGTTTATATTGTAAACACCCATTATAACCCTGGAATGGCTCTATGCAGCTGCTATGTAAAGGAAGTCTTAACAAGCAAAGTCTGTCGTTAAGGATAATGTTATCTTATTGCTGATTGTTCGAATGAGCTCATTAAGACCTTGATATAGATTGTTTAGTGGCGTGCATATTGTATTGTACTGTGAACTGCTCTCATTGCAGCTTCATTGATGACGCAGCTGTGGGATCCCTGACCTAGGTCTGTGTGTGCGTGCGTGCGTGCGTCCGTGCGTGTGTGTGCGTGGCTGTGAGGGTGTGGAGTCACAGTTCTGAAGCTGCTCTGTGATGCTGGGTGAAGAGTGTGGTGTCTCCAGTGCTGTCAGTCCAGCGCTGTACTGTGCCTGCCCTCCATCCTGAGAGCACTGCAAAAAAGGCTGAGCATGGCCTGTGTTGTGTTTTCCAGGATGACATCATGTCTTTCGAGGCCAACAAGCAAGTGGTTTACATGCAGGTGTACCGGCCTGTCTACTTCCAGCTGGTGGATGTGCTGCTGCACAAGGCACAGTTCCCTTCTGATGAGGAGTACAGCTCCTGGTCCTCCGACGAGAAGGAGCAGTTTAGGATTTACAGGTACAGGCATACGGTACACATACACAGGCATACAGTAAACACAGGCATACAGTAAACACAGGCATACAGTACACACACACACACAGAATATATATATGACTTAATTATAGGGGGAGGGAGCAAAAGAGGCACAATTGCAGATTTTTTTTTTTTTTTTTTTAACCAAGCTTTCCCCCTAAAACACAGAAAACAACCACTTTCCACCTTTCAATAGATCTGTAAGCATAATAACACAATGTCCAAAAGGTGTATATATATATATATATATATATATATATATATATATATATATATATATATATATATATATATATATATATATATATATATATATATATATATATATATACAGTACTGTGCACAAGTTTTAGGCAGGTGTGAAAAAATGCTGTAAAGTAAGAATGCTTTCAAAAATAGACATGTTAATAGATTATATAAGGTAGTTATACTGCATCAGCAAGGTCTCTCCCATGCAGAAATTTCAAGGCAGACAGGGGTTTCCAGATGTGCTGCCCAAGCTCTTTTGAAGAAGCACAAAGAAACGGGTAACGTTGAGGACCGTAGACGCAGTGGTCGGCCAAGGAAACTTACTGCAGCAGATGAAAGACACATCATGCTTACTTCCCTTCGCAATCGGAAGATGTCCAGCAGTGCCTTCAGCTCAGAACTGACAGAAATCAGTGGGACCCTGGTACACCCATCTACTGTCCGGAGAAGTCTGGTCAGAAGTGGCCTTCATGGAAGACTTATGCCAAAAAGCCATACCTCCGGCGTGGAAACAAGGCCAGCGACTCAACTATGCGCGAAAACACAGGAACTGGGGTGCAGAAAAATGGCAGCAGGTGCTCTGGACTGATGAGTCAAAATTTGAAATATTTGGCTGTAGCAGAAGGCAGTTTGTTCGCCGAAGGGCTGGAGAGTGTACACGAATGAGTGTCTGCAGGCAACAGTGAAGCATGGTGGAGGTTCCTTGTAAGTTTGGGGCTGCATTTCTGCAAATGGAGTTGGGGATTTGGTCAGAATTAATGGTCTCCTCAATGCTGAGAAGTACAGGCAGATACTTATCCATCATGCAATACCATCAGGGAGGCATCTGATTGGCCCCAAATTTATTCTGCAGCATGACAACGACCCGAAACATACAGCGAAAGTCATTAAGAACTATCTTCAGCGTAAAGACGAACAAGGAGTCCTGGAAGTGATGGTATGGCCCCCACAGAGCCCTGATCTCAACATCATCGAGTCTGTCTGGGATTACATGAAGAGAGAGAAGCAACTGAGGCTGCCTAAATCCACAGAAGAACTGTGGTTAGTTCTCCAAGATGTTTGGGCCAACCTACCTGCCGAGTTCCTTCAAAAACTGTATGCAAGTATACCTAGAAGAATTGATGCTTGATGCTGTTTTGAAGGCAAAGGGTGGTCACACCAAATATGGATTTGATTTAGATTTTTCTTCTGTTCACTCACTTTGCATTTAGTTAATTGATAAATCTAATCTATTAACATGTCTATTTTTGAAAGCATTCTTACTTTACAGCATTTTTTCACACCTGCCTAAAACTTTTGCACAGTACTGTATATAAATACAAATCTCAACAACAGCAATACTGAAATCTAACTTTTATCACAGAGTTATTGTGTGTTGCAGCTGTTTTGTTGTTTTGTGGTGCTGTGTGTAGTTGTTGGCATGGCACTGACCCTGGCTTGTGTGGATTCATCACAGGGTTGATATCTCCGACACACTCATGTATGTGTACGAGATGCTGGGAGCAGAGCTGCTGAGTAACCTGTATGACAAACTGGGACGCCTCCTGACCAGCACGGAGCAGCCTGTGTCCTGGCAGGTATGCACTGGACAGCAGAAGAGAGGTCTGTCTCGTCGATACATCATTTGAACACTAAATTGGTTGCCTGTGTTCTGCATTTGTAATACGTGATTCAGACTTGTTTCTGGACCCGTAAATTGTGGATTTTAAACTGTGTCTAATAGGTAGGTAACTGCAAGAAGCAGCTGATGCAATTAGTATGTATTTGCAATACCTTAACAGTATGTTTGTCAGCTGTGGGGCCACTAGCACAGTCACCTAGGACTCTCTGAATGTGTACAGTATTTAAAGCAGTGCTTCCAGGTTCCCTTTAGAATCTGTAAGATCTGCTGAGGACTACAAACCCATCATCGCTGAGGTGCAGAAACGGATCAGATAAACGCATTGCTGACAGCAGCTAGAAAGTGAATGGAGGCACCTTGAGAGCTCTGAGTCTGAGAGCAGTCAGAATCGCAGCCTCCTCTCAGATCTGCTGCTGCTTACCGCCGACGAGGGCCTCATCATTGCCGCTCAGGCAGCGTGAAGGTACACCGCTCTTTCATCACGCTGCCCGGGACATGATGGCTTCAGAGATACTCCGCGGCCCCTGGGACCCTTGATTTATGAGCCTAGAACACACATGTGATGTTCAGCTCTGAATGAGAGTGGTGTATCTATCAGTGTGGTGTGGGGAAAAAATACACACTGACAGCTATTTATTTTTCTCATGGGGAAAAAAATATACTCCAATACCGGAGAAGAGATCCTGAGAGTTGGTGAAAGCAGTAGTGTATAATAAGTGATGCACTGACAGTGAATATTAGGGATAACTAATGGCCCTTTTTTTTAATGGGCTCTTTTGCTAACAGTACGAAGCCATTGCTGGATTGCTGTTATTGTGGTGAGTTTCTTAAAGGGGAAGTGCAATCCAGACACACGCACATTCAGGAAGAATAATTATCACAAGATCAGTAGCCTGGTTACAATCAGGGGTGCACCTTTTCTTCAATTCCAATTCATTTTTAAAATCTGTTCCCAGTTCCCATTCCCTTTTTAAATCAGTCCCAAGTCCCTCAAAGGAATTGGAATTGTGAATTGATTTTAAAAAGGAATTGGAAATGGAATTTCCCCCGTGCCTATCGTCCTCTCTGAATCTCTTTTGGTCACGCTCTTCTGTAATCTCGATGAAGGGGTGATTGCAGGTCACCCGGCTCTGAGCCCTGACTCCTGTCTGTCTTGCTGTCCCCCAGCACACAGAGGCCCTCCTGTACGGCTTCCAGTCCATCGCAGAGACCATCGATGTGAACTACTCTGACGTCATCCCCGGCCTCATTGGGCTCATCCCCAGGATCAACATCAACAACGTGCAGCTGGCAGACACCGTCATGTTCACCATCGGTACGAGCCTGCCTGCTGCCAGAGGATGGGTGTGCGCAGTACTGCACTGTTACTGCACTGCACACTTACTGCACTGCACTGTTACTGAATGTTACTGCACTGTTACTGCACTGCACTGCACTGTGGCCCTTGCTGGGATTGCAGCATTCCTACGTGGCATCGATTTCTGTTCTGCAGTACAGCAGATTCTCAGTCTAATCGGAGCAGGGATTTGTTCAGAGAGCTGATAAGTATCTGTCCATGCTGAAATGCCTTTTCTAGTCTTTTTTTTAAAAATGTTTTTAGTATATATCCATATTTATCAAAAATCACTAGTAACCCTTTAAATAAAAAAAATACAGATACAGCTGTAAATGTTTACATGCTTCTCATAGAATTGTCATGATGAAGTCTGGTTTCTATACAGCTGCTTTTAGCATGATTTTCATTATGACAGCAGCGTAGTTCAGACTAGCGAGAGTCTATGTACATATTTCCGTACTTTTCTGGTTTTCGATTATCATGCCACGACACAGGTTCACATGCAGTCAGTGTGATGCTCTGGTGGGGTCTCGGGACATGCTGCACAGGAAGTATCACTTACAGTATATGCTGTTTCTAAATGTGCTTCACCCAATAAAGTTCCTCCTCCCTCTCATCTCAGGTGCCCTGGCGGAGTGGCTGGCGGACCACCCTGTCATGATCAACAGCGTCCTGCCGCTGGTGCTGCACGCGCTGGGTAACCCGGAGCTCTCCATCTCCAGTGTGTCCACACTCAAGAAGATCTGTCGAGAGTGCAAGTACGACCTGCCGCCCTACGCGGCCAACATCGTCGCGGTGTCCCAGGTGAGAGCAAGCACGGCGCGGCATGGCACGGCACGGCATGGCACAAGCACCTCCCCAAAAATTAGATCTGTTTGTAAACCTGCCCTGACAGCACTTCAAACACATCTCAGAAATGTTTGAGATAGACAGGGGTGTAGATTTTTATAGTAGAAAAAAATGCTGATATGTTTTAATGAGGAATACTGCCAGCCTCAGCAGAAATCAGGATTTTTTAATTCCTGCTGATCCTCAGTATCTCCTTTTTTTTTCTTTTTGATCAAAATATTGCTCTTTAAGCCAATCAGAACTGAGTGTTCAGGGTATTTATCTAAGGGCACGGCTGGTGGTGATAGCTGCACTGTATTGTTCTGGCTGCATGCTTAAGTTGTTTAAGCTGCTAAAGAGCATTGGTACATTACTGTGAATTACATGTACACATGATTCACACACACCCCAAGAATGGCCAATGCAATTAAAGCCTGATAACCCAGACAGCCCCCAGGTAACCTGTCTTGTTGTGTGCTCTGTGCTCTTCTGCCCTGTTTTCACAGAAAATGCGCTACTGTATGTATTTAATAAGTGAAAGTCATACAACATAATTCCCATTTGTGATTGGATTACCTTAACAATGTGATTATCCCCCTGATCTCAATTAGTTTGGATCGCAGATGTTTTACTGTGTGTGTGTGTGTGTGTGTGTGTGTGTGTGTGTGTGTGTTGAGCAGCGTTGAAGTCCTGCAGCCATTGGGGTCTTGTCTTGTTATTTGGGTTTCATCTGTATTTGGATGGCAGGGTTTATGTCCACACAGTCACAGATTAAAACAGAAACACCTTTGGAGGAATCGTGTTTCATAGCTGAAGGCATTTCAGTCAGAAAACCTTGTCTAATTAGTGGCTGCTTCTTGTTTTTATTACAGGGAATGTAGTCTGACCTCCGTGTGACCCGCTGTGCTTTGGTCTGCTCTGATTGAGGTGACTCTTGTGTTTTTTTTAAAGTGAACCTGCGGCCGTGGTGCAGCTCGGGCTATTCAAACAGCCTGCCAGAGAAGTTCAAAGCAAAACCAGACATGTAAACAGCCTGGAAGAATCAGATCAGTGCTGTAAAATACCACCTTTTCTTTTACAGATTTCAGTAGGCAATGACCTCAGCTCCACTCCCAGTACACCAGTCTGCATTGTTACTGATTGTTGTTATGTCAGTGGGCACAACACTATGGTCTCACAGGCACGGCTGTGAGGATCACTGCTATATGACTACAGTGACCCCTGTTTATAACTCTGTACTCGGGAGCCATTGACAAGAGATATGCAGTGTGTGTTCCGCCTTTTAAACAGAATGCAAGTGTTACTGTAATGGCATTATGGGGCAAATGGGAGCCACGACCACCGCCTGTTTGCAGATGGTGTGTTTTGGTGAGCAGTGGAGAAAAACCACTGGCTGTCCCTTTAGCGAGTTTTCATGTTGAAAATATCTCCAGCACTAATCAGGTACCAGCTTGTTTCCTGCTGCGCCTGGCTCTTATTTTTATTTTTTTTATCTTTTATCTGATTGAGTTTCTGTGGGAAGGAAGTACCTTTCTAAAGAGTGCAGCGCAATTCATTGCTTTACATTTCCTCCCCTGTCTTGCTGAAGGTAATTTCACTCTGTTCCTTTCTAATGAAAAGTCATTTGCCTTTCTAGATGATAATGCGACACTGAAGACGGCTGGATGCCAGAGTGACATAGTGAGGCAGTTACTGGGGATATGCACACACACAGCCTGCTTGCTTGCTTGCTCAGTTTTATGGAAGAAAAAAGCATCACTGATGTTCCTTTTACAGGGTTTGCCAAGCAGCTGACACTGAGCAGAGCATGTGCCCAGCCCCCCTCCCCTTATCCCTATGCAAACCTTCCCATTCTCTGAGAGATGAGATGAAGGATTGCATTGCTGTCAGCGGTGTGGTTTCTTCACATTTCATTTTCGTTATTTCTCTGTGCTCGTTCTCTGCAGACACTCTGTCTCTGTGAGATTATTTGAAAGAAACAAGGGAGGCTTAATGGATAAAATGTCCTGGCCAGGGAAGAAATAACCATTCACCAGCCTCTATGGGAAATGAGGGAGATACGAATATGAATATTTGTCAGATCCCAAATAGGATTTCAGAACATCAATCAGAGAATACAAAATATCAAAAGAGAAGAATAGTTTGATGTGGCATCCTGAGAATGCTGTGTTTTGTAGCTGGACTGGTGATGATGAATACAGTGTCTTAGCAGCTCTGTAAGGATGTGTCCAGTTTGGATTATGCCGATTTGACAATAGCAGTAAACAGATAAACATATCGTTATTTCCCTGCTTTGTTTGTTCGCATATGAAAGCAAGGAATCTGAGCTTTGAAAGATAATTTAATTAGGATAATTATGACGCATTATAAATGAACTGTGAAAGTAAGCTGTTGCTTTTGCTCATGAAGTGGATTTGAACTATAAACTATTGTGAGTAAAAACTAAACAATCAGGGCCCCAAAGACAGACAGCTGGAGTTTTCTATAGGATATTGAGGGCCAGTTAATAAAGCACAGTGAAAGCATGGTAATGCAGAGGTAAGCATTGTAACGCACACACAGGTATGGAAACCATATTATAAAAGCATGGCAAACCAGTGTAATCTATGTTAAATGCATGGTATAACCGTAGGAAAAACTTCACCAGGGTCGGGGTCAATTCTGATTTACAATTCCGTTTCCATTTCCAATCCCTTTCTAAAATCAATTCCTAATTCCTCTTTTGAAGGACGTAGATTGAATTGGTATTTGAGAGACACAATTGTTGTGATTGTTCAGCACGTTAATTTGAAGTCAATTTAATTGACTAACAGTGTTGCCTCTGGGAAGCTCTTTTGAACAGAATGCTGCTAATTGCAATTGTGCTCAATGATGTGTTGGAATTGATTAAAAGGGAATGGGAAATGGAATTGCCCCCAGCCCTGCTGTTCAGCTTACACCAGGGGCTGAAGCTGTGTGTTCCCCAGAGAATGGAGATCACTTTTAACATTTGTAAAATGTTTATTTTTAATAAAAAAAACTTGCAACTTTCAGAGAGAAAAAGTGGAAGCTGCTACATGGCGTGTGAATGTGATTAGCTGGCATGATTAGCATACATCCAGATTATGCATCCATTAATTGTAATACAGTGTCTTGGAACCACTTTCAAATCTCAAAGGGGGAGTTTTTAACGCAATTAGAGAGACTGTGATAATGAACCATGCTCAGTGATTGGCTGGCTAATGCTGAGAAGATTAGTTTAGGTCAGCACTGAAGGTACAATGTCTGTGTTTTAGGATTTGACTTTTATAATTAAATGAAGTATTGTGTCTGGAGCAATGTTCAGACCTTGGTGTGCTGTACAGTTTAATGCAGGCTTGTACATGGACAGAATTAATAACCTTACTATGAAAACATGGTTTGTATGAATATTGTGGCTATACAGTGGCAATGCATCTCTTCAATGGGAAGGCTTTGTCAATGTATTTTGCATTGCTGTGACGTTCCCCTCATTGCTCCTTGGTTTTATGTTTATTTAGGGATCTGTTAGAAGTTGCTTTTTCTTCTACTATGTATATAATGAATGTGTTCCAGCTGCTTGGTGTGCCTGTGCCATGCTTGTTTATTCACAAGCCCAGTTAACCTCATGTCTTTCTACCATCTCTCCTCAGGAGGTGCTGATCAAACAGATTCACAAGGTTGGTTAAATCCACATTCATTGAAAATGTCAAACCAGAAAGTCCTGTGCAAGATGTACAGTAAATAAAGAACATCTTCTGTGTTTCAAGCACATCTTTTTCTAGTTTTGTTTTAGTTTTTATATATTTATTTATTTCTATTGAGCTAACCGGCAATGTGATTATATAATCGTTAGTTCAAACAGGATGTTGATTGCTCCATTGTGTATATGTGAGCGTGTGTGCATGCTATCACTGTGGCTAACCTCCCCACCCCTCTCTCACAGACCAGTCAGTGTATGTGGCTGATGCAGGCGCTGGGGTTCCTGCTGTCTGCACTGCCTGTGGAGGAGATCCTGAGGAACCTGCAGTCCCTCATCTCCCCCTACATCCAGCAGCTGGAGAAGCTAGCCAGTGAGACGGTGAGCCCACTCTCCTTACAGAAACCATATAGCGCCTTTCAGCCTCGCTGCAGACGCTCGTCAGTCGAGAAGCTGGCCAGCAGTATGTATTTCTCAGTGGAAAGGGTTGGTAAAAGACTTTGAAAGCATCGTCTCTGCAGTGCTGTTCCTTTGGTCAGTCGTCTGATTTATCGACCGCATGATTATCTTCTCCACTACACCTCTAATTCCCTCCTGTGTCGGCGTGCCGATGGGATTCTGCTCAAGTGCCGCTTTTTAAACAAACAGACATGGAATTATAATGAGAAAAATAACCTTTTGGAGTCTAATCAAACCACGTTGCGGACACAGCTGTTTAAACAAGTCAGTTGATGGCTAAGATAATTGGAACTTGTCTGCTCTGGTGCTGCCCCAGAGCTCCTGTGAGCTGTGCTACAATGAATGTTGAGAGTCATTTGTTTTGTTTTTTTACACTGCCTCATAAAACTCATCGTGCTTTTTAACGTGATCAGTTTTGTTTTGTTGGCTTGTAATTCTGTTAAATGATTCGATGATGGTGTTATTAATTGTAGTGTCCCGAATCTCACACTCGCTGGCGCACTATATCAGTGCAATGAACCATAGCTAGTGCCTTGTTCATATCCCATCAGAGAAGGCAGATCAGTGCCCTGTGTGGAGGGAAGGGGTGTGGAAGGAGCTTGTGGATTTGTGCCAGTCCCAGTGCACCCCACAGAGATTCTAATTGCCAGCTCTTACTAGTACACAGATCCCTGCTGCCAGCGGAGCATTCATCATCAGCACTAAAGTGCGGGCGCCTGTGTGGAAGAGAGCACCTTAAAACAACTGTGTAATTACTCATTAATCACAGTCATTAGGGCTGGAGAGCGGGCAGGAGGGGGAGATCGGAAAAGCTTCTGTTACAATCAGCTGACAGCTAGTAATCATGTGTGTGTGTGTGTGTGTGTGTGTGTGTGTGTGTGTGTGTGTGTGTGTGAGTGTTGCAGGCTTTCCTGATTTCACTTTGGAAGCTGCTGTTTGGGTTTTTCATTATCGTTGTTAATGTTGTGAGTACTGTAATTTTGCAGTTCACCGTAGCCCTCAGTTTGAGAAGCTCTGCTCTAACCTTTGTGTTTGTTTGTTTTCTTTCTCAGTTTGAGAAGCGCGGCTCTGACCCTTGTGTGTGTTTGTTTTCTTTCTTGGTAAAGCCCAACCCTTCCAACAAGCTGGCGATCATTCACATCCTGGGTCTGCTGTCCAACCTGTTCACCACGCTGGACATCACGTGCCACGACGACGACTCTGGGGAGGGCAGCGAGGTCAAGAAGAAGCTGGTCGAGCCCGGGCCCAACCCGGTGAGCAGAGCTGCTGCCTGCACCCATTTACCATGTTCACCTGCACAGGGAATCGAGCCCTTGTACAATCCATGTGCAGGGTTTACATGGCAAACCCAATGGGGTTTGGAGGAATCGGTGCTTCTCAACCTGTGTGCACTAGAAATCCCATGAAAACCCCCTTTACCCCCAATTCCAGCTCAAAACTGGTTTGCATCCAGAATATATATCATCTGTAGCTGTTAAACAATCAATCGTGAGAAATTTAGAAGTAATAAATTCAAGTCTTTCTCAATAGGCACCCCAGTCTGACCTCGTAGTCACAGGGATAATGGCTTACTGGTTCAACACAAGTGCATCTGGATGAAATAACTACAAATGAAGAATGAGAATGATAGATAGATAGAAAGAAAGAAAGAAAGAAAGAAAGAAAGAAAGAAAGAAATGCTAAGAACATATATATCCCTATCACAGAGAATGACCCGTATATAAATAGCGATCCTTTCTGGGCTGCCTCACTGCTGCCGGCTCTTCTCAGCAGGGGGTCAGGTGGGAGGCGGGGTCAGGTCACTGCCAGGCTGGCTGTGTGTTCCAGGCTCGCTGAGCCAAGGTCATTCGTTCTGAATAAAATCCCTTTCCAGGAGGTTTCTTCAATTCCCCTAGCACTGAGTATCACAGGCATGTGTAATGAAGATGGCAACTGATTTGACTCGCACGGTATGTTCTGCAGCCCTGTGTCTCTCTGTGATGTGGAGCGCATGCTGTTTTTATGCGTTTCCTTGTTTAGACGATGTCTCTATCAAAGCATGTCTTCTAATGTGTGAACGCAGTGCTGGATTGATGTGGAAATGTGGGTACGGCTTCATGATGGTGGGGGAAGGAAACAGGCTCCGTTACAGGTTTTCAGAACAGTTCCCCAACACAGAATACAAATGCAGACAAAACCCACCCCCTGGAAACTCCCTGACATTGCATGTTAATGGTACTGCTATCGTACTGTGGGAATGGAAGCCTCCATGATAGAGGTGCATGATTGTGATACAAGGAACAATATACATGTGCAATAGCATACAGTGCTGTTGCTTAGTTCAGCTTTTTACTCCTAAATTGTTTGAATTGCTGACCGGGCTTTGTCTCTCTCTCTGTCTGTGCCTCTGTCTGTCTGTCTCTCTCACTGTCTGTGCCTCTCTGTCTGTCTCTCTCACTGTCTGTGCCTCTCTGTCTGTCTCTCTCACTGTCTGTGCCTCTCTGTCTGTCTCTCTCACTGTCTGTGCCTCTCTGTCTGTCTCTCTCACTGTCTGTGCCTCTCTGTCTGTCTGTCTTTCTCAGGTGGTGGTCGTGCTTCAGCAGGTCTTCGCTCTCATACAGACGGTGCTCAGCAAGTGGCTCAATGACTCCCAGGTGGTTGAGGTGAGTGCCTCTAAGAGAGTCAATGCATTTAACATGACAACAGCACCGTTTATACTCCTCTCCTGATGTGCTTCAATGGTGCTTTCAATGATTTCTAAGCAAGCCTGTCATTCAGTTCAAAGCGGTTTATGGAACAGTCCACTGCATTGCAGAACTGAAAATTACGACATTGTTGTATTCAGTGATAATAAAAGTCCATGTGGCTTTGTATAATGTCAAACTTGCAAAATATTTCTGAAATATGACAGCAAATAGATGGGAAATTCATCTCTGCAGCGGCACACTGAAAAGGGATGTATTCATCCTGTAGCTGGGCCGTCGTCAGTCGTGCATGACTTCTTTTGTCCACAATGATTATGCGAATTTGCAAGAGCATCTTATTGTGTGGCTATTTATGATAACAGAGTTCTGAAGAAGCCTGTTGTTGTCTTCTTTTAAATCACGCAGAGTTGGATTATTGGCAAGTAACTGAGATCTGATTCTTGAGAGTGATTTGTTCTTTATTTATATACGTTTTAACTGGAAATCGGAAATAGACTCTACACGGAACGTATTTAGTTTCAATATCGGATGTTTGGAATTGTGATATTTGTGGAGTTGGTTGGGTCGAATATGCAAATATTTCAAAGGTCTCGGGTCTGGCTCGAGTTGGATTTATTTGGTCGGGTTCGGATTGCTGTCCCCTCTCCTTTCAGCTTTCAGCTTTTCAGAGCCACTAACGAAAATAAACATTCCAATCAAAATTACAGGCAGCAAATTGTCGCAATAAAAATGGTCAAATTCCAGGATTGCTGTAGAGGTAGGGCTGCTCTCTTACTATTTCGTTGGTCATTGTGTTCCTGCATTTCACTATTTTTAGTCCTCAGTGCTGCACTCTTGCTCGGTGAACCATGCTGTGCCCAGGTAATCACAACACTGCGGCAGCTGCTGTGCAGGCTGGTTCAGTACTGCTCCTCTCGCGGAGCTGCTGTGCAGGCTGGTTCAGTACTGCTCCTGTCGTGGAGCTGCTGTGCAGGCTGGTTCAGTACTGCTCCTCTCACAGAGCTGCTGTGCATGCTGGTTCAGTACTGCTCCTCTCGCGGAGCTGCTGTGCATGCTGGTTCAGTACTGCTCCTCTCGCAGAGCTGCTGTGCAGGCTGGTTCAGTACTGCTCCTCTCACAGAGCTGCTGTGCATGCTGGTTCAGTACTGCTCCTCTCGCGGAGCTGCTGTGCAGGCTGGTTCAGTACTGCTCCTCTCGCAGAGCTTCTGTGCAGGCTGGTTCAGTACTGCTCCTCTCGTGGTGCTGCTGTGCAGGCTGGTTCAGTACTGCTCCTCTCACAGAGCTGCTGTGCATGCTGGTTCAGTACTGCTCCTCTCGGGGAGCTGCTGTGCAGGCTGGTTCAGTACTGCTCCTCACGAGAGCTGTGCAGGCTGGTTCAGTACTGCTCCTCTTGCGGAGCTGCTGTGCATGCTGGTTCAGTACTGCTCCTCTCGCGGAGCTGCTGTGCAGGCTAGTTCAGTACTGCTCCTCTCGTGGAGCTGCTGTGCAGGCTGGTTCAGTACTGCTCCTCTCACAGAGCTGCTGTGCAGGCTGGTTCAGGAAGACCTTATTTCACTCCCAGTGTCTGAATCATTGCAGGGGTGAGGGTTGATTTCAAGCTGCTTTTGTTCCTGTTCTCTCAGTAGTCTCTGTAGTTTCCAGTGCTGTCTGTAAATATTTACAGACACCGAGAGAAAATTAAAATAATGTTGACAGTCATGTAATTGGTTGTAAAGAAATTAATCATTCCTGCCAAGAGAGAAAACAGAATCAAATGTTAAGCTACTTCAAACCATTCTGCTGTAATTGTAATTGTAATTATAACTGAGCCCAGGTCTGCCGGGTAATGTCTTGCTGAATAATAAATGTGTGTGTGTTTGTGTTGCTGCAGGCGGTGTGTGCAATCTTTGAGAAGTCTGTGAAGACGCTGCTCCATGATTTCACCCCCATGATCTCTCAGCTGTCAGAGATGCTCGGACAGATGTACAGCACCATCCCTCAGGCCTCCGCACTGGACCTCACTCGCCAGGTAACTCAGACCCTCCCTCGCACTGGACAGGTAACTCAGACACTCCCTCGCTCTCTCCAGGTAACCCAGACACTCCCTCACTCTCGCCAGGTAACCCAGACACTCCCTCGCTCTCGCCAGGTAACCCAGACACTCCCTCGCACTGGACAGGTAACCCAGCAACTCCCTCGCTCTCGCCAGGTAACCCAGACACTCCCTCGCTCTCGCCAGGTAACCCAGACACTCCCTCACTCTCGCCAGGTAACCCAGCCACTCCCTCGCTCTCGCCAGGTAACCCAGCCACTCCCTCGCTCTCGCCAGGTAACCCAGACACTCCCTCGCTCTCGCCAGGTAACCCAGACACTCCCTCGCTCTCGCCAGGTAACCCAGACACTCCCTCGCTCTCGCCAGGTAACCCAGACACTCCCTCGCACTGGACAGGTAACCCAGACACTCCCTCACTCTCGCCAGGTAACCCAGACACTCCCTCACTCTCGCCAGGTAACCCAGCCACTCCCTCACTCTCGCCAGGTAACCCAAACACTCCCTCACTCTCGCCAAGTAACCCAGACACTCCCTCGCTCTCGCCAGGTAACCCAGCCACTCCCTCGCACTGGACAGGTAACCCAGCCACTCCCTCACTCTCGCCAGGTAACCCAGCCACTCCCTCACTCTCGCCAGGTAACCCAGCCACTCCCTCGTTCTCGCCAGGTAACCCAGCCACTCCCTCGTTCTCGCCAGGTAACCCAGCCACTCCCTCGCTGTCGCCAGGTAACCCAGACACTCCCTCGCTCTCGCCAGGTAACCCAGACACTCCCTCGCACTGGACAGGTAACCCAGACCCTCCCTCACTCTCGCCAGGTAACCCAGCCACTCCCTCGCTCTCGCCAGGTAACCCAGACACTCCCTCGCTCTCGCCAGGTAACCCAGACACTCCCTCACTCTCGCCAGGTAACCCAGACACTCCCTCGCTCTCGCCAGGTAACCCAGCCACTCCCTCGCACTGGACAGGTAACCCAGCCACTCCCTTACTCTCGCCAGGTAACCCAGACACTCCCTCACTCTCGCCAGGTAACCCAGACACTCCCTCGCACTCGCCAGGTAATCCAGACACTCCCAATTTTTCCTCTAACTATATTGTTATGATAACTCTCTCCAATTTTGTCAACCACAAAAGTTAAGTCAAATGTATTGTATCAAATTACATAAATACAACTTGTGTATTTGTGTGATTTTTTTTTTTTCAAAGAACAATGAATTGGGTCCTTACTGAGTTAAGGGGATTAATAAGTAGGAATGTGTTTTGTGCAGCTGGCCCCCGGTTCCTGTCTGCAGTGCTGGTGGGGGGCCGGTCCGTTTGTAATGCTCTGCTGGGCTGGTTTTGGGTTTTCGATGCTAGCTCTTAATCGCCCTTGTTCTGTTTTCAGATGGTCCATATCTTTGCCAGTGAGACTGACCATTTCCCACCAATCAAAGCGCTGTTCCAGCTGGTTACCACGGTAACGCTGTCCATTTTCCAACAAGGTATGTCCCTGGAGGCTCATTGCCACTGAAGCAGGGGTTCACAGACAGACAGACAGGCAGACAGAAGGACAGGGGGTGTGAGAGGCAAAGAGGGAATGGGATGAGTGGTTTGAGACAGTGGGAGCAGAGAGGGAGGGAGGGATCATAGGCAGGCTTGTCATACAGGGATGCTTTTTCCAGCATAGATACTGGTGCAGGTTTGTCATCATCATAATATGTTTTAATGTAATACTGTTTTAATAATATTGGTACACTAACACCCTATATAATACATTTAAAAAAAAACAGCAAAATAATAAATAAACAAATAAACAAACAAGGAAAGATCTGCTTTACCTTTAGGCCAGCATTGCTGTAGAGCATCCCAGGAGATCTTTTAAAGGAAAGAGGCCCCTAACGCTGTGCTATCAGTGGAGAAGGGGGCTCTTTGTGAAGTGCAGTGCTGGGGCAGAGCCTTTGAAGCTTGGTGCCAGAGGGATCGCACATGGAAACGGTGGGAAGAAACCAGGGGCGGTGTGGCTGGATCTCACTGAGCAGCCAAGCTGGTTTTATTTCTCACACCATAGAGACAAAGAATCAAACCTGTTAAATAACTCAGGAATGAATGCTGTGTGAACAGAGTCCAGAGTGTTCAGTGAGGTTCCAAACTGTCAGTAGAGCCCAGAGTGTTCAGTGAGGTTCCAAACTGTGAACAGAGCCCAGAGTGTTCAGTGAGGTTCCAAACTGTGAACAGAGCCCAGAGTGTTCAGTGAGGTTCCAAACTGTGAACAGAGCCCAGAGTGTTCAGTGAGGTTCCAAACTGTGAACAGAGCCCAGAGTGTTTAGTGAGGTTCCAAACTGTGAACAGAGCCCAGAGTGTTCAGTGAGGTTCCAAACTGTGAACAGAGCCCAGAGTGTTCAGTGAGGTTCCAAACTGTGAACAGAGCCCAGAGTGTTCAGTGAGGTTCCAAACTGTGAACAGAGCCCAGAGTGTTCAGTGAGGTTCCAAACTGTGAACAGAGCCCAGAGTGTTCAGTGAGGTTCCAAACTGTGAACAGAGCCCAGAGTGTTCAGTGAAGTTCTAAACTGTCAATAGAGCCCAGAGTGTTCAGTGAGGTTCCAAACTGTCAGTAGAGCCCAGAGTGTTCAGTGAGGTTCCAAACTGTGAACAGAGCCCAGAGTGTTCAGTGAGGTTCCAAACTGTCAGTAGAGCCCAGAGTGTTCAGTGAGGTTCCAAACTGTGAACAGAGCCCAGAGTGTTCAGTGAGGTTCCAAACTGTGAACAGAGCCCAGAGTGTTTAGTGAGGTTCCAAACTGTGAACAGAGCCCAGAGTGTTCAGTGAGGTTCCAAACTGGCTAGTTTAACAACCAGACTATAAGGAGGAAACCTCAATGATGTTCCTCACGAAACACCAAACCCTCATTTATTATGAACAGGCACAATGAGAACAGACCGCTCTGGTATTGGTAGATCATTGTTGACATGTTAGGAATTCAGTTCAATAGAAAGTCCTGTGCTGGACCGTGTTTTTCTAACGCTGGCAGAGGGTTACCTATGCTTATCTTTGTATACAGGAATTCCAATCCTACACACTAGTGTGTGGTGAAGTGTTTGAAGAGCTACTAGATACAGGTTCTGAAATACCAGAGTTCTCTACTAGTACTCCTCTACTGGCATCTATAAGGCATGCATGCATGAACACGTCTCACAGTGCTGGTGGGCGAGTATGAGGGTATGAATGCATGCCTTATACATGCAATCAACGTCATAACAGGGCTGAATTCAAAATGAATGGCTTCAGAATGCACAGGAAGTGCATATAATATTCAGGTGTTATCCCTGTGGTATTGAGCTGGAATTCAGAATGAATCTGTGGCCATTATGTTAAAGTTTTGCTGTAATGACTGAAACACTAAATGATATGCCCAGCGGTTATAAACAAGGAGGAGATTACATTAGTTAAGATAAGTGTGATATTTCAGACCTGGGTCAAGTTGCTAATAACAATAAGTAAAAAAATAAAATAAAATAAAATCAAGGTTGTTTGGAAAGTGTCCTCTCCAGCGCCCTCCAGAGGCGTGTTGTAGCTAGTGCAGGCTGTGAGGCCAGGGCACTGTGCTTCATCATCAGAACAATGTGTCTGCGTTCCTGCCCTGCTCCTGGGTTCCGCACCCTCCCACACACCCCTTCTTTTTTGCAGTTCCGTTCTTTTATTTTAGATTTTGAACAGTTTCATGTTTCTGTATGTTCTGTTTTTTTTAACTGCTTTAAGCTTCACGTCCCCCTTTCACTTGTTAATTATTTCAATGATTTTTTCCACATGACTAGAAAACAATTGAGTTGCTCTTTGTATATTATTATTCTTCTTATTATTTCTTAAGTTACATCTTTATTATATTTTAGGGCCCAGGGATCATCCTGATATTGTTGATTCATTTATGCAACTCCAGGCGCAGGTGTGTTTTTAGTTTCTTATTTCATTCACTTTCAGTTTCCTCTCTTCTTCTCTTTCTCTTTCTCTTTGTTTTAAATTCGATTTAGATCCTTCTTATTTTGTATTCTTTTCCGTTGACCACAGTGTGTGTGTGGGCACTAATGGCGTGCCCTGCTGTGATGCTGTTTTGCGGCTCCCGTGTCACACAGCAGCCTTGCTGATTGCTGAGGCATGCTGATCTGAGCGGGGTGTTTATAGCAGGGCGGGCGGGCTGTCTGTCTGTCTGTCTAGGCTGCACTGGGGGTACTGCTGGATCTGAGGGGCTGCGTCACAGACACAGGGCTGATAGGGATCCCAGACTGCATGTTTAAAGGATAATGGGTACTCTTTGGTGTACCAGCTGTACTGAGAGAGAGGTAACATCGTTATTCTCAAAATAAATATGTTACACGCGAGACGAGTAAGTTAACAAACAGTAAATGCATTACTCTCCAAAAGATTTACACACAAAATGTGAAAAATTGAAAGCCGGGAATTAGTGTAGCACGCGTGTGGGTCTGGGCAAAATGATTTTATGTAAACGACCAAGAGTTCCGTGAAAGATTCAGTTCAGTGTGGGCACATCCAGGACGAGCACTAGAAGGGCAGTGTTCCTCATTAATGCTAATTGAATGGGTTGCTGGGATTTACGTGTCAGATTTTTGATGAGCCTGTTGGAGATTTCTTAATGCAATTGTACAGATGGATGATAAGACAAAACATGAAATGTAAATTGTGACCTGTTAGAGGTTACATCTTGGAAACAGCTCACCTGAATTTAATCAAACTCTGCCTTGATATTTTCTAGTGAATATATGCAGAAATATAGGCTAAATCACTTGGATCCTTTAGGACCCAACTTGGCAAAGTTCTGAGATCAATCAGCTACTAGGAACAGGATGGTCCGAATGGCCTCCTCTTGTTCGTAAACGTTCTTGTGTTCTTGCAGTGTTCTTATTTCTTTGGTTGTAGTTGGAGGTCTGGAGTGGGTTCTGGTCGTGGTGAATGGGTTTGGATCCACAGTACTCCCTGTCTCCCTGGAACAGCGCCCTCTACTGTTTTCAAATGATTATAACTTCAAATTCCTTAAAATATATTTGTTTTTTTCTGGGTTTTTTTTTTATCCTATTTTCTTTATTTCCAACCTTTTTTGAAGAAAATCTTTGAAAATTCATAACTTTTCCCGTTCCATCCAAAATATTTTTCTGAAACATCAGTTGTCTTTTACATGTAATGATTTTGTTACATATTTGATCAAAAAAACAAACAAACACATCATGCCTTTTAATTAATTTAAATTTTACTGTTTGGTTTTGCAGTATGTTTTTTAAATTTGTTATTGCATTTAATAATTTTTATATTGATTTTGTTTTGTTTGTTTTATTTCAAAAGAAGAAAAGAAACAAACCCTTAAGTGACCTAGTCAGAAATTTAAAAAAAAAAATGAATGAAAAAATAAATAAACACCAAAATGAAAGGCAGGTAAGTGGAGTTTGTGAGGCCTTGTGTGAGGTGTCCACTGGGTCCTGTGACTCAGAGATTGCCAGCTGTCTGCCGGGTAAGCTTGTCTGCTCTTTTCAAATGCTTTGTCTGCTTTGTAGGCTCTCAAAAGGAAACCCGATTTGTTCTTGTCTGAGAATCTTGATGTGAAGGCTGTGTTTCACTGCGGTGAGTATACCATATTTCTTTGGTTATTTTCCCTGTATGTAAAGCTATGTCAGTATTTCCCCATTCCTATGACGTGCCCCTCAAGTGTCTCAATAGCTTTTCTTCTGTGTCTGTACAGGAGTCTTGTCCCTCAAGTTCCCGGAGGCACCCACCGTGAAGGCCACCTGCCTCTTCTTTGTAAGTAGCGCTGTCCTGAAGGAGACGCTGCTGCTCACACACTGCCCCTGTCACTTTACTGGTGTTCCCTTCACTATTCAAAACAAGAAGCTTTTCTCGAAGCCACCCTGCAGGATCCACCAGAGAAACCAGGTCCTGGCAGGGCCATTTAAATTCTGAAGCACCTGGCTGGAAGAAGGGTCTGTCCTGGAAGAGGTTAAGCAACGGCGTGTCACTGATCCAACCTGAAGACTCATTCACTTAGCCTTTATTATCCTTAATAGCTGTGCTGTGTTTCTCTGTGTAACTGTGCCCTGTCTTGAACTGTGTGCAGTGCGATTATTATTATTATTATTTACAGTATTATTTACAGAATCAGATCACATTACAGAAAATCAGTTATAAAGTACAATAAAGTCAGTAGAAAATAAGATCAACTCTGTGTAACTGAGTCCTGCCCCTCGCTGTCTTGTTTCAGACGGAGCTGCTGCCTCACTGTGGAGATGTCCCTCCCATCGGGCAGGTGGTGCATGAAGATGGCAAGCTGCTGCTGCAGGCTGTGCTGGAGGTGAGAGGAGAGCAGACGACCGCTGTGCTGCTCCTTGATTATTTGTTTTTTTATTTGCATTTATGACAACCTTATTTTGTTTGACATATGTAATTACGATTTTGATTTAAAAATTTTAAATAAAAAGAGAGAAGGACGCACACACACACACACAGCAGCACCTGACCCCAGTATCTTGTCCTGGCAGGGGATCGGAGGCCAGTCTTCCCGGACCCTGGTGGACCAGTTTGCAGAGATCCTGTTTGCTCTGCACAAGCACTGCTTCAGCTACCTGTCGCTGTGGCTCAAGGAGGTGCTGCAGCAGCCAGGCTTCCCTCCTCACTGCTGCCACCCAGGAGCAGAAAAACACCTTCACCCAGCAGATCCTCAGGTACTCCCTCCCTCCCTCCCTCCCTCCATTCCCCTTGCACAGTGTCATCCAGGAGACACCTTCACCCAGCAGATCCTCAGATACTCCCTCCATTCCCCTTGCACAGTGTCATCCAGGAGACACCTTCACCCAGCAGATCCTCAGGTACTCCCAACAAGCACTCCCAACACGAGATTGAAAGGCAGTCTGGGTTGGATTTATCCATGCCATGTTTCTCGGTTCAGTCTTCTTCTAACACAGTGCAATGTCTGGGTTGTGTGTTTCAGGGAGCGTGTGAACAAGCGGCGAGTGAAGGAGATGGTGAAGGAGTTCACGCTGCTGTGCCGTGGTCTGCATGGCACAGAGTACGTGGCTGACTACTGACCAGGCTGTGAGCCGCACTGCCCAGCGCTTAACGGACCTGCGTGGGTCAGTTAGACTTTCCCATAAGAGACAAACGTACTCAACATGTAAAGATTTCAAACAGATCCAATCGTCTTCTTGCTTGATCCCCTGGTATCCCAGCACACAGTGCTGCTGTGATGTAAACTGAAGACACTTCTGAAGAATTCTTCCCTCTTTTAAAAAAACAAACAAAAAATAATTTTTTGTTTGTTTTTTTAAAATATATATATTTGTTGTAAAGGAATCTTCTCTCTTTCTCCATAGAGGAGCAGGTCCTGCCCTGGAAAATTCAGGCTCTTTCCTAACGCATGCTTTCTGAACCCAGCAAAAGTACTTCAAATTTTCTTCCTGAGATGCATCACAAATAAAGACTGTTTTCTAAGAATAACCTTTGGAGCTGCACTGCTGGTGGACTTTTGTGAGAAAAGAAAGGGAGGTGGGTGAGGGAGGGAAGCGTAGGATGGAGGTTGCATTCTTAGCCGTATCATTTGATTTGATTTTTTTAAAACTTGAACTTGCAGCTGTAGGAACTGCTGGTTATTAAAGACATGAAGAAGCGTAGGCGTGCTGACTTGCGTGTCGCTAACATACTGGGTGTTCTGTGTATGTGATTTTAAAACCGTGTGTGTATTTAAAGCTGTGTGATGACAGTTGTGAATTCTGTGGGGTCTGTTTGTTTTTTCACCTTTATGAACAACAATACGTAGACTGTACACTACTATACTTCCTTGTGGATGAGATCCAATATGAACTGCTGCTGAAAGGGGGAAAGAGAAAAAATTGAGAAGATGGACGACTCCGATAAAAATAACAGTATATATTGTAATTCTGCACTTTGGCAAACGGTCTTGCATTGCTCTGCTTTGTAAAGATTAACCACTAGAATGCAGGCAAACCAACTCCCCTCTTCCTTGTTGATCGTTTGTGACATTTCCAGATTGACCCTACAATTGCAACATCCAACAAGACCAGCTTTCAGCAAGTGTTTTTTTACAACTTGTGTAAAACAGGCTGCGAACATGGCTTCTAATGTGCCCTGCTGTTCTGCAACGTTAAGCGGCAGGCATATCTTGAGGGGAGGGGGCCTTTCTGTTATTTGGTTTTTACAGTTGATGAAGGATGTTTCACAAGCATTATCCTTTGCAAACCACCATCGTCTTGAATATGGAATCGTGTGCAGGAGCACAAGTGGAATCATCTGTTTCTTGAGGGCTGTAAATAAGGGGCTCATGCCCACATGCCCCTTGAAGATGGCTCTCCTCTTTCAGGCTATAAACCCTGTCCTGCCCTGCAGCTCCAAAGTCTGAATTGTAAAACGAAGATGAAGGCATCCTGTTGTAATATGGGTTATGTACATTTTTTTTTGTATCTAGTTTTAATTTATTAAAGATATATATATATATAAGGCAGTGTGTGTTTGATATTTTGATTCATCATATTTTTTGAGGTTTTTCCTTAAACAGATCTACTGTATCATTAGAATTTGCAAGCCTCACAAAAAACACACAGACAAGTTTTTGTGCCCGATGACATAAAGTTGCTTGTCATCATAAAGTAAAGGGTTTTTTTTTTTCCTTTTTTTTATACTGAAGAAACACCAACATGTTGTGAAGTGTGGTTGAACTTCTAGCAACCCTATAACAGGAATGAATTCACTTCAATAACTACTCAGTATGTTTTAAACAAGTGTATTTATTGTGCATGAAGACAGTGCTATACTTCATCCTCCGTTCTACACGACATTGGTAAAGCTCCCCTACCCCAAGCAGTACGGTGTCGCCTCTCTGCTAGCCCTGACCGTACCCTGAGGGGGTCCTGACTGGAGTTCCACGGTTAGATGCTTCACTATTATTGTTCTGGCCTATTTTAATGATACATTTTCTAAATGATTTCTGAACCACGATGCACTGTTGGATATTATAAGCAGAAAATAAATATGTAATCAGCTCTGTTTTTTTTAGAAGGTAAATGCTTTTTATAGTCACTGTAACTTGTTTTTCAGGGACGTTTTTTCTTGTGTGTGTGTGCGTGTGTGTGTATGTAATTCTTCTGCTAATACATCTGCCTTTTTATTTTGCAGTCAGGGTGTATTGGTAGCAGAAAGATGCTACACTTGTTCCCTTTTGTGAGGTTCCTCTGAAACAATCACATCCTAGTTTAGTTCTGGCCCATATAGTCACACTAGAGAGGTTTACCAGATGATATGCTCACTGTAGACTTCTCAATATGCAAATAATGCATTCAACGTATTACAGCCTGTAGATGCAGAAGGAGGACTGAATCTCTGTTTAGCTTTAGGATGAATTTAGCATGAAGCTGATGAAAAACGGGCAGTGACGCCAGGCTGAAAACCGGTTTGTTATTGAAGTAGCACAGTAAGAACTTGGGTACAGTAGGATTAGTTAGTGTTCTGAGTTTCTTATTTCATTGGGAGAGAAAGAGGCAACCTTTGCACATACCAATAGAGTGGTTGGTCTACTGTTTTTTGGGGTTTTTTTGCACCGTTTTCTGTCAACTGCTTCTACAGCAAAGTGATACAGGGTGATTTCATTACAGACAAGCCTTTGGTTTTACAGGGTGCTATCACCTAACTGACTATTTTGTTTTTTGGAAGAACTGTTTTGAAGAGTAAAAAACATTCTCCTATGTCACCTTTGAAAAATAATAAGCTTTTTCTAAAACTGGGTTTCATGAGCTTAAAAAAAAACATTGTCCTCAAAGGGCTCACAAATAGACATATTGCAGTACTATGTCATTCAATTACACTCCTGCTGCAGGGTGCAGTTTCAGGGATATTCATTTTCCAGCTGCCAGGGTATGGAAAGATACAAGAGGAAGAAGTCTGCTGTTGCACATACACTGTCAGGGAGAACACCTTGGAGACAGGTAAAAGGCTTCCTTTGATATAATAACTGCATACAATAAAATAATTGTGTTTTTTTCTAGTGCCTTTTAAAAAAATGTCATGACTTTAAAAAGTGTCTAGCTAAAACCCAACTCAAACAAGAACCCCCACCTTCCCCAAAAAGAAAAAAAAAATCAATGGAATATTTCACTGGCAAACCAGTAATGAGCTGGGAACTGGCCATGGCTTCACTGGTCGGCTCCACTGCAGAGTCCAGACGGCTGAGTCGGTATTGTTGACCATTTGACCGCTCGCTTGGAGGGGCGAGAGGCCCTTTCTCTGCCCAATGCTGTCAGAACAAGGCTTTCTCTGCTTCCCAGAATGCACTGCTGCAGTCCGACGGAGCCCACTATCCCTCCCTCCCTATCGAATCCTCGTGAAGAGATTCAGGACGGATTTGGATTCCTAAAATAAACAAGGAAATACATTGGAATATAAAAACCGAGTGAATGAACCGAGTATTAAAGTTCTATAACGTGTGCTAGTCGGTCAATACAGCTATCGCTGTCACTATTCCATACATATATATAATACGAACAATGCCGCCTTGAAGATACACTTATCTACTAAAACAATTGCAACTCTCACAGCTGTTGCTGCTGTGTGTATCAGGTGACTACAGTACAGACCTGTTAAGGAAGATGCTCTTTCTTGTCCATCAGATCCAACAATGATTTTAAATATGAGACCCAACTAAAGGTTTCCAGGAAGAGGCAACGCTCAGTTGTGCAGACGCTGCAGCTCCTGGAGAGCAGGGCAAGCCTCTGCCTCAAGCCTGGCCGACAGGTCCAGCCTTCCCGAGTTCCAGTTCCAGTCAGTCTCTGTCAGGGCAGAGGGAGGGGAAGGCTTACCTTGGTGGATCGGGTTTTGCTGAAGACGTTCCAGAACCGCAGGGTCTCGTCCCCGGCGCCGGTTACAATCGCCTCCCCGTCGGGAGAGATAGCCTAGGGGACACAAATCGCCAAGTAGCTGCTCCTGGGAAGCTCCAATAAGCGGGTCGCATGCAAGTTCAGGTTTGCCCTGATATAAAGGCTAGAGGAATGTTCTCTTACCAGATAGAGAACTCTGTAGGAATGTCCAGTGAGTTTAGCAACTTGTGTGAGTGAGGGGTACTTCCAAACTAGGATCTGATTCTGTGAATAGCCGTGAGTGCTGACCTGTGGAGCAGGAGGGATAGAGAAGCAGTGAGAGACTGGCTGTGGAGTACACCAGTGCAGCAGGGGGCCACAGATACTATGGAATCTAGAATATCCAGTTGCTGATCTCAGACTGACCGAGGCTGGGAATAACTTTGGAATGTTTGCTTTGGAATGCTTGCTGGCTGGATGGAGGGATGGAGGGATGGATGACTTGCTCACCAGCTCGTTGGCGTGCTTGGACCAGGCCAGGTTGCACACCTGGGACCCCGTGTCGATGCACTGCAGGGGCTGGCAGGTCAGCGTGTTCCAGAAGCGGATGCAGCGGTCAGCAGTGCCCCCCCCGGAGGCAAGCAGCCCGTGCTGGTGGGGGGACCAGGCGATGGCCTTCACTGCGGCCAGGTGCTCTGTGTACTGCTGCACTGGGCTCAGGCTGGAGTTATTCCACACAAACAGCTGCCAGGGGGACAGAGAAGCAGGGACACAGGGTCAGCCAGCAGGGTTTAGGAACGCAGAACATGTAGAATATCGTATACGGTGCTGTACGATGCAAGCTGATATCCACCCCACGATTCAGAGGTCACAGTGGCTTTGCCATGAGTCGGCTTACTGGCCGTTCTGAGTTAGTGAAAATCAGCTTGTACAAATTGTACAATATAGCTAATTTTAATTAAATATCATTTCCATCAGATATACACACTTCAGATGGCTGTATCTGCATCAGGGTTCACTATTATAACAAAAAATCCTTCAGGATCCTGTTAACATCCACAAACACTTCCACAGCGTACGAATATACAAAACATTCACAGAATGCTGTCTTATCATTATGAGCAGCATGGAAACGATGTTGTCTTTCTCAGAAAATGTTACACAGATTGTTGGTTTTTTTTGCTATACTGTACAAGGCTTATAAATAAGAGTGGTTTGATCTCATACAGCAGCACTGGAGAGAACAGCGCTGATAAAGAAGCACTGTGATTCAATGGAGAAGATTGACACCTTGTTGTCGTTGCCCCCCGAGGCCAGGTGCTGGTGGTCCGGAGACCACTTGAGTCCGCAGACCTCCTGCCGGTGCCCCTGCAGTCTGCGCTCTGCCTGCAGGGGGGGGGTACGGATGTCCCTCTGCAGGATGAGCCGGTCCCGACTGCCCGACGACAGCTGATCTGCATTCCAGGCCAGCGCTCCTGAAACAGGCCGGCACACAGCGTCAGGAGCAGCACGCCATTGCCATCGCCATCATCGGCGAGTATAAGACACTGAACAGTGCCAAATACTAAAACAAACTTCATACATTCAATGACAAACGTTTGACTAGACATTGAAAAAGACCTTGAATCGTTTAATCTATTTAGTTCCCTTATAAAAGTTGACCATAATAAATACATTTTTCATTGAAAATGTTTTCAGTTTTTTTTTTAATGCTTTATAGGGGAACCTGGTGGCTGTAGGAACCTCATAGGAGGTTGTCATGCATTTGTCTTTCATATGTCCCCATATAAAGACTAGTCCCCATTTGAGTTCGCCATGCATGAAAGGATTAAAAGCATATCAAAGTGTAATAAAGCATTGTTAAACACTGTAATACCCAGAGGTGTATGGTAAAACATATTAAAAAATCATGGTAAATACACAGTATAACCCTGCTGTGCACCTACATATCTATGGGAGGTCCAGAGCTGCCCTTCACTCACCCACTCTGGCTGAATGCCCTTCCAGACAGGTCAGTTTCTTCCCGGCTGAAGCGTCCCAGATCTGCACGTAGCCCTTGTGCGTTCCCACCGCCACCAGATTCCCCTGCAGAGCGGTAAGGAATCAAGTGAGCAACCAGGCCTGGGTCCAGCAGGCACCAGAACTCCAACACAAACTGAAGCTGTGCTTCCCCATTACTCTCAGCAGCCCCAGTGTGAAGCTGCACTCACTCACTCACCCTCTCGTTCCAGCACACCGACGTCACAGAGTCCCCGTCCACCGACAGGTCACACAGCCGCGTCACCTTGGAAACAAGAGGAGAGACGCGGTCACGCCAACGCTAGCAACGCAACACTGTAAAACACCGGCCTGTTTCATTCAGCTCTTAGGATATAAAACTCAACAAACCAGGACAGTTCTTTCTAACCCCACCCCTTCCTGGCCTTTCCCCTGGCTCACCTGGCTGGTGCAGGCGCTCCACAGGTAGACGCAGGCCCCCAGCCCCACACTCAGCACGTTGGAGGCGGACCAGTCCACCAGATTGAGGTAGAAATCATCCTGCAGTTCCGGGGCGTCCAGCACCTTGAAGGGGATCTTCGAGATCTTCCTGGTGGGCTTCCGCGGAGAGCGCAGCAGCTTGTGACTGAAAACAGACAAAGCTCTCTGGGCTTTACAATGCTTACCCAGGCTTAACCATTGCTTTCACTCGGCTTTATTACACTTTGCTAGGCTTTCACTATAGGATTCAGTTAAATCCGATTCTTCATGGTTTTAAAGGGTTTGCATTTTCAAGGGCATCCTGTATCGATGGTGCAATGCACATTCACATTTAAAGTATACATCACAAAGCCTCTCTCAGCCCATCACAATGACAGATTTCAGGACATTCCAGTATCTTATTTTGCCCAGCAGACGACTGACTGACAAAAATTCTAAAGACGTGGACACCTGCATTTAACTGCATATTGTGTTCTTTTTAAAATTAAAACAAGGCTTTATACTCATGTATTATGTACAGTTGTCCCTGTCTATTATCAGCTTTGCTTTGCGATTTCCAGTCTCTCTAGCCATGCAACTGTCTGCTGCTCACAAGACTCAAGTACGCACCGCCTTTATACCATAAGACACAAGGTCAACTGTACATATAAACGTCCGTCATTGCTACGGCCCTAGAAAGGGTGCTGCAGTAACCAGGGCCCGCGGGTCTGCAATAAGAATAGGAGCTCTGTGAAGGACTCGCTGGAAAGCACAGAGCACCACAGTGCCCACCCCGACACTCACCTTTTATTGCTGAGGGGGGACAGTGAGTAGGGAGAGATCTCATCGTCAGCTGGTGCTTTCTTGCAGTTCAAAGCATACTGAAGGGAGAAAAATAAAAAATATATATAAATCTGTATCCTCTGTAAAGCACACAAGCGGCGCTATCTTGATAAAATACAATGAGGTAGTGTGCAATCACACTGCGTGAGCAAGACAGTGCTAGCCCTGAACATCTCCAGCATGCATTACAGTTCAGTTCCAGAAGAAGATCCTTTCTTTTAGTATTTCTAAATGTAGCACTATTGAGTGTTGAGTAGTTCTGGATGACTGTCTTGTTATTGCATTGTGTGTGCAAGTGCGTGTTTATTTGTTTGTTTATTTAGCAGACGCCTTTATCCAAGGCGACTTACAGAGTCTAGGGTGTGTGAACTATGCATCAGCTGCAGAGTCACTTACAATTACGTCTCACCCAAAAGACGGAGCACAAGGAGGTTAAGTGACTTGCTCAGGGTCACACAATGAGTCAGTGGCTGAGCTGGGATTTGAACCGGGGACCTCCTGGTTACAAGCCCTTTTCTTTAACCACTGGACCACACAGCCTCCTTCTCCGCGTGTGCGCGTGCGAGTGCATGTATGTGTATGGCTGTGTTCTGCGCAGCTCTCACCCTAAATAGGTTGCTGCGCTCCTGCATGGGCATCTGGAAGCGGCGGTCCTCAGTCTGGGGGTCAGTCACCTTCTCAATGCCGGCTCCCAGCAGCTCGTTCTTCAGCAGGGCAGCGTAGGCAACACTGTCTGCTACAGGAGACAGGAGGTCAGAGGAGAGGAGCTCAGCCCTGGACCAGGTGCCATGACCCACAGGGCTGAGGGCTGAGGGCTGAGGGCTGAGGGCTGAGGGCTGAGGGCTGAGGGCTGAGGGCTGAGGGCTGAGGGCTGAGGGCTGAGGGCTGAGGGCTGAGGGCTGAGGGCTGAGGGCTGGGGTGGGGGGGTTTGAGCCTGCTTGATAAACCTGCTCTTTCACAGACTTTCCTATTGCATTTAGTAATGCTTATAATGAGGGTCAATAGATCTGCCCTCGGGAACAAACCCAGTGGGAATAAAGTAGTTAAATCGTTAAAGGGGTTCTATTTAGATATTTGACATAGACTCCAGTTATGATGCACAATTAACTTTCTACTGTAATGTACCCTTTGACACCAGGTTCTATACACAGCGGGTGCAGTTGTTAAAAGGATAAAAGAGCAATCATACAGTGATGGTTTTAATACTTTTTTGGATGTAGTTATAGATGAAAGTTTGAGCACTGACTTCAGATCAAGGGCCCATGATTCTAGCTTACTCCATCACGTCTGAAATGCATTTTCGAATGAAAGTGTATTGTAATGGATCTAACGCAGTTAGTGGCTAGGGCATTGCAAGCTTTATCTGCCACACTATTATAAGATACAGTAGACCGGCACACAAACACAATGAAATCAGAGATTAGCCTCTCGAGAAAAGGGCAGAATACTGACAACATCTCCTCGCTCTTCTTGGCGCACAGATAAACACTGATCTTGTTCACACTGTCGAGAGGCAGTGACAGCCTTTCCCCAGAACAATGAGAACTCGGAATGGAAAGCCAGGTCTTAATTAAGAGAGAAGGCAGGTGGGAACAAGACAGGTTCTTTCAAGCAGCTGGTTCTCAGCTCATGCAGTGAAAATGAGCTCACACTGCTTCAAGCACTTCTGTTGCTGACCGCAAGCTTTTTATAAAATAGGTGTGTGACACGCAAGAAAACTCTGAACATGATAAGAGGAAGGTGGTGGTATCATGATCGTTTTCTGAAACATACAGACCCTGGAATATCCTTTTCAAAGACAGGTTAACCCTCCATCCTGTGCAGCAAAGTCTTTTCTGCTTTCTGGTTTTAAAGCATTCAAATGGAAGGATGGAAAATGAATCCAGCAATACCTTTTCCGCTGTCTGAATTGGCTTCCTTTGACTTTCTGTTCTGGTTTGGAGATTTTCCGTTCTCCTACAGAGGGAGGTAAGAGCAGGCCCTCATCAATAAACCTGCATAGTGCCCAGCCGCCAATATCTCTCTCCTTATGGGTGGGTGGGAATGCTACGTTCTCATTCAACGTGTTTACATGGCAGTGCTGTTCTGAATATGTGAACATGCGCTGAGCTTAGAAGTGCAGATATGCAGAACAGGGATTCCTTTATTATTGGGAATACAGCAGATACAGTGAAACCTGTCTATTGAGGCCAGTCAGGGGAATGTGGCCTTAATAGAAGCTGGCCTTAATATTGAAGGTCTAGTAACACTGACGTCAATGAAATTGGGACTGTGAACGTATGGCCTTTATTGCAGGGTGGGCTTTAAGGGATGTTTCAAGGTACTCTAAATACAGCTCACCTTATTCCTAATATGCAGTTTACTCAAGCAATAACACTGAAATATTACTGTGCATAATCTTGTTCTCCAAGGCACAGTAAAGCCTTACACGCCACCAGCTCAAGTATCTGCATAACAGAGTGCTTCCCAAGCTTCCCTGACACTGTACAAGGATCGCTTCCACACAGGGCTCCATGACTCACGTTTATGGTGTGAAAGTTGATGCTCCAGTTGGACCCGGCCCTGGCTGGTATGAAGCGATCTCCTGTTTTGTGCAGACTGGCTAGAGAGTTCACAGACGCAGACTAGAAATAAAAGCAGCGTTTACACATCACACAGAAACAGAGCAAGAGATCCAGTCTGAAGGAGAATCGGCAGACACAGTACGAGTCAATTAAAGATAAAGGGGGCCTGGAATTCTAAATAAAATAGCATTCATGAAACAAACACATCTAATCTATTTGATTACTGATAAATAACAAAGGGCAGACAGAGATGTGAGCTCTGGCAGTGAGTCAGACTCCAGGCTTCTTTTATAAGACAGTACCAATGCTTAGAGAAAACAAAGGCTGGACGAGTCTATGACATCCTGCAGATTCATTTTCCCAGATTAAGAACAAGAAAGCATCATTCATTTGTCCACTGGAGGGCATGTGTCCAGTAAATCCAATCAAAGCAATTGGAATATTAAATTACAATGTGGCCATCTGGTGGCACTTGAAGGTAAATCCTATTAACTATCTAGTAAAGCCGGGCTGGAAGGTATTCAGCAGAACAAAACAAGAAATTCAAACTAAAACCAATCAATATTAACTTGGTATGATTTTTTTTTTTTCTATTTGAAGTTTTTGCTTTTATTTTTGAATAATATTTTCATTACAGAGTACAGACTTTACACCTCTGAGTCCTATTATGAAAATACAGTATAAGAGACAACAAGAAATATATAAAGATACAAGACAGCATTTACGCTAGAAACCCACCCTTACTGTAATGTGCTCAGTCAGTGTTACTGATCTCACATCAAAGGGAACAGTCTAATGAGCAAGGTATCCCTGCGTACACTTACTGGTGACGGGACGTTGTCTGCTACATTGTGGAAGTCGATCTGCCGAAGCAGCCTTCTCTCATAGTCCTGATCCATGATAGTGGGGAGGCTCGAGGTGAAGCTGAACACACACAACACAACGTGGACAGTCAAGCAGGCCCATCAACTGAGCGCTAACCCCACGAAACCAGCAGTGCGACCCTCCTCCTCCTCCTCTACCTCCTCAGGAGAGCGCGGCATTCCTGAAAGCAGAAACTCATTACTGAACTACCTGGGACAAGCCTGTTCCCTTCTGGGGGGGTTTCTTCTTATTTTAATGCAGAGAGAAAAGAAAAGATGCACACAAGAATCTGTGACCTGCTCAAGTCACTTAGCAAGAGGTGCTGCTGACAAGGACTTCACCCTATTCCATCTCTCAGCACCCCTGTGTAAAGTGTGAGTTCCCTATGTTGTTTAGCCCTGCCCTCTCTTCTGTGATCTCTGTTTAAACAACTCCAGGACCCAGTGCAGGGGGAGGGGGGTCCTGGGTCCTGACTGACCTTTGTCCATAATTGTAAATGACTAAACGTTTGCAATCTCAAACACGAAATGACTGCATGCAGATCACCGTCTACTGATTTGTAAGGCGGATAACTACATGTTGCATTTTCAATTGAATAGGTCCTGTTTACAACAAGAACCGTGAATGTTTAAACAAGGCTTCCAAAAGGCCAGGGTACTGAGCGCAGTTTACATTGGGGTATATCATTGGACATGACATCAAAAAGTTCAATGAGTGGGGTGTGATCACAGGGCATTCACATTGTATACAAACAACTACTCAAACCATGTCATTAGCCCGAGCAAAAAGTAGTGCAGTTCACAGCAAGCTATAAGGGCAATCGCATAGATGTAATCCTAAATCCGTGTTTTTAAGCAATGCACTTTATCTATGGTAGTTTCCATGCATCTGCACTTTCACATTCAACATAAAATGTGTGACTAAAAATGGCAATAGCAAGCACATATTTGAGAAAAAGATTTGCTTCAATTATTATTAAATGCACTGTGCAGATCACACATGTTGTACAAACCCGTACAAATAAATCTACGCGTCTGTAGGCGTGTATTTTAGGACATTTCAGGCAATTCAAAAGCAAAACAAAAACTATTACAAAGAAAGCAACGTGTATTACTATATGTGATCGATCACTTCCTTCCAAAAACAGCCAACACAACAGAACACACGCAATGCAAGCAAGACCCGCAGGAGCCGAGCTGAATGGTTTTTAAAAATGTTACCATTTTAATAAGTTGCTATTTAAAATTTAAAAAAAAAAAAAAAAACTCGTTTGTAACACAAATTTAAACAAAAAAAATCACTCGATGTCCTGTTTGTCGTGTAAGGAGCCCTGGAACTCTGCTGTCAATATACTACCCCCTCAAACAGCTGTTCGGTTGTCAACACAAACACAGCCGAGCAGCTGTCATGACATCACTGTATAAAACCGCTTTTTACAGATGCAATCTTACCTGATGGCCATATTTAACAAGCAAAACAACGTGTCATTCTGCAGCTCCGGACCAGATATTTGCAGTGTCTTCAGCAAACCTAGCTTTTCTAACCTGCATACACCGGAGCTCCCGTGTTTATCTTATTAACACAACATGGCCGCTGAGCTGAGTCAGGCCCGCAGCTGCGCTCTCCAGTCAATCATTTTGGTCAGGAGCAGTAGGTACTGTGTAACTACTTTTATTGACTTCAAGTTTAGAGAAAGTGGAAATGGGTGGTTATCTTATGAGTGTGTTTTGTGCAGCTAAACATTGATTCCTACAGTTGTATTTAATGTGTTTTGTTGTTGAGGTTTTAAATGCATAATGTATATAATCAGATTTGCATTTTCATTTAGTAAAGGCGTATCGCCCTCCTCTGGTTGCTATGCAACAGAAGCTTGCTTTAAACCTGGCAGACCTCAAACTCATTGTAGACAACAGACTGTACGCTGCGGTGTACCATGCAACAGCTTTTGCGTGGTATCCCTTATTTATTCCATTATCGCCCCTGGTTACCCAGGTTCCAAGCTTTCCCGATGTGGTGACGTATTTGCACAGGTTGGAACACTCGTTAGCCAACGAGATCGCTCCCTTTTGTCAAACTTTTTTTTTTTTTTTTTTTAATTTTACGGCTTGTTTCACCACAAAATTATAGTAAATTTAAAAAAAAAAATGATAATGTGCTATGTATTCCTGGACAATTTTAATGGGTTACCGTGTATTGATAGTGGTATCAAACCCAGTGTTATATCCAAAAGTGCTGCGTTAACATGAGAGATGGTGCTCTAACTTTTAAACGAACTTGTAGAATGCTATGAACTACAAAATAAACCACACACACTAAAACATTAAGCTGTGTTTACACAATGGGTCTGTGTTCCATACTGGGCCAACTTTTGACATCTCAAACCCCACTTTTTCCAGCGAGACCGCACTAACAGTTCTGCTGTCCTTTCAGTCTGCTTTATGAAACGTGAGACATAAACCGCTAACTCAGCGCCTGGGCGTGGTTTGGGAACGTGCACCGTGGAGTGTAAATAGAACTGTGCGCGATTACGTACAAGCTGGGAAAACTACGTGAAACTGGCAACGGGTAAAACTTCCAGGTAATGTCAAATTACTTCATTTATGAAACACGAAAAAGTCTCGACTGGCGAAATGATTGCCTGGCAGTCTGGCAGATAAGTGGAACATTTTAAAAACCAATCACTTTGTTTAGGAAACTTTGTTGCAAACTACTGTAGCAAAAAGTAAATAAATTAAAATTAAAAAAAACTGAAAAACTTTAAAAAGCGACGTTGTCCCATTTAATACTACATACCGAATACATACAGAGGAAAAAAACGTAACGAATATTTAAATTTAAAGTGAACGTATAATAAACGAATATAACCGACCCCATTGTAGGCTTAACAATATGTATTTTTAAAGCTGCACCTTTTGATTGCTGTAGATTACTAGCTAGGGTAATGGCTGTAGCATACATGCATGTTGGTGGCATGCTGTTTAATGCGTTACAAAGTAACAACATAATTAATAATAGAAAAACAGCTGGGTGAAAAGTTGTCAAGGTCAACTTACTGCAACGCACCCCCATTACACCCGTGCGGTACGGTGTTTGCTAGAAATAGGGCGTAAAGAATACTAAGACAGCCTTAAATAAAGTATTATCACTTTACGCCGGTAAAACTAAAAGTGGGATGCACGCTACCCTATAAGATACATCCTATTTTTAGTAAAAAGGAAATAGATTGTTGGAAAACGTTGCTGGCTTGTGTATCAGTAAATCACAGCAAATGCTGTAAGCATTGTTGATCAAGTTGCATGCAAAATGTCTTCATAATAACCTGCTGCTGAAACTGTGCTGGCTGTAGTTTGCTGGGACCCTGCTTTCTCGATCAGTGCTATATTTGTTTGTGCTGAAACTGTTGCATGCAAACAGGTGCAGGGGGGTGCTTGCATGTAAAACCTGAATCCATAGAAACAGACTGTGAAAACACTCTTTGTGAATGGGACCCCCCTGAAGGAGGCTGAGAGAGAGAGACTAGCAGGAGACTGCAAGAGGAAGAAGCCAAGCCCCCCTGAAGTCCAGGCCCCGTCGGGGAATGTCTGCACCCAACATAACCATGTCTGTGGACAGGGACCCCTCTGACATGGCTAAACTCCTTCACCTCATCTTCCTCTCCACGTTCTGGGGCATGCAGATATGGGTCACTTTCATAGCAGGTAACTTGAATACTTCTCTTTTTTCTAGGCATCTATAACCAGTGTTTGTGTTTGTATTATATATTTATAGATATAGATATATAGCTATAGCTATAGATAGATAGTTATTTTTATCTGTAAGGTGCTTTAAAGCAGTTTATCTTGAAAGGCGCTATATAATAGATATTGATTGATTGAGAAGCCCTTATTCAGATGTGCCGAAACCTGGTTTGGACATTCTTTAGCACACGTTAGTGTTCGGTAAATGATTTTTGTCTTGCATTGTCAGTACCCAAGTAACTGTGTGAAAATGAATTGCTCAAGCTGGCCAATTGCATTGTTGTTTCCCTCCCCATAGGGTTTGTGATGGATAACAACCTGTCCAGGCACACCTTTGGATTCATACAGAGCAGACTGTTCCCTTTCTACTTCCACATTGGCTCTGCGTGCGCCTTCTTCAACTTGACCATCTTTGCCATGTATCACCCCAGCGACCTTCTCAGTGAGGAGGAGACCTTCCAGGTACAGAGCACCAGGGTTTCATTGCCTTGCAAGTCAGGTGTCTCATCAAGCAGAAACTGCATGATGAAACCGCAGCAGTCATCGCTGTGATCTCGAGTGCCTGTGATAACAGTGCTGTGTGACAGTGGACTGAGCTGACAAATGATGATGTATTAAGAATGTAAAAATGAAAAATAATAAAAATACATACAAACATTTTTACAGTTGACTGTGGCAAGGAGGACTTAATTAGGAAATGAGTAACACACTTTTAATCATTTTATCAGTAGATTTTTTTTACAAATTTGGAAAATTTACGAAGATGGTGGCTTTGACAGGGTTATTTATTTCTCAATTTAACATTAACATTTTCTCCAAAGCTCACAACGTGCTAGGGATACGCCAAGCACTGTAACAAAATGAAAGCTATCCTAACAGTATAATTAATGAAAAAATGTAAACAGGTAGATGACGCCAGTTAAAAATGCTCATTAAAAAAAAAAAATTACAAATTTGCCTGTCCTGAAATGAGGACCGTGGCACTAAGTGGGTTAACCCTTCCTTCGTTTTCCCCCTTTTCAGATCTTCATCTTCTTTGTGTGCGTCACAGTAGCTGCGGTCAACGCCCAGTGGTTCGGTCAGATGACCTCGGAGATCATGGCTGATATGCATCTGATTGAGCAGGGCTGCGGGCTGGGTCATGACATCGGCCTGTCCTCAAACCAAGAGGCCTATGCCAAGCTCAGCGAGGCGGACCCCAAATACAAAAAGCTGGCCAGCAAGCTGACCCTGTACCACAGCCTCTCCTCCCTCTGCAACCTCTGCTGCATCCTCTGCAACGGCACCAGTCTCTACTACCTGGCTGCTAACATGTCCACGCTGTAATGTAGAGGCGCCTGTCTTTTAATAGATTTGTGACAGCTGAGAGACACCAATGAAACCTGAATCTTCCACCAAAGTTTTTTATTTGCGTGCTGTATAGTTTAAAGATGAACCAGGTGTGTGTCGCCCCGTGCGAGTGCACGTTACTTTACAGAAGTTCCGTTTCAGATACCAAAGAAAGCACTGACAAGTGTCATTAAAATGACTTTATCATCCTGCTGTTTCATTTCTTACCTGTGTACAGCATCCTGTTGTGTGTGCTTCTCTATTGTTGCTTTTTTAGATTGTTGTTTACCACTTCCACCATCACAACTACTAGCTCAGGGACATGCAGAGTGTAGACAGTGGATATGAACAGCAGCATGCGGTGGCTATGCCAGTGAGACATTGGTATGTAACTTCACAAAAAGCATGGGGACAGCACTCTTAGCTCTTTGTATGTATTGGAACTCCCTTACATGCCCCTCTGATGTAAATGCTTTGCTGGTGGTAGAGCATATTATTTTAGGCTGAACTGAATCGCCTCACATTTTTAGGAATTAATTGTGTGTATGTTTTGCAGGTAACCTCGTGGATTGTGAGAACACAACCATTTTCAAAAATCTGTTGCTTTTTGTTTTTAAGACCTTAAATCTTGACGTTGCAGCATCTTTAAATATTTTATTCAGGAAAAACATATCAGAATCAAGTGCATTTTAAAGGGGTGATAACCAAGGCTTCAAAATGCATTTTCTTATTAACTATCAACATTATCACTAGACATGCCTTTGCTTGTGCTCAAGACCTCTTGGCTTCTTGCTTGTTTAGTTTACTTCTGACCCTGAATCAGGAAGCTATAGTACTGTATTTGAAAAATCCACAGAAGGGAGCCCGTGATCATGTTTCTTCTTGTTGACAGCACCATCCAAAACCAAGGTCTGATAAGTGTGTATTTAACATCATGATATAACACATACTGTGAAAGCATGTTTGTACATTATAGCAGTGTTTAAATGGTGCTGCAATGGACCTAAAACATTTAAATGATGAGGCTTTTCATAAATTATCCGTTTGAAAATGTATATTTGTACACCCATCAAATCCAATTGTTACAAAAAAAGTGTGCATTAAGTTTAAATTGAGATAAATGATCAAATGCAATTAAAAACAATAATTCATGATTACAAATGGAGTAACGGCCAGTTTTTTGCTTTGTAAAGTGGTAGTTGAAGCACAGGATTATTTTACAAATAGAGAACGAATACTCTACTGTACTTGGAAATGACTGCCAGCAGGGCTTCTGTTATTTACAGTAAACTGTAACAGTTGTCTGTTCAAGAGATGATTTGTTTGGCATTCAGTTTGGAATTCAGTTTGATTATTGTACAGATTAAATAAAGTAAATAAAGCAGACAAGGTTAGTAAAATTCGTCAAACAAAAAACAACAATTTGGGGGGAGAAAGCTGGCCTGCTTCTCAATCTGTGTCTCATCTCCTGGTTTAGATCATTCTGCTGTTGACAGCAGCAGCTTTTCAAATTGAACGTGACTGTGTGGAACAATGCAGCTTTAAGAACGCCACAATGACGAGCTTGACTGAAATGATTTTATAACTGTAGTCCAGGTACTCAAGCGCAGGGTACAGTATATTTAGTCTTGCAGATAACAGGATGGGGGTCTAAAATCCAAGGACAATCAAGTTTCACCTACTGGGTGCCAACAAACTAGACGCCCATGGGTTTAAATTGAAGCCTCTGTATGCCATTTCAATGTTAATATTGTCCCTGAATGACTTGCTGCTGCTGTATGACCTCTGAACAGGAAGATGAAGGGCATCAGCTCGGCACGGTTTCACAAGGATTTTCAGAAAGCCACTTGAGTCCTGTGTTCACCTGAGACAGCCTGATGAACGTCGTGCAATTTAACACGATGGAGATCTCCTTTTCTTTATAAACCCCCTTCTCCTCAGCTGCTCCTCGCTTCAGGTAAACAGGTATCCTTTATTATGTGGTTCGTTTCAGCCGATGCACTTTCTTATCAGACAGGAAATCCTTGCAGAAAGAGGAACCTTTCACCAATATTATAAAGTTGGCAGTGCCCGCTTTGATGAAATACCTTTAAAAAAAAAAAAAAAAAAACAACAAATGAAAAGTAGATGATTCATATTATACATGCCATGATACAGGTGGTCTCACTAGAAAAATATCCACCAATTTCAGCTGGTACACCAGATTAAACCATTAACCCCGGTAACACTCCGAGTGGATGTAAGGAATAGCACATAGGACAGGTTAATACTGTACTTACAATCTGGTGTGTCAGCTGAACTAGACCACATGGGTGCGTCAAACTTCTTATATACAAAGTGAATCTAAATAACAATACGTTAATACTAGTTAAGAAAACGGAAATGCATTCTCAACCAGTCACTGGAGGGAAATTCACATTTACCTGTCATGCTTCAAAACTTCCAGCAGTGTGTGCTCTGGGTTAACCTGGTAAACCTCTTCTCTCTCCTCATCTTCAAAATACAGCTGGGACACAAAGCACACAGGTTTTATTCTTTCGTATGATTCAGTTTCCATGTTTTACCAACACGACAAACAGCAGGGTCTATTCCATTCATCTCAATAGGTCTGTTATTGAAATGGTTCAACGAGGAACCTCCCTTTCCTTATAGAGCCTCCCGAAGCAGGTCAGGGCTGTGCTTGTGTGCCTCACCTGCAGGTCCTGCGGGTTGTATTTCCTCTCTGTATCCCATCGGGGAAGCTCTTCACCGAACATCACTGTTATATGATCCAGGAATCTGAAAGTGAATTCAACATTAACCTCTACGTACTGAATTTTATATGAACAGATATGATATTTGACATGTTTCTAGTTTCTGATTGTATTTTTGGCAATACACAGTGTAAACAGTGCAACTGTGCATGAGACAGTGTTTGCTTACTTACTAAATTACCCTGTCTGATCTGATCTAGCACATGCTGCCTATGTCTATGGCAGCTCCTGAACTAAGGTTAAAGCATCATACAGATTATATCAAAAAGCAATATTTGAGCAAATGAAGCCATTTACTGTTAGCATGCACTCTGGTCTTCCACATGGGTCCTGTGTTTTGGGGGATGGCTCAGCGAGGGGGTGCAGTCTCACCTTGCTCCTTCGTGAAAGGCGGAGATGAAGTCTGTTTGCCCGTACTCCGGGTACAGGAAGAGCACAGGCCAGTTCATACTGCCGCTCTCATCCAGAAACACACTGGCTCCCGTGGCGTTCTCTGAGCTGATCCCGTCAAGAGAGAGCTCCGCCAGGGCTCCAGACACCCCCTCTTCATCCTCCTCGTCATCGGAGCTGCGTCTCCGGGGCTTAGCTGGGGCGAACAGCTTGATCTTTCGATCCTGTGTCGTTGGGAAGACACTGGATTAAAGGGATGACTGGAAATCTTAAACAGGGGTGTCAGTTTCCATTTCATTTCCGAAACGTTTAGACTTTAACATGCTGGGAATGTTTGTCACCATCAGAATATTTGTGTATCAGACTGTATGCGTGCAGTGGGCAGCAGTGTGGAGTAGTGGTTAGGGCTCTGGACTCTTGACCGGAGGGTTGTGGGTTCAGGGTTCAATCCCAGGTGGGGGACACTGGTGCTGTACCCTCGAGCAAGGTACTTTACCTAGATTTCTCCAGTAAAAACCCAACTGTATAAATGGGTACTTGTATGTAAAAATAATGTGATATCTTGTAACAATTGTAAGTCGCCCTGGATAAGGGCGTCTGCTAATAAATAAATAACAATAATAATGCGTACACCATTTAACTGCATATGGAAAAGACTGTAAAGAAATACCAAACCTGAAATAAACTGGCCTGCACCACACTAAGGCTAACACCTATATCTGGCCTGCATATTTTTGTCAATGGTTAAACGTTCAGGCAAACCTCTAAAACGCTTAACACTTGGCTAATAACACCACTAACGGTAACATTTAAACATCCCAGTCCCAAAAATGAACCCAAATAGAATGTGTTCAGTATTTTACATCATCCAAACGCTGACTGGACTGTTAGTTTTGCAGATGGATGTGTCACTAACAACATGGTTTTAAAGTGCCTTGTGAGACCTCTCAAGACTCACTTTGATTGCTTTCAGCAAGGCTGCTTTCTCACACTGCTTCTTTTTCTCTTTTAGTTTTGATTTCCTGGCGTCTCGTTCCCAAGTTCTCTATAGATTTAGAACAACAACAACAACAACAACAACAACAACAACAACATTACAAAACACACATGTACAGAAACAGTAAGCTGGTGATCAAAGCATCTTGGTTGAAAATGAACAGGTTAAACTTACATTATAAATCATGTATGATAAAGTAACTGACGTTAACAGATGTCACTCCGTGCAAAGAATATACACGCAATGATAAAGTTATCAAAAAAACTTTATGTTAAGTAGTGCAGTAGTTCCTGAGTACATGCTTGGTTTTTGTGAGTTACAATAAATGAATCCATCATGTGTAGAGTGTCCTATTGTTAGAGAAATAATTTTGCACAGTTTGAGAACACTGCATGAGATCTCTTATCAAGAGACCCTACCCTACACACAATGTAATAACTTCTACAAGGAGATGTTTTGTAACAAGGCAAGGCTCACTCTTAGCTGGTCAGCTTGCAGTCTGAGCTCCAGAAGCTTCTTCTCTTTGGGATCAGCTCTCAGCCCTTCGTCGCACCAGGAGATTGCTTCGCTGTATTTTTTTAATTCGACGAGGCACAAAGCACCTGATTCAGAAAGAAAAACAATATAACAATACACTAAACAAAACATAAGAAGTGTGCCACTTACTAGAGTAATGAATCGAGGTACTTCTGATCGTGATGCATAACCAAAAACGACATGCACATGTTCTATTATTAATAACACTCACCTCGGATTATGGCTTTTAGGTGGTCTGGCTTTAGCTTCTTTGCTGCTAATGCATCATTCAATGCAGAACGAAAGTTACCTGGAGTGAAAGAAAGTGAAACAATTGAACTTGGAAGCTTGCTTTCATGTACCCAGATTAGTGGAAATCTTGGACTACTTTACAGAACACGGGTATCAGTAAAACAAGCAGTAACAAAACATGTCTTTGAATGAATAAACAAATAAACACAAGAAAAAAGCAGAAAGAACCATACAAATGTACAATACTGATAACCCAAATGTCTGCCCTAACTGCAAACAATTTCCTAGGCAATTGCTTTAGGCTGACTAGGTCCTGTGATCCAACCGGATTCTCAGTTCATTACCAATGAGATAACACAGTGCATTTGAATGTGTGAGCAGGAACCCTATGGCTGTACTGCTGGAGTACCCAGGTGAAACTGTGCGGCCGCTCGGTTGGTGTGGAGGACTGCATTCAGATCTGTGTCTCCACACTTCTTCTTCAGCCCTTCGGAGTAGGAAGCGATGGCCTTCTTGTACTTCTTCTCCTTGAAATAGTCGTTCCCCTCGTTTTTGTAGGTCGTGGCTTGCTCTGAGAAAAGGGGTTTAAAGCACCGGGGGATGGGGTGAAGACCTTGTAAGATAGTACCGTACAATCTAACAGAGACACGTACTAAACACTTTTTACAGGCGTGCTAATCAATGCTTTACAATCCATTTCTATTCATTATCTGTAATAATAATATGTGCTGAAGACCTATGCAAATACATCAAATAGAATGCCATCAGATAGACTGCAGCAGCCTGCTACACATGATGCCGCTGGGTAACAGGAAGTAGCAACATCTTTTCAGTTACCTTCTAGGGGTGTATCATCGCTGAAAATGATGGACTGCAGACAGGCAAGCTCTGGATTCTTCACTGGGTCAATGTCCTCTGGAGGTTTCTTCATGAACATGGGGACCTTCTCAAACTCCTGGAAAACAGAGAGAGCGCAGAGACAATGTACAGCATGATGAATGTTGATTGTGAAGGGCAGTAACAGCAGAGAGAAAGACATCGATTTCCTCAGCATTACCTGCTGGAATATTTTGTCCCTCAGCGGTACCTTTCAGAATGGCCACATTAAACCTTTTTTTCCCAGTTTCAAAGCCAGCCATTTGAGGCTGAGAAATCCCCAATCTTGTGTTTTTCAGCTGCTTTCAAAGCATATGCTTTAAGCATGTTATTGCTCACTACACACCCTTCATCCCTTTCCTCGATCATCCAGTCAAAATCATCTTGGTCCATATCATTAGATAAAGGTTCCCTGCCTTGGTGCAGAGATCGCAATTGCTTGTTTTTTCCGTGGCTCAGAGCTCTCAATTCGAATTCTCTTTGTACCCACTCACGAATCCGACGCCGATCAATTTGGAACTCCCGCGATAATTTTGATTGTGTTGCCTCCAGCAGTCAACGATTTCAAGTTTAATTGCAAGTGTATAACTTCTCTTTGGTGGCTTGTTAAAGTAATGCAAGTGCTGGGCAGGGATATTGCTATAGTCCAATGCACAGAGCATGCAATAGTTTTTTTTTTTTCTATTCACGTGAGCCGCAAAATTTCCCCTCAGGCATTGTTATAAAAAATAATAATAATAATATAAAATAAAAAAGTAAATTAAATGTGAAAATGTGAGCTTCGGCTAAAAAAAGGGGGTCGTTCAGAACGGGGTGTTGACTCCGCAGAATCCGGTATCTACGATTATATACTAGTGTAGACAGCGTACGTGAGCACTTTGTATTTTTCATTTTATTCTAATAGTTTAATCACTTTATATTTATTTTATTTTCTTTAGTGTTGTGTGTCGGATTTCTCGACTTTCTTTGACCATTTAAAGCGCATTTGAAAGTAAGCCACCCCAGTATATTGGACCGGGCTGGTGTGGTTTACCTCACCTCCTCCCAGGTCTTCTCATTAAACCCTCCTTTGTACTTCTGTGTGGTGAATTTATCCATGAACTCGTCCATACAATCATCGTCGGGTTCATTCTGTGTTTGAGAGGCCATTTCCCCCGGTGAAAGTGTTTTATCTAGTGACTAAAACAGGTAATTTCTCGCTATCCTTTTACAGCATGCTTGTACTAACTGTACATTCACTGTGTCACTCACAACACACACGAAGAAAACGTGCTTCCGGCGGTGTTTCAGCAATAACACTCCCTCGGAATATTGCATCAGCGGTAGAGATCCGTGCGTGTTTGTAAAGAACAATCGATAAAATTAATTACAAAACTAAATTAAAATTTTATATATACAGCCCAACTGCTACTTAAATTGAGAGTTTTATATATATAAAGAGGCTGCATTGTTTGCACAAACATACAAATAAAAATGATTATTATTTAATTTTGTGTTACATGCAAAGCACTTACAATACTGAGCAAAAAAATAGTGTCAAGTTCCCTCTCGGTGCCTTTTTACCAGCCTCTCTGTCTTTTCAGTGGCGTCCATCTGTAGCAGTGGTAGGTGTGCTTAATAATATTTGTGATTGTTTCTGGTCTACACTCCATAACCAAACATTAAATAAGTGAAACAATGAACAATATAGTGTTTCAATATGTTGCCCAAGCCCTTCTTCAATCCTGGAGAGAACTGAAGGGTCCCAGGATGTGTTAAGCAGACACTTCTATTTGAGAAGCCGTTGGTGCAAGTACTTGATAACTCACACCTTTTTGAAACAGAGAGAAACGTGTGTTTGAAGTTAGCGACGGTCTGTGATTGTAATCAGAGTTAGTTCAGGTTCTTCTCTGCCAGCTTGCATTAACACTGCTACATGGAGAGGTCTGAAACATACACACATGAAACTGCATTTATAAGACAGCTGTTTCCAAGGCAACTAACATGTACTTCCACTAGTGGCTTCAATGATTACATCAAGGATGTACAGCAAATACCAATAAGACACACGATACAATATATAAAAATCTCTTTATTAGCAGCAGCAGGAGTAATTTTTTAGAAACCAGTGCCACACACACGATTACACTGGAGCACACCTCAATCACACAGTCTGTACATTACTCAGAAAGTCAAAAACGCCCTCTCTGGTGAGGAACACTGTCTCCCCTGTATTCTGACAGCAGACTTCAAAGTGAGGCTGGTCTTCCAGGATTCTCCTACCAGCCACTACAACATAGGGGTACCCCAGCCTGCTGGCATCCTTCAGCCTCTTCCCGATGGTGAGCTGAGTCCTGTCATCCAGCAGCACCTCTCCCCTCAGAGCGGGCACAGCCTCCCCCAGCCCATCGTACAGAGCATCCACCAGCCCTGCCGCCTCCTCCTCTTTGCTCCCCTTCTTGGGAGGCACAATGCAGACCTGGTAGGGGGCGAGGAGTCCTGGCCAGCGGATGCTATCCTCAGTGGACAGCACCTCGATGGAGGCCGCCAGGATCCGGGTGACCCCGAGCCCGAAGCAGCCCATCTCCGTTACAGCAGGCTTGTTCTGCGGCGTGTTGTACGAGGCACTGAAAATGGAAGAGTACTTGGTCCCCAGGTAGAAGGTGTGCCCTACCTCGATGCCTTTGGTCTCAGTCAGCTTCCCGCGGCACACCGGGCAGTCCGCTTCACCCGCTTGCACGGTCTCTACGTTGGCTGAGAAGCTGCAGTTCGCACATATCAAGAGCCGGTCTTCCCCGATGTCAGCTGGCAGCTGGAACTCATGGGACAGCTTGCCCCCGATGCTGCCTGTGTCTGCCCGCACCTTGACGAAGCTCAGCCCTAGCCGCTCAAACAGGTGGCAGTAGGCCTGGCAGACTGTATCGTAGGTCTGCCTGGCTGCCTCCTCCGACACATCGAAGGTGTACATGTCTTTCATGTAGAACTCCCGGCCACGCAGCAGCCCAAAGCGAGGCTTCGGCTCGTCCCGGAACTTCCTGGTGATCTGGTAGAGCAGGAGGGGGAGCTGCCTGTAGGAGAGGCTGCCCAGGGAGGCTATCAGCTCAGTCACGGCTTCCTCGTGGGTGGGCCCCAGGCAGTACTCCCCGTTGTGCCGGTCCTGGAGGCGGAACAGCTCCTTGCCCATCAGGTCCCAGCGCTCGCTCCTCTTCCACAGGTCAGCGGTGCACAGGCTGGGCATGTTGAGCTTCTGCCCTCCGATGGCTCGCATCTCCTGGTCGATCACTCGCACCAGCTTCTCCATGGCTCTCAGCGTGTGGGGTAGGTAGTAGTAGCAGCCCGGGCTGGCTGGGTGGATGAGCCCCGCTCGCAGCATCAGCCGCTGGCTCCTGCAGGTCAGTTCTCCCTGCCGGCCCTCCACTCCCAGCTCCCTGTCCTCCCGTAGGTTTGCCGGCTGGAACAGGCGAGACACCAGGAGCCGCCCGGGCCGGCCGTGTCCCTGACCGCAGTGCTGGAGTCTGCAGGGCTGGAGGCAGGCTGCGAAGTGAAGAAACTCTTTGGAGCATTGCCTGAGAAGCATTTCCATCATGGGTGCAGATGCAATCAAACTGTGAAAAAGAAACAGAGAACTGTTTCACTGGGTTAAGCATTTATCCATAGAAAAAAAAAAAAAATCATATATATTACACTGGCTACAGATATTTTTTTCTGATATCTTATACCATGCCATTTATTTTGAATACAAATCTGTTATCCTTTATCTGAAATAATACATCATCTTAATTATGGTCAACAACTGAACGATAATATTCAAGTTTTGAGTCAATTAATATGCACAACACAAAACCCCAAGTTCTTATTGCTGTTGAGAACAAGCTCTATTGCTGAGTGTACTGAAAAGACACATTCCCTGAGACCCTGCAGCGCAGCTCCTCCTAAACACGTTCTGCCTGGGGCGGTTTTATGGTTTCCTGGTTCATAAATTAGTCAAGGTGCTCCCATACAGTACATGTTCTGTGAAATGTAATTATATCTGACCTTAAAGCATTTAAAAAAAAAATCTTTAGAAATTAAAACATTTTGATACTGGATTTATAAAAGTGCCCATATGTGACGTAATAAAATTTGATGTCAGAGGCGAAGAGTCACCTGATTCTTCTCAGCTATGCGCTCAGCTTCCCTTTTGTTTAACCAGATTAGTACAGTATAATGCAAACTGACTGCAGCATGCCAAGGTTAATCAATATGCAATGTATTTTCTATATAAACATAACTTACAGTTGCATACCGGTAACTATACAGCGTAAAGAGTGTTATGACACATACAGTTTGCAATAGAATGCCAAGGTCAAAACGTGTATGTTTCTTTGAGAGATTCATCGTGAGCAAGATACTGTCTGTGCTGATTGTGTTGGATAGTCAGATAAGCAATACGGGCAGAATTATTATGATCGCAACTTGGACAGAACTATACCGTGGCAACATACACATTGGTCACTTTCAATCTGGAATTGAATCACCAGAATATACATAGGAAGAACAAAAGTCTTACCAGCAGTCCAGTGAGGTAATGAAACGCGCTCCCTCAAGGTTATCACAGTTTCAATGAATTCTAATTGTGGCGTGTGTAGTTTTCCGTATATGAAATACGAAACGTCCCTCTGTAAACTGCATGCGATTTACATTATTTCCACTGGTACTACGCTGTGAAACTCATGGCACGGACGCCGAAGAGGGACAAACCACCATTGTAAACGCAGGCGGTGAAATATTTACTGTAAAGACGGCGATACAGCTGATGAGCCGCTCCATTGCAACAGTAGAGGGTGACAGCAAGGTGCGTTATAGAGAGCTTTGAATTCCAATAATAATAGTACAATTATTACAGTTTAATATTTTGTTTTCATACATTATGTAAACCGATTAGTTCATTACATTATACAAACAAAGTTTGCAGTACGTTTTGAAGTGTCAGCTTTGTTTAAGAGAGAACTAGAAACAGAGCATTTGTAAGAGGGTTTCATTGGTTCATTCATTTTAAACAATCTTTAATCGAAAGATAGTGACATAAACACACATTTGTATTTATTAAAAAAAAAAAAAAACATCCAAGATTTATTTTATACAAACATTCCATTCACTGTACAGCCCCATGAGTCCGCAGAGAAGCCCACAGTGTAAAGGTGTGTGTATCAGCTGTGCTGTGCTGAAGCAGTCTACCCCGTTAACCTGAGGAATAATAATAAGCAAACAATAAATAAGCCAGAGCAGCTGTGTCTGTCTGGTACAATTCCCAATGTCTGATCTTTACATCTTTAACAGAGGTCAGTGTGTTTGATTGACCGGTCAGGCGATAAGTGTGGTCTTTGCTTTTACTTAGCAATAACTTTTAATTACAGTACAAATAGCTTTCAATTCAACACAACAATGACAGTTTCTTTACTTTTTGCTTTTCTACTTGTTTGCCTGCCTGCCTGCCTATCTGCCTGTATGCCTGCCTGCCTATCTGCCTGTATGCCTGCCTGCCTGCCTGCCTGCCTGCCTGCCTGCCTGCCTGCCTGCCTGCCTGTGCATGTGTTATAAGGAGTAGGACCTCCCCAGCTGTTTCTTTTGTCCTGGCTGCATGGTTTCCAGTAGCCTCCTCACCAGCTCCAGCTTGCCGGCCCGGATCATGGCTCTGGAGAGCTCGCTGATGTCCGCGGTGTGTGTCCGGCACAGCAGCTGCAGCTCCTGCTTCACCAGCTCGGGACGGTGCCTCTCCTCCGCTCTCCGCATGCACTCCTCCACCTCGGTGATGGCAGCCCCCGGGTCCAGCTTCCTCTGGATGAAGAGGGCGAGCAGGGTCTCCAGGAGACAGTGGAATCCCTCTGCATGGGCAGAGCCCGGCTCTTCAAGCTCCATGGCTCTCTTGAAGCACTCGGCTGCGTTCTGCTCCTCCCCCTTCAGCAGCAGGCACTTCCCCCTCAGCAGCTGCAGCTCTGGTAAGGTGTCCCCCAGCTCCAGCTCCATGGCCTTGGCAAAGGAAACCAGAGCGGTGTTGATAGCAGCCTCGTCCACCAGGAGGCGCTCCTGCATGGCGTCCACACCCATGTAGTAGTAGACCTGGCAGTAAGACAACAGTGAGATAGGGGTAGGGTTAGGGGTAGGGGTAGTGGTAGGGGTAGGGTTAGGGGTAGGGGTAGGGTTAGAGTTGCCTCCTGTCCCTGTTTTTCCCGGATCATCCCGGTTTTGAGAAAATATCCTGGGATTTCAATATGCCTTCCCAAGATTCTAAAAGCTCCTATATCTTAATCTCATCCCGGATTTTAATGTTCTGCTTCCACATCCATGTAGTTTACAACAGCAACACCGCAATGCCAGCACCGTAAGGAGCACAAGTTATATAAATCAAGATACAATATTGTTGCAATAAACCTGCAATATTAATGGGTTGTCAGTACTATAGTAGTAATATTATCAATGTTTGCGATTGGATGAATAAGGCTCAAGGTGTCCTCTCTGTCCTCACCTGTCCAATGTCCATGTATGTCTTCAGACAGGGACAGGCCTGCAGGATGTGCTCCAGGTCTGTCTTTGCCTTGCTCAGGTTCTCTCTGTCTGGAACCCCGGCGAGGCCCAGCTTGGCTTGCTCCAGGTCCTTCACGTATGTTGTGATGTAGACCTTAAGATAAAATGAGATAGAGTTCTGCATTAAATTCACTCAAACTGGACTTTGACTTTATATATAGGAGTAAAAACTGTAGAGATATGACACAAATAAAAGCACTCGGATGCCTGCCCATGCATGTGCTGTCTATATGTCCTTGTGTTACATTAAATCACAAGACCACTTTTAATTGTATTTAATTGTACTTGTAGCAGAAAAAGACTAATCTGCATGTAATGGCAGTGTTGTGTGATGTACTGCCGTCACAGATTCTGTCCCCTGTTGAGGAGATGAGATGAGATGAGGTTAAAAGCTCTAAAACCATGAATGCAGACGAGCCCGGCTCTTTTGCATTCTGGTTAAAACGCTTGCTTACAATGTGTGGGGCTGCCAGTTCGCCCTGTTTAAATGCACAAGATTTAAACTTTCATACCCGTCTAGCAGGGCTGTCTCACCTTGGCCCGAGTGCAGTACGCCTGCCAGTTGAGCTCAGGGTCAGGCAGGATATCCAGGGCCATGTTACAGATCCCGGTGGCCATGTCCACCTTCCCCAGGAACAGGAACACCTTGGCCAGCCGGTTCAGTATGAAAGGGGATTCTTTAGCTGTCTCAATGGCCTGCAAATAGGGGAGAACATAATGGCCCATCATGAGTTTATTAGAAAGAAACCCAAGCAGATCTACCACTGAATTTCCAGAAATGACAGCACAATGGGTTGTGGTGCATACTGTACATTGAGGTCCTAACGCAGTTGCAAACTGTCCATTGAAGGTATAGTACCATGGTACTGAAATGGAGTGCCAGTGTGTAGTGGTTCATAAGAGTGGTAAGCCAAAACATGGGTCTTCTTCCAACAGCTCATACCATAGTACCTGCCTGTGTGCTTCCATTACCCCTCAGAGCAGGGGTATCCAAAGCTGGCCCTTCCACTCCTGGTCTCTATGCCAGCCCTGTTCTAGATTGCTTAATTAAACCAATTAGAAAATAAGGTACAGTAATTACCCTGAGGTTGTCCCGCGGTTAACTTTTGTAAGGGGGTCATGCACACACCTTACAGTAGCAGTCCAGGGGGTCTGTGCCGGAGTACCCACAGTCATGGATCCCCATCGGAACCACTGGGAAGGTGTCCTGGCGTTCCAGCATCAACCCAATATAGCACCAGGCAAGGGCTTAAGGGGCAAGCGAACACACGTACATTAGAGCATGCATGTTTCAGTCCATGAGTGTTTACTGCAAATACACAAATACACAGCTTTTTTACTGTTCATGAACACTGTTCCTGCCTGTGATTTTGCAAAGTTTAGTATTTACAATAGATGGTAGTGTTTATGTTAGTCAATGACGTACACTCTAACAAGTATTGGGACAGTCAGTAATAGGGTAAAGCCAGGGTTTGCCAATGCTTTGAGAGTAGTGTATTTCCAAGACACTTAACTGTAAATACAGAGGAATGATGCTAGTTTTTACTAAGCGTCAGCTCATATACAGTGTTCTTCTTCAGTCCGGCTGACTGTGTTAACTACCTTTGTAATGCAGGTTGCTGGATTTCATGGCTTCGTGCAGCAGCTTCACTGTCCTGCTGAAGGAGGTCATTCTCTTGTGTTCAGAATCCTCCTGGTCCTTCAGCATTCCGTCCAGTCTGTGAAAGACAAGGGGCTTAGTGTGGACCTGAGACACAAGACAGGTGTGTGTGGAGCTCAATCTGCAATGCAGAGGGGCAGCTGTCCTATACCAAGATTGTATTGTGCTTTACAATACAATACAATACAATACAATACAATACAATACAAATACATTTTTATAGAACACAACTAAGAGTTTTGCATTTTCTGATCCCAAAGAACATGTATTAAGCTTCCCTACCTTATATGCATTGTTGCCATTGTGAAATACCAACTTCTTTTCTCTTCCAAGGGGATCTGAAGAACACCAGCATGATTATTAATACATAATAAAGTTTAAAAACCCACATGCAGCAGACCAGAGCATTCAGGATCTTGACCGCATATCAGTTTTTGGTGTTAAATATTTTATGAGGATACACAAAATGAGTACAATGAAGTTTGCCAGGAAGCCAAACTAACCTCTACCAACCCTCTCTGTATTGGATATTGATTATTGATTGTCTGTTCAGCCAATCAGAGGTTTGCTCAGGATACCCATAGTACTGTGCGAGAGACCTACAACCAATCATATCCATGCTATCTCAAAGCAGAGTCAAAGAAGTCAGTTAGCTATTTTGTCTCTTTCCTGGTTGCAATAGATGTGTTCCACTGTACTGCGTATATACAAGTATACGCCTTCATGACCACATGGTAACACATGGTTCATTTTCAATGAACTTAGCACATGCTAAGAGTCAAGCTGCTCACCTCCTGGCCCCCATAAGCGATGGCCTTGTCGTACAGTTTAACGGCTGTGATCAGTTTTTCCAGATGCTCCTGCTCGGTATTCAGACCCACATCGTAAGCATGGGCATAGGCCTGCTCTGCCAGACAGCGGGCTGCCTGAAGCCTGGGCTTCACCTCGCCGGCCTCCCCAGCCCCCATCCCCATCAGACCAAACACCTTCTCCACACTCTCTGCCCCCTCCGGCTCTTTCTTCAGCTGGTCGTACACGTAGCCCAGGTTGGCCCAGGCGTTGAGGTTCCTGGGGTCCTCCTTGCAGATGTTCAGGAACGTCTCCTCGGCCAGGCTCAGCTCCTCCAGGTGGAAGGCAAAGAGCCCCAGCAGGTTCCTCACTGCGAACTGCTGAGAACCGGTCTCCGATTCGAGCTCGGACTGCAGGCTGTCCCTCTTCAGCACCATGTCTCTCCTCCTGAGCTTGGCCGGGGTGAGTGATTCGCAGTTCAGGTTGAGCTCCAGGTGGAAGTGTCCAGGAATGTAGTCCATCTCATCGATCAGGGTCTCGATGTCTGTGTCTGCGCTACTTTCCTCCATGTTCAGTATACTGAAGCACAGGCAGGGTGTTTGCTCTCCCCTGTACTCCTGTCTGCTTGCATCATTTGTAGGTGGATGTGGATTTGTACCTGAAATTCTGGTTTATTGCAGTTCAAGCTGGCAATGGGAGCTGCTGAACCTGAATGGGAGCGGCTTGAGTTGCAGGTTTCTTTTTTGCTTAATATGACTTCACTTTTTCATAAACCAGTGCACACACTTGCAGAAGGCTCTCATAATCACTGTGTAAAGTATTTGTAAAACAGGTATAAAATCAACAGCTCATTGAATTATACTGAAATGCAGTCATGAGCATTCTCTAGCGTATAGTTTAAAATACACATTTGGAGAAGATTTGTAAAAAAAAAAAATCAAGGCAGTTTTTCATGATCACAGTGCAGAGTGTGACAGACTGAAGTGATCAGTGAATAAGGGTCCATTAATAAAGGTCCCATCTTTCATTTGATCCTCATTCATTCATGCATGTGTGTGTACAGGATTTGTGTTTTTTGTATAACAGTGGGGATGAAGACAGTGTTTCTTTACCTCATGGTAGTGGGAATGTTTCACACAGAATAGAGATTACTAATGTTCCTTTATTTGATCAGATGATGGTAAGTCGCTATTGCACATTGCTTCGGCTGTGTACTGAACAGATAACTGCCCGTAGAATATAACCAATCAAGCAGGTCCAGCTCCTAAACCCAGTAACAGAAATGAGAGGAACCTTCCGCTATTACTACAGAAGTGTAATCAGGTGGTAAAATGGACTGACCATCATAACGTTCACTTCAAGCGCTAATCTACTGCTATTTCTCGAAAGAAAAAAACAACCCGCAGTTAAAAAAAATAATAATAAAAAAATGATTTATCTATCTATCTATCTATCTATCTATCTATCTATCTATCTATCTATCTATCTATCTATCTATATATATATATATCTATATATATATATATAAACTGATAAACTGATCAGATTCTGCATAGAATCTGCGCAGAATGATCTCCTTGAACGCACGCAGAGATTCCAAATGGTCATGTGATCACATCCATCCACACTAATGTAGAGGCTATTTTTGAATGTTAGTCACATTCTCTGTTATCAGATTATAGTACAGTACTGTAGTTATGGAACTAAAACGGTGACCCGGTGACCCTAAGGGTCAATTGCAGCGTGCCAGTGACTTAGTCTGCATAAAGAGGACTAAAATGCGTCTAGCAAATCTAGCAGCTCTGTACTCTGAGACTAAAATGCAGTCTAGCAAATCTATCAGCTCTGTACTAAATTAGTCCTGATTGCAGCATACCAAACAACTAATCCTGAAAATTGAAATAAATTGAAATAAAATAAAATAGCCCATTGCTGCTTGACACTGAACGTTAAGTTCTACATGTGTTGTTTTTATTTAATACGTATTACACTGACATTTCAGGTTAAATTGAATACATCTTTTTATTATTTAAATACACAGTATCTTATTGCACAGCACTTTATTAAAGTGTTTACAATATTTTAATGAAAAAAAAGAAACCAATCTTATCAGAACACTTTGTTCCTCAACCATAAATAAATTAGACAAAAAGAAAAGGATGCCACATTGCTATAGTAGTGTATTTAACCTACCGGATACATTCGCTGTCTACCTAAGAAAATGAAGAATTGCTTAATATAGTGTATCAACAATATATTAAGGTACATTATATCCTTACATAGTGCAATTGTCAATTTTATTAAGGACAGTTCTGCGACTCGGCGAGCGAACCTTACTGAACCAAATGCTTCAAAGGGTTCAGTAAGGTTCAAAAGGCTTCACTTTTCACTTGTTTTTAGACGTGTGCAGCTAGAGGAGGTTTCAGCAGTATAGTGCAGCATGTTGGAAGTTAAACCTGGATGCCTGCAGGGCTGAGCCTCAGGGAAGTGGCTGTGATTCTCTGTCCCTGTCTCAGAGCTCTACTCCGGGTCCCGGGACCTACGGGAAAGGAGGCATCCCCTCCGTCTCGCTGGAGGAGAGGCAGAGGCAATCACCAGGGGCCCTCGGGTCAATGGACTTCAATCCCAGCGCTGAGCGATCTCTACAAAGCTCTGTGAGTATTTAACTGCTACAAATAATGTGCATGAGCCCCCTACAGAAATGTCTTACAAAGTGCAGTAGCTTTACAAAAGTGCATTCGTTGACTTGCAACCCAGCAGCTTTGTATTATGTGCTCTTCAGTTTTGAATTATGCTGCTCAATGGGAAGTGTGCTACACAATAATGCATTTGAGCGAGCAGTATGACAGATAATGATTGTAGGGTTGATTGATTTAAATGGTGGTGGGCCCAATTACCATCACTCTTGTGGAGTTGTGCCAAGGTTATAAATTAAATGTAACCATGTCCATGAGCCTCTTCTGTGTGTTTACACCTGTAACGTTTCATGAAACACAGGGAGGGTCTGAAATACAGGCAGTATTTAGATCTGCAACTGTAAATATCAGCTGAATAGACCCCAGTATTGTGTGTGTGTGTCTGTGCCCGTGTGAAAGCCAAAGCATGCTGTATTTTGTTCTGATACAGCAGAGTAGCAGTGCTGGGAGACTGTTTCACTCCAATATCACCCAGGCTGTACTTGCTGCAAGTCCCTAAGTGTATGCGATTAAGCTACTGCTGGCTGTCTTTATATATTTGAAATGTTTTGTGTGCAGGAGTGTGACCCGGGGCCAGGCACCTACAAGGTAAAGGATTCACTGCAGGAGCTGCTGAATCGCACAGTCAGCAAGAGAGGACCCTATGACGTGTTCACAGGGCCACGCAGCAGACATGCCTCTACTGGACATTATGTGGTGTTGGTACATATCCTGCAGGCAAATTAATACAATCCACACGTTTGCTAGAGGGTATTAGGGGTTGGTTTGGTCAATCTATACCCTGATAAGCCACAGCTGGATTTCATTGTAGTATTGTCCAGTATCAGGGAATCACTCTGACTGTAACAACCACTTACTGTTTAGTGTTAAGATCACCACAGATAGGTGCAATACAGTATGTTTCCCCAGGGCTTTAACATGCTCTAATAAAACCCAGCTATATCTAAACGTGTTGTATGTCATAAACAACACCAGACCGTTCTTATTAATAACAATCTATAGCGACACAGTGTTATAAGGCAACTGTATAAATATAAAAAAGAATGATGTTTACTTTATATCATGACATGAAGATTGGCTGTAGTAATATGTAGCTAACATGTTATTTTAGCAAAGGGTTATTTCTTGTCAAAGCATGTATAGCTGTTTTATAAATGGATCCTGCTTCAATCACACTTTACCATACCATGCCTTATCGATTTCATTTATACAGCGTCCTTTATGTGCAAGCATCCCAGGGCGCTTTACAAAAAAACCCCCAAAAAAAACCACGAAGCCAAAAGAGGTCCAAACTGCTTGCTATGCAAGGCCAGATCAAAGAGAGCTTAGATTTTAAAATACTGACACACTCAGCATTCCGGATACAAGTGCGAAGTGCGTTCAACAGTGAAGGAGCTCGAACACTGTGTTGGAATGATCAAGAGGCCATCATTTGCCGATCTCAAAGTACGTGCCGGTTTATAGGAAATAAGTAACTCAACTTTGAATTGTTTTACTGTATCTTACCAGAAAACTACCAACCTGGGCCCGGGTCAGTACGAGATCAAGTCTTTTGTGGAAGATTTGCAGAGCAAAGAGAAGAAAAAGAGTGGGGAGTTCAGCTCTCTCTTACAGTACCCCTCCACTCCAACAGAGCGCGTCGGCTGCAGCACCCTCTCTCACTGCCCTCGCCCTGCAGTGAGTCACATCTTTACCTGTCAGTCAATTTACACTGCGCACTGTGCACAATCCAAAGCTTTTCCCACGCAGCTCAATCATACAGTAAACACTTTAAAAATATAACTGAAGTAAACTGTAAAACAGTCAACCCATTTTTATTTCTCAAAACTCAGTTTCATAGGCAGGATCAGCCACTGTTGCTACCAAACAGGCATGTTATTCATCTAGACAGTGAGCTGTTTTCAAAAGGCACTCCTAAACACCAGAGCAACCTCAGCATTTCACACGCCTTTTGGCAGGTAAATTACACACCACGCAGCGCCGATGGGTGCCTGACTAGACAATAGAGATAAATCTCATGTCGGTACACATGCATTTCTTGTCTACCACATGCTATTAGTTCTGCTTCTGGGAGCATGTAATTATGCATTTAAACCGTTAGTTGGTAAGTTTAAAAAAAATAAAAAATAAAAATTGAAATGTCCAGGTTCTTGTGCTACATGGAGAGGGATTGACAGTGTCTGGAAATCACAGTGTTTTTGTATTGAATCACAGTGTCGTCCTGTCTCAATGCAGTGTTGTATGTATTTTTGTATTGAATCACAGTGTAGTCCTATCTCAGTGCAGTGACATGTGCTTTCTTCCTCTGTTTGATGGCAGTGTTTCCCAGGACCGGGCTGGTACAATACTAGCCCTGCTCCGAGACCACAGACCACATACCCGGCTCCCTTCCTCTGCTCCTCCCGATGCACGGACACTAAAGTGAAGAATCTGGTGAGCGCACAGCAGTCAAATATTGTCCTGTATAGCCTTCTATCCCTTAGAAAGGGCACTCCTTTGAAAACCACACTGTTCCAATGCATTTACTGTGCATGTTATTTACCCATGCTATTTGTTTTACTTACCTGTGGTTTGACGCGCTTGCTTGCACTATACATTGCTGTTACTGTTTTAGTGCTTTTTTTAAACTTTGTTCTAGTATGGGGGGGCTCACACACACACAAAGAGACTGCTCATGTTATTTGTGTTCCTGCAGGGATGTTTTTTAATAAGCTATTGGTATCTTTTAAAAACAGTGATTTTGAAAGTCAGAGGAGATGGTGTTGTTATTATAGATCTTGCTCTTGCTTTAGAACCCAGGTCCAGGCCGCTACAACATCCTTGAGAGTGACAGGAGCAGGACAGCCATGGGGCACAGGTCTGCCTTCAAGTCTGAGAGCAAGCGCTACCTCAGCAACCTTGGAAGAGACTTTTGCATGAAGTAAGAAAGGCTGCTTTTCATTTATAAGATCTGTCTGCGTTTTAACCCTTTCATGCATGGCAACCTCATCTGGGGACGGATACAAAAAACCTCTTCTAGTCTTTATATGGGGGCGTGTGGAAGAGACAAAGGCATGATGACCTCATATGAGGATTCCACCCCCTTTCCAAAACAACTTTTATTTCAGCTATTTTCAATATTTCATGCATGAAAGGGTTAAATACAGTATATGGTTGCTAAATCTGGACAGAAAAGAGAACGACATTAACACACCAGACTAGAAACCTGTGAACAGAAGCCCTTCAGTCAAGCTTCCTGTTTCCTGCTGATCTCCTTGTCGTCACAGCAACAGAAACAGAAGTGTTAGCGCCCCCTTTGGAGTGGGGTTCTTGGTGCTGCAATATTTCATGATATGAGCTCCCATTTAGCTATACCATACTGTGGCATGTATTTCTGTCTTCTATACTGTACTGTGGCGTGTATTTGTCTTCTATACCGTACAGTGGTGTGTATTTCTGTTACAAGTGACACATATAATGTATTGAGTTCACAGTGCTAAACTAGGATGTAATATTCAGAGCTCAAATTTAGAAAGCCTCCACTCAGATTCAGATCCCCTAGAGTAGTACACACATCAGTTGCACAGTACTGAAATGAACTGCACTTAACTTTATATCACATTATTGTTCCAGCAGTGAAAAAAAGAAAGAAAAAAAAAAGACAGATTTGTCTGCAGTATGAGATCACTGTCAATGAGGCCTTTGGTTTTGGATATTTGAACTATTATGATGTGGCAAGCGTGGGGATAGCAAAGCTCATTAGACTGAAGAAAATAGATTATGTGCCAATTGTATTGAACCCAACTGCACACTCACTAGGACTGTAGACACAGGCTTCATTGTACAGCCTCTCTCTCTCTCTCATTTTTCTTTTTCTTTTCCTAGAGAGCGTTTACGAGCCCTGAATCTTCCAGCAGACAGGAGAACGTTTCTAATCCCCCCAGAGAAGCCGTATGAAATGAAACCCTTGAACTCTATTGCCACAGCCTAGTCACTCCCTGCCCCTGGGCTTGACCATCGTGCCCATCAGAAAGTCACCAGAACTGTACAAACACAAGACTCAAGAACAACAACAGTCAGCACACACACGCACAGACTTCCAGGGTGCATTTGTATACAGTGTTGCTACTCAGTGTAGGTGTCTGTTTTACAGTTGATAATGTGTTCACAGTATTGGGAATGATAAGAGCTACAGTAGTACCATGCTTGGATTAGGTATATCGGTTAGATTGGCTGGTAATTCAAAAGTGTCATTTGGTGAGCCGCACAGACTCTGACACGTTCCCCTTGTGAACAGGTCCAGGTTGTAATTTTTCAAGTGACAAGTTTCCAGTACTAAAGGTTAGACAAGGACTTAAAAAAAAAAACACAATACAATAAACTTACATTGCAGAATTAATTTATTTGTCACCAAACCATAAACAAATATGAATATGAAAAATGTGACTGGAGCACACAGAACGACAGCCCAAGTCCTGGCCATCTGCAGCGGAATGCAACACAGGTAAGATATAAACTACAACATATACATTTAGAATTCATCTGAACATTTTAAATACATCTTGAAATAATGTTTTCGTCCACCCATAAATACATGGGAAATCTCCCCCCACCGTAAAGTAACTAAATTTCGCTTTTCTTTTAAAATGTTCAAAGCGTTTCTCACGAATATAAACATCTCACCTGAATCAATACATACACTGCTGCATCATAGGCCAGGTTGGGTTCTGTTTTCGTGTGACCTTTCATATGATAAACAATCATTGGTATAACTTGTATTGCACCTTTGTTACAAAACACACGCTTCATAAGTGTGTGTGTGTTTATTGGACATGTACCTTTTATCTTTTCATCACATTTCACTTTCAGACGACTCCTCTAGTAGAAGGGACATGTTATTACACAGAACCTGAAAGTTAACACGGTACAGAAAAATACACAGACAGTAAACCAGCAGATCGTTTTCATAACCCCATTACAGAAAGATTAAACACAATACCACATGAGCTAGGAATGAATACCTCTTTCATGAAGTATGAGAATACGAGTTCATCTGAGTCAAGGCTTGGCAATGAGCAGAGGAGGCCCTGCCCACTGTTTGCCATCGTTCCAAATGGTTCTGAGCTCCTCTTATAGTGTATTGATTGTTATATATTTTTATGAATTGCTGGCCTTTTTTTTTTTTTTTCATTGGTTCCAGGTTCTGGTGAAATCATGTGATACTGTGAACTTTCAACTCTGAAGGGGTAACAATATCACGTGATTTCTTTCAAGGAGCTGAAAACACAGAATAGAGAAAAATAATGTTTCAGAAACAGTACCATCTAGAGGACTGCAGCATGGAAAGGCTGATTTTGCCTGAAGACTATTAAAGAAAATAATCGGTACAAAAAAGTAAATATCACATGACATTAATGTTGAGAACTTTAATGATAAACAACACAAATGAAAGCAAAATACCAGAATTCAAATGAATAAAAGTTGCAATTAGGACGTAATACAGCCGCAAAAAACCCAACCTTTCTCCTTCAGATACATAAGACTTTGCTATACAGTAACAATGATAGAAAATGAAAACTGCTGTATGTATCGGCAGCGTAGGTTACTATATAAAACTTCTACAGCTTTGCATTTGCTTTAACCCCTTTGTGCTTCAGGATTTGTTAAGAGTGCTTATTCCCCCACATTAAAAACAGATCCTTTTCTTCTGTGCTTAGAAATACAGCTGCAAACTTGGTAATGTAGCTTGTGAGGAAGTGTACATACACAGCTTTCACTGAAACTTAGCAGTGAACTATCAGACATATACAGACAAGCTAGTGAAAGCCAGCAGAGAGTAGTCATCAGAAAGGAAATTGGTAATGAAGAGAACTGCACTCGAATCACAATCCATCTCAGCGACATCTACAGACCATTTCAAAAAGAGAAGCATGTGGTGCCTGGTCGAGGCTAAAGAACACATACCAGTATCTGCAGTAAGTGCTCATGTTAACTATACCGCTATGTTAAAAAAGGTTTACAAAATAATTTAGGGTCGGAAGCCTTCAAGTTTATGGTTAATATTAAAATACTGTACCTGGGAGCAAAATAACTGATCCTAAAAAAAATAACTGCAGTATTGCTATCATAAACGGCAGCATTGTAATGCAGACTGCAACAAACGTGCTACAGACAGTTCCTCAGCACTATCCTTTAGGGTTATTATTGTGTATGGGTGCCATGTATTTCCTGTGGAAGGTCAGTGCCTTGCAGACTTGCAGATCTTGTCGTACACCTCCGGGAAGGCCTCCTTGCAGTTGAGCTGCTCTCTCAGCTTCTGGTACAGAGAGCCGTCGAACATCTCCCAGAACTCCTCGCGGTTCATGTACACGTCCACGTACAGCATCTGGAACCTGGAACGCAGACAACAGAGAAAGAAAGAAACTTTCAGACTGGAACTGTGACGATCCGATACATAGGGTTTAGAAGTCACCCGATTGGTTTTCAATTACGCCAAGGCAAAAGCATGCTCTGTAAAGCAATGAAGGGCACAGTAGGAACAGCTGACCATGGAATGCTTGAAACCAAAACACCCTAAACTAATACCCTAATCTGCTGTATATGATGCAAGGTGCCGACCACATTCCCTACAGTCCCCTGTGGCTACCTGCTAATAAACGTAAACTATAAAGCCGCTGGATCTCAGCCCCTCAACAGTAACAAGATCGGAGAGGAAAGACCATCACTGACCCGTGCACCTCTCGCACAAACTTCTCCAGCTGCCTCATGGAGGCCTGCGCCTCAAACTGCTTGGAACTCGGCTCTCCATAGGCCCCGATATCCACATACAGCTCGTCCTCATTGCCCTTGGGGTGGACCATGCCGGGCTGGCTGGGCAGGACGAAGGGACACAGCCACAGGGGGTACACCTGGAGAACACAGGAGGAAGGTTCAGAGACAGCATAGTGCAAGGCAATGTACTGCATATTGCAAATCACCTTGGGGAAAAAAAACCCGCTAGGGATCTGTCTAAATTCCAGTCTATCTGATCTCATGACACAATTCGAAAATAAAAAAATAACAACTGTCTATTATGTTTAATAGTACTGTAGTTCTGGAGTAGAGTTTTAGCTTTTGGGATTCATAATAAGTTAATACGTTGTGTGTGGAAAAAGTTATAAGGCGGTATGGTCATGGCTCCCATCTGCCCCATAATGCCAATTCACTAGCACTTGTATTCTCGTTATAAGGCGGAACACACATTTCACAATCTCTTACTAATGGTTCTCGACCACACCATTAGAAAGGGGGGGATGGGGGGCACTGTAATAAGAGACACCCTGAACGGGACCTATTAACTTATGAATGTAAATGCAAAAGATGGCAAGGACAGGGAGCTGAGAAGAGCGCTCTCACATTGATGTCGTTGTGGAAGGCGCTGATGGATTATTGCTCCAGGTGCTTCATGGGTACCAGCATGTCCTGGACCACGTGGTGCTGCTCATACAGCTTCCGAATCGTCTCTCCCTGGGTCAGCTTCAGAAGAGAGATCTTGGGCGGCACCATCCAGCCGAACAGGTAGCGGAATGCAGGGTGGTTACCGAACGGAATAATGTCCTGTGGCAAAAACACGACCAGGGAGACCTTAGCAAGCTAGTGTTGCATCTTTATCCGACAGGATCATGATGATTTGTGACACAATTTACCATTCACTGTTCTAACAAATAGTAGCCTGAAATTGAAGTGATACTGCCGTCTAAATTATATAAAATGACTTGTATCAGATCAAAAAAGACATCACATTAAAGCTATACTGTTTAGATTATTCCTACAAAATATAGTATAGTGTGTGGATTTTCACCCATTTAAGGTCAGCCTGTATTGTACTTTATATAATGTTCTTTATGCAGAGGTATAAACATACATAAACATGCAAACTAGCAGTCTGAACCCGTTATGTTGACAGTTCTAAACTCTCTTTCTCTCTAAATCATTCAGCACAAAGTTCAGTTAAACCATCAGTCATGCCCGCTGCTCGGAGAGGTGCATTCTAGTAGCCACAGTGTGTACCTGCAGCTCCCAGAAGATGCTGCGAGCGTGTCGGTGATAGTAGTGCCTCAGGGGAATGTACTCCACTCCACTCCGGTTGGCTCTTAAGTAACTCTCCACATGTTTATAGAACCAGAGCTTGTAGTAATGTCCAATGCTGTTGATCTGAGGGAAGAAAGAACAGGAACATTTATTCTGAAATAAGATTTTCCGATGCACGCAGTCCATGTAAGTTCTTCACTATACCGGTCCTCAAAGTCTGCAGCTCTCCTGGTCTTTGTTACAGCTGAACCAACTGAATCTCCTTTCAGGTCAGTTCATTATAACCTCCTCGGTCTTGAGACCACGTTTGTTAGGAGAAAACTAAATCTGGCTGTGAAACACGTTATTTGTTTTACTCAAGACCATGAAACACATACAGAATATATGAGGCCAATATCTGGGACCCAGAAATATTGAACGCTCAGTATTGTGAATGTCTGTACCCGAGGGCTCTCTGGTTGACGACAGCGCAGGATATTTTAAATGAAAAATGTTGTGTACACTGGACAGAAGGACCAAGGATACCCATAAAACCTGGAGGATTCTGGACCTGCATCAACCAGTTTTCTCCCCAGTTGTTACCTTGTCAGACTCCGCCTCCTCAGTCATGACCCCGGTCATTATCACGGCCTGGTCGCGGGAGTACACCAGCCCCTCCACAAACTGGTTCTTCTTGTTGGCAGACTCGCTGGAGAACTTCTGGCAGATCTTCTCCAGCCCGCGCACGGGCTCGTAGCGCAGCCGAACGTACCTGCGGGCCGGGATGATCCTGATCTCCGCAGCCACCAGGAAACCCAGCGTGCCGCAGGACCAGGGCACGGTGTAGAACAGCTCGGAATTCTCCTCCTGCCAGAGCGGGAGCACAGACAGCAGCGGCGGCTTTCAGACACCAAGGGGCTTTGGCAATGTGCTTAAAGCACTTCGACAGGGATGTTCAGAGTTCAAGCAAGAGGACTGGGCAATTGAAAGCTAAACTTGCAGTAAAATCAACCTCAGTGTTAATAGAACTATTCCTTACGCAGCTGCCTAGCAACCAGGCAAAACACTTGGATCAGACTGAAGCGAGGGGGAGAGAGGTAAAGTAGTATTTGAAAATGTATGACATGTTAAACGTGATCAAGATCAATGTTAACAAAACTAAATACATAATATTTATTTATATTCTAACTAATCTTTATATTTTAACATATCGTCATATTTGTGTCGTATTCTTAATGTTTGGTTATTTTCGATAGGGGGCGCTGTTGAAGCCCATATCATTTGGTTAATTAACTATGATAATACTGAATCAATGGGCCGAGTCATCAAATAGGCAGATCTGTGGATGATATGGGCTTCATTAGTTTCCCCATAGACTAGTTTATATGGTAGCGGACACATTGTATTCCATAGATAAAATAAACAGCATTTTTAAAACAATTTTTTACAAACTAGCTTTTTTTTATCTTAGTTTTTCTAGCTGCATTTTTTGTCTCTTTTGGACTGTTTTCAATGTAATGGTTTAATTGTACTCTGTGTGTGAAGCGCTGTGGGATAGGTGCTATAGAAATGTGAATTGTATTGTATTGTATTAGGTAAGCATTGCATAGCCCAGAGAGGTATGGTAAGCATATTAAAACCTGGTAGATGTATAGTACAGCCATGGGGAAAGCATGTGAAAACTACCATGCAAATTGCCAACCCTGTACATTTGAAGGTTAACGGAGTTAATTGTGAACATTTACAAATGAGAAAAAAAGCCAGCAGTCACCAATGTAATATTGATCCATAGCCACTAGGTGGCATTACGCACCTTGGTGAGATTTTAAATGTTCCTCCTACACTGCACAAACTTGCCAAACCAACAAACTTGAGACACTGTTAGACTCTGCTCATGAAAACAAGTCCATTTAATTTATCTAATGACGTATCTAAATACAGGCACCAATTAACATTTTAAAATTGGTCCAAATATGGTGTTTACTTACTTATTTACACACAGAAAAAGCCCACCACAATAACTCACGCAGATACTGTAGCTAGAGATATTGTAAACGTGAAAAAGTGGTTTAGTTATACAGTATTACTGAGAAAAATGATGTGACTTTTCAACTATGTTATCTCTGTCTGCTCTATAACACTGTACTATACTGCACTGTATATGGAGCCAGGTTTAGCAGTCCATAGCTAGCAATGTATTATACTTGACAGCCACAGTACACCCATTCCAGGTGTTTGTACCAGCTTGATTAGCCACAGGTAACACGCTCACGTGTGTCTTATTAAACTATGTATGTCTTATTTACAGTACTATCACTTCCCTTGTAACAGGTTTACCACTGTATATCTAGTAGTTTCACCACGGGTATACTGTGCATTTACCATCGTTTACCATGCTCTTCCGTGTTTATTAATATGCCTTACCATACCGCACTATTCTTTACAATGCTTAATGTATGCTTTACCATGCTTTCCCTGTGCTGTATTACACTTTGCTATGATTTAACTATGGGCAGTTTTTGTAAGGGCTGCCCGTGACTTTCCATACATAAAGTCCCTTTGATTTTGCAGTCAGTCAGCAGTGTTTAATTAGCCTCACGCTGGGACACTGCACTTACACACCGTTTCATTTTACCCATGATGAATGAGTCCTGACATCGTTTCAATTAGCCTCTGGAACGTAGCTCTCCTGTCCAAAACTCGAAATTCCTTAGAAAGTTCAGCACAGTTTATACTAGTACTCGGTACAAAAAACCAAACCAAAACAAAAAACCTAGACTCAAAGCTAATTCTTTCAATATTTCAAATTGAAATATTGATCTATCTATCTATTTTATGGTGTGGTGTTTGCTGTAAGTATTTTTATATATGTATTTATTTTTCCTGCTGGGGTTTTAGTGAGTTATAATCACAGTATTTGTTTATGTATTCATGCAATGCGGTTTTTTTTGGTGAAAATTAATAGTCAATATATCAGTATGTTAAAATAATTAAAGCTATCTATGCGTATGTCTGTCTAAGTCTGTCTGTCTGTCTGTCTCTCTGCCTGCCTTGCTTCTTCATCACAATAGCTGGCCTCTCCTTATTTTATCATGTTAAACTGTGTTGGCAGTAGCAGGTAAACGGTAGTACTGCGCAGCCGCGTGAACGTCGTGCGTCTCAGAGTTATCACAGAGCTGTAATATTGTTCAGTTACAGTTTTATTTTTAAGAGCAGATAGGGTGTTCCCAAAACCAAACTGAAATCCGTTCAGACATGTTTTCTGACATCTATATTAAACGATCGTTAGGTTAAAACTAAGCAAATGAAAGCACTAGGGCAGTATGATGTGTGCGTTTCCTTGATGATACGGACTCGTTTCTAGTACTAGGCAATGATCGTCACACTCGCTTATAGCTGAGGAAGGTTACATGTAAGCTTAGCGTTTGTAAAGTAATATATACATTTTTAATATGCATTATTTTAAGCATGGAGTTTGTGATCGAGTTTCATGTTATCATTATATAGTACATATTTAAATTCTGGACATTATAGTATGTTATCAAACGATCTATATTATTAGAGTACAGTTATTTTTTGTTTACAGGTAAAATAAAATAAAACACAAATGTGATGATACATTTTTTTTTATCCAGCTGTGATGTTTTAAAGGAATATCTTTATTATTGCTTCCTCTTTTGTGCCAAGGGAGAGTGACAAAGGTCGTGATCTTTTTTCTAACTTCAGACATGAACTCTGTGTGTGTGTGTGTGTGTGTGTGTGTGTGTGTGTGTGTGTGTGTGTACATAATGAAGCAGTGTAGTGTATCTCTGAAGCACAAACACTTGAGTACAGAACATTTCTTGGAGGGGGGAATGGGCTTGTTCCTGTGAATATCTCAAAATAAACTTTTCATTAATCATCTTCAGTTTGTGTAGAAATGTTGAGTAAATGTTGAGAAGTGTCTCCTCATCTCTGCTGGTACTTTGTGTGTTGAGATAGTAACCCACTGGAGTTTAAACATTATCCAAAGATTAAGGGAGCAAACATGTTTGTTTTAGCTTGGGGGCTAATCCAAACACACCAGAATTCAAAATGTGATCCATTTTCGAGAGGAAGACAATTTGCAAGGAGAAGTAAAATACTGTACTTGCTAGTTATAAACCGTTGTGTTTTAGTGTAGCATTAAAATAAAAAAAATAAAAAAAGCTCCTGCTTTAAATTCATGTTAGTGTCATAATCATTAAGGCCCCCCATTCACAACATTTCAAAGACATGTTTTGTTAAGAAGATTAAACAGCTTTTTGAAAACTGAGAATAAACTAATAAAACCCCTCTTTAAAACAGCTGGAAAAAGAGTTCATGAACTGAAAACCTGATTTAAATAAATAAAACTGACTTAAAAAAAAGTTCTTAACAAAACATTCCTTGAAACAGTTTTGTGAATAGGGGCTAATAAAGTGTTAATAAAGTGATACGCTGTCTGTAGCTGGTGGGTGTGGAGTGCTCCTGTCACCGAGTTATTCCAGCTGTGTCTTTGGGGGAGTCAAACAGCAGCTCTCTCTCTCTCTCTCTCTCTCTCTCTCTCTCTCTCTCTCTCTCTCTCTCTCTCTCTCTCCCTGGTTAGCTTCACAGATATGAGGAAGCAGTCTCTCCCCCTGCACTCGGATGCACCTAGCATTAGAGAGGCCAGCGGAGTGGTAGGGAAGGTTTGCAGACACAGAGCTTGAGTCATGTAATGGTGAAGGAATATTCTGAGCTGCGACCAGACTGAAGCTCAGTCTCCAGAAGAGAAGGACGTCTGCAGCCAGGGGAATCCTGCAGGTGTGTCGTTTTTTTTTTTTTTTTTTGAGAGTCGTGAAAGAGCATGCTGTTGCTGTAGGTGCAATGCCTTCGTTTCACAATGAGCTGACCAGTATCGGACTGATACTCATGTTCGTCGCGGTCCTGCCGTTGCTGTTCTTGTCCAGCCAGACCGATTGGGCTGAACTGTCTATCTGGACCGCCATGATGTACATGCTGCTGTGTGTGTTCTTAGTGGGAGCCCTGCTGCTTTTCCTTGGCTTTTACCTGACAGTTAAATCGAACCACAGCAACACTTCCAGCCCTTCTCTCTTCTTCCTGCAAAGCCGCTTGCAGGAGCCCCAGAGGACTATCATACAGAGGTAGGCACTGTGCCACTGAGTCTTCCTTGTCCTGAGATCACACAGGGGGTTATCTCAGGGTCTCCAGATAACCATTTGGTTTTTCATCATTTTAATTTTTTTTAAAGGGGGCCCGTTGATAGTAAACTAGAGTATTAATTTGTTGAAACCGCTGATCAAAACCCAAGCAGCCAGTATCTGTTTGCTCTTAAATAAACATGCAATTACAGTCTAGAATGGGGTACATTGAGGGCAGGATTCTCAAATGGTGTTTTATTTTGGTTCAGAAATATGCAATTTTAAAACGTTTAGAACATTTTAAAACTTGTTTTGCCCTTCATTGTTGTGTTTTCCAGGTTTTTGTTAATACTATAAGAAATAAGTGAGGAATAAATGTTTTCGGTTTCAGTGTTATTTATCATGAACAGACTACATTGCATGTCAATACTAATCAGGGGATCCTATTCAAGCTTGAATGGGCGGATAATCACCTGGGAGGCAGGAGATTAAACTTCAAATCTTTAGTGGTGTTGTAGATAAATATGCATTGCCCGGAATGAGGTCAAAAAACCTGAAAGGCTGGCCAGTGGCTATGGTAAAGACAAGTAAGATAACAGATTCTATAGACCTGGTTATCCATTTTAAAACACCCAATAGTGCTAAATTTAGAAATACTTAACAAGTTTAATGACAAACGTTTTGACCAGAAGTCTTTATCAATGTCTTCAATTGTGTTTGACTGTCTTAGTTTACCTGCCTTTTTTTTTTTCAGACGGCTAGAAGAAATGAGGAGGACTGGAATCCAGAGAGAGTCTGTCTCTCGCCCCTGTGTGTCTCCTAGATACACCACACACACCCTGGCTATGCACCAGGATCTCCCCCCATCCTATGAGACAGTGATGAAGACTATGACAGGACCCTCTGCCCTCCAGCAGAGCATTGCAAACACTGCCTGACACAGAGAGAGACAGGCATTGACAACACAGAGACCCAGACATTGACAAGACCGAGACCCAGACATTGACAAGACCGAGACCCAGACATTGACAAGACCGAGACCCAGACATTGACAAGACCGAGACCCAGGCACTGACAAGACCGAGACCCAGGCATTGACAAGACCGAGACCCAGGCATTGACAAGACCGAGACCCAGACATTGACAAAACAGAGACCAGACATTGACAACACAGAGACCCAGACATTGACAACACAGAAACCCAGACATTGACAATACACAGACCCAGGGATTGACAAGACAGAGACCCAGGCATGGGAAATACAGAGACCCAGGGATTGACAAGACCGAGACCCAGGGATTGACAAGACCGAGACCCAGGGATTGACAAGACCGAGACCCAGGGATTGACAAGACCGAGACCCAGGGATTGACAAGACCGAGACCCAGGGATTGACAAGACCGAGACCCAGACATTGACAAGACCGAGACCCAGGCATTGACAAGACCGAGACCCAGGCATTGACAAGACCGAGACCCAGGCATTGACAAGACCGAGACCCAGGCATTGACAAGACCGAGACCCAGGCATTGACAAGACCGAGACCCAGGCATTGACAAGACAGAGACCCAGGCATTGACAAGACAGAGACCCAGGCATTGACAAGACAGAGACCCAGGCATTGACAATACACAGACCCAGGGATTGACAAGACAGAGACCCAGGCATGGGAAATACAGAGATCCAGGCATTGACAACACAGAGACCCAGGGATTGACAAGACAGAGACCCAGGCATGGGAAATACAGAGATCCAGGCATTGACAAGACCGAGACCCAGGGATTGACAAGACCGAGACCCAGGCATGGGAAATACAGAGACCCAGGCATGGGAAATACAGAGATCCAGGCATTGACAAGACAGAGACCCAGGGATTGACAAGACCGAGACCCAGGCATTGACAAGACAGAGACCCAGGCATGGGAAATACAGAGATCCAGGCATGGACACAGAGTGAGGGACCTGTAAGAACTGAGGACTGGAACATGTCCTGGTTACCCTGCAGGTTCACGGTTCAAGTCCAGTACTGTGTGAATGAACAGGAAGGGGCCGGAGTTGAGTAGTGACTGTAGACACGTCTGCCTTGTAGCATGTTGGGTTCTATCACTGCCAGATACATACAGCAGCTCCTGACATTGCCGTCCATTGGGGACCTCCGCCTCAGACTTTTAACACAATCTGTCAGCCAGGAGACCCAGTACTAATCCTCGGTCATACTGCCCATATCACGTGCCTTCCCAGCAGTGCCTTGCAACAGCGAAGAGAATCTTGTGCAAACAGCTTTAAAAAAAGATTGTGCTAACAAAAGAAGTGCCGACATAGAGTTACTGACCAGCACCTAAACTGTAAAGTTTCTAATGATTCCATGCGACTGCTCTGTACCTCTCCCTCACGGCTCTAGACAGGCTGTCAGCTCTGTTGCTGCAGTGACAGTGTCTTCCGTAGCAGACCTCAGTGCTTTGTATACAGAAGACAGATCAAAAACAAAAACATCTGCCTGAAAGTAACTATGTATGGAAGTGCTCCCGGCAGCCCAGGGTCATCTATTCCACCCCGGATTGTTTTCCTGCAGAGGAGAGCTGTTGTTTAATGTTCTCACTCTCCTGCTGTTGCTGCCTTTTGATATTGCACAGCCCTGCCAAACCCTCCTCGACAAGCCATTCCCATGTTAAAGAACTCTGCAGGTGTTTCCTGTAAATTGTTATTTGTAGAACAGAAACTGGTGCATGTCCTGGGGGAATCCTTGGCACATGTACTGTATGTTATGCATGTTACAGTCGTAGCAATCCTACAGTACGTATGCATGAGTCCTGACTGGTGTGTGGCGAAGCTAGCCTCTGCATGGGTATTCGTCACGAATATTCACGGAGTACTGTAGTTATTCATTGAACGAGGATGGCTGCCCATTGTTATGAGAGGGTAACCACAGCACTCTATGGAAGTTCATGGAGTATTCTGTTACAGTGTATGGAAAACAATCACTGGTGTAATAAATCTGAAGCTACCACTAAAATATCGATTTTCTTAAACTAGAATTACTTTACTAATTCACACTTTATTTGTATACTGAACTTTTACTAACATGTATAATAGGTAATGCATTCATCTAATTTGTACAAGTGTTTCCACAAAGTATTTTTCTCTGTCTTGTCAGAATGCTTTACTTTAGGTGTCTGTGTCTTTGTGTCCACAGTCGTAGTTGATGCACTGTTGCTGTCGTCTTCATCAGCATTTTAGCCGTCTTATTTTTTTATTTATTTAACCCATTAAGTGCCATTGTCCTCATTTGAGCATTTTTAAGTGGCATCTAACTGTCTTTAACTATATTGTTATGATAACTTACTCTAATTGTGTTAACTGCAAAAGTTAAGTCTAATTGAAACTGTTAATTCTGCAAATACAGGCCTTCAGATGCTTTTATAACACCTCAATATAAAACAAGAAACTGAAGCCTAAAACGGACACATTTCTTTGTGTTTTGCTCCCCACAGTGATGATAAAGCTCACGTTTCTATGTGTCAAGTTTCATAGCCGGCATGAAATGTCACTGCTCTGATTACGGGCATGTCTAACTTGACTGTTCTCAAAGTGGGACGCAGCAGTTTGTAGCCAAAACGAAGCATTTACATTTTTTTTTTCTGTGAAGAAATATTGATTTTGAATATCAAATTACAGAAATACAGCTTGTGCTCTGATTTATTCAAAGAAAAATGGACTTGGTACTTATATTTATATATATTGATTGTTTTTTTAAGAACTGTAAAATAAAATGACTTTGTTTTGTTAAAATTCCCACCTATCAAATGCTTATGATTGTATTTGGTCTCTTGTGTTAACTGTACCTTTTTGTCTCACAAGCAAGAATTAAACAGTTTAAATATATAAATGCTTTCCTATTACATACATTTAATAACACAAGTTTTTTTTTACGCCCCAAATTGCAAAACACCAAAAAACTAGCATTCTAAACAACAGCAGTGTGGTCGCTCCTGTTCATCAGATTAGTCGGCCCACCACTGGTATTGTTCAAACCTGAAGATTGTGTTAAAGCATGGCCAGTCAAAGGTCAGCATGCAGCTACCAACACCAACAATAAGACACAACCCCCATCTACAAGCAGAGGAGAACAGGGAGCTTATACACGGGAGCTACGAGGAGAACAGGGAGCTTATACACACGGGAGCTATGAGGAGAACAGGGAGCTTATACACACGGGAGCTATGAGGAGAACAGGGAGCTTATACACGGGAGCTATGAGGAGAACAGGGAGCTTATACACAGGAGCTAATGTAAATCAAGGACAGTGCATTAGATATATAAACAAAAACACTATCCCTATTCCTTAATTATGAGATCTGGTACCTTTTTGTTGACAAATTAACCTCTGATTTTAGGTACATGAATATATTTTTAGTATCTTACTAGGCAAGTTGTCAAAAATCTAAATATTTCAAGTTGTTTCAATCATGTTAAATAAATAATAAAGTTGTAAGAAAGAAAAGTGTGACAGAATGGGTTCCATTTACAGGAACTGACCTAAATAGCAATATACAGTTTAGAGCACTATAAAGCTGAACCCTTTGTCTGCCAAGGTTGTGAAAACCAGCAACCCTAACAGCGGGTACGGGGGGTGGGGGGGTATTTGGTGTATTTTTTATATATTTAAAAGTCTGCACAATGCTGCCTGTATAAAGATTAAATTAATTAGACCCTGGTACTGAGCGTGACTCTATTCACTCTGTCCACTGGAAGCAAGTGTGCTAAATCTTCACATACCTGGTGTAGCTGCCTCAGGCAAGGTTAAACAATATAGCGGCAGTGGTGTGTAAACTTATGAGGCCATTTGCATTGATTACAGTCAATCCGACCTGCCCGGATCCAACCTGGGCTGGCCAGCCTGAAAACCATCCCTGTTTACACTCAACACTGGGGCACTTGGGCTTGGAATCAGAGCAGCTATGACCACTGCTTCACACGGCTTCACTCAGCTTCAGAGAAAGGAAGGCATGTACTTTGAGCCCGGGTCACCCTGGTGTTACCTGCTTTCTTCACTGGGATATTTTTTTCATTGATTTGAGAAAGCTGCTGGTTAGCAGGAGGCATGGCTGAAAACAAGACGTTCCGCTACGGGCTGATCGTGCTGGGATTGTTCCTGGTGATGATTGGCATGTTCATCATGAGCGTGGACAAGCCCCACATCTACGCTACCTTCTGCACCCTGGGAGTCCTCATGGTGGTCCTGGGCATTGTCTGGAGCATGTGCCAGTGCTATCCCAAGGTAAGGCAATGCCACTCTCTTATTACACTGAAGGCAAGACGTGCTTGAGCTGAAGAGACACAAGTAACTAAATGAGCTGCCTCTTGCACATTCCTTTCTTTTGTCTCATCTTGTATTTTCTTCCTTCCCTGGGGAATGCATAGTATACACACCGAGGAAAAAGAATGGGAAATAATACTAATGAAATATGTTGTAATGAAATAATGTAATAATGAGAGTTCTGAAAGTAGCAGTCTTGGTTGCTTTATTGGCCCCTGGTCACCTCACTGTTGCTGTCTGTGTAAACGGAGACTGACACACCTGACGTTCCCTTTCAGGTCACATTCATAACTGTTGCTGAGCAGGAGTCTGAGTTCCTCATAGCACAGAAGTACAAACTCTCTGTAGCTTCCATTGAGAGCGAGGTCCCAGATAAAAAGAGGTACGTTTGTTTTGAAGGTCACCTGATAAGAACTGAAGCCTCCTATATGTTGTGGCCGGCGCTCCAGAATTGTTTCTTGTAATTTGATTAACTTGTTTGTATTGGTTGTGCTCGTTTGAATTTATTTTTGTATTATGTAACCTCCTTGACCAGGTCTCCCTTGAAAAAGAGATTTCAATCCCAGGATTTTCCTGGTTAAGTAGTCTGGACCAGCATTCCAGCTGATGAAACTTGGGACCTATGCATTAACAGCCTCTCTGTCTCTGTCTAGTTCCAGTTCTTCAAACTACACCTGCCCAGAAGAAGCTGGCATGTACGATCACAGCCTCCCGGCTTACCACCAGATTGAAATAATGAGGCACGGAACCGAGGACCCGCTGGACCTGCAGTCAGCTTCCCCGGCACTCTCCCTGGAATCCAGGGCTCAGGAAACCCTGGGGTCTGTGCAGGCCAGAGCGGAGGTGCACTGGGTCAAGATGAGCCAAGGAGAAAATGCAGCGCATAGCCCCAGCGAGGACACCCTGTCTGCTCCATGGTAGGGATGGTAGATTCTTGTAGTGTATATACAGTAGTGTGGAAATGTATTAGCACACCTCAAGACCTGTCATTCATGTCCTTTATATACCTACCTGCATGAAAACCTCAGGGTGTGAGAATTTACATTTCCGCTCAGTAATTAGTGACATTAAAACAGAAGCCACTCGTGTGAAAATGTTAGACCACTTTGAGAGTTAATTAGGCATCTTTAACAACTTTTAAAAAGTCTCATCCAATTTACTATTTGTGGTTACAGTATGTTTTCCTTTTCTCTTACTATTTTAAATTAATTGCATGTGTGCCCTATTAAAGTCATCAATTAAATCAATCACTAATTTGCCTATTTTCAGTTATTGATTTCATATGCACAACAAATTAAAACAACAGAAACAATGGGGGTGTTCTAATAAATGTGCACTCTGCTGTAGCTCTGCCTCCATTTAGATTGCAAATGTAGACCGCATCAGTTTTGAATCAGGATGGAAGAACGTGTTGTCATTGGTACTCCCACCGTGTTTGTGAAATTCCTCTGCACATAAGGGTTAAGAGTAGGCTGTGTGTTTACATGCAACACAGAAGTTTAACTTCATGTTATTGTGACAGGAAATATTTGAGTTAAAGTAACAAAAAAACCCAAAAAAAACCAACTAAAAGACTGTTGTTACAATTGTTGTTTTGTAAACAAGGAGGCTCAAAGGGATACAGGATCCACTGACAGAAATTAGTGCAATGCATGAAGCTGCCATTAGGGTACCAATGTCTTAAACCTGCCTGGTTTCTTTTCCGCAGTGTGCCTGAGTGGTACAGGGCAGCCCCCCTGGCCTCCTTCATGGAAGATTCTGCCAGCCTCTCCACCGCAGACCCTGTCTCCCTGCAGCAGCCTGGCCCCGGGCTCACAGAGCTGCCTCGCTACGAAGACATCGCCCTGATCGATGCCCCGCCCTGTGAGGAGCAGTGCCCCTGCCACGCCAACACCAGCGGCTTCCTGAGAGACGACTGCCAGCGGGGGGCTGAGCCTCCACCGCGGGGGGCTGTGCTCCAGGGGCCCCCGGAGAGGACGAGTGAGGAGAGGGAGGAGAGGGAGGAAGGGGAGGAGAGGGAGCTGTACTATGGGGTGACAGACGAGTTGCTGCAGATCGAGTCAGACCTGGAACGGGAGTAGCGATCCCCTGCAAAATGACCCTGCACATTTACCATGGTAAACCCTTATTAGACTGGCACACCCACTGCAGCTCATTACTCCGGGATCTGTAGTGCTTTCCAGTAAGACAGACAGACATAATACTCTTTAGTGAATATGGTTGATCACAAATACTGTGTGGTTAAAACTGTACATAATAACAAACGATTACCTTTTGTTTGAATTTCCTGTTCTGCAAGAAATATAAATTTGTTTGTATCTGGATGTATGAACCATGCTCTACTTCAATAGATGTTACGTTCTTGCAGAAGCTTTGCTTTGCTTCCCAGTCATCGCCTTACCCCTGCTCTCTCCCCATGTGATATTAAAACTAGTGGAAGAGCCTTGAATACACACTGGTTAATGTTTAACTGCCTTGCAGGAAGCTTAACCGTTGGGTTATCCATTAGAGACACACAGTCCCTGACTCTCTCCATTGCAGAGGTTAATAGAGAAGTAAGATACAGTCTCCTTTTCAATCTCCAACAATTACACAGACCGCATTGAAGATAAAAACAAATGGACTGACTAATAGGAGTTCATTTTGTAATGTTTAACTAGTAGCGTGGCATGCTGCTGTGCTTAGAGTTTTAGAGGCTAGGCTCTTGTAATTGACCGCAGTTTACCTGAAGCTAGAATTGAATATATATATATATATATATATATATATATATATATATATATATATATATATATATATATATATATATATATATATATGTATGAAATCTTGTAACCTTGGTAGTACACTTTAGGGTTAGTCGTTTTTATAGCTATAATTATAATATATAATAAACCCATTTCATATAGAAACATTGTATTCCTATTTCCCCTGCATTACTGTACAGAAGGTGTCACAACCCTGATGGCTACATTTTGTTTTGTTTAGCTTACTTTCAGGGGTTCATTTTAGAAAACGAGACTCAGAAACCTTGGGGAGTCTAATTGTAGATGTCTCGAGCAGCTTGTTCTAGTTATGCAGATTCTCAGTTCACACACCGTCCTGCAAAATCTAACAAAGATCTGAAGGACCCCCTTGAGAATGAGATGTATATCTCAAGGGTTCTATCCTGGTTAAATAAATACACTTGAAAGGAACATGCGCCAGAAAAACCTGTGACTCTGCAGTGAATCCAGGGGAAGGGGTTACATTTGCAATGGAAAGAGTTTGAAGCACTATAAATATAAATAAGCTATCCAGTGTAGTCCGCCCCTGTGCAGGTGACCTCGAAGTCCACCTGTTTGAACCCTGTGCTTCTGTTTGTTCTGTATACACATGCACGGCCCGCACTGCTCCTGCTTATAAAATACAGGCAGCCTATTTTTACTCAAACACCTTCTGTATACAGTACATTCCTGTGTGCTGTACCCTAGATGCACTATCAAATCCTCACCTGTAATTCTTTATCAAATAGGGTTTGTAAGGTTCCCAATAGTGTAATAATAATAATATCATTGAAAAAAACCCATCACTAAACATGCATCGCTTTGCTAAAACCTGTGTGTTATGAATATGGACCCACTATGGTGTTGCAGTTCTGATGGCTCATTGATAATGGTGTCAGTGCTGGCATATTCCATACAATCAGATAAGGCACACTGTATTCTCATTATACAAGTTAAAATGACAGGATATCTTTCACAGTACTAAGGGATTAAGAGAAGTTTAAAACTTAATAGATAAGCACATGTATGTTTCATGTTTATTTAGTATTAAGATCAGTGTACAAACATTTGGAATTATCAAAGAAAATGTCACCATTAAAACCTCACGTACATACATACATGCATGCATGCATGCTCGCACGCACAAAGATCCTGAAAGCGTTTAAATAATGTCTATACATTCTCGCTTCCCGATAGTGTGTAAAATCAATATGCATGTTGGGTTATTAGTTTAAAACACAAAATGACAAAAAATAAATAAATAAATAAAAACTATATATAGTAAAGTGATGCCATGGCCACAACAATGCTTTCCAGTCGTTATGTGAACTGTCCACTAGAGGGAGACTGTCACCATAGCAGGCCTTGTACTGTACAGCTCTTTCTCTGAATGTGTCACTCTCTGTGTTTTCTTCGCTTGTTCTGTTCATGCTTCACTTTCATTTATATAGTGAAGACGCGTCACACGTTACTCTCAATACAACCCTTATGGGGGAGGAGCTGCTTTCACACAGACACTGCACTGTTCGACCCCCTTTCTCTTTCCCGGCCGCCCCTCGGAGCTGGTCATCAGGAAGTCGGTGAGCAGCAGGAACCCCACTGAGGTGATCAGCGTCCCCCCTGCAGCATAGAACCCACTGCAATAGTTCCCATCATGACCACCAGGGCGCCTGCAAGACTCTTTTAAGGGTTGCAATGACAATGCAATTCTGCTGACCCCACACGCTGCAGTGTAATACATCTCCTGTGAATGGACTGTCAGTGGAATGTCATGCTCTCCTGACTGAGCTGTGGCAGAGGGGTTTCACAACAACCACAAGCCTGCTGCCCTCCATGTGAGCAGAGATCAGCTGAGCGAGCAGCTCCTTCTCACATTGCAACACTGTTACTATACCACTTAATACCACTTCTCATTTGCTTTGTTTAAAAAAAGTTTCATGAACTGCAAGCTAGATTTCATTAATCAGAACAAGAAAAAAAACAGTCTTTAGCAAAACAGTACTTAAAACATCCTTAACGTTTTGTGACTGTCTTTCTCCAATATCTCTTAAGGTCCAAAAAATCTCTCCCAAGTGTATACAAAACTACATTGTTTACAATCCAGAGTAACAGTCCTGTGCTTACATTGTTTTAAACATTTACCAGACTTCTGTTTCATGCAATAACTGTGCAACTGTATAAAGGTCAATGTTAAATAAACCCAGAGAAAACAGATGGTGCACATTTCTGTTCTTGGCAGCTGGTATCTATGGAAACAGATCAAGCCCCAATAAAAGTTGGGTATGATGCACACTGCTGGAGTGCTGGAGCCTGTTGCAGACAGTTATTGAACACACAGACACAGGCAGGAATCAGCTGTGACACGAACCAGACTTCTTCTGTTAAAGTTAAATGAAACTGTGAGCTGGTCTGAATTTTAATATGGAAAATCCAAAAACAGAGAAAGTCCCTAAACGAGCTCTTAGTGGACGGTGGTCCATATCACGATATCAGCGCACAGTTTGACACACTTGGTAGTACATGTACCTTTGCACAATCACGCTTGTTATCTTTGTGTGTGGTCCTCAGTTCTTACTCAGCCTTTTCTCTATTACTCAGGTAGTATTTAATTCACTTTTCTTCAAGATGACAAGTTATATTTAATTCCTGTTCATGCTTCTCTTGCGTGGGTTTTTGAAAAGAAGGGCCAGTGAAAACTTTGAAGGCAATGTTTTATTAACATACAGAAAAATAAACAACGTGCAGACTCAAAGTAGCTTACTTCTTCAATACCAAACAGAACAATCCCACCAATTATGTAAGCTTTAGATTCATTTTATCCATTTGTAAAACTTCACCAGCATGCTCCTAAACTTTGCAATGCAGGATAAACTTAGTCTTAAGCTTACATTAATAACCGGTCTGTGTTCCTCTCCATCTCATCCCATTATAATTAAACACAGGCATAGTTTTTGGCACAGTAACAGGCCTGTGCTTACGTTGCTTAAAACATTTACAAGGCTTATGTTTCACAAGCAGACGGTGGTTACTCTCTTTAAATAAATAGTGCTGACACTCACTCACATGCTCACTCACTCACTCACTCACTCACTCACACACTCACTCACACACTCACTCACTCACACACTCACTCACTCACTCACCAGTGCAAACACACACAGTAGGTTGTTTCCTGGATACACAAGATATAAATGATATTTAAACTCAGTTTGACTCTTGACATAGCCCAGTCGTCTCAGTTGGCCTATTTCTTCAGCAGCACAAGTCAGTTTATATGGTTGTTATCAGTTTATTTCTATTGCTTTGTTCCTTATTTATCCTCATTTCTTTTTTATGTTTAAAGTTCATCTATTTGTGACCTTTTAAAGAAGTGATAATCAAGATTATAAATCATTTTTCTTGCTTCTTTGTAGCAACCTCATCACAGATCCACATTCCATTGTGGTGAAAAATTATTATTTTGTTTTGGATATACAGATTTTTCAAGTACTAATGCTTCAGATTTAACATGCCCTTTATAAAAGATTCCTATAGTAAAACACAGTGTAATAAAGCTCAGTGAAAGCATTATAAAGCATAGGTAAGCACTGTAAAGTCCACGCTGTAAAGCATATTTAAAAGCATGGCAAAACATGGTCAACTGAATGCATAGTATAACCAAGCTAAATGCATGGGAAAACTGCAAGATCAACATGCAAAATTATTATTGGTTTGAAAAGTCAGTTAGCTTAACCTATACCACAAAAGTACAGTGTGCAACACTAACCATGGGAAAACTGGAGAGGATGGAAAGACTGGGACCTTGCTACCAGTCATAGCATCAGTTGAAGAGCAGATTGACCGGCATGTTATACAAGAGTCCTGAAACTATTGATCCGCTGTCATCGAGCACCTCTGCAGACTGCAGTGCTGTGAGGGGTCATACCTTTAGTGCAGGTGCGTGGCTAAGTATGTGAACTTGCCTCGCGCACTGAATGCATGCCTGCCACAGGGCTCCCCTGGGTCCTAAGCCCTGCTAAATACAGAAGGGGAGCTTGTGCTGTTGTGTAAAACTAACTGATTTCATATTGAATTAATTCATGTAAGCATAACTTTAGGTTACATTCAGTACTCACTCACATTGGTGGCATTTTAAAATGTGTGCTTGTTCATGATTCATTAATTACTGTTTGTGTGTTCGGGTTAGGTAATTATTGCAATGACATTTTCATTACAGACACATTATAGTAAGCAGACACGGTTATTATTCATCTGGGCATATTTTGAGTATATTGTACACTGGGCCACATTCAAAAAGCATTGACATAACTGCTAATGTTACAGCAAGAAACTACTCAGGAGCACGGAGGAGCTCTTAAATTAGCATTCTGGATTAAAATTTAGAAAAAAAAGCCTGCTGTAAACTGGTGTAAAACAGCATGCAGATAGTAAAAGACAAACACCAGGTTTATAAAAGTTGTGCATTCCAGTTTATTTTTATTTATTTATTTTTGTATCAAATATTCCCATAATCAAATTGTCTGCTGTACAAATTAAAACTCTGTTTTAACATGCATTACAGAACACTTCATATTTTCTTTCAGCAATATATGAACGCTCAAAGCAAAATGACACACACTGAATAAAAACCCGTACTCCTGTCAATACTCACCCTGCTCCCCAGGGTCTAAAAAATAAATCTTAAATCTCATATGACCCAATGAACAACATTCTAGCTGTTCAACAATAAAAACAGCTTCTGATGGAGGGGGGGGGGATTTGACCTGATTTAAAAAAAAATATTTTTTATTTTTTAAATAAGCCCCCTTTTCATCTTTCAAAGCACACTGGTAACATGATACAGTATTTACTGCATAACATATTTCATTGCATGAATAAAAGTTGATCTTAGGCCAATTTTCTGCATTTTTAGTTTCCTGTAAATTATCTATGTATAAAACTAAAAACAATTCAAAACTGTTACTGTTCTACCGTAAGCATACACACACATTATATCAAAAAATGTTTCTTCCCGCCCTATCCCATTCATAAGCTCCCTCGGCACTTTCATGCAGGGATTTCTGAAATCTTTGTTTTGTTTCCATAGGAACACTTAAGTGGAGCTTGAGGCTATTAATATGAATGATTATGCCCCTACCCCTCCTAATAATAAACCAGCTAAAAGTTTATTATTCTGCAATTTTTGCTTGCTGTATTCCTTGTTTTTTCATATTTGTCCTGAACATAAATGGTTCACGTTTATATATTTAAAAAAAAAAAAAAAGTTTTGTTGAAGGCTGCTTATATGGGTCGACTGTTGAATATTGATCTGAGGAATTGTAAAATGGACTGAAGGCTCATTACTGGTAAAATGTAGTACAGGTAGGAACCCTGGATGAAACGACATTCGGTTGCACAGACGAGGTAAACTATATATTTAACAACAAACAGAACAAGCAGAGGCAGTTCCAAAAAAGAAACTTCCTCACTTCAATGATGAACGCTGCTGGCTACCCCGTGCCTGACATGCCCTTTGTTTCACAATGTATAGTGTTGTACACATTGTCACTTCACTTACAACGATTCATATCTTCCCTCCAAAGGATACAAGAAGCAAGCAACAAAGCTAGTTGCTAGAGCAGAGAGAACCAAAGCATTCTGGATTTTAAAAAAGCCACACAAAAAAAGCCTTTAAAATGTCTAGCAAATTAACCCCCGCCCCGCCCTTCTGGATTTATCAATTAAAAAGCTATTCCTCCTCCATGTCTGTTAAACAAAGACACCAGAACTAAATATTTCTCCTCCACGGACGCAGAGCGCAGTGTTTCGAGGCGCGCTTGGCTAGTTTGGGATGCAATTACAAAGCAGGCAAAAGGTGAACGGTCCAGAGGTTTGAAAAGGCACTTGTGGCTGACTGTGTGCCATTGACCCGCGGAACTGCTGCAGTCAGGCTTAAAAAAAAAATAAAAAAATGAATAATTGTTTCCCCAGGATCTCATGTTCTTTTTCCGCTCTGCATTGTGTGTGGATGTGCAATAAGGCAGAACAAGAACAACAAAAGGCAAAGCAGTGAAGAACATAAAAAAAATAATTTGGCAAAAAAACCCTAAGCAAAACAGAACAAAACTTGCTCATCCAACAACTAACTTAGTTCAGGGTGGTTCTCACTAAGCCATGTACATAACATCAGAAACGCATGTCCCAAGTCTCCACTGGGGTTAACAGCTAGCTGTGCACGTCCAAGTGTGCACACAACTGTTCCAGCCGAATCCCAAGGTATCCCACAACACACAAGACTGAAAATCACACACCTCAAAAAGATGAAACTAAAATAACGTTATTATGTTCTATTTTTTAGAATCCACCTCTAGACCAGGTGGATGCTATTTTGCTGAAGACAGGTAGTTCTATGCAGCACCACAGATGACTTCAGAATGAGGATTTACCCTAGTGAAGAATTATTTCTGTACCCTCAAAACAAAATCAAAATTAAATACAAATAAAATGTCCTCTACTTTGTAGCTAATAAAACAGCTATTCGGGAACCTCTATTTGCTATTATATTCGTGTTTGTCTACCGATTGACTAGACTATTTTGTGTGTATGTATATAGATACACATGTAACTTGCATGAGGTGTACAACAGAGTCTGAGTGCATTCATAAATACCACAGAAACAGTACTGCCCAGAATACAGTCTGAGTGCATTCATAAACAACACAGAAACAGCACAGCCCACAATACAGAGTCTGAGTGCATTCATAAACAACACAGAAACAGTACTGCCCATAATGTGTATTGCAGTCCAGCAATTGCTTGAAATTGCATTCTAAAGTCTCCCAAAAAGAATGTTAAAAATCCAAGGAGGTTAATAGCTATACAATGCATCCCTGGTCTATTTATGTTACTTGACTTTTAAAGTGCATTTGTTAAAAACCAAAAAAACAAAACAAAAAACCTTTTGCGGATGGAAAAACCCATGAACTGGTGTTAGATGTTCAGAAGTACCTCCTGGAGAGCATTAAATACAGTCAGAGATGATATCCCCCCTCCCCTAACAACACTTTAAAATATTATCTTACACATTGTCAATTATAGCTATGAAACAAACCTTTACATTATTATGAATATTTTCTATTTAATTACATCAGCAAAATTTAAAAAGCATTGCCCCTCCCTCCTCCTTGAGTTTCAATATAAAACAAAGAAAAAAAAATCTCTGCATCAATCTTTAGTTCTAATCTTCACACAGGAAAATGGTTGACATTCATCTATATATAACAAAACTCCATTTAGCCCCGTAATAAAATTTTGAAAACTTAGTTTTTGTTGAAACCTCAGGTGAAAAAAGCAGGTTCTTGCTGATGACAATCAAAGTTTTTTTTTTTTTTTTAAATGAAGTTCTCCAATTAGTTATCTTTTTTCCCCTCATTCTTCTCCCAGGGTCAATGCAGCATTTTGATTGGCTGTATGAATTTCCATTCTTTTAATGCAATCCAGTCTTGACTAAAGGCCTAAGGATCCACATCATCTAGATCACTTTTTGAATCCCCGAGTATCATCGGAGATTCTGAGCCCTTAGGAAAAGATAAAAAATAAATAAAACACATGAAATGTTGGACAATACATTTGGCAATAACAAGAACAGATTCTGCTCTACCTTGATCCAGGTACAGCTCCAGGTTTGCATTACAGACAAGGCATCTTAAGTAACACAAATACAAACACACAAAAATGGCATCAACACTTACGCTACTTCAGAGTGGGAAAGGTGGCACAGCGGGCAATTCAAATCTATGCCCCTGTGGTCATTTGCTTCACAAACAGGACTCTAGTTATTCCATTGTCCCTCACCTTCCACCACACAAAAAACAAAAATAGCAACACAGCAGCAACCTGTACCTGTCTTAGGCTTCTGTCTGAATTGTCATTGGCAGGGCTCTCCTCTGACCCATTGCTGCTTCCAGACTGCTCCTTCTCATTCAGAAGTGCTGTAGCATAGGCCAGAGTGTCCTGAGGACAGAGCACACACAAATACACAGTTTCACACAGTGCCAACACGAATTATAAAAACAACAAATGCTTTACAGGAAGACCCGGGGTGGGATTTTATTGTCCATTTTTCCTCACTCAGACCCCTTACTTTCTAAATATCCTGGTATCACTAAATAGATTATGATCGCCTCTTTACAAATATGTAAACAATTTAAATGAGCAATTCATCTCACGTATAATGGTACCCCAAATATGATCCACTTACTTCCAATGTGGAATGACTGGGTGTGACATTTTACCGCAGAAATAAAAATGTTTGACTGACAAGGGCAACACTGCATTGAATATTGTAGCAGTCTTGGCAGTTCTCACTGTAATGTGTTTATATGTTCTTGAGGTAAAATAGAAAACAAATGCTCCATCCAGTCATTCAGCATTGGTAGAAAATTGATTATATTTAGGGTACCACAGAGGCAAGTTTTTAAACCTTCACGGTAATTTAAATAACACACTACGACAATAACCAGAGATTGCAACTTCTGCAGTTTTATTATACAGAACCTCGGCTCTCTTGGTGAGTTAAGGCATTTTAATTGCATTTTTACGAGAGAAATACAATACCTGTGCTGAAATAGTGCGCTGGAAAGTTTTAGCGGTGGACGTCTCATTTGAAACATTACTCTGAGGCGTCCAGTAGTGTTCCGACATCTGCAATAAAAGAATGATCCAGATAGAAAACACTTGTATACACATTTAAAAGCACACTCTCAAATCTAGTGGAAGTACTGTGTTTCAGCAGAATTTTACGTTTCTACATTACCTTCTTTTGCAACCACTGGACAGCCCAGCTCCAGTGGTTTGAGTTCTCCTTGAAGTAATCCTTGGCAGGGGAGCATCTGAGAAAATATTAAAAACAAACAAAAAACACAAAACAATTACCGGCAAGTAGGATGACAAACATGGAACAGACTTGCGCAAGACAGGTAGGATTGCACCGGAACGGTTTAAAAGCTGCTACAGACCTACAGTAATATTAAGATGCTGGCGTCTTAACAGTGTCTAATATATTTGTCATTATGAAAATAGACAAATAGACAGATATGGGAACATGCCCAGGACAATGAAGGGTTAAAACAACTCTACAGTACTAACATCCGCTTACCATTTTATCTCTTAACAATAAACTTCTAAAACCTGCCTCATAATGACAACTTTATTGCATTCACTAACAATGTACTTTAACTTACTTTTGGGCGAGTGTAACCAGGAATTTCACACACTGGTAGCAGCGGCTACTGTCCACATTGTTACTCTGGTGCATTAGGGCTGCAGACAAAAAACCCCATTAAACATACTTTATTTGCGCACATCTTATGCTTTACTGCCTGAATACAAACTGAGATGCGAGAGAACACGTGACAGGTAGTTCTGGCAGATGCATTTTTATGTTTCCGATTTCCATAGTATTAATTTAAAAAAAAAAAACAACAAAAAAAAAACCCAGAGGCGGATCTGAGCAATACGCATCATCCCTTCACCACAGACAAACAAACAAGATGGCTGCTTCCGCATCCAGCGCACAAAGAAAATCGCAGACATTTGCCAAGCTTTTTGAGATGCTATAGTAATAAAATAATTAATTGGATAGCATTATTGAGGAGTTTGATGATAAAACGAGTGATCAGGAGATGATTTATCAGTATGCACTACTATGAAGAGATATGTGATAAATACAGCGACCAAGGAGTGGGACAGGGCTGGAGATGCAGTACTGAGTGTCCTGTTGATATGCAGTGACTTTTAAACCTGTTTTACTGTGAATAAAATTACTTTTAAACAGCGTGTGTAAAATAAATTGGACCCGACGTGCCTAACAGGCGCTGAATAAATGAACTGCAAAGGTTTAAGTGTTATAGCATCAGAAGTGTTTAAGACTGCAAGATGAATGCAGCAAATTGGACCCACCTAGCAATCCTTTTTCAGACTCAAAGGCGTACTTCAGTCGCTGAGTCTGCAGTGGATCCTCAACAACCTGTAAAGTATTTTAAAACAACCAGTTAAAGAGACTAAAACAACCACCACTCAACGCCACAGCCATCGCTTTGAATGCTCAATGAAAGACTGCTGAACTTTTTTTTTTTTTTTTTTTTAAGTAAATCGCGAATTATTATTAATTGTGGCTAAATTTTTAAAACTGGTTTCCTCACTTGATTAATTATATTTTACTAGTGCATAATTCTCTTTAAACCAAACATATAATAAACACATTAAATTTGATCCTCTATGTACTTTGTACCTATGCACAGTAAACATAAATGTATTTATAAAATATTTAAACCTCACCAAGATTTCAAGCAGCAGCTGGAAGATATTCTTTAGCTCATGGGGGGGCGCAGTCTCCAATTGATGCTATGCAATGAAAACATGAACATATGAGAGAGAGAGAGAGAGAGAGAAGAGGAGAGGAGAGGAGAGGAGAGGAGAGAGAGAGAGAGAGAGAGAGAGAGGAGAGAGAGAGAGAGAGAGAGAGAGAGAGAGAGAGAGAGAGAGAGAGAGAGAGAGAGAGAGAGAGAGAGAGAGAGAGAGAGAGAGAGAGAGAGAGAGGAGAGAGAGAGAGAGAGAGAGAGAGAGAGAGAGAGAGAGAGAGAGAGAGAGAGAGAGAGAGAGAGAGAGAGAGAGAGAGAGAGAGAGAGAGAGAGGAGAGAGAGAGAGAGAGAGAGAGAGAGAGAGAGAGAGAGAGAGAGAGAGAGAGAGAGAGAGAGAGAGGAGAGAGAGAGAGAGAGAGAGAGAGGAGAGAGAGATGAGAGAGAGAGAGATAGATAGATATACACCCCTGTCTATCCCTGATGTATTAAAATTTAAAACAGGAAAGCCAAAACCAACTATTAAGGCACTAGGTACTGAATTTTTCCACCGACAAGCAAGATACCTTGAGCAGCTGCAGCACACCCAGGGAGAAGGGCTCATTACAGAAACAGCAGGATGTGATCATCTCCAAGAGAAAGGAGAGCGGCCCCGACAGCTCCCGCATTGCAAACATCACCTTGGGAGAGAGAAAAATTATACCCATCATCAGCATCCATTACTGCTAGCGTTATCGTCACCATTACTGCTAGCATTATCATCACCATTACTGCTAGCATTATCATCACCATTACTGCTAACGTTATCATCACCATTACTGCTAGCATTATCATCACCATTACTGCTAACGTTATCATCACCATTACTGCTAGCATTATCATCACCATTACTGCTAACGTTATCATCACCATTACTGCTAGCATTATCATCACCATTACTGCTAGCATTATCATCACCATTACTGCTAGCATTATCATCACCATTACTGCTAGCGTTATCATCACCATTACTGCTAGCATTATCATCACCATTACTGCTAACGTTATCATCACCATTACTGCTAGCATTATCATCACCATTACTGCTAGCATTATTGTCACCATTACTGCTAGCATTATCATCACCATTACTGCTAGCATTATCATCACCATTACTGCTAGCATTATCATCATCATCACTGCTAGCATTATTGTTATATAAATGACCTGAAGGTTAAAATAATGGTACTGAAAATTCACATGAAGTCAACAGGGGGAGCGCTGTACTTGTAATTCACTATCATTCTACTAGTTAATATCTACAAGTGTGTCTGTACCTCCAGTAAGTAGGGCTGTCCCTCTGGTTTGAAGAGCAGGGCCTCTATATCCCCATGCAGAGCGAGGAGAGGACCAGGCATGGAGATGCTGACAGGAGGGCTCTGCTTGTATTGACCAGGATCTGAAACACATATAAAGGGGGGTGTTTATCTCCAAACATGAGAAATCAATCCTTTGCAACCGACTAGCAACTGAGGGGTGTCCTGGAAAAACATGATACCCCATAATTTCAGATTCACACGATTTGGTTTAATATTACAAACTACTGTCTGAAAAATTATAGGAGAAAAAATGTTGTGGGGAAAACTGTGATAACCCACAAACATTGTTGTGGGTTGGTAATAGGACAGGTGGTCAGGTTAACTTAACAAAATTAAAATTGCGGGTTATCAAGGACTCCCCTCAAGTCATATCAGCACCACAGCCTCCTTCATGATCTGAACTGCTGCTTCTTGGTTGCACTAAAAAGGATAGTTTTACTTTGAACTGTATCCGATACAGATAAAACTCTGAATTGTGCTTTAAAAAAGGACGGCATTTTGGGCAGAGGCCAGGAGAATGTCTCGTGTTTGGATCCCTGCTTCAGCGTGCCACACTGACCAGTGCAAACTTACCTACAGTCCTTTGACCAGAGGCATCCGTGTGCAGCACCATGAGTGCCAGAGTATTGTGGAGGTGCAGGAACTCACGGGCCTGAGCAGAGCTCCACCGACGGTTCTGGAGATTGAAGGAGATAACTATCATTTGAAAGTGCATTATACAGTTCTCCATGACCTTGTGAACTCAAGGACACATTTCTATGCAGGATGCATGAAGATAATGCATGCTAGAGAGAAACAAAACATTTTTAGGGGTCATAATAGCAAAAGTAACCTCTGTAGTGGACATTAACAGCCAGACATTTGACAACAGTTACATGCGACATAAAATTGATTGGACTGCAGATCTGCCTACCAAAGGACTGTTGTCCCCATGCATGACCAGCCACCTGTGTGTAGTGCCGCGTTTTAGGTGGTTTCCTACCTACCTGGTTATTTTGCCGGCTGGGCCCCAGTAGGAAGATTAACATTCGCATGTAGGCAGAATGTTGTAGAAGCAGCTGACACGACTTGTGACCCTGTAAACAATAAATACAAAAAACATTAAAAGAACAGCCTGACGTTTTTGCATCGTATTCATATGAAAATGAACATACAAGTTTTGAACCACTGTGCAATCTCTGAACAGTCACAATACACAATCTAGGCTAAATGAAAACATCTCTTGCATTAAGGAAGAGTGGTGCAGTATTTAACTCCATAAACAACAAAATATGTAACTATTACCAACCAAATTGTACAGTTGCTACTAAAATGTCATTAAGATCCATTTGATTTAAAATAACATGCACTACAAGATGACAAAAATAAATAAATAAATAAAAAGTAAAACGTCTTACCCTCTGTACAAAGTTGCTGAACAGATAGAAGTATTGGGAACAGTTTTTACAGTTTTCTGGGACATCCTTATCCAGCAGTGAAAGCAGAACCTCCAGCAACTGATCAAGACCCTTGACGCACACAGGAAACACGAACACAACACAGTCAGTACTCAAACAACCAACTTGGTATTGCTCTATACTTGAGCAGCTAAACTAAAAACTACATTCAACTGGCAACACAAATGTGGAACGACATTTATTTGAATATAAATGTGCACACAATAGCTTCATTTTATATATTTAATAGGGGGGTGGGGGGTAGATGGGGTGGGGCATGGCACAAATACAAATCTATTTATTTGAATAGCCTACATTTTAAAACAGGAGGACTTGAAGTCAGCATACAGAGTGCTACTTGAAGCACATGTATCAATGTGTTCTGGGAGTCATGTGCTGAATGTTCTAGTCCTGTACAGTAGTACACAGTTGTGGTAAATGAGCTGAACCTGAAACCTGTCTACAATGATTATGAGCACAATACAGCAGTTCAATCAGTAATATCTGACCTTGTCTTGATAATGTAAGGCACTCTCCAATGTCTTCTCTAAGATAGTGGCTACGACGATTCGGACCTCCCTTACACAACTTTCCAGAAGGCAAATCCTGTGAAAGAACAGAGGCAAATGAGTTGTTAAAAAATACGGAACAAGGAACACTCAAAACCAATTTAGAATATTTAGTATACTGGAACACTAGTACAGTACATATCCATAACTAAAGAATGTGTTACATTCAAAATCTCAGAGGTAAAAGTGGTTTGTAACAAATCACTCTCAATAACTAGAGACTGACACAACTAAATTACATTTACCTCAAGGGCTGCTAAAGGCCAATTCTGAGCTTTAAAAATCCAGATATGTTCAAAACACAAGCTTTGTGTGAAATCTCACATACCTTAAAGCTCACATGAACAAAACAAATGGGGAAGAATCACCCACACCCGATACCTGCACGTTTTGAAGATCATGGGAACAAATTATAAAGAAACAGTCCACGTGACTTGGCTTCTTTACACATTTTACATTATAATCTGTGATCAACATTTTCATCAATGACATTCCTAATTAAGAAAACGCAAGATCAGGGTTTGACTCTGGTTTGATTTCTACAGGCTCAGTGATAACAATTTTTTTTATTTTTTATAGCTGCTCCTTTAGCAAATTCAGATGCTGTCAAAAGTCCCCAGGCACTTACCAGAGGTCACCTAATTCCTCTGATGTATGAAATCCTTTATGCACCTAGAACAAAGATGCCTACGAGTTAGCCCATCAGCTGTAGGAAACTACAGCCTGCAGCCCGCTGCATGTCATAGGGTATCTATCTTGGCTTGGTCTTGGCTCGTCCGAGTTTCCCTTTCCCACTGGCCTTGACTTGACTTTGGGCTGGACAAGCATCAGGCCATATCCAACGTTCGACTGGAACGACCAATCACATCTTAAACAGCAACTGCACAACGGCAGCCTCAGGGCCAACCTTTTCCTTCAATGCTTCCTCCGCTTCTAAATATTTACATTCCTGCGCAGGCAGTAGCAGAAACGGTTACCATTACTCTAACCTAAAATACACGGCTGTAGAGAACTGACTTGCACACAATGCTCCTTCCTCTAAGGAGTGCAGCATTCTGCACTCAATGAAAACAGTGGTACCAGGCCAAAGTCTGAAACAATGACAGCAGACCATCTATCATGTAAATCAGTGTGACTTATTAGGGGTATTAGCAAATAAGAAACATCTCAACTGGATATATAGAGGTAAGAAAAATAATTGGGAAATAAAAGAAACTTTCATTTTAATAGAATCCAGTTTAATACAGTATTGTTTTAAGGAAGTGTCCCCCCTCAAAAAAAAAAAAAAAGTCAATTCACTTATAAAAAAAAAAAAAATCAGGCTAACCATAAATTCATCAACCCTAAAAGTACATGCAACAGACTCCATATCTCCAATATTCCTATTATACTTTCTACCATTTACTAGATTACAAAAGGTTAACGTACATAGAGAACTCTATAGAAGGCAGAAGTGTGATTTTTTTCTGACTTTTTCTGATATTTTTTAAATATCTTGACAAAAAGATACCACCACCACCCATACCACCCACACACCCCTAACCCTTGGCTCTCTGGAACACAGCAACATGAGCACAGAGTGGGAGTTATTCCCCACACAGACAGAGACACACACACACACGCGCGCGCACGCACACACACACGCACACACACACTCGGCTGTCATACTTACTTGATAAGCTCCCGTCCTTCAGAACCCACCAGGTATTCAATTAACCACCGACAGCCTTCACTGCTTTTGGAAAGCAGAGCCTCGATAGTTGCAATCCATTCTTCAGTGTCTACCCTGTAGGACATGAAGGACCACATAGTGAATATTCAACCCGCACTACGTGGCTCAGTTAACTTTGTTTTCCCAGGCCAGTCCTATGAGAAGCATGTATGTAATGACGACAAACACTAGGGAAAATACAAGCAAATAACAAGAAGTGAAAGAGTAATAGTAGCAGAAAACCGAATACAGTTAGATCCATGCAATGCTGAAAAGCTGTTACATTTGTTGTCCACAATATTCAGATTATAAACAAGACGACGGATTATTTAACTGTGGGTATATTAAATATCAATCGAATCAAGGAAAGATTTAGCTACCATTTCTGTGTGCAGGACATACATTACCAACCCATTTAAAATGTAGAATGCAATGCCATTAGCATGTCTAATTACCGAGCTGGAAACAATTTACTACCATGTATGAGCTGTTTACAAATGTTTCATACTTTCAAGCATCTACGCACTGTACTTTTTTATATCCCTTTTTTTATATCCCCTCTCGGACGTACCTGAGTTTCTTCTTGGTGCGCAGGTAGGTGTGGAAGAGGAACTGGATAGCTAGCTGCAGGCTCACCTTTGCCATTGCCTGGTACGCTGGATGTTTTAATTTAGTCTGCAAGAAAAGTTTGAACGAAGTGATTAAATACTGGCTATTCAAATATATGAACTGAACTTTAATAATGAGAAGTTGCACTTTCCAATGAGACTAAAACTACACCAAAAGTAATTTGCGCTTTTACAAGCGAGTTTCTGAATATTTTCATTTCAGGCAAAAGCAGGATTTTATCCAACATGTAAAACGTCACTATTTTTCTGTCATAGAGGTTGCTGCAGCCCCAGGTGCAAAGGTGAAAGTTCAATAACTTACTGCATTGACAGAAGCCAGAGACAATGTGAAATTGAAGTAGTCGCTGTTGTACACATCTCTGTTCTTCATGAACTTGAGGTTCTCATCTCTTACCATCTGTCAGGGACAACAACAAAACTATGTTAGGATACAACTGGAGTTTAAATGCCATGTTTTCCACACGCTATAAGCACCTTCTCTTGTACTAACATACTTGTGATGGGAACAATCTCCCAGAAACTTGTGCTTCAGCTTCGAGACATGCACATGCATGAATAGAGTCCAGGAATGCACAGCAGGATCTCTGCTGGCAGGCGGAAATGCTTGTCATGCTTGATTTCTTTCTGTTTTAATCTCGTGGTTTATTAACACACTAACTTATAAATGCGTTTACCAATGTTTAGAGGACGTGAATTTTATTGCTGCTCATGCTCATTTTAAAGTGACTGAAATCCTACCTGGTATATTCTTGCTGGCATTTTCTCCACGAACAGCCCCTTTTTCTCCCCTTTTCTCACCAGCTTGGTTAGCAGGGAGAGGCGATCATTATTGGCTCTTGGAGGACGAGGGGACGACTGAGGGGAGACCTCAGGGGAAGACGGTGCTGACCTACAGACACAGATGCACACAGTTCCACAAAGCTATGTGCACAAATACCTTCTCGACTCCTTCTTCTGATACGCAGGCTGCCACTGTTCCAACCAAGCCAGTCCTCGACTACTAACGTCTACTAATACTCTACAGCTCAGGCCAAAAGTTTTGCATCATTCTATAGAATTAACTAATTCTGCTTCATAAAATCGAATGAAGCCTGCTAAATAATGTTAAGTTAACATATTGAAAAACTAACAAATTGAAAAATGTGACATTTCAAAATCTAACATAACACTGTACTACTATTACGGCTTCCGGTAGACTTTTACAATATCATTTTGTAGTTTCTTTGATTACATGAGGTTAAATCAAATATCTAAAATATGTTCATATTTTATTATTATTATTATTATTATTATTATTATTATTATTAATGTTTTAACTCTAAAATTCTAGGCGATGCAAAACTTTTGGCCACAGCTATACTACCACTGGTCCACAAAGACAGGCCACTATTAGGTTTGACCATCACACAATCATAAAACAGGATTCCACCCAACATGTGTCATGTTGACCATCTTTCTTTTTCTGCTGCCGAGGTTACTACTGTTCCAATGAAGCCAGTCCTCTACTACCAGTTGGCTCCTTATGAGAAGCAGTACGAGAAAAGCAAGACGCTTCTCTAGGGCCTTCACAGAGAAGCCCAGAAGCTTGTACTCACAGGGTCAGACCCAGGAGATGCACACAGGAGAAGCTTGTACTCACAGGGTCAGACCCAGGAGATGTGCACAGGAGAAGCTTGTACTCACAGGGTCAGATCCTCTGCCTCTTGCCGCATCACGCTGACGCGGCTTTTCTTTGGTAGAACTGGAGAGTTCTGGTCTGAAATTCTCTGGTAGAACAGCATGTAGGCGTTCCAGTATCGTCTCCGCACATCAGGGTAAGGGTTAGCTTTATATACATATATAAAAAAAAAAAAATGGTGAACAGCTAATTAGGAGGAGAACTACTAGGACAGCAAGTCGATAAAATATTAATGCATGGTGTTTAAAAAAGGTCTGCATGCAGTATGTAGCTACAAACTACATGTGGCTGGGTTTGCCCCAGACCCTTGCGGTGTTTGATATTTGTGGAGCACATACAGGACAGATTACTGGATGCAGCTACACAAGAGTCAACATGGCATCTGTTCGGATAGGCAAGCTCCTCTATAAGACACCCTGTGCCCTTGTGCACACCGTTAGATTTCTGCTTCAGTTTTCTTTGTATTTGAAAAAAGGTACTTCTTGGTAAGATTTAAATCGTTTCCAGTACTTACATTGATCGTAGACTTTGGGTCGGTACTCCCCTCCAAAACATTCGTATTCCAAAGTCTCGTCATTCATGTCAAACTCCTCCACCACATTGTCATTGAATTTGTACCACTTCCCTTTGGCACTTCCCCTGGAGGATGACAAAAACATATACACAATTTTATTATTTCACACATTCTCTAAGAGGTTTATGTTTAATGCTTTCTGCTTCATCAGACCCCTTCACATGTACTTATTCAAGTTTACAGTAGGTTTACAGTGTAACTTCGTCTACATTAATTTCAGCTCCATTGCTGCAAGAGACAAACTCCATTTAATTGTAATGTGACACTGACCAGTAAATTATTACCATGTGGCAGTCTTTTAAATTGTCGGCCTGACTCCGAAAAATAAAATAAAGCACTCAGTGAGAGAGAGGAAAGTAAACCTCCTGTAACAGCACAACAACACAGCTTGAATGCACAAAGGACAGTTAACAGATGTCCGGCAACAAGAGCTGGCTTTGCATTAGACGAATGGCAAGACTGCCCACAGGGCCTGCATTAGACAAGACAGGCCTGGTGAGTTAACAGTACAGGCAGTCAGGATTTTCTGAAACATTTAGAATTGTCCCATATGTGCTTTGCTTAAGAAGTCTTCTGTACACAAGATGAGATGATCTGATACATTCACTTATTATTATAATTTGTATTTATCTTTATTTGTATTTATTTTTTTCCTATTTACTGGTAACCTGGGAAACCCATTGAGCTACACTGAGCTTGTTTTTCAATGGTGTCCCGGGGGACAGGCAGGCAATAAGGATTGAGGATTGCGAGTGAATCCCACTCACCGCCTATCCTTAATGAGCAGTAATAATGCCCAGCATGCGCCTGGCGCTGTGCGACCACCCGACGAGCTCATAGTTTTCAGATATGGTGACTTTCTTCCGTGGGGAGCCACCCTGCTCCCCACCGCGGCCGTTTTCCCCGTGTTCTGAAGTGGAATCCTGCCGGGCCATTCCGGAAACAGTGTAGGGTTCCATGTTGAGCACCCAAGGGAACTGGAAACACCACAACACCACATTAAAAGGATGCTATGAAAATTGTATTAACATACAAGTCTTATGTTAATGAATTACTGTAAGCAGTTTCATATTGGATGTATTATTTACTGAAAATTATATATATAATGTATTGAATTATCTGGCTTAGGAATGGTTACTTTACCTTAATCTGTTCATCATATTTAATGGATCGGCCGCTCTCCCAGTCAAAGCCAAACCTCATTAAGTGAATAACCAGGACACTGGGCAGAGACTTGATGCAGGTGCGTTTTACTGTTGTACGCTGAAACACAGAAGAGATTCATTTTAATTCAGAGCAGCCGTTATCTTTAACGTTCCCATCACTGCACACAGAGCACAACCCATTACACACTGCAATAGCAAGGGTGGGGCTTTACTCTACTCTCTACATCATCTACAGTGACCTTCAACAGCACATCTGAAATAACAGCATGTATTAGTTAAAAACACAGACATAGATTTACAAAACGTGTAGGAATGTAGAAATACAAAATAATCCATGGGAAAATTCCATTTTGCCCTAGACTGGAGTCATTATGTACTTGTGGCTATTTTTAATTTATTTTTTAACCTTCTGGGACAGAGATGGCAAAATAACAACAACATATTTGTTAAATCAGACTTTTGAAATAATCCTGTAAAAAAAAAAAACAAACTACACTACCGGTCAAAAGTTTTAGAACACCTCCATTTTTCCAGTTTTTATTGAAATTTACGCAGTTTAATGTCTCAATGTACTGTGAAATTAAAGCATAGAACAAATAAACAATTGGAGATAAAAAAAGAAATCATGGAATCGTTTTGTTTAACAAAATTTAATCTAAATTTTTGACTCATCAAAGTAGCCACCTATTGCAGATATAACAGCCGAACACACTCGTGGCATTCTTTCTACAATGGAAATCAAATATTGTTCGGAAAGTTCTTCCCAACACTGTTGCAGAAGTTCCCACAAATGTGTTGCACTTGTAGGTTGCTTTGCTTTCACCCTTCTGTCCAGTTCATCCCAAACCAGCTTGATGGGGTTTAAGTCTGGAGACTGTGCTGGCCATTCCATGATTTGAAGCGTACCGTCTTGTTCTTTTCTTCTAAGGTAGTTCTGACATAGCCTGGAGGTATGTTTTGGGTCATTATCTTGCTGTAGGATGAACCCCTGACCAACTAGGCGTATACCAGAGGGTATTGCATGGCGCTGCAAAATGCTGTGGTAGCCGTTTTGGTTCAGGGTGCCACTCACTCTGTGCAAGTCGCCGACTCTGGATCCAGCAAAGAGCCCCAGACCATCACGCTTCCTCCTCCATGTTTGACAGTTGGTGTCACACACCGAGGAACCATCCTTTAAGCCTACCGACGGCGTACAAAAACCCTGCGTGATGAACCGAAGATTTCAAATTTTGATTCATCGGTCCATAAGACCTTCTTCCAGTCTTCAGTAGTCCACTGGCGGTGCTTCATGGCCCAGGCAAGCCTCTTTTTCTTATTTTGCCATCTTAGCAATGGCTTTCTTACTGCCACTCGACCTGTCAAACCTGCAGCTCGAAGTCTTCTCTTCACAGTTGAAACTGAGACTTGCTTACAGTGTTAAGCTGTGCTTGAAGCTGTTGTCCTGTTGTCCTGTGAGCCGCCTATCACGCAAGCTGTTGACTCTCAGAAACTTGTCTTCTGATTCTGTTGTGGCTTTGGGTCTGCCAGACCTCTTCCTGTCAGAGTTTCCAAGTGCCCTTTGATGGTGTAGGATGGTGTACTCACTGACACCTTGGCTTTCTTTGCAATTTCTCTAAAGGAAAGACCTACACTTTTAAGGGTTATAATGGTCTGTCTGTCTTCCTTTGTTAATTGCCTTTTTCTCGCCATTATGATAGCAATATACTACTTCCTGCAGTATAATACTGTCCAAATAATGCTTAAGAGGGTGTAGTAACTCAGTCTGTTCCAACACTGCTTTTATACAGACAGAGGGTTTGTAAGTAATCAACAAAAGTTGGGACACCTGTAGGAATTGTTAGCATCAACTTTCAAGGCTTAATTTACTTCCATTGCTGCAGAACAGCTGTAAGTTGTTAACCCATTACTTGTTCCCTGAAAAAGGCCTTTTGTATAACTCTGAAATGTACATTATTTTTCAGTTTTTGGTAACCTAAACTTTTTTTTTTAACCTCTGGCAGTTTACCGCTTACCTTTGTACCATTTCAGGTTATTCACTGGACTTGAACTGCTTAAATTTCAATAAAAACTGGAAAAATGGGGGTGTTCTAAAACTTTTGACTGGTAGTGTATTTAAAATCCGTTCTAATTTGCGGTCTTTATTTTTTAAAGTGTTAGCACTTCCTCCTCTACCTGGAGAACTACCCTAACACAAGAGAGCAAAATGACGTGGCACTTGCATGAATAATTGTACGGTGGAAGAACTTTACCTTTTCTTTGCACTTTTCACAGTAGTAGGCGTTGCTTCCCTCAAGCACTTCACCTCTCACAAACTGATCCAAGGAGATCTCTAGACTCTGGCATGAGGTCACCCCTAAATTCAGAGCCATGAAGGTTTCTTCACGTTCATACCTGCAGAACACAAATTACAGTAGATGAGCAAATACAATCCATATAAATATCTTTAAAATGTATTGTAAAGAAAAAAAAAGAATTCCAACTCAAGTCCAATAAATCAATAATGCAAGTTTAGTTCTCGGAGAAAAATAAAAATGGCAAAATGGCAATGATAGAGCATGGATCGAAACCTACAGCATTAAGCATAAAATATAGTATTAAATCACTTGCTACATTTTATAATTCCTCTCCCAATGATAGACCTCTGTTTCACAAGCAGCTCTTACCTGTGTGGACAGTCTTTACATATCTTCTGATCTGAGAAAATGCCTTGGAAAGTGTTCTTGAAAATCTGTTCCCGATTAATTTTCTGATAAAAAAACAAACAAAAAAAAAGTCTTCACAGAAATCACCTTTATGTTTTAATCTACATGCACCCAAGCATTTTGAATTGACCAACACTTTTCAAGTCTTAATTTCCAAGCCACAAAAATATTCTGGGATTTCTTTCAATAGGCCCCAATACTATGTTGGAAGGCATGGTCTCCTTATAATGTGATAAATAAGCAGATCACCCCAAGACATTAACATCAGCCTTTAAAGCAATACAGTGGATAAGCACGACCGATAAACAGCTAAGTTGCAAATCACACCAGTCAGTACGGCTCAGTATTGAAGAAATAGCTGCTCATACCTTTAAGTGTTCATCCAGCTGATCCACAAGGCTGGTGAAGAATTCATAGGCATCCTGCTGTTCTCTTACAAACAGCTCCTTGTTCCACATTTTAAAGATCTGAGCAGAATCAAAATCAATCAAATCAATCAATCAATCAATCAATCAAATCACAACAGAAGTAAGACTCCCAATACTAATACTAAACCTGCACACCTATTGTGTACAGAGTACAGAACTTCAAAAATACGTCTTGAAATAATAACTTGACACTTTTTTTTTACAACTTCTTGATCTATAATAAAATATTTTAAATGGCACAATGATCATTAGGGTATCTGTAACAAGTTTGTGTAATGCACATTTTCTTTTCTGCAGATTGTAAGTCAAGGTGGTGGTGGGGTGGGGTACCTTCCAGAAGTTCTCAGGCACATAGTACTGCAGCTTGCTCTCCATCAGGTGCCCAAACAAAGACTGCACCTGATAAAACACGCTTTCCTCTGGATTCTCCGTGTCCTCCTCAATCGTCAGGAAGGCCTGAGAAAAAAAAAAGAAAGTACACCAGTATCAAAATCATGTACGCTGTCATTTTACAAACAAAGCTGATATAAATAATTCTGCCACCACCTAGTGGTTGACTAGTACAATACAAGTCTCTAAAATGTATCCTTAGAACCTGCAAACCTGAAAAGTTTAACAAATCATAAAAAAGCCATGCACGTTGTCTCTAGTACATATTGTATACCTCACGTATGGTCTCAGCCAATCAAGGGTCAGAGTAGAATGGTCATTGTCCTACGGTAAATGCCCTCAAAGTTCATGGGACTTCGGAATCCTGAAACTCACCCTCAGGGCAAACCTTATTAGGCCATCCAATCAACTGCCAGGACTAAAGGCCAAGGAATAAACAGTAATCTTAAACTGCCTCAATGCCAAGGCAAGGTTACAGTAGGCAGTCCCAGTCTGTGAGACTTACCCATTACATGGTATATTACCCTTACCTCTGCAAGACCTGGTTGCATGTAGAGCTGCTGAAACACTGCATTCATGTAGCAGGTGGCTCCACCGTTCTTCAGTCCAACAAAACCAGAGCTGGAGCGACTATCCACAGGAGGCAGGTACTAAAGAAAACACAAAACACCAAAGAAATCAATAAAAAGGACAGGTCATGTGGGTGGTGAAGTGTAATACAATTGTCTATGTATTTATTTTTATTTCTAAAAAAGACATTAACTGCTGCCAAATTACCAACACAACCCACATGAGAATGGGTTTAATATTAACAAATGTTACCCGAAACAGGCTAACAGCGACACCTAGAGAGACCATGTAAAAATGGTCGTTATGAGCAGGTGATTTAACATAAGCAATATAATAACAGCCGAGAGGCCACAACACAAAAGGTGGTTCTTCTATGCATGTGGCTTTAAAACAAGTTTGAATCTACATACATTGGAGAACCACATCAGTAATATAACCAGATTCCTAAAAAAAAAAAAAAAAACCACAATAAATTAACAAGTCTGCTTCCTGGGAGAAAAGAAAAACAAATGGTGCATGACAGAAGTAAATCTTTGTTTGTTCCCAACTCCTGGTAGTGATCCTTTAGCCGGCCTGAGTCCCTTGTCAGGTGTGTACTCACATCAAACTCCTTGGTGAGAGTAGGGTCTGCCTGGTGGTGCATGGACAGCAGCTCTCTGGTGATGAGCTGCAGATTGCCGAGGGAGCTGTCCGCCAGCATCACCAGCACCTCGTAGGCAGCCAGGCGACTGCTTACCGTGCTGCACCTGGACAGAGGCAGAGACACAGAATCAGCCTGTCGTCTTATTAAGTTAAGTCTCAGTGTGGCATGCCATCACACTCAATGTTATACCAAAATTCAAATGTCTTTGAAAAAACAACACAAAACAAAACATTTGTCTGCCTTCTATGCCAGGGGTGTCCGGTTACGGTCCTGGACAGCCATTCCACTCCAGGTTTAACAGGTACAATGATCTACTTCAGGGTCTGGATGGAGGTTTAATTAGTTCAATTAAACAATTTGAAACAGGGTTGGAACAAAGACAAGGAGTGAAAGTGCCAACTTTGGCCACTCCAGTTCCATGCACTCTACCAGAAAGAACTTAACAAGATAAAAACACTGCACATTAACTGGTTTGCTTTTTCAAGTATGTATGTCTAGAACATATATATATTAGAAGTATACCTGGTTTGATAACTCCTATGTTTAATTCACGTAGATTGATGAAAAGCAAAATAAAAACATAAGAAAGTCTACATTCTCACTTAGGGTGGAAGTCTTGCTGGCTGATAGATGAGCTGCCCGTGGGGTTGTTGCTGTTCAAAATAATCCGAGAGGCACGGAAAAGAAAGTCATCCAACAACTGCTGGATCAGAGAAGGACCTGCAAGAGGAAAAAAAATGCATGTGAACATTAGAGCAGAGGGCAATACTAATCAAGTCTGGTTTCACAGCCTCTGCATTAAACCATATCAATGAACAGGCGCACACACATGGGAACTGCAACAGCTTTGCCCAGGAAGTTGCTCCTTGAGTTCACCAGAAAAGCCTTTGGAACTAGAAGGTTGCAATAAAAAAAAATCCCTCGTGCGTGGCACACTTGCAGTAATTGCCACAGCAGTCAGAAATTGTCCAATTAATTTCTTGGGGGCAATGCACAGACAGCAATGTTTCAGATGAAGATGCAAAGGATTTTTACATTTTTATTATTCTAACTTTTTTTTCATAACTGCTTATGCCGCTGTTGATAATACATGGGGTCTGGAAAGTGACCTACCCAGCTGTTCTTTGTCGTTTCCACACAGTGATAAAAGGGTTTTGATGAGTCGTAAATGGCCAGCCTGCAGGATGTTATCGGCTTCACTCGTCTCCAGCTCCGCGGTCCACGTCGGCTCAAAGTTATCTAACCAGTTTATCTCATCTTCCAGCATGGCAGCCGGGCTGATCTGTAACTGCTCCATCTCTGTTGCTAAAAAGAAGATGCTGGTTAGCAGGGTGTGGAGGCTGGAGGGGGAAACAATACAATCAATGCGACACCTGAACAGAAAATATATTTAAAAAATGTAATGCATGCACTTACAGGTCAAATCATCAAGTAACTGGCACCTCAAGTCAAAGTACTCAGCACATTGAGATAACAGCCTGCAAAAAAAAAAAAAAAAAAGGCAATAAATTTATAATACAGAAAAAAAATGGCAGCGACTTTTGTTTTTATTTCAAACATACAGTAGTTGAGTAGACATCAAGAATATCTTTTTGGGAAATAAAATGTGTGAAAGAACTAATAGCAATAAGACCCTCCACACCGGGTGGTGGTGCTAGTAAAACTCCTCTCTCCGGAACAGCTTATGTTCTTGATGCAAGGTTATGAAACTGCTCAACATCGCTGTTCCTGCAGCTTACCTCTGGTTGATGCCTCTCATGATGCTGGTTGGTGACCACAGGGGCAGCTGCGCGGTCAGCACCACTCGTAATAAGAACAAGTTGGGTTTGTGCAGGTCTGGATAGGCAGAGGTATCCGTCTGGCTTAGTGTGTAGAGCTGGTCACAAGCCACACTGCGGATCTACAAAAAAGACCAAAAAAAAAACCACATTTAAAAACAAAGAAAATGACCCTTCTTAAGGTCTATTCACACCAGGCGAGATGCAATTAGTCCTGTGATAAAAGGACACTTCCGCAGCGATACTGCCTTTCACACCAGTGGAGACAGACGCACGCAATGTGATTGATAGCCCTGTTGTAGAGCTAATAAGAATGTAAAACACGGAATAGCTTTTTGCAGAATGCTAATTTCAGTAAAAGTAAACAAACTGTACACACCAGCTATATCCAGTCTGCTGGAAATGGACTCCCAGATGTTTTTCTTTTTTTTTTTTGTGGTGCGGTGGGTCGCACTACACGTTCGCTTGTTGTATTGAGTCTGGTGTGAACAGACATTTTACACTACAGTTACAGTAAATTGTGTTCAATTGATTGTCTTTAAAATACACATTTCACAGTAGTTTGTTTTATTTATTAATTACCAGGAAGAAATGTGATTTGAAAAATCTCCACTGCAAGGGCCATCCCAGTGACATCACAGAGCACGTGTTGGATACACACATAAGGAGCACTTTTTATTATCACATAATTTGCTTAGTCTTCCACCATTGTCAAAGCCTACCTGCCATTGCATCTATATGATCTATTTAACATTTACTGGCTTCATCCATTTAGAAATACTAAAAGAAACTAAATTCAATATCAATCCATAAAACATGATGGTTTCACACTTACCTCTCCACTGGGTGATCCAAGAAGAATATCAATAATGAAATCACTTACACAAGGCAAGTTATAAAAGCAACCTGGAAATAAGAAAAAAAAATGTATGTATATATATATATATATATATATATATATATATATATATATATATATATATATATATATTATATATATATATATATATAGTAACATTTAATACAAGAAAGTAATAAAATAGCACCCAAATTGAATTTCTAGTTTTAATAAAACACATACAACTCATCCAAAACACAGTACTCTTTACTGTTTGCATACAGTAAATAACACTGATACTGTACAAGACCCACACCCCTTATACACTAGGTTAAATCCCCCTCCTCCTCCCTTCTTTCAATCAATCAATGCCTTTTAGAAGTACTATACTGGACAAAAGGTTTTGGACAGACAGCTCTGCCTAGAAGAAGCAGTAACCACACAATGGATAGTGCTGTAACTCACCTAACTGCTGGCAACGTAGCTGCAGACAGGTAACCAGCAAAGACAAGGCTTCTCGGGCAATGATAGTGTCTTTGATGGACACACAGTTCTGTTTCACACAGATCCCAGCGTGCAAGGTCGTCGGCTCTCCCTCACTCCCAGAGCTGCAATTACTACCTGAAAAGGCAAGGTCACCAGCTTAGAAAACTACTCTTGTGTTGAATAGCCATGTAATTACATTGTATTAAAGGAGTAAATACCAATAGCTTCGTCTATTACAACTACTGTGTAATTACATGTGAACGTCTTGTTACGCTGTGTAAGTACATGGCAATACCATGGCACATGCCA